>CM064888.1:20974170-21574170 GCA_030347415.2 Decapterus maruadsi
ACAACCTTCAACTCCAACACCAGTGGTGTAAACCTCTCGACTACCCAGCCGAGCTGTCTGAGCCACTTGCTCCTGGTGTATTTGAGTTTCACATTGAAAGGAAAGCCAGCAGAGAAAAGCACTGCATCAGCACTGGGGCTTGAACACACGACCATCTGCTCCCCAGTCAGACATTTATCCTCTAGGCCACCACTAGAGCTGCAGCCCAGGATGTGGGACTTGTAGTGACTGCTACGGCCTCAGCACAGCAGCAGAAAGCAAAGCACTGCGTCAGCACCGGGGCTTGAACACACGACCTGCTGCTCCCTAGTCAGACATTTATCCTCTAGGCCACCACTAGAGCTGGAGGTGAGGATGAGGGACTTGTAGTGACTGCTACGGCCTCAGCACAGCAGCAGAAAGCAAAGCACTGCGTCAGCACCGGGGCTTGAACACACAACCTTCTGCTCCTCAGTCTGACATTTATCCTCTAGGCCACCACTAGAGCTGGTGGTGAGGATGAGGGACTTGTAGTGACTGCTACGGCCTCAGCACAGCAGCAGAAAGCAAACACAGCAAAGGTGACAAACAGTAGAAATTCCCAGGTGAGCCTCTCAGGTTGGACGGTGGTCAAGTGGAGAAGTTCCTGTCTTTGGACTCAGAGGTTGGAGGTTCAACTGTGACTCCAACCAAACCAACTCTTAGTACAGCGTGATTGTCCTAAGTGGTCACTTCTTCATCTCATGAGTCAGTCTTCTCAATTAAATTCGTTTCTTGTTTATTTGCCGAGGAGGACGATGCACATTAATGAACTATTTAACTCCATGGCGTCATGCAAGTGTGGAGGATTGAGCTCAGAGCGAGTTAAGGAAAAATACGCAGCACACGTATGTTGATGAACAAAGTGTTAACAAGATGCTCCTGAGATTGGAGGACAGGAGGACAGCTGCTGCTTCTGGTCAGCACACAACAGTGTCTTGTCTTCACTGTCCTCTAATGGAGTCAAACATGTCCCCAAAAAACAAGACACACAATCAAAATGTAAAGCTTTTATTTATAAACCAATGAAATGTGCTTCAGTCCATCTGTGTCTTCTAACTCAACAAATACTATCATCAACTTCACAAAAAAAAACATGGCAGAACATGACAGCTGGAAGCAGAGCATCGTCACCAGCTGAGAACTGGACTGAGGAAGGTTTGGAGGTGTGGAAAGAAAATGAAGAAAGATAGTAATGAAGTAATAAATAAAGACAGAAAGTAAAGAAGAAGCCGAGGCAAAGAGGGAGCAGAGGGAGAACGGACAAATAGGCCTACACTGGTGGCTATTTTTTTGGTAAATTTAATTATGGCTTCCCCCGACCCATCTTTTGCATATTTCAGCTTATTTTATGCCGTTACTGCTGTATTTGCGATAATGCACCTTTAACCCATCAAGACATTTTTGCGCATGTAAACAAACTACTGTTCTGACCAATGTTGTCATCAGCATCCATCATTAGCAGTTAGCACCGTCCTTATTGAAAGAATTACTCACAAAAATAAGCAAACAATAAAAGACAGGGTAATAATATTTTAAAAAGAACAAATACACTAGGTAATATACAAACACTGCAGCTCAAGGCTGATCAGAGACATTATAAAGAAAAAATAAAGACCTAAAACAATAAGTGAATACGTAAATATGTACTGTATATATATATGATGACTTGATATCAGTCAGAGTGAGGGGCCGTGTCTCTCTGGGCGTCAACTTTCCATTCAAATCCTATTGAGTTGAGATCATCAGTAAAACGCTTCTTGCTTCTTTTAGTGGCGCCGACACCGACACCTAGTGAAGCTCACGGCACAAACCAGGGATGGGATCAAGGTTACACAATGTAAAGTTGCTTGTAAATGAAAATAAGTACAAAATAAAAACCAAACCTAAAGTAAAGACGTAGATCTGTTTCCATGGCGTCCTGGAGGACGAGACATCTTGACTAAATGAGTCTGTCAAGCTCAAATACATAAACAATAAAACAAGCAATAAGGACAGATGCAATAAATTGTTTATGTACTTTAACTGCCATAAATATCATTTATGTTGTGATTTTATTTTCATATAATATTTTCTTTAAAGTCTTTAATTTTTTATACATATTTAAGTTCTTTGTAATACATCAGCCTAAAGGAACTATTTATTTTGTTTGTTTAATAACGGACTTGGTTGATGTGGCACTTCAGTCCACGGAAGTATTTTGTTGTAACACTAAAGAAGACGAAGAAGAAAAAGAAGCTTGGCCTCATGGTGGACTAAAGTCATTCCCTCAGGGGTGCAGCCAGCGAGGTATTTAATTTACTTATTGTGTTATGCGTCCGTGTATGTGAAATATATTGTGTTAATTATGTGTTGTATTGTATTTTTAGTTCGACGATGCAAAACGATACGATGTGATGATGATGATGACGGTGGTGGTCGTGGTCGAATAAAGCAAAAACCCAAGAGCTGTGTGGTCCGTGCCCTCCTGACGGGAGTGATATGTACAAAATATACAAAACTTTAACTTTAAAACACATGTATTGTTGACCAGAGCTTTGTACAGTTACAATCAGGTCAGATATAAACCTAGAGATATGAGGTGAAGCAGCAAAACAAACTAACATTAATGACAAATAAAGAAATGCTCTTCCTGCTGTCAGTCAGTCAGTGTGATGTTCACCAACACCTGGGACAACACACATACAACAACATTTAGTCACACTCATCCTGACATTTAGAAATGTTTGACCAGCTACAAATCACACTTACACGCTTCCTGTTTCACCTGCGTCACGGTCATTGTTGCCAGTGGGCCGAGGGTCACATGTTGCCAGGTCAGAGACATGTTGCCAGGTCAGAGACGGTTAGACAAATGATTGAGCAAAGAGTATGGGGCCCCCTAGTGGCTGGAGGGCCCTAAGCAGCTGCTTAGTTCGCTTATAGGGAGGGCCGGCTCTGAGTATAACCCATTTTTACAAACAGCTTGTCTCACAGGGCTTTACACAGCATCATAACAACATCCTCTGCCCTCAGACAGAGATCACATCGACTGAGGAAAAACTCCCAAGAAAACCCTTTTAACAGGGAAAAAAGCGAAAAGCAGGTGAGGCAGCAAACCTGCAGTCTAACCCTAGCTGGCCTGCAGTGACGTCGGGGAGTCGACTTAAGATGTTTGGTGGTTGTAAATTGTGAAATGTGAGGAGACCCCAGCCAACCAACACAGAGCTGCACCCAGATCATGATAGCTTCTGAATCCAGAGAGGCCTTGTGTTAGGTGAAGCACCCAGCCCCGTGGTGTCTGTTCCTGTCTCCAGGGTCCCGCTGCATCGATCCCCCCCCTCCCCACTCTCCTTCATTATCTCCCAATCAATTCAGGATGCCTCTTCTTGTAGCCCTGATGTGCAAAGAAATACTGCCTCCAAACACGTGGGAGTGCGTGTGCACATGTGCATTTTCTGTTCGCTATCTGATCTGTGCCCTTTTTACAGATTTGTAATGAAAAGATAGTGAAGAGGGGGTGGGGGAGGTTGTGGGGCTATGGAGAGGGTTCTCAGAGGCCACCAGCACCCAAGGTTATGGAGGCCATTATTCTACCTGATGTAGGAGGCGCAAGATTGAGCCAAAGCTGCAGGACGGATAATAAATACACCAAATGATTCAATGCCCCGGCCCTCCCCACCACCTACCCCAGCCCCCTCCACCACATCGCCCAACAAATAATCAGTTCTACACTCGTGACTGCGCAGTAGATCTCGCCGGACCCGACCGCTATCTGGCCCTGCCAAAAGGAATGAATGTTATGAGGTGTGTATAAATTGCTGCACTCAGATGTTCGGGGGGACATTTAATGATATTACATTAATAAGAGCATAATAAGGCGGTGGCACGCAGGGGAGCTGGAGCGGAGCGGGACAGCTGCCGAGCCAAATCGAAAATGTGCAAATCTCCGTATGTGTGTTGACTCCGGAGACGCACCTGTCCAGATGTGAGCAGCAGTGGGGTTTTCAATCAGCCCCGCATGCTGCAGAGTGGAAGCTGTCTCTCTGAGTCAGTGAAGGGAATGTCGTGCCCCTGGAAACAAAGGGGGTATGATTTCAATTATTTCGGTAACACTTTACTTGATGCCTATCTTATAACCATACTTATAATGAGTTATAATGCAGTTATAACACTGTTTAACTATAGTTATTAACACTCATAAATGAACATAATGCTTTACAGTATAACAATAATCATAACACCCTATAAAGCATTTTATCTTGATCTATAAGATCAGATATTGTAATTGTTAGTAACTCACTGACAATGACCACATTGATAAGGCATTATTAGTGATAATGGGTTATAATTGTCTTATGAACATGTATAACTATCAGTATAAACACTCATGAGACTTTATAACAATAAGACATATAATGACTTATAAGGTCTTAGTATTATAATAGAGTCATAATGCTCTATAATGTGTTATGCTTATTGTTATAAAGTCTTGTGTGATTCATGAGTGTTTATAATGATAGCTATACATGTTTATAAGCCAATTATAACACATTATAACTGTATTTATCATGCATTATAAATGTGGGCATTGTTTAACAATTATAATGTATTATAATACCTGACCTTATAAGTCATGATAAAATGCTTTATAGCGTGTTGTGATTATTGTTATAAAGCAGTATGATCATTTATGAGTGTTTATAACTATAGTTATATAGTGCTATAACTGCATTATAACTAATTATAAGGCAAGGCAAGGCAAGGCAATTTTATTTGTATAGCCCTTTTTCACAAACAGTTTGTCTCAAAGGACTTCACATGACATAACATCCTCTGTCCTTAGACCCTCGCATCGACTGAGGAAAAACTCCATAGAAAACCCTTTAACAGGGAAAAATCGGAGAAACCTCAGGGTGAGCAACAGAGGAGGATCCCTCACCCAGGACGGACAGACGTGCAGTAGATGTTGTTACAGACAAGACAGTTTACAGTTTATGACAGAACATGCGAAATGTGCATAGAAGTATGGTTATAATGTGTTATAGAGATAGGCTGTTAAATTCAATTCAATTCTGACTTATCAAGGAAAACACGACACAACATCTACAGTATCCCCACCCTGATCCCATAATAATCCCCAGCAACAACTTTCTTCTCAGTCCTGTTGTCAGAACTGGGACCTGCCCAGTGCAGCAGGCTATCGCTGGTCAGGGGCAACTGATAGTCAAGTGTCATGACCAGAGGCAGATTAATTATAGCGGCTCAAAGAACAGAGCACCTGTTCTCATTTTTACCTAAACCACAGAAGTCCATTACTGAAACCTCAAAGACCTGCAGCCATTCTCCACCAGGAATGACTCTTATCTTCAAAGCTGGTGTGGCGAGGTGAAGTGGTAAGAGGTGGTAGGTAGTAGTGGGTAGTTGCCAACAACGCCACCTGGGGAGTTTCGCCCCAGGAAATAGTTTTATTTTATTTTAGTCACACAGGTTCGAATCACCACAGGGGCAAAGTTCAAGTATAGAAAAATAATTTATTGTTACAATATCGTTTCTATAAAAATTCAATAGTTGCCAAGGTATTTCACATTCACACAGACTGGGCCAAAGAAGGGGAAATGGACAGGGCCGGGCCAGCTACGGCGACCCTAAATCCAATCAATTAAAGGGGGGAAGAAAACAAACCAAGAAAATAATATCACCCGTGACACCGCACACACACACACAATGGAGAAGTGAAGAAGCCACCACCAGGGATTGGGTCGCCGCACTGGACTCACAGCACCTGTCCACAGGGAGAGAGAGGACAAAAATTAAGATGGCCTCAGGTCTGGCTGACCTCTTCACACTCACACAGCACACACTTACACACCAAAAACAACAATCATGAAAGAAAACCAAATTAATATAATGAGAAATACAAATACATAAATTAATAAATCAATAAGCTATCCCCACAATAAATCAAACCCAGGCAGCAGCCTCACCAAAAGCTCAGGACTTTAGGACTGATGGCTGTGATGGCAATGCTGCAACAAACGTAATAAGAACACGCCCCACCCACAAAGAAAAAGAAAGAAAAGAAATAAATTGTTGAGTATTCCAGAGGTTACTGTACATCAGCAACAGCAGTCAATTGAATAAAACCATATCCAGTCGAAACAGCAGCAAACATCGTGGTGGCCGATGACCGGCACACACCAGGACGCAGGATAGATGCAGAACTAGGAGAGTGGGGGCCGCTGGTTACAGCTCCCCGCTGTAGAGCGAGAGAGAGAGTGTCACAACTAGCGCAATGATGGGAAAACTGCAACGACAGACAACAAAGAGCAGCCTACCTCTGAGCTCTACTGCACCCAACACGCACCCACCAGAACCGCTCGCTCCCTCCGGCTCACCGCCGCTCCGAGCACTGCAACGGAGCGGGAGGATGAAGCCCCAGGGCCAATTAAAGTAAAACACAAACTACTAACACCACATGCTTACCTTCGTGATACGCCGGGGAGACCCGGACCTGCGCGCCGGCCAGCTCACCGGACGCGCCGCACAGCAGAAGCAGAGTGGGAGAATGTGACCAACACACCTGTCTTAAGTACCTAAAGTGCCGCCCCCCTCATTAACCTGCGCACGGCTGACGCAGCGCCACACAGTGACCAGGAGGGAGACTACTCATCTGGTCACACTGGAAACAGCCACGATGCTGAGACAGAAAGCTACAGTCAGTCATTTTATTTTTCTCTATTTCTAAATAACATATTAGCTGTTGGTGCAGAATAATTGTATGTAACATATTTTCCAGGAGACAGGGTTGCCATCAAAGTAAATAACTTGTAATGTGTTTTTATACTACATGTATGCTGCTTCAAAGCCAAAGCAAAACCCAAGCATAATGAACCAGGGTCATGTTGGAGATCACCAGCACCAACACTTGGTAACCCTATAATTTAGATAGAAAAGGTAATTATAGAGTTTGCACAACAACAAAAAAAACAAAAAACATACATGACAAATATGCTCTAAGCATTGGGGACCAACTATAGCCTCGTAAACCAGCCTCTCGTGGAAATGCATTTCATTTCATTTCTCACAGAGAGTCTGGCCTCATTCCCGCTGTAAGCGTTTGGGGTGGGCGGGAGCTGGGCAGGAGTAGTAACGTTGACAGACAACCCCATTCAACCAATCAGGAAGTTGGTGTAGTGACGGGGCTTTGCACCAGTCGGACCCTGATTGGCCAACGTGCTGTGTCAATCACAGCAGCGACGCTTGTATGATTGGGTGTAAGTACAAGTATAAGTATAGCAAGTATGCTATGGACCATGTACTTCTAGCATACTAGAAAGTATACTCATTTAATACTTCTTCAGACTAAATTGGAGGATTTTATAAAAGTATATTTTATAGGTCATTTTAAGTTTACAAAAGTACACTTTCAAGTATACAAGTACACTCTACTAGTGCGCTAAGTAGGCCTATATACTTCTAGTCCACATTTTAGTTTATTGAAGTATACTTTATAAGGTCATTTTAAGTTTAGAAAAGTACACTTTCAAGTATACTGCCTCAGTTTTAGTATAAAATGAGTATACTTATAGTACACTTGAATAAACTACTTTTTGCTAAGGGTGTGATCATTCAGTTCTGGTTCCACAATCACATCCAATACTCTGACTAAGACTGTAACACAGGTTCATTTCACTTCATTTTGTCCTAAGTCTCTTTTTTGAGGACAACATTATTACACACATGTTGTTGTTTCCGTGGTACTGAGTTGTGTTGCAGCTGCTTGGCAAATAATAATAATTGCAAATAATTTGCTATGGTTGTTTAGTTACCAGTGAGTTTAAACTGTGTGTTACATCAGTATTTAATACAAAAGATACAAAGTATGGACTCAGATTTAGCAGCAAATAAATCTATCTAATTTTTTATGCCATCCTTGTGTTTTTTTTATGCTGAAATTTAAAAGATAAATGGATTAAGAATTGTTTTTCAAAGCAGCTAAATTACATTTTCAAAGTCAGCTTTAGATAGTCCAACAATAGGAACCATAAGACCTTGTACAGTGAGTGTAGCAGCTTTCAAATGACGGCTATTTGTCTGGTTCATCACTGTTTCCTTTTATTTTTCAAATACGTGGAGTATTAATTAAAGAAGAAGCAAATGAAAACAAGAGGTGACCAGGAAGCCTTGTGGTCTTCTCCTCTGTAATACCTTAATGAGGGCTTCATGTAAACTAGAGATGTATTGATATCCAATAGAACAGTGGTGGTCCAGCAATTATATTTACAGAGCCTCCATTGTGTGTTCAATATTAAAACACAGGCACACAGGTACACACATCTAATAGAGACACAGGCAGGTCACGCACACACAACAGGTGTGTGAGAGAAGAAGATCAATATCACACGGTGCTGTGTGTTAAGTATGGAAATGTAGCCAGGACATGATTTTAGTTTTGAGTTTATTCCTTAAGAAACAGCATGAGCTTCAGAGGTTGCCTGTTGAGTTAAGCAGATACCATGTTAATTGTTGATCTTAAAGGGATAGTTCAACATGTTGGCAAAATGGCCCATTGCCATAATCCCTGTAGCCATAGCAGTAGGTTTGTTACCTTTATTTGTCAGTGCAAGCTATTTTTAGAACGACAGAGCAGAGCCGTGAGCTGCTCAGAGCTACGCTACGGAGGTTCATGGGATTTCTTGGTTTCCGTCATCAACCTCATCAAATACACAATCCAACAACTCCACAACGCTCTGGTGGACAAGTTGTGACCTGCACATTCACCACACTATGAGATAATAACACAACGTTATCAGAGTTGTTGTAGAGGTAAATGCAGAGACTGCTCCATAAAAACTCCATAAAAACAATGTGCATCAGCTGTTTTGCATGAATTTCCCTCTAAAACAACTCTGTCTGGTAACGTTCCATTATTATCTCATTGCGTGGTGAATGTGCAGGTCACAACTTGTCCACCAGAGCATTTTTGGAGTTGTTGGATTGTGTATTTGATGAGGGACACTAAGATTAGCCTTAACCATTAGCCTCCATTGCATAGCTCTGAGCAGCTCACCGCCCTGCTCCGCCATTCTAAAAAATAACTTGCACCGACAAAAACAAAGGTAACAAACCTACTGCTATGACTTTAGGGATTATGGCAATGAGCCAAAATGTTGAACTATACCTTTAAGAGTCTGTGGTAGCTGTTTTTTCCCCTGTTTTCCCACCATCATAGACTGTCTGGACATAGCCTCCCTCACATCACACAGCTTCCTGAAGTGAGCTGCTCCACCAAATCCTAAAATTGAGAAATAGGAGGCTAACCTGACACTACCTGCTGATAAAAGCATAAAACAAGCATATCACTGACCTCAAATCAGGAGCAGACTTCCATAAACGACAAATCAAATTATTTGTCTGACATTTGCAGGAAAAATCCTCCTTAAGACTCCAGCAGCACAACCAGAGAGGGAACGTTCGTTGCCTGGATCATTAGTATGTGTCTCTACTCATTATAGCCTCACAGTCCACTTTGGCTGCTAACTCCTTACCAACTTTGATATACAGTGGGTACAAAAGTCATTAAAATCCAATGGGATTTGTGACCTTATTAAGCACTTATAATGTCCTATGTGTATTTTATTACAGTAGCGGGCTTACAGCAGCTCTCATAATAACATTATGAATTATGTATGTGTTGCATTGCATCATTCAGACATCGATATGGGCTGCAGGAAAAGAGTTAATGAGCATATCAGAACCAGAGTTTTTTTTTTTTCTTTTCCTCTGTCTCCACAGGCGCTGGATAATTTCAGTGTCACATTTGTGTGTATCAGCAGTGAGCTGGACGTCCGGGCCAACCCCACAAACACAAACACACACACACACACAAGCCTCTGAAAACACTCGCTGGGCTTGTGGTGGAAAATACAACCCAAACTAATAACACATTTGAGGCTTGTCCTTCAAAACTGCGTGTGAAACACATGTAATGGGTTATTGAACTCTCCTCTGTGTCCGGCTTATACACACACACACACAACCACACACAGATAACAGCCTTTAGATCTCTGAAACAAGCCATTCTGTGGCCGCGTTCCATAAATTTGCTCCAATGTGTACGGCTCTTTTAAGAGCTCAGCGAGCGTCGTTGGCCTGTGAGTAACCACAGGTATAAAGGCTGCAGCGGGGCAGTGAAACATGAAGGACTGCTGCCTATATTATGACCTTTCTCTCTCACACACGCTCTCTCTGTCTCTCTCTCTCTCTTGCTTGCTTTAACCTGTTTTTATTAGCCAACAGATGGACTGCCCTCTCTGTGCTGTTTAAATGGCTGCAGCCCAGCAGCTCCACACAAAACGCACATCTCCCGTGTGCTGTTTGGATTTAAAACCCTTTCGCTGAATGCACGGGTTCATCGACCGTCGTCACATACCTGAAGGTGTGCTTGGCTTTACACAAACACGTCTCGGAAACCGAGCTTGCTCCGGAATGACCCCACCATCGGGGGGTCAGATTGAACGGGGGCGATCGGTGTGTTTTTAAAACGCGTCATCATAGCGTGTGTAAAGGTTTACTAATGATGCTTCGGCAGCAGAGATCAGTAGCTCAGGTATAAATGTGGGAAAAGCAACTTGGCACCACATTGATAAATATTTTGTTTTCTGGTAGATTGGTGCGTCCAAACCTTTCTTAACCCATGCTTGAAAATCTAATTTACGTAATCGCTGCAATATGTTTTCACAGCACTTTTCCTATTTATTTTAATGGGTAATAATTAACAGTTCAATAAATCATCATTTTCTCTCCATTTTGCCACTGTACTTTTTACCACGGGTGTGATCCTTTATCACAGTGATTGGCCTCAAAATGAGAAAACTCATTTCATTTTTAAACATCATAATCATGCTTTATTTTCTAATTACACTTTTCACATACATCATATTGTTCTGTGTCTGACTGATTTTTCAGCACTGTTGTAGAATAAGCTTTTATTTTTTTTTACGTATTTTGCAAATCACTTCGATTAAGTGTGATAAGTTATTCTTATTAAAGGGGACGGTAACACTTTCTATGAAGACTACATCTATAGTGCATTATGAGCGCATTCATAGTGAATTATAATGCTCATTATAATCAATCATAATGCATTATGACTGCATTCATAAACACATATAAAGCTTCATGATGCATTATATCAACAGTTATAAATATAGCTTATAATGACTTATAAATCCAAGTGTCTTATGAGTGCTCTTGACTGGTTATAAACTACAGGCTGACTGATGAGGCTTATAATACATTACAACTACTCCTACCCCTCTATACACACACCTCAACAATCAATTGTTATAAGGACTCATAGGATGCCATAAGTATATATAGATGATCAATGTATGCTTTAAGTAAAGTGAGGTTCATATAGATGCATCTATAATGCATGAAAATGAGTTACACTTTACTTAACGCCAACAATGAAACATCATGATTAGCTATACTGCATTATAGATGTATCTATATGAACCTCACTTTACTTAAAGCATACATTGATCATTTATATATACTTATGGCATCCTATGAGTCCTTATAACAATTGATTGTTGAGGTGTGTGTATAGAGGGGTAGGAGTAGTTGTAATGTATTATAAGCCTCATCAGTCAGCCTGTAGTTTATAACCAGTCAAGAGCACTCATAAGACACTTGGATTTATAAGTCATTATAAGCTATATTTATAACTGTTGATATAGTGCATCATGAAGCTTTATATGTGTTTATGAATGCAGTCATAATGCATTATGATTGATTATAATGAACATTATAATTCACTATGAATGCGCTCATAATGCACTATAGATGTAGTCTTCATAGAAAGTGTTACCAAGGGGACATATTATGGAAATATCACTTTTTGAAGCCTTTTAAATATTTGGGTGTTTGTTTTACCTTTTGACCCCCAGTGAGAAATGACAAAACTAATCTGTGATTTTCAGGCTCCCTAGGTTGAAATCCTTGTGGTTGTATGAACTGTTCCCTTGGTTGTCTGGCAATGATGTCACTAGTTTTCAAATTTCCATAACCCCACCCCTACCTGGTACCAGTAGAAGGGGCGGCGCAAGCAGTGGTTCATTTGCATTTAAAGGGACAGGCACTGAAAGCAGCCGTTCTGAAGAGAAGAGATGAGATGTGATGTTTGATCCTTGGGGGATTTTGACCAAAGCATGTCACAGACATGTCTTTAAGACACCTGGGAACTATTTTAATTTGTGGGAAAAGGGATATGGATTAGAGTTAGGGTTAGGGATATGTCTCCTTTAAATCTCAACATAACCATGAAAGTTCATTATTAAAGTAGTAAGTTGTACATTGTTCAAAAGAGAGAAAGACTCTCCTGAAGGCCTTTCATTCAATTACGTAGTTTAAAGGGCCAACGAGGAGTTTGTATTCGGTTATAAAACAGTCTCACGTTAATGTGGATGAATCTACGCTACCCACACTTGTTAATGGCTCCATTTTCGATCAATATATCGTTTTGTCTCTATCATTATTTTGTTATTATTAGTGGTGGCGGAAATGCTGGTCGAGCCGACCAGCGTGTCCTTACTTTCGGTTTCGCGGACGCAAATGAGAATAACGGCGATTCGGGCGGCGTTATGGTCGGACTACGACGGTAACTGAACCTCTTTGAACCTCTGACTTTAATCCTTGATGAATGAAAACATGAGTCCGTCTTGTGCCGGTGGAGGAATTCTACGGTGCGCGCGGAGGCGGCGTGAAAACACTTAGCTTTTCCAAAACTCCTCGTTGTCCCTTTAACAATTTATTGTCTCAGTTGCCTAGTTTGCTTCACTGGAGGTAAATCCGTTGGTCTAAGCACTGATTAGATTGTATGGATTTTGGTCAAAGGTCAAGGTCACACATGGAATAGACGATACAGCAATGCCAATAAAAATCAAGGTCAAAGGGTCACTGTAACATCAGAACATCTTTCAGATACGCATCCCTGTTTACTGTACGCCCTCATTAATGAGTCCGCACATGGATATAAAGTGGCTGGTTGGAGAGGGTTTACAACCGTTAGGCGGTAATTCTAGTTTATTTTATTACCTGTTTCTCTGTCCTTTTTTTATTTTTTTCCTTCAAATCCAATTAACAGGAGGAAGGAGCTATGTGGCACCACACCACATCAATTATTCATTGTGGGTTTTTTTTTTTTTTTGTACGGCGGATTCCTGGGAGCTCCTGTGAATATTAAAGACCTGGGAGCAGCCGACAGGCCAGATGTGTTACATCGCTCTCATCTGACAGACCTCTATGGGATTTCAACCAGTTCCTCCTCCTACCCTCATCCCCCTCGCTTTCATTCGCCACCTATGCCAGGCAGCTGTAAACTCAGACAGCTCATCTGGATCCTGATCAGTCATATAAACTGCTGAGGCTGAGAAGCAGTCGGATCTTGAATATGAATATTATCAATGTGCTATTGAAAAAAAAAAGACTTGGTTTTAATGTTCTCCGGGTTCTTGTAGAGCTGGTTTACAAATAGTGTAATACATTAGGAGTAACAGTCAGCCGCCTTGCTAGCATGTTCTGAGCAGTGACTTGGTTCGCAATGCATTCCAAATGGACACATAGTGCCACTAGTTTATCTTTAATGTGACAGTGCAGAGCAGTACATGACTTGTGCATCTGCTGCATGCTGGTCTGACCCATGTCTGCTTCATGTGGCTGCTTGTTGCTGACCAAACGTCTCTGGATGACTCAATCAATTATGTAGCTTAAGTGCTTGTCAGGAGTAGTAGGACCTCGATGTGTGATTATGAGGTTACCGAACCAGGTCAGAGAGATCTTATCTGGTGCCGTTTCTAGTTTCTATAGGCGTTGATGGTGGCTAAGCTTCACAATATGAGCGGTTAGTTTATTTCTGCACAGTGGTGTTCTATAAATGGATTAATTTTACATGGGTTTCTCAAAAGTGAAAAAACCTGCTCGCTCCAGGTTGGCAGTTGAATGAGCAAAGTTTAAAGGGACATTGTGTAACTTCTCCTGTCATCTACAGTATTCACGAAAATCGATTATTTCGTTCAAAAGTCTGTTTTTCATTCATCAGTAACCCCCCCATCAACAAAGTGAAGTGTTCCTTTCCGCTCTGAATGAGCCGTTCATATCATTCATATCTCCATGGAGCGGGTAAACTCGCTGCTGGCTGCCATGTCGTGTCTCCATGTTTTTACCTTCAGTGGCAGCGTGACGGTAGGAAACCACGGAAACTCAGCGTGAAAAGTCACTGCGGTAACGCAGTGAGGAGGAAAGGAACGCTACACTGATGCTGAATTCAGGTGCAGTCGGACAGACGGCCGTCGGTAACAAACCAGATGTCATTTTAGTCACACAAGTCGAGAGAAAGCGGGTACAATGTGACATTGCCATGACAATATATTGTCACGTGTTGTGTTTTGCCTCGTGCTGACGGACCACTTGTTTAGAGGCTTGTTTATGCCGTTACCTGCAGCGGCTGTCGTCCGTCTGCTGTCTGCTCAGTTTCACGTGAATTGAGTTGAGTTGCTTGCGATATACAACCACAACACTAGATGGGAGTAATTATTACACAATATACCTTTAACATTAATCACTGTGGAGTATTTTTCACAATTTAAAGGAATAGTTCACCCGAAAATTTATGAGAGTCAATAGCGCAGACACAAAAAATCCATAAAACTACACAAAAACCATGTAATATTCCTCCTTACTGTTAGTCCGCTGCAATCCAAGTGTCCTGAAGGGATATAGTCCAGAGTTTACTCGAAAGAAGAACATTTAATAGCCTAAACAATCCGTAGAATTCATCAGCACAAGGGTGAGTCAATAATGACTGAATTTTTGGTGAACTATTCCTTTAAAACACAGAGACAAACTTTAACTGTAATCACTTAGTGCGTTTCCTGTCAGCTCTCAGTTTCCTGCCAGGTATGGAGGCGTAGAGCCGCAGTGCTTCTATAGAAACGTATATTACTCTGAACTGATGATGTGCGACAACGTAGTGGTGTCTCACTCTGCTGCTGAGCTGCTGTTTGTCACACAAGAGCTGTTTTGATTCACTAATTAATCCCAGTATTTTCTATTCGTCTGCCTTTTTTTTCTTAAAGCGCAGTTAAGTTGCCATCTTCTTCAGGTGTTGAAAATGAACAGCGCAAGTGCAGTGAGGTGTGAGGAATTTAACAGCATCATTAAGTCTAAACAGACGTTCCCATCTGATCATTTATTTACATCAAAACATCAGAAACATACATGAAAGCATGAAAATACAAAATTACACATGAGTAATTCAGTTGACTGCTTGAATCTGTGTGCTCCTCTCCTACATCATTTAGTGATCCCCTGCTTTTCTGCAGTATAACGGGTGACAACTGCCAACTGACACAACAT
The DNA here is from genome assembly GCA_030347415.2 of Decapterus maruadsi. Lineage (NCBI taxonomy): Eukaryota > Metazoa > Chordata > Actinopteri > Carangiformes > Carangidae > Decapterus > Decapterus maruadsi. The sequence continues at coordinate 20,989,591 of CM064888.1, forward strand.
CTGGATATTTTATATTCAGCCGGTGAGTTTGCATTAATTATAACTAAAAAGCAACATTAAAGCACATCCACACTTTTAGAAAAACTCACGAAAAATGAGTTTAGATTAGATTTTCTGTCTAATTTCCTTCTGTTTTGACGCAATTTTATGTGACAATATTTATTCATTCCTAAAAAGATTACAAAAATATAAAATCAACATGTCAGTTTTAGGTATAACATTTTGTACACTAATTAGTGATGATACACAGAATCAAAACCAAGGAAAACACTTCGTACCTGAATCTGACATTGTGATAATTAAACCACATGAGCATTCTTTAATGTATTTACACATCATGACCTACTTCCTATTTATGGCTCTATATTCATGAGTCAGTGGTGCACGGCATTAAATACAGTCACAGTGATAGCTCCGGGCGTGTACAACACACTGACTGATTTTCTTGTGCACATCTGCTACGCAGCAGGAAATGGAGAGGATTCTGTATCAGAATCCGTCTTGACAAATCAAGTGTCGCCTCTTGCCCCCTCCTCTCTTGTCATTTTGTAATGAACAGAGCAGAAGAGTCGACCACCTCATGTACTTGACCCAGCAGTGATGTCCTTGATGGAGGTGCGTAATCTTATTAAATGAATCGGCTGTGAAAGAGATGGTAACACTTTACTTGACACCTATCTCTATAACACATTATAACCATACTTAGAATGATACTGTATAACTATAGTTACAGTATAAACACTCATAAATGATAATAATGCTTTACAATAATAATCATAACACACTATAAAGCATTTTGTCATGACTTATAAGGTCAGGTATTATAATATGTTACAACTGTAACTCACTGACAATGCCCACATCAATAATGCATTATAAATATAGCTATAATGTGTTATAATTGGCTTATTAATGTGTATAACTATCATTATAAACACTCGTAAATTATGATAAGGCTTTATAACAATAAGCATAACACATTATAGAGGATTATAACTCGATTATAATAGCCTACTTGATGTTATAAGCCATTATAAAATGATCTGTGATGTGTTATACTTATATGAAGCCTTACGATAATAAAGTGTAAAAGAGAGTTTATAATGATAGTTATATTTTATAAGCAAATTATAACACATTATAACTATATTTATAATGCATTATCGATGTGGGCATTGTCAGTGAGTTACTAACAATTACAACGTATTATAATACCTGACATTATTAGTCCTGATAAAATGCTTTATAGTGTGTTATGATTATTGTTATAAAGCATTATGATTATTTATGAGTGTTTATAACTAACTGCATTATAAGTCATTATAAGTATGGTTATAATGTGTTATAGAGATAGGCGTGAAGTAAAGTGTTACCAGAGAGATCATGTTTTCCATCCTGACCAACAAACTGCTACAACAAACTCTGGTAAATACTTCTAAATATATATTATTCAATGCAGCTTTCCTAGTAACTGCTCTGCATCACGCTGTTTGCTTTCTTTTTAAAATCTAAACATGCAGGGAATACAAATGCAAATTTCCATAATTCTTAACAACACACTGGCTCTTCTGCTGTTTGATCTTGATCCCCACTGTCTCTCTTTTTTTCCTTTACAATACAGTTAAGTTCACAGCGAGGCAGCATAGTAACAAATGGTTACAGAAGAGGATAAAAATACCATTTTTCAGACACGAAGCCCCGTTGAGATGAAAATACCGTCAGTCCACTGCTGCATTTCAGTTTGTGCCACTGTTCCACTAAATGTAATGATTGCCTGAATAATGTTCTCTCATGTTTGTCTTTAAGTGTTATATTCTTGTACGGCACAATGGCTGTAAGCAGGGAGGTTTTGACACTGTAATAAACTGCTGTTTAGTTTTTTAAAGCTTACTCCATATACCATATTTAAGTAATTCCTTTATTAGTATCTCTTATGCACAAAGAAAACACAGTCATCAATAAACCAGGAAGAAACTGAGACCAAGCCAACGCATCTTTGGCTTTTTCTGTTTGCAATATTTCATTTCTTACTGGCTGCCAAAACTGTGGATAACAGCCAGTCAACCAATACATGAGATTTATGTCCTGGGCTCAGTCTATGGAAATGTCATTTACCATGGCACAGAGCAAAAGAGAAGAGAAAAATGTTTAAAAAACCAACAGAGACTGCGTTTTTCCTTCACTTTATTGATGTAGAATTGTGCTCCAGGGTGTGTTGGTACATTGTGACATCACTGTGCGTTGCGGATAAAATTATGGAATCAATGCAGGACGCAGTTGTTGTTGTATTTTTGTACATGTCATGGTCTCAAGGTGCTGTGAATAATTTCATGTCAAATACAGTACAACCAAACCAGTTTGAAGTGTATCAATAAGCAGAACTACAGTACATACACATACATACACACATCTGCCTAACAAATCTAAACCCCATTTAATTTACTATAATAAAGACACTAGACTGAGACAGGTGACTAAGTAAGTTATAGTCAAAGTCAAAGCGTTCAAGTGTTGTTGTTCAAGTGCATTGAGAAGAGTGCATAAAACTCATGGTGTCATATTTACAATGACCAGAGCAAATTCCAAGGAACAAAGTACACATAAGGCTTATACTACTATAACTACACAGGTTTACTACTATGCGGCTTTAGCAGAAATGCTCTCTCTCATATAAATTGTGCGCTGGCTCTCCAACATCTCTGACATGGTTCAAACAATCTAACTTAAACGTGAATACGTTTTACATAAATACATAAAGTTTTCTCTAATCTCCCTCTGCAGCTCTCCACCTCTACTACACGCCCCCGCCACACCTCCAGCCTCAGCCAATGGTGTCCTCTTAATAGTTGCCACCTGTTTTTAAAAATGGTTCCTTAAGAGGCAACATGGCCGCTCACCTTACCGGACCAGTAGTCACTGCCCGTCTTGGTGCGTATCCATCTACTCAGCAGCTCTACTTTGGCAAATGTCAGAGTGTTGTTAGCAGAGATCCTCTATGCTTGGTTAAGTTAAGTTAAGTTAAGTTAAGCTAAGCTAAGTTGCGGAGTTCAATACAATTCCATTTCCAATACTATTCTCCTGTAGGCCTGCATCACATAGAGCTTTGTTCTGCATACACCATTGACAGACATAGAACCTTCTGACAAACAATGTAAATATATATTTTTTTTAAATAGCAATTTGCATATTTAAAAATGTGTTTCCCACAGTTTATGTGTTGTAAATTTGTTTAGAAGAAAATGTATGACACTGATGATGAGGTCTCAAAAACTGTATGTATCAAATCTGACTTGATGGTAAAGGGGTAAATGTATCCTCACTTCCCTCTTTGTGAAAAGTCTTTGAATATTGTCAGATAGTTTTTTTTAAATCTTTGTCATATTCAAAATAGCTCCTAGTGTGTTCACCAACATGATGTACTATCCATACTCTTTTTAACAAATTGTTTGGTGGTTGTGTAGGCCCCACACTGCAACACAAGATTGCTTTTCCGAGCCCATCAATGTACACATTACTGTGTATACTGTATATATTTAGCAGAGTTTTCTGTGCAAGAGAACCGTGTTGATGTAAATAGCAATTACACGCCCCCGTGTAAATTATGATGTTATTTATGAAAGCAAGAATGAATTGCATGTCAAATGGCCTCTCATGCTCCACCTAGACGGAGCCTTTTTGTACAGGAAGACAGATTGTGATTTGATACAATGTTACTGGATCAGTCTATCAGCTTGTACTGTGCTGTAGTGATGTTCCTGATGCTCCCCGTATGACACAGAGACTATTAAGATGCTAGATCAGGCATGTCAAACATACGGCCCGCGGGCCGGATCCGGCCCGCCGGATGATTTCATCCGGCCCGGTATACATTTCTGAGTATGTCAAAAAAAAAGCAAGTCTCTAGCTCATTTCTATCAAAAGTTAGGATTTTTTAAAAAGAAATACGCCAAAGCCCGAATACTCCCTCCAGCTGCTAGAGGGCAGCCCAGTGGACGAACTGAAATCCAAACTTGCGGTCTGATTTGAGCACATTAGCGCGATTTAGCGCATATGAGAGTCGCGGCCGACACAGACTTTCTTAATGATAAACGCTGGATGCGCTGGTTGATAAGTTTAGTTTTTACTGAGGAGGAACTATGAAGAACTGTGCAGTAACATCATTATGAAGGTGTGTGGGGGCTTTTATTTTGCCGTGGCGGTGCGGAAACCCTGATGTTGTCTTGTGAATGGACTGCAAACACGGGAGCAGACGGGGTGAAAGTGCGCTACGTCACACTTAATTCGCATACAGCTGTTTCCATCCCATTCGAATCAACCAAAACCCGGCCATAGCGAGCGTATTTTAATTTGAATCACGGCGTTTCCATCATCATTTTACGATGCGATACAACTAGATGCGCATCTAAACAGCTGATGGAAACGCACCTCTTGTTAAATGTGCTGCTACTCAGGATATTGATGCACACGTGAAGGAAAAAAGACGCCAGGTTTCAGGAGCCAGCAGCAGCACTGCAGGAGTGCAGTGAGGGAGGGAGAAGGGGGAAAAGGGTGGATTTTGTTTGCACACATGAATAGACCACAAATTGAAAATAAGATGAATATGGTTTCATATTAAAATACAATTTTGAAGTTGTATACAATTCTCAGCCCCTGTAGGTCCAGCCTACAAAGTTGTTTGTTTGCACTGCTGTAACTTTTGCCTCAATAGGTCCAGCCTTATTGGTCTGTTTTGTTTTGTTTTTTGATAAATGTGCATTTTCAAAGTATGTCAATTAAGGCAAAAATAATTTCTTCATAGCTCCCACTTTGTTTAGTGTGGTGAGTTGATTCAGTGGTTTAAAACTGTTTACTCAGCTGTATTTAATAAACCAATTCTTTTTTTTTTTTTATCAATTCCATTGTTTGTGAATAAATGTGTTGTTAGAATAGATCCCTTGTGATCCGTAATCATAACATGTAGGTTACAAATGTAGGCTTGATGATAAAGCATAGTACTGAAAAACAAAGCTAAAGATTTGGAGTCGACATTTTGCCATTATTTTACTGGTCCGGCCCACATGAGATCAGAAGGTCTTGATCCGGCCCCAGACCCAAACTCAGTTTGACATGCCTGTGCTAGATGTTGTATCAGACTTCAGTGCTGGGCCATTGGATGGATGGATGGATTTCTCCTCGTCCCCGACCATCTCATAGTAGAGGGGCAATAAACAGGGACGTCTCCCTCACACTCCCAGCAGCTAACCTGTCTCAGGAATTACTGTCTCCATGTTTTATTCTGTCTCCTTAGCCATAGCTAAATGCTATGAATTCAATTAATCGGTAATGGAAATAATTGTTAGTTGCAGCCCTAGACATGTCCCTCACCTCCATCACCAGCCCCATCTTCATTTGTCTATAGATACAAGAATGAAGGATTTTAGGAGAAGTTGCCGTTTTCACACCCAAAACACATTGCACAAAACGTGTTTTCACTATTGATGTGTCACAGCTGTACAGGTGTTACTGTTAGGATTCACACCCCACATATTAGCAAAGTGTGTTTCTTCATGACACTGTCTGAGAAGTACCTGGAAGAAGTTCTGTCGAATGAAAGCACAACTACCTTCATTAACACAATAAGCAATTATAGAATAACATCCAGCTAATAAACTCAAAATGTTTCAATTAGGGATGCCCCGATACCGATACTGGTATCGGGTATCGGTCCGATACTGTTGAAAAATACTTGTATCGGTATCGGTGAACTGTAGCGATTACAAGAACCGATACCAGTGCATGCAATTGCTCTGCATGAAGACCGCGATCAGAGGGTGGCTTTGCATCTTTGTTGTATTTTTTTTTTAGATCAGAGGCTTGTTACAACAAATTTTGTTGTAACAAGCATAAAATAAAATAAAATTTGTCTTCCAATTCATTGCATTTTGCCTAATCATTTGTTTTTTGTTGTGGTAGAAGGATCGGCATCGGTACTCGGTATCGGCAAGTACTCAGATCCAAGTATCGGTATCGTATCGTGGTATCGGGACATCCCTAGTTTCATTAATAGCTCATGTTCTTGTGTAAACTTTTAGAGCATTCAGGAGCCATGACCCATAATGCAATGAGGTTTTTGCAAGATATCAGAACAACTATACGCCTCTTCTCTTTGTAACCCGTTCTCCAGCAGGACCATGTTCCCCAGACTCTCTTCTTTTTTTCTCACTCAGACTTCAACTCTGTCAGTACTGTCATGTTTTAATACAGCCATTACAGAGCACTGACGCAGCACAGACCTACCTTTACCCAAAGACCCTTTTCATTTGCAGACAGATGATGTCAGCAGTGTCACGTATTACTGAGTATGTGAAAAGCTCTTTGTCCATTTCACACAGAAGGTTAGTCACGCACTGTCACCGCGCAAACTGACCCAAAGGTCGTTCCTCAGCTCCGCACAGTTTATCCAGGCTGAATCCTAACACTGTCACTGAATGAACATGACCTGAAGGACAGCTGAAGTCTCTATTAAATCAGCTGCTATGAAAGCAAATACAAATTTAAAGCTATGATTAATCCCAGTGTGAAAGGGGGGATGTATTAGAGAAGAATAACTAGAAGTTTAGGAGGTGAATTAGCATAAAAGTTCTCATTTTTTAATTCCAACCTAAGCATTTATGTATGAGCTGTCATGTTTGTACACCTGTGCCTTGGCAACCGTACAAACACTGTACTTTTCTTTTTATCATTATTCATTTGCAAAGTTGCACCTTTAACTTCGGTTACTAAGTAACTAGAAATGTATTATACAACAGGAGAGCTCGACAGGGATGAAAATGAAGTTGCCTTGAGTGGATCTCTCTCTGCAAAGGTGAAGACGAGCTCCAAGGCTTCACCGGTTTGTACTTTGTCTTTGATTTCCTCCTCCTCCAACCTCTTATCCATAGCAACACAGCTTTTATGGTACCTTTTTTTTTTTGAAGGTGAAATCAGAGCTTGCTTTTATAACATTATTTCATTTTTTTTGTTTCATGAGTATGCTCCCAGTGCTCCACCGTCCTGTATCATGTATCATTGCTATGTGTCTGGCTGAGAATTCTGATGAAGTCAGTTCAAACCACTGCAAGAGATGAATTTTAATCTTTTTTTTTCTTCCTCTTTCTTTGAGGTTCTCACATTCAGCAGACAGTGAAACTAAAGTAGTGGATAAACATTTAAGTTTTTGTGGTGTCTGGTTCAAATAAACAGCACACATGATTGACATAGATGTTAACAAAGATGCCAAAATATTAGAAACCACCAAAGACAAACAGGTAGGAATAGCCAGCTGGTGGAGGATAATTGGATTCAAACTCAATGCTGATAATTAACTACAAGTTAAACTTCTCAGATGAATCATGCTCATCTCGCAACGAATTCACCCTCAATGACTGAACCTGTCGTGTTTTCATATATTTCAGTTTGTGACATCCACAGCGACTTATGACCTTAGTGTAACGGGTATGGAGTGAACCCAAAAGCAGCACAAATGAACCAGGAATTTATATGAAACAGTCTTTATTCAGCAGGTAAAGCACAGCAGGTCAGAGGATGGCAGCAGAGAACCAGGTCCAGGTGAGTATGGCAGGTAAGGGGTGGAAACTCACTGCTGAATGGAAGTCCGGCTGGAGAGGTGAAGCTGATCAGGTGGGTCTGTAGATGGAGCAGGAACCGGCTAAGTGCCAACCAGCCACAGGCAGACGAGGAGCAGAAAACAGACAGGCAATACTCAAGGTCAGGGACAGAAGGCTGGTGGGTTTACCGGGACTGAGACGAGAGGCGATGGTCAGAGGCAAGTCGGGTCGATACCAGGTAGGCAATCCGGGAGTAAGTGCGGGAGAGTCAGGCATGGAAGCAAAGACAATCTGGCAAAGAGTGAGGGGAGTGAGGCTGCACATATACTGGCTTGATTGGAGATGATGAGCAGGTGAGAGCAGCAGGTGAAAGCTGTTGGACTGATGAGGGGTGTGGCTGAGCAGCAGAGCAAGGGAGGAGCAGAGCAGACTCTGACACTTAGGCCCAATCCCATTTCTCTTTTATACCCCTACCCCTGCCCCTACCCCTCGCCCCTCGCCCCTTGAAACGGAGCTACAAGGGGTAGGGGTAGAAAATCAACCCCTATGAATTGGGATACCCCTTCAACAGTCACATACGTCACGTAGTCTTCACTGGCTTTACGTAAGCTGATGCGCCGCGCTTTTGCCAGAAATCAAATAGCCTTGTACCATATAACTTAACTTAATGCAGGCTTATCGGTTCATTGTAAAACATTAATTTATTGATGTAAATGTGGTGATTTCCGTACGTACAGAACCCAGATGCAGCGGATGTCTGATACCTACACACATGAAGCTCTTTTCATTCAAAATAATAATGCTCCAGTCAGAATTGTTAAGTTTCATTAATGAGACTAATATTTAAATGCTAAAAATAATTTAACCAGCCGGTGGTAAACCTCTAAAAACCTGCGGGTATGTTAATTAGCGACCGTCTTTTCTCCCGGGACGAGGACGTAATGTAGCCGGCAGACCGGCGCTGAAGAGGTGAGGAGAAGAACTTCTAACCAGCCGTCATTTGGACAAACTAACCGCACATTTGGGACCTAAACAGCTACTTTCTCGCATGAAAATGTTTTAAAATGACATAATAACAGCGCTGCAGTGAGAAATAAATCAGCTTTTCGTTTTACAGCCACCGCTGCCGGTTGCCGCCAGATGCATTCTGGGAAACTTTTCATACCCCTCCGTTTGGAGTGTGCCTCTGAAAAATCTCCGTTTGGAGGGGTATATAGCCCTACCCCTTTCCCCTACCCCTCCGTCCTAACGGGAATTGGGACACCCCTACCCCTACACGTGAACGCGCAAAACGGAGGGGTAGGGGTGAGGCGTAGGGCCAAGGGGTGAAATGGGATTCAGCCTAAGTTACATTTTGTTTAAAGGTGATATTGGCTGAAGTAATTATAGCACCAGGACTTTGTTTACTGAGTGAACTGAAATGTCCTTTTTCTGAGCTTAACCAAGTGTCTTTAGTAAAGCGATGATTATTTAAAGTGATAGTTCAACCAAAATAGTTCAGCCAAATACCTCCATACTGCTCGTCTGTAATGTCCCTCTTGTATTGGAGCTTCGACATGAGAAATTGTTTAGAAAAAAAGGGAAACGGTGTCAGTGCAAATTGCGCGAGATTTGAGACACTCAAACCCATCTGTTGCCATGGTTTTGAGGTGATTCTGTCAAGAAGCTAGTTGGCTAGCTTTGTACAGATCTTATTCTCCTGTTCTTTACACACAGCTCTGATTGGTGGGCTCTTTCCATAACCTGCACTATGCTCACAAAGCATGATGATGCCAGCTTTACTCTAATAGGAGAATCATTTTTATTGGCTCTGACGAATGAAGGTTCCAACATAAGAACATTTTTCCGCTTCAAGTCGTTCTACAGAACAGTGATGCAGCCAGAGAGTTTTCCTGTAGCTTGGCTTTAAGATGTTAATGAGTGTGTTGTTCAGCCTTTATTGTTTTGCCAACAAATGAAATAATCCTCATGTGTGTAACTCTTCTTTAAAGTTCTGAGAAAGGGAATCCTTCAACATCCAGATTTCCTTGACAGCTGGGCCGACACCATCTGCCGATGAGGATCATGTGATGCTGTAAACTTCAACGCAGAGACTTAATTGGCCTCCTGGTGCATTTTGTTTCCTCAAGTCATCAGCAATCTTCATATTACTCACATTATGAGGGGCTGCATGGCCACACAAGCGTGTTGATGAAACTGGCTGTTTACCTCATCAAACCCAGCCTTTGATTAGTTTCTACCCCTCCCCAGCCACAGTGTGCGTGTGTGTGGGGTGGGCAGAATGGGGCCTCAGGTTAGTAGAGGGTCCATCCTGACGGCTGACTGATAGCAGTGTCTCAATATAGCTCCTTCCCTTTAATCAACCAATGGATGTTTTGCAGTGACGTCTCAGTAAGAAGCCCCCCTTTTAGGGGCCCCATGTCATTCCCTGGACCAGGGCCGTTGTATAGGGGAGAAAGGTGATGATAATTCTACGGGCCCAGCACCCAGTAGGGTCCACAAAATAACCCAGTAGTCTAATCTTTGTATGACTGAATTATTCTGCTTAGACCCTGACTGATACTCATAATGCTGTATTAGCATCAAAACAAAGTAGGCAAAATAAAAAAATATAATACGTACCCTAAGAAAAAAAGTGGAAAAGTCCTGGCCCCACTTTAGTTTTCTTTCAGGGGGCCCAGAATTCCTAGCAACAGCCCTGCCTGGACATCCCAGGAGCAGCATCTCTGGATATTTTCCTGAACATACATTATATACATGTTTATCATGGTTTCTAATCCAACGGTAATTGAATTAAACTAAACAGACTGGAAAAGCTGTATTACAACAGTTTTATTCAGGCTGTTGCTCACTGAGATGTCTTGAACAGAGCATCAGAATAACTTGGACGATAAAGTTAAATCGTTCAGAATAAAAACCACGAGAATCATTATTGGTCATTAGGTACACCCACTGACAGCCTATTCATGTCTCTGTCTATAGCTGATGATTGGTCAGGGGAATGTGAACACTCTGAACACTGGCAGTCCAGAGCCATATCAGAGCTTCTTTTGAAGGAGGTGAGGAAAGGTCTGTCCAGGAAGTCTCTAGATAAAGGCGGCAGCTGCTTTATGAGAAAAAGTATTGAAGGTTTAAAAGTCAACAAATGTAACAAGAAAATCATGATGTACTCAATAAACTGAGTGTGAACCCTCCAGAGGAGCTTCATGTGTTGATGAACACTGGCCTGATAATATGGACCCTTTACAGTGTAGATATTTAGTGCAGGTTTTCATAGGTCTATATACTCCATTAAACTGGGCCTAGTACCGTGACAGTTGAGGGTCCTGTCACTATGCCTCCAATTGATCATGCGCCTTGGCTACCTGACCAAGGGGATGTGCCTTTGGCCGACTGGTTAGTGCCCATGACTCTTACCTGGGAGTCTGGGGTTAAAAGCCCGCCTGGTCCCTCTTCACCTTGCCACATGTGCATTCAATACTAAGCTTTTCAAATATAAACTGGTTCAAATATTCATGTTTTTTCTAAATGTGTACAAGGTACTGTACAGTGAGTAGTCTAGGGGGGCGTTCCTCTGCCCATGTTCACCGATACCAATGCCAATATCAACAATGTCTGTCAACTGCATGATAATCATGCAGATAGGCTATTCAAATTGACATTTTTATCTGAAACATAAATGTAGAACCTAACGTGATGTCAGCCGACTGGTTTCCAGAGCGTTGTCACTGCTGGAAGAAGCGAGCGCAACCTCTGACACGAGAATCAAACCCGCTAAATTTAAAAACATACCGACAACAGCGGCCACTGATCTGTACTGAGACTGTTGTTATTCTTTAATGTGAGTTAAACGACTGCTGTGGTCCGTAATCCAGGTGCAGACAAGTGTGTTTGGCGCTGACGAGAGGATCGATAAAAGTAGCCGTATCAGGCGCCGTGATGTGATGACCCCACCCCTGCCGTGGAGGGACTAAGAACTTGGCTGTAATGGAAAAGCACCTAAACCGAGCCGTACCAGCATCAACCACACACTACAACCACTTGTAACCCATGTTTCTTTCGGTGTGACTCTTTCCTTTGTTCAGCTTTTTACAGTCAACATTACAGCATCATTACAACATTTATGGATCTATAAGACGAGGCATGCTAAGACCCACTACCTCATCACCTGCTGCAAAGTCTGCAGTGTTTGATAACAAACTTCTGCACTTTTTAAGCATTTTTAATACCCGTCCTCAATCTTTTTTCTGCATTACTCTGAAAGACACATCGCAGCCTAACCATAAAATAGCTCCCCGGTAGCCCAGAAGATCAATCAAAGTAATAGAATGAGTAAATGTAACTGTGCAGCTCCATTTCCCATAACAGTAGCTACTGCAGCTATCAGAGGCCGCCTCAATCTGTCCCTGTCACACTGAGGCGCAGGGAGAGGGCTGGAATTATATATTCAGGCGGGGAGATGTAGGAAGGGTGGCGGTTCCCATCAAGGTGGAGGGTGTGTGTGTTGTGTGTGAACAGTAAGTGTGTATTCATGTGAGGCAGAGGGAGCATGGATCATACAGATCTTTATCCGCTGGGCTAAACAATATAGATATTACATGAGGAGGGAGGCAAAAGGGGGATGAGTGGCCAGAATGCCTGTTGTTGCATAACCTATATGAGTGTGCGTTTGTGGTTTTCTATCAAATTTGCCTCTGAAAACAGAGGATAATCAGATTTTCTGGTTTTTGTGGTTAGACATTACTACTAATCATCAAATAACTGTAATATTTCCCACCTTGTGCACAGAAGCATGTCCTAGTTACACTGTGTGTTTCTAGGGAAACAAAATGAGATGCTCCTTTTCAGAAAAGAAAGTTAGTAACCAGACATCTACACAACAAAGAGCCAGAATCCAATGATAAAAACAGTCATTTCACCTCGCAGACTTCTACTGCTGCATCAATTGGTTTGTGTGTTTCAGCTCAAGGAGCTTCAGGTTTGTTTTGACTCTGTGAGGTAAAATGACTGTTTTTGTCTATGAAGTCTATGAAGCTTTGTATAATGATAAAATTGCTGCTCCTGGTCAAACAAAATTGAGCTTAGTAAAACCAAAAGGTCTTTCTCTGTAGCAGTCCTCTCCTTGATGCTGGTGGACACTTAAAGTCAGTGCTGTGTAGGAGCTCGGTCACATTCCGGGTCACAAAGGTTAAAATAGATGAGTTCATGTTGGTTTCTTCCACTTTTAAAGATGAAACCAGAAAAAAATGGAGCAGAAAAGTGAAGGAGGGACAGCTGCCCGGTGGAGTCTATGTGCTGGACCTGGGAGAATCAAGTGGTCAGCGTGGTCACTGCCTGCCAGTGGCCGCTGAGACCAGTTGTTGTGTTGTCTAAGCTGGACGTGGAAAGTTGCTGCATAGCATAGACCTGGAGCAGAGTAGGTGAGTTGTTTTTGTCTTGTTTCAATAGAAACCAGGCTAAGCTAACAGATGTTTGATGCCTCGTATTATGGGCTGGGACCCTGTTTGTAATGTTGATGACGTTTGGTGCTGTCCTCAGCATTATCTGTGACAACAAGTGGCTTTTTGATCGGTGGCTAGTGGATCCATATACTGCGCTGTTTGTTATGGTCCGGTCTTTGTTAAAGTTGCTACACCTAGAGAAGCTAGCGGTTAGCGGACTTCATCTCTCGAGGGCGGGGTCTAACTCAGTGTCACAGTGCATTGGACCATGGGTTAAACTTACGTCGGACTATCCCTTTAAGACTTCCTCCTCCTGCCATCCAACCCAGCCATCAATTACTGCCATGACTGTTTCCTGCTATTGAAACAGTCTTGGTGGTGATAGTTTCCTAGAGACTTTAAAAAGATAAGAAGAGCCAGTGTTGGTTTATTCTGTATGTTTCATGTGTATACGCTTCGACAGGAGGAGGGGTTTTCTTTCTTCATGGTTTCTTGTGATCATCAGTCACTCAGATGCTTCAGCAGGATGTGTTGTTTCAGATTAGTGTCTGATGAAGTCACAGACGTTCATATAGATGCTGTAAAGCCTTGTGTGCAGCTTTTAACCAAAGCACAGATCTTCTTCTTCTTCTTCTTCTTCTTCTTCTTTTCTCCTCCTCCTCCTCCTCCTCCATAGGCACTAACATCATTCATTTATAAAAATAAGGCATTATCTGTTATGTTTATAATATATATTATAGCATTATATTAGGAGCCACACATTAATCTGCATGACTGAGATGTTTTTATCACACAGACACACACAAGAGACTTTAAGCAAATCATCACAAACCATAGTGCACTCAAAGAAATGACTCATAAGATTTACTTAAAAAACCCTTTGTAAGTATTTGCATGCATGTGGTATAAGTAAAATTTAATGCTGCAATATCAAGTAAAACTTACTTTCCAGTATCAAGTAAATTCTACTTACCATATAACATAACAGTTGTGAAGATTCTAAGTAACATTTACTTAATAACATCCAAGTTTTAAGTTAGATTTATTTAAACAAATTAAGTAAAGTCTACTTGTTTTTCATAGGCAGGAACATCATTTTACTCAAAATTTTAAGTAAATTTTAATTATTTTCTTGTGCTTGGCATTTTAATTTACTTGGTTGCATTACATTACATTACTCACTAAAATTAGGTAATTATTGCCAGTTTTCTTTTGATAAATATTACCAAATTCATCACAAGTCACACAACTCAATCACAATGAAACAGTTTATTTTTATTTGAAACAGTTGGACAAACAAGTACCATCAAAGTAAACCCACTACTTGTGGATTATATTATACAATCTTTTGTAGGGCAGCTATAAATTTCACTCTAAGTGCACTGAAATGTAGTGCTAATTCTTGGTGTTTCTTCACAAGGGTCCATGCATGGTGCCACATTTTAGTCCTCCACATGACGTGCATTTAGGAAAGCAACTTCAAGGTGTTTACTTTTGGGGACAGTTTAAAATGAGCTCCAGCTGAGAGTTTTTCAAGATTCAAAAGTGTAGCAGAAAGTGGGAGGGTATAAGTTAAAATGTAAATCAGTCCCATGAGCAGTGAGCAAGTTACTGTTGCACCCTGGTGACTGGATCCTCATCAGCACCAGAGGTATTTTGAGGATGTGGTTACTGACATCACTCTGGCTGTCCTCCTGCACACAATGTACAACAAAAAAGAAGAATCTTATTGAGATGAAACAAATAATAGAATTGCATGAATCATTCAAAGTGACTTCATTATCAGGGAAGAATGAACACAAGAATATATCTGTTCTTTTGTCTGCTTTCCTTTTAACTTTAACACTGAATTAACCCATGTCATTAAACATTATTTTATTATTCTAAATGATTAAAATCATGCTATACCAAGCAGTCTTTAAAAGGTTCCTCTTCCTTCTCGGTACAGTATGGCTGCGGTCAGGTAACAGTTTCACGCCTCATCTCAATGCTTGGTTTCTGCGAACAGATTAAGAACATGAACATAACCATTACGAACTGTCAAGTGAAAAGTAACACAAGTACATATTTTTGCTCGTGTGTTTTAAAAATAAATGTGTGTGAGTGAGGATGTGTTATCCCTGTTATCTTGTGAACTTGATTACATTGACTGATACTTAGACTCCAGGTACCTCCAGCCACTTGCTGGAGGTTGGAAACAATAAATAAATAAATTGCAAACCAAGCACACCTGACTCAGTCTGTCCAGGAGCGGCCCCATCTTCGCCCCTTGGCTTGTTAGGTAGTTGTTCTCCTGAAGTCCTCCTTGATCTGAAAGGTCAAAAGATTCACAGGTACATCAATATCTTTATATAAATGTGTTCCCCCCCCACGCACGCACGCGCACACACACACAGTTGCATGAACAGGACATTCCACTCATACTTTTACATAGCTTTAACAGTCAACAGAGTGACGCCATGCATTGTGCAGTAGAGGCAGTCACTTGGATTCAGTCACACATACAATACGGACGTAACGCTACAGCAGACAACCGGACACCGGAAAAAAGATCAACAGACTGTCTAGTAGCCACAGTCATGCTACTAGCTGTGCTAACTAGCTTCTTGTCTGAAAGAAAAGAAAATACTGTCCTATGTTGGTGTCAGTTAATAAACGTACTACTGTTATGTTGCCGCTTTTTTAATATCCTAACTTTAGCTATTTTTATCAGGAAAAACTGCAGCCTCCCACTTGCAGACCAGCACAGACCAATAGCATTACGCTAACTTTAAATTAACTTATGAACAGTGACATATCTTGCGTCAAACTATATGCAGACTTATCACAAATTCAAAACAGAACATAATAACTTACCTGCGAAACGACTGCCGTGCGTGCTCCACCTTGCTCTGTGATCCTGTAACGATCCGACCGCAGCAGAGCCAGTCCTGTTGTGTGCGCACTGCGCATGCGTCCGGTTCAAAACATTACACTTTCTGAGTAAAGTTTATTTAATATTTCTAGGTTTATGTACAAACAATATTAAACATTTAAATAGTATGAGGAAAACAAAAGTAAAACTTACTCTTCCCCCATAATTCATGTATTACGTTAATAAAATGTTAAATTTTACTAAAGTAACTGTAGTTCTCACTGAATCTTAAAAATTCAAGGTAGAAATTATGACAGTTACTCTAATAGAGTTTACTAGACCAAAAAGTCACTTTTTTCAGTGTGATGATGATGTGTGTGCGTGTGTGTATGTGTGTGTCTCATAAATTCAAGCAAAATTAAAGCAGGCCACATCAAACATATTCTAAATGCCATGCCTCTGTGGTATGAATGGTGTGCAGGAATATTTGCCCCAAGATTGTACTTCATTTGCAAGCCTTTAAAGATGTCCTCTGAAGGACAGGAGGCGTACAGCTGACCAGCAGAATTATCCGGCGTGGAGGCAGAGTCCACCAGTCCTCCATTACCCGCAGATGATGATGAAAAATGAGGAGAGTTCAAGATTAATAAAAATGCCAGTCTCCATGCGTGTTAAGGTGTGGATACACTCTGCAGAGGTTGTGTGGCTGTAATTGAGTTGCATTCCTGCCTCTGCTGCAGCAGTTGGATCGTTTCTGTTCACTTTGCAAAACCTCGGCAAACAATATGGAGCAGTAACGCACAACATCCAATCATAGCGCTGTGTGCAATCCACACAAGGGCCAATTCAGTAGATGAAGAGCTACGTAGAAAGCTAACTTGCTAAAAATCAATTGAGGATGAGAGAGTGTGATGTGATGTCTTGGTTTCTCATTTACATTTTGAAACGCTCTCCTTCCAAACCTCGGCCTCACACTCAAATAATCCCTGCATGCTCCCGTGGTGATGTGTTCTCAGTTATACCGTTGCTTTTACATCTTAAGCCCTTCCACCTGCAGTCCAGCTCCTCCTGTGCCGTCCTGTGAACTGTCCACTCGCAGGTTCTTTTGTGCAATAACCCTGTCCAAACTCCCCGGCCAACAGAGGACCAGGTGTGGTGTTGACCAATGGAATTATGAGCTCCACCTCGCAGACACGTTTGCTTTATATCTTAAAGCGTCCTGTGCAGGCGGCTATCATCCCCCTTTACACTCCTCATCTCCTTTATGCAATGACTCATGGTGCGTTCAAAACAACTCAGAAGCCAGAATTCCCAACTCAGAAATGTTTGACTTCCGACATCATTGCGTTCATGCTGCAAGAACTCAGAAGAGGATACCTGAAGGAAGTTTGGCATATTGTGGCTCATCACTGAATACGAAAAATGTTTCAAAACAAGTGGGTTTGCTCAGGGGTATTTGGAAGGCCTGGACTTGGAAAAGTTTGGGAACGTTATTTCCATTAGGCTACATACGAGAACCACAATTTCAAACAGTACAACAATTACAGCTTAAATTGCAATAATACACTATAATATGCATTAAAACCTTAACAAGCAACTTTTTTTTAAAAATTCTTACAGTTTAAGACAAAGGCTGCTGTGTTTTGATGTTGTCATGATGTCAAATCAGAAAACAGGAAATTAATACCTGAGTTTCTGAGCCATTTCTACGCCATTCAATTCATTTTTCAACTCGGAGCTTGTTTTTTCCCGACTTCCGAGTTGTTTTGAATGCAGCAGATATCTGGAATTCAAGACCAGCTGATGTACTGTGAGAAAACGCTTCCATTCCAGCTCTGCCTCTCATCCATTTGTACTCTATGTAATAATAATGAAGTGGGAACTTATATGAACTGCCCTGATGTGAAGCATCTTTGGTCAAGAGTGACACGGATGTAACGGGAACTTATCCCCAATTCACCCAATGTTAACCCGAGAAGATTACATAAACTTCATATCTCCCTATGGATTATTTCATTTTTAAACATTATTTCTCTTGAGCTCTGCAGCTCGATCCAGCGGAGCCAAATGAAACACAGCAGAGGCAGTAGAGGAAGTCCATGACCCCAAATAGAGGAATAATGGCTGAGGTGTACTTTATACAGTCTCTCTCTCTCTCTCTCTCTGTCTCACTCTCTCTCTTATAGTTAGATTCAATTTATCTTTTTTGTATCCATAGATTTTTTCATATTCGCTTTTTGTCTGTAATAGCAGTATAAGTAACGTTGTGCCTATCTTTGTAGAAAAACAGCATCACCCTTGTGACATTGTGACAGAGGTGCAGGTGCAGGAGCCTTGGGGATCAGCTCTCCAGCAGCTTGCAGGTGCCTAACACTGAGGGACAGACTGACTGAAGCCTAGGAAACAAGACCTGGAGCCCAAGGAGGCCGTTCATAGAAAAGCAGTGTTTTTTGTTTTTGTTTTTTTGCCATGATCAGTGTAGGTACTTTCAGCCCTGCTAGTTCAGAGACACTTTACATGCACAAAAAGCCATAATACATGGTAGAAGTGTGAAAAAGTAGGCTACAGTAGATCCTAAAGCCCACGACATATCCCCCAATTGGGGGATTGGCAGACATACAGAACAACCAGAGTGTCTACTGCACTAATTATGAAAGAATATAGTCATGTTTTACATCAAATTAAACAGCAGAAGCTGGCCTACTATAAAAAAAACATGTTTATATGACCCAAACACTACTCAAATAAACATCAAACTTCATTAAGCACCTCTGTCTGGACCCAGTTGCCTTCTAGCTCGTATACTACTGTACATTATTGCAAAACACATCAGCTGCCGCTCATATGAAAGAGCCGCGGCTACAAAGATGGGAACAATACTGTAGCACCCGCGGCTAACACAGAAGTTACACAGAAGCACGGCAGAGAGAGAAGCCAACAACGAGCAAAAAGACACTGCTTGGCCACAACAAATTTCCTCTTACCTTTGCTGTTTTGCCGTGAAAAGTTTGTTTTATGGGTAAAGCCACAATATTTCCAGTTTGAACTTTGCCCGGAGTTACATCTAAATCGGTCCGGCTGCGACCAACGAGCTTTAGGACCTGGGGGAACCTTTACGAGCGCTGCACACAACAGCCCGCACGTCATATTTCAGGATTCTCCTGATTCTGATTGGCTGACAGTACTGTCAATCACATCAACATGGGTATAGCCTCATTCTATTGGTTCAAATAAGCTGTCAATCACTCAAATCAACCAATCGGCTGCAGAGATTGAGGCAGGTGTAACTGCACCCAAATCAGCAGTTTTATGCAGGGACACAGAGGACCTAGAAAGTAATTGTTGCTTGTTGCTTGCCTGAGTATTTTGTAGTAAAATCTCAATAATTTTGTACTGCTTCACTTTATCAGAATCAACCACTGCAGAGATAATGTTCATAAAATAATTTGTTAGAGGTTTTGAGCTTCAGCAGCATCATTCTGAAGGACACTCATCCAAAATATGATTTTTTTGAGGGGGCGAACATTAAATCTATTAAATTTTTGTTGTATGCCATCTTCATTTACTCTTCACCAGTAACACATATACTGAAATTTACACATCTCAGCAATTTCTCATTTTTTTCTCTTTACTATGACACCAAAACTATTCAAATAGACCTTGTGGTTGCAGAGATAGACTAATTTTTTTTATGGATATGCAATTTTCGAGAAAAGGCCTGGAAAATAGGTTTGGTTTCAGTTTAGACGTCTAAACTGTCACAGTGAGAGACAGACAGGAGACAGGAGGAACATGGAGGGGATGACAGGCGACTGAGCCAACATGCTCTGCTCTCTAGCAGGTGAGCCACAGGGTGCTGCAGCCATGATATTTTCTTTATCCGTACCCTTCCTGTCATGTGCAGATATTGTGAAAAGCAACAATTTTAAAACTGCTGGCATTCGACACGGATCAGGGATTTACAGAATCATCTATTATTGATGTTCTGGTGCAGCCTGCTGAGCCTTGCATGCCCAACTCTGGTCCCTTTTTTAAGTCTGATAATTCAAATTATCAGAGGCAACCATTTATGTATAGCCAATAAAATTATAAGTAGTACAAATGTGTGGAAAACCAAATCTGACTATTCTGTTTTTGGAAAACACAAGAACAGGTTGTTTTGCTCTAAACCCATGTGACCCTTTGGATGTTTAGACTTTGTTAAAATAGCAACAACCAAAACTTCTGTTTCCCAAAACATCCTATCTGACATGATGCACAACATGTCGATGCAATGACCCTGAACATGTATCAGGTATAAAACTGTCCCACTGTGCAGGAAAACACACACAAAGAAGCTGTCCGTTTCCTTCCCCTCCTCCTCAAACAAACTACCCCTGGGCAGCGTTTCATTTTCCTTCCTTGTCATGGAGGTGAGGATTTACATAAAGCCGCCCTGGAACAGCCACGCTCCCTCAGGTTCCTCCCAGCAGGGGGTCATGTGCTGCCCAAATGTGGGCTGGGTCTCAGCTTGAGCGAGAAAAAAACATCTTTATGGATGACGGAGTGAACATGTACAAGGGCAACAAGGATTTTTTTTAAGCTCTCTACATGTTGTAACCCTGTACACTGCAAAAACTCAAAATCTAGCTTGTTTCTTGTCCAAATGTCTAGTCAAAACTAAAAAAAAATGTTTTTAGATCATTTTCACTTGTTCTAAACACTTTTTCAATTGAAATAAGTAAAAATCTGCCAGTCAAAGCAGTTTTTGTGCTTGTAATAAGGAAGAAACACTTGCTCCATTATCAAATTTTTCTACTTATTTCAAGTGAAAATATGCTTGAAAGAAGTAAAAAAAATAAAAAAAATAAGAAAGTCTAAAAAAACAGCTACTTTTTATGTGATGATTCTTAGATTTGTTTTGACTATAAATAGCATTTTGACTAGAAATAAGATAATTCTTGGTATTTGAGTTTTTGCAGTGTAACATCTCTGTTCCTGAGAGCCCATCCGCTGTATTTGATGATGGAAAAGCTCTTCTCAGAACACTGCTGTCCTATTTCTGACTAAAAGGTGGACAAGTGTGTTATTTTGGTGTAAATCCTGTGTTATTGCCCTAAAATACTGGTTGTGTCCTCAGATTATCCCACCTTTCTGACTCACTTCCAATCTATTAATTGCTGTAATCTCCTGATTGACCTAAGCAATGTAGTTATCCAACCTTAATCCTGTGGCATGTCCATTAGGTTATTACAGCTAGTTGCCCAACTGGAGACACTGTAGACACACATACATATAGAGGTGAAGTCCATTAGGATATTAGGCCATGAAAACGTTAAAGGTAAGAGGGGCTGAGGTGATGAGAAGGACAGATACGGGGCGAGCGGCGAGGTTGAATGGGGACAGACGAGGTAACTCAGGTGAGCAGCTGGACGCCCAGAGAAACAGGAAACACAAGGAGTGTGTCTCAGCAGGGGAGACATGTCAACATGTCATTTAGATGCCACTGACTGAGTTCCCTCTTTTAACTTGTTAATCTGTGCCCTTGGAAAAGATGAAGTGATGTGGTATCAAAGACACACCAAAAAAAATCCAGAATAGTGAATAAATAATGTGTCTGAGAAGTGTCGGTTTATCTAAAACGCTGTATATCAACAGAAACACGGCTCGTTTCATAAAAGAGTGCTAAGATTAATTAGTGAGATAAGTTTTTGTTTTTTTCCCAAAACAATAGCGCACTGTATGTCAGTGTAATCCGGTCTGTACTTTGCCTCATGCTTGTTTTCCTCTGGCACAGTGTACAAACATCTACAGTGTGATTATCAGATGCTACGTCCACCTCTGGACCAATTCTGGCGTGCACACAGAAACCCTTCAAGCTGTTGGCCGGTACTGAAGGACATCAGCCTCAATCTTCCCAGATGTGGACGTACTGAAGCCAGACTCTGACATATGTTGCAGCAGAAGGTTCATTTTGCTGTCTGCGGTGCTACTTTTTATTGTCACTCACATGTCAGAATCCATAGGGCCCGACACAAACAGGTCCATAAAGCTACAGAAAAACCTTACAATACTCCTCCACACTGCTCCATCGCTGCAATATAGTCCAGAGTTTACTCGAAACAACACCATATAGGCAAGCCCGGTCACGTCCGCATGCATCGCTTGAACGTGAGAGCGCGCCCCAGGCAAATTCAATACATACATAATAATCAATGCACTTTGAGGAATAAAAAGCCACTCTGGAGTATTCATCATGAGGATGAGTCAACAATGACTGAATTTCATTTTTTGGTGTACTATTCCTTTACGTCCAAATCAGTATTAAGTTAGGTGTTAGTAGGTGTGTGTTAGGTGTGTGTAAACTGGCCCACAGAGGTCTCAGTTATCCCATATTTTACAATAAACTGTAACATTAAGAATAAATGAAAAATGTGAACATGTTTTTTTAGCAGAACTTTGTTTAGTCTTTTTTCAGCTGCATTAATCCTTCAGAATCATGATCCATCAGAATTATCCTGTGACCTTTTGAAAAGCAAGAACCAAAACCCATCTAAGTGTTGTTTACGTCTCCTGCAACAACAGATCAGTGAGCCAATCAGAAGAGAGAACACTATGACACGTTCTTCTGATTGGTTCAACTTCTTATAACAATATAGCAGGTTTAAAGTAACACTGCAGAGTTTTTCGGCCTTAAAATAATGTTTCCAGACTTGTTGCAATGGTAGAAAAATGGTTAATAGGATGAATGGTGCTGCCGCTGCAGTCTGAGCGGGGTCGCGTCGGCTGAAACCGCACTATGTAACTTCCCCTGCCCTCTGTGTCGAGGGAGAGACGTGGTGGGTAAAAGCAAATCTTACGGTTCCCCTCCGGTCATCGTCGTCACCACCGCCGCCGCCACCCTCTCCCTCGCTCCCCCGACCACCCGCCACACAGTCACAGTGGGAAATATTTATTAATGGGAATAAACGCTGGATGCGCTGGCTGATAAGTTTCGTTTTCGTTAAGTTTGGTTTTTCCCCCCAGACGATAGCGCTTCTCAACCAGATGGTGGAAGCACTGAGCTGAAAATCCGCAATGTTGCTTTAAAGGTAAACCAAATCCTATTGGGGGTGGGGCCAGGTGGGCGGAGCTTGATGCGTGGCATAGAGTTTTGACTTAGCTCTGTTGTGACATCACAAAGTTACAGAAGGCCTGTCAGCGCATTTCTCTAAGGACTGAGGTTTTAATACTTCAATACTACACAGAAATAATATTAACCGTATGAATACGTAATAAGTTGTTTTTCTTATGATAATTCTGTGAATTAATTTTACTTAAGATTTTGAAAGTCAGTCTAACTTTGATGATGCATTTTCTCTTTGTTGCTTTGGTACTTTTCCTTTCATAAGTCTTCCCCCACCGATCACATGCAATTTTTATGACTTCCATTGTCTCCACTACACTCAGGTACGACTTAACCACCCCCACAAAACCTTCTCGTGAACCCTGTGGGTCTTTCTTCAGAAATCCAGTTGTGTAACCAGGCTTTGTTTAAACAAATTGGCTGATTTGCATCTTAAAAAGACAAATATATGAATATTTTTCTACACAAACAACAAAGCACTACTCAAATCAACATTTGCAAAAAAACTTTTCCTCCTTACTCTCATCATCTTCCCTCTTTGTGTTCATTATCACACAGCCTATGGCTTCTCCATTCTGGGCCTGATTTGTTAAAAGCAAACTGATGTTTCTGTGAGCCCACGCAGCAGATGAGTAAGCAGAAGTTTTGTGAAATATTAAAATTGAGGCACGGAAACGAGGAAGCAGACAGTGTGAGAATGAAAGGTTGAGGGGTAAATCGCAAACACTCACACAAGAACACACATACAAACACACACAAGAAGTCCATCAATGCAGGGACCGCGCACACAGTGAGTTACTCCATTCGCTCAGGCTGTATAACCTTCGCACTCACCGTTTTCATTACCACTCCTGCACATTTCAAGTGTCTGAAATTGACTTCATCCACAGCGCACATCAGGCTGACTTTGATTATACGTGGCAAGTGGAATCGTCACACTGTCGCCGTCACATCTGGAGCGAGCGGAGACAGCGCTGAGGTCCTGTCTCACCGTCTCTTTGGGACACGGCGCAGAGCTCCCTCAGCATAAAGGAATCATACTGTCCTGCTGTCCTCATGGGTCAAGGAAGGAAGGAAGGACAAAGGGAAAGAAGGAAGGAAGGAAGGATAAATGGTAAGAAGGAAGGAGAAAGGGAGAGAAAGAAAGAAGGAAGGAAGGATAAATGTATAGAAGGAAAGAAGGAAGGACAAAGGGAAAGAAAGAAAATAGGAAGGGAGGAAGGAAGGAAGGGGGGAAGGACAAAGGGAAAGAAGGAAGGAAGGACAAATGGGTAGAAGGAAAAAGGGAAGGACAAAGGGAAGAAAGGAGGGAAGGACAAAGGGAACGATGGGAGGAAAGAAGGATGGGAAAAGGAAGGAAAGATAGAAGGAGGGAGGGAACAGATTGGGTCAAAAAAGAAGTTAGAACGAAGGGCAGGAAGAGAGGGAGGCGAAAAGGATTGTGGAAAGAAGGAATGAAAGATGAAGGGAGGGAACAGATCAGTTCAACTGGATCAAAAGAAGAAGGACGAAGGGAAGGAAGGAAGGAAAGAAGCAAGGGAAAAAGGATTGTGGAAAAAGGAAGCGAGAGAAGGAAGGATGGAGGAAGTGAACAGAAGGGACAACAGGAAGGACAACAGGAGGTTAAGCATTGCATTACAGAGTGCACGCTCCTCTTCATTTTCATCAATCCCCCCTTGTTTCCTGTCCTATCTCTGATGTTTGCTCACTGTATATGCGAGATGATGTTTACATGTCTCTGGGAAGCCAATTAAAAGCTAGCCCGTGGCTAGGCTGCACACCATAAAAGTGCATAACGTGACACATCCTGAATATATTCATCCGCAGCTCATCTTGTAAATTCACCTGTGGAAATCAGGATGTACTGATTAAACGTGGTTGGGCCTTGCATGTCACAGATTGGGTAAAGTTGAGGAGCAGAAGGTTAGCTGTTCCCTGTGGCCATGACGTGACGTAGCCTATACAAGCAGCACACAGAGGGAGATTTACTGGATTCATCAACTGTGTCTTGTGGGTTAAAAATGGAGATACATCTGCTTTTTCAGGTTCGACAAAAAGAATTTCACTCGGAGGGAAAAAAAAAAAGTGTAGGAATTCTTTTCACAATGTTGGCAGATATTTATCCAGGGGGGAACTTTGACTCTTTGACTTTCAGGAGCCGTTTGTTACACTGGCTTTAAGCAAGAACTCTAACACAGAAAACACACAAGAGAGTCTGTAGGTAAAAGGATGAGATGTTTTACTCGACAACTAAAAGTTCATACACATATCAGGTGTTGTAGTGATGTCACAATGAAACAGGAAATGCTACAAGGGTTAGGAAAACAAACTAATACAAAGTAAAAAGTGAAAATCCAGTCACAATGTTTCTTAGCAGTGTTGGCTTCACTCGGTGCTTCTTTTTTGAAATGTATTTTTTAATTTCTTTCTTCAGTTCATCCATATCATATATAGCTACACACACAAAAAAACATACTCTCTCATGTGTACATATATTAATACAATAGTAAATGATGTTACTAGTCATCGAATCAGTAATAATAACATAACACAAGTATCAAGTGAGTAACTGAAATGAAAAATGAAATGAAAATAAGTAAATAACTAAAGATATATATTATAACAATAATAAAAGGAAATAAAATAAAAACACGAACAGCTTTAACACCAAGAAATAGAAATAAATTATATATTGATCAGCAAATTCTTAAAGGGATAGTAGCATTTTTTTAAAGTGGGGTTGTATGATCTACAAATAGCCCCTAAGTACTTTAATTGCAGTAGAAGACTCTCTGCACTCCTCCCGTTAGCAACGCCAGCCCATAGCCCTGCCCATAGATTTACAACATACAGTGTTGTGAACAGACCCAAAGAAACGGCCCATTTTCGCGGCCTAAAAGAGGTTTCACCTGAAAAAAAATACACAGTTCCATTGTTCGCTATAATATAATTTTTTCTTTCTTTCTTTCTATTTTACTTAGGGGCTATTTGTAGTAGATCATACAACCCCACTTAAAAAAAATGATACTATCCCCTTTAAGAAAAAAGAAAGAAAACAACCGGTGCCTCACTTGTATAGGCTATTTCATACAATTATTATTCATTTAGTGATGTATTTTCTTTATTTTATTTTTAATTATGTAACACTGGACACTTTAGGGCTTCATGTGTACAGTAGCAGTTGTGTGTGACATGAGAGTCAGGTACGCACATGCGCACAAACATGCAAATACTTTAAGCTTCCATGTTCCTTGATGTAGAAACTCACTTTAATAATGGAGAGCTCCCGGCTGTGCACGCCCATCTTTTATTCATGTCCTCTTCTCTCTTTGCGCCGGGACACTTTCTGCTGCTTATGCCAGTGACACCATTGGCTTATTTTTTTTTTTTTCAGCTGCACTGTGAAGCAATTTGAGTCTTCACCTGAATATCAGCGAAAAAAGCGTGTTGTAAAGTTGCTGTTTAAATCAGGCGTTAAAGTTTCTCACGAGGTGAGAAGACGGAAATATGCTTGCTAATTTTAAACAGCGCAAATATTTGAGCAGCTCACATCAGTGTAAGGTGTAAGAATCTATTAGCTGAGACTGATTAATTGAACCCAACATTTAATCAGTCTTCGGAAAAATAAGAAGTTTATGATTTAACCAGCCTCTGTAAGTGAATTAATCTTAAATTAGAAGATGTTTCACGGATCATTTTAACTTCCGCAGCATTAAGAGTTTCACTCTTACATTAAAACTGTGACACTAGAAGTGAGCAGTCATTAACACGACGTCAGTGGTTGTGAGTCATGATACAATACACATGTTTAATCCAAGTGCATTTGCAAGTCACAGCTTAACAACTCTGTAAATGTACACAGCTTGCTATTAAAGTGTGAAACTTATGTATGAAATTTACTGAGTAGGGCTTAAGTTGGAGATATGAGACAGTGGAGAGCTTTGGACTTCATTTCGCCTCATAGTCATACTTTAATTCAAGTGTTTCTTGTGAGATTAGGTCTTAAAAATGTATCAAATATCAAATGAAACTTTTTGATGTTTGATATTTCATTGGTCATGAGGGTGTGTTTTGCTTTTTGCAGACACTTGATTGTGTTATTAACATTTGCAGGACACGTGTTTGAAGATGCTCTCTTAATTTGTTTCTTTGTCTGTATTAGAATAAGAATTGGAATTGCCAGGTAAATGTCATGTGTGGTGTCTCAAGTTGCAGGATGTTGAGCTGTCTTGAAAATGTGTAAAAGATTCAACAAAGAATCACTGTTTTTTCATGATGTCTCCTCACAGAAGCTGAAGTTGTTAATTGAAATGTGGCATTTAAAGGAAATATAATTTTTTTTAAAGGTAGAACAGGTGACTGTAATGAACCTTTGAAGAGGGATACAGCTTCCCTTGACTTCACTTTCACTGTTTGAAACAGAAAACCCGCAAACTAAATTTACAATTTTACTTTTATGAATATCATTAAAACGTTGAATTTTTAATCATTACAAACTTTTGAAAGTCACATTGTTGGGTTTTGCAAAGTGTCACCATGATACCATTATATCATAAGACCTATACTATGGGTATGACAGGATCACATAATAGATGCTATACAATACATAGGCTAATGGTTTTGGCCTGAGCCAAAGGAAGGAAAAGCTTTTGTCTCCCACTTGACTAATTCTCATTTAGTTTATGTGGAGCCTAAGGTGCCAAATGTTTGTTTATATTACCCTTACTTATTTAATTGTCTTAATATACCACTGAGGAGAAGTTGTATCATCTGGGTTAATTAATGTTCATTATTTCAAAGCTAAATGTGAGGCCAAATTTAGTAGCTCTTAGTTCCTTCAGTCATTTATCGTCATGTTTGCTCATTTATTCAGCCATTTATTCAGAGTTTGGTTACTTGATGATCATTGCAAATATTAAAGCATAAGTTAGCGATCTGGTCGTTTTTCTGCGTTCCAGGCAGGCTTTTGAAGTCACGACTTACGACTTTGTAGCGCTCCAGGCAACCCATAACATGTTTTTACCGTCCTGTTGCCTGTGAAAGTCACTATAACGGTCACTCGTAATTTCCGACCCGTGAACTCGTACCAGATCGAACTGGGACGACTTCACAGGTCGGAAAAACACGAGTTACGGGTGGCCTTCAATGCACCATAACTTCAGCCCCCGCCCTGGTCATGGATCTATTGGTCCTCGTCCCTACGTCACCACATTCACGCGCATCCCTTGGCTGCACACACAGCCCTTCATGCTGTTCTCTCTCCTCATTGGATAACGCTTGTATCCCACAAGGAAAGTTTTCTCCTGGTTTACAGCAGAGCAGAGTGACTGAGAGACCCGCGTTTCGGCCCAAACACTCGGAAAATAGGACTATTTAGGACTTATATTAACAAAAACATTCAGCTGACTTATGCTTTAAAGGTCCCATATAGTAGCCTATGAAGACTTCACCCCTCTAAACCGTTACCCAAGCCCCGCCCATTTGCACCCAACATGCAACCTTAGAGGATTTGGTTTCTCCCAGTCTCTGAAATCTACTGTATTTTCATTGGATCATTCAGACCATTGTACAGTGACAGCCACTCACTGCTCTTCTGTTACCACTTTACTTATAGGACCTTTAATGGTTTTAACCTGCATTCATGCATTGTTTTCCACTTAAAGGTCATGCAACACACAGTAATCACTGGCTGATTCTTGGCACTGCAACATTAAAATTAATCACATTAGTAAATAAATTAATTAACCATAGTGAAGGTACAGAGTCCAAAATCAAAACATTGAGCATAGAGAAGCTAAAAGAGCACCAATGCATTGATTAGAGCAGATTTCAGCGTTACCTTGGTTTTTATTTTCAGATAACTTTCACACAACACAACCTTATTTCATGAATACAAGTCTACAACAAGCTGCACTCTTATGAGGAGCTGCAGTGATGTGATGTAAATTCTTTCATTGAGAGTCTGAGGGCTCCAGGGAACCGATTTTGTAGAGAAGTTTCTTTAACCTTTCTGAGAGCGAAGAGCCTTGTGTTGCACAAAGAGAATTATTTAAGCTACTCTAAAGGTATTCTCCCAAAAGGGAGCCGAAGAGCGAAGGAGACCGAAAATGCATGCGGGAAATGCGTAGTGTACACGCATCA
Organism: Decapterus maruadsi; assembly: GCA_030347415.2. Taxonomy (NCBI): domain Eukaryota; kingdom Metazoa; phylum Chordata; class Actinopteri; order Carangiformes; family Carangidae; genus Decapterus; species Decapterus maruadsi. Next base: position 21,018,718 of record CM064888.1, read on the forward strand.
GACAATGCATATGGGCGTGACATGCAAATGGGTCAGAGTGCGTGCACGGGTACAGAATTTGCACATGTGGGTACAGGATACGCGTGCCCCTCGGGTAAGAGCAGAAGCAGGAGGACAGGGACAGAGTAGGTCCAGACAAGTCGTATAAATCCAATGAAATATGCAGGCAGGGAGAGTGAGAGGCAGAGAGCACCTTTACCTACTTTCATTTTCCTCCTCTTGTCTGTAGGGAACCGAGGCCGAGATGAAAACAGGAAATAGAGGGGATGAGAGAAGGAAGAGGCTATGGAGTCCTGTCCCCGGGTGGATGGAGGCAGGCGTGGCTGTGAATAGACAAGAGAGGACAGGGGAGGGGGGGGTTGCCTCTGCCTCTGCCTCTCCAACTGTTTCCATTACAAATGTCAGAATCTCTGGTGGTCAGCTCAGCTCATTTTTAATAATAACACCACTACACTAGAACTAATTCGACAGCCCTTCACAATCAGCATCTCTGCTTGGATGTTTTTCACTGTGTGCATTAACTGCAATATTACAGAAGTAATAGTTATAAGCAGGTGCAGATTGAAAGAGTAATTGAGGCTGGGAATTTAACACCATCCCAGGCCACCGTGTTCACACAAACCATCAGACTGCTAATGTTCTGTGCTGTTCCTGTTTGTCAATGGGAATCTAATAATACATTTGGCTCTGTATTGATCTGGAGGGAAAATTACAGATTAGAAAACAGAAAGATGATGACTAAAAAGGTGGCTGACCAACAAGTAGAAACCTCAGTACTCATACTGCCATGATACATATTATCCATCTATCCATTGTCTGTAAAGTGCAGAAGCGGAGGCAGGAAATACCATTGCCATGGGTTCTCAACTATGATTGAATTGTGCCAAGAGAAAAAAATATGACCTCTTTAGGGCCACTGTTTAAATCACATTTCAAATGAGTGGCGAGAAGGCCACTGCAGAGCAGCTGATCATTTGAATCATCAGCAGGAAACATGCAAAACATGCAAGGTAGTGGCCCTTTGAGGACCGGAATTGGGGAACTCTGTGTTTAAATCACGTTTCATGCCGAGAATTTTGCAGTTTATCATAAAACGGCAACAGAAGAATGTATTTTGTACCGCTCTATGGTATCTGGTTTCCCACAATGAAATACGTCACCTACGCAACTTGTAGTCTTTCTGGTTACTGATTCTTCGGAATTTTATTTTACAACAGTTTTACAACAAACTGCTGATTTCTCTGCATGAAACATGATGTTTTAAACAGGTAGAGGTCATATTTGTTTCTCATGGCACAATTCAATCGGATCACAAAATTAAACTGTTCACTTACATGGAGGCTTTTTCCGAGTTGAGGACCGACGAGGCGACGTTACTTCCTGCTTCTTCTTCGGGTGAGGGCAGTGTACAGTACACCCTAGACAGGTCACCAGTAAATCACATTTGGAGACAAACACACAGGACAAGCAACTCCAACCACAGGCCCAAGAATCAAACCCAGAACCTTCTTGCTCATGCTGCCCTACACATATAGCATGTACATGTATAGTAATATGGGAGCTCAGCATTTAAGTTCATTATTGACCATTGAAACAATAGATGTTGTTAATCAATCAATGAATCAAACTTTACTCAGATAAAAGATGTTAACATGACGGTATCACCACGGGGTGGAACAGTGTATTTGTGTCATGCTGTTCAGTAGGCCTGGTTCCTGCTGTGATCCAAGCTAACAGGTTATCCATATATGTTACATGCATTGTGCATAATATCTGTGTTCAGTTGTGGAGTTATTGTAACTGTTTCTTCAGGAGACACTGATAGTGCCAGTAGATCTGCAACTTATTGAGGTTATACTGTTTATATACCTCATGCACAATGCATGTAACATATATGGATAACCTGTTAGCTCGGATCACAGCAGGAACCAGACCTACTGAACAGCATGACACAAATACACTGTTCCACCCCGTGGTGATTCTGTCATGTTAACATATTTTATCTGAGACCTTTGCATGGATAAGACTCACACTTTGTTTACATCTGCTGCGTTCATTCTCCCGGCTCACACACTTGAACTTTAAAAGGGTGACACATGATCTCCAGTGAGTCCTGTTGTCAGAGAGCGTTAATCCTGCCGATTATGTTTTTTTAATCTGTGTTTAAAAAATCCCCCTTTTTCCCTTTTGTGATAAACTGCAGTGATCTCTTTAAGTAACAGTAACAGTAACAGCTGCTGCCACGTTGCAGGATGATGCACTTTTCTCGAGGAGGGAAAACATTATTACAATAAAAAGCAGCCAGTCAGATCCAGTGAGCTGCGGCTCCTTTACGCTCTTTATCAAAGCAGCAGCTGAGCGCCGCCTGCGCCGCCGCATCGTGTTGTGAAGCACTCTGCTGTTCCGACACACAACACTGCACTTAAGACACAAAATTAATTTCCAAATAGCGAGATTGGGAGATGATCAGCTTAGCGTATCCCCTGACATCCAGTCTGCCTCAGCACTGTTATATTGGATTTGTCGTCTCAGAACTAATTCAAGAGGATGTGCTGATACTGTGAATGTGAGCCTTCCTGTTAAGTATTTGTGAGTTTGTTTTTCTTTTTTTTTTCCATGGCAGGCCTTTTAGTCCGTTCTTATATTCATAGAGCTGTCTAGTCCTTTGTTGCCCTTTTTTTCCTCTCCATATGTTCTGTCTGCAGTGCATCCAGTTATCTGCCGTGCATGACGGTCCAGACGGAAAGAGGAAAGGAGCGTTTTTTGTTTGTTTTTTAAAGGGAAACTTCAGGTTTTTTCAACCTGGGCCCTGATTCATATGTTTTTCTGCATACGTGAGTGATGGATAATACTTTTATTGAGGTGTCTCCAGTATTGAGGCGGACAGACAGCCTGCAGCCCAGCTAACGCTCTTCAACCAGGCAGGCTCTGTCAAAGTTTAACCTATAAAGCTGCATTTTTTTTACACTGACAGGCTCAGATAGTTACAATGAGTGCTAGAAATCTCATTCTGAGACACGACATTTCCAAATTGTAAACATATGAAAACGGGGCCAGGTTGAAAAAAAAAACGAAGTTTCCCTTTAACTGAATTGGATTGAGACTGTACCCTGGATTTTGGGTTATGTTGCAGTAGCATCCCCACCCCCTCTCTTCCTCCTCTCTCTGTAGTTTTGGAGACAGTCATGTGAGTTCAGTGAGAACTCCATCAGCCTGCAGAGTTGGACAGGCTTTTTGTGTATGTGTGGGAGCCGAGGATTTTTTGTGAAGTGAGACAGACGCAGCCAGGATTTAAAAACTGGGAAAAACTATGTCCCACATCAAAAAGTTTGCACAGTTTTTTTTCTGTCTCCCTCCTTCACTGGGTACCAAGGTGATGTCAGGCTCCAGGTTATTGTTGAAGGCGTGTGTTCTCTGAAGCAGAGAAGGTGACAAACCGCAGAACAGGGTTATCACGTTCTCCTCGTGTCACCGTGGGTTTATCTCTGTTTCTTTGTGTATATTTCTCCTCGACTGTCGCTGCATCTTGCTGAGCCCTCCCCTCCCCCCTCCCTCCCCTTCCCCTCTGTGATCTTTTCACCTCTCTGTGAAAGCGATGGTGCCGTTGCCCTTTCCAGCCATTCAAGCTGAATGTCGACACAGGAGTGAGCGGGGCGCAGGGAGGGGGGGAGAAAGGCGACCACTGGAGGCCGTTTTAGTGTAGTGTGGCCCAGACGCTGAATCACACAACGTTATTCCACCTGAATACACTCTTAGAAATAAGGGTTCCAAAAGTGTTCTTCTACAAGGGCTGAGGTTCTGGAAACATTTGCTTCTGAAAAACCCAAGGGTTTTCCGAGGCTTCTTGGTAACATTAACGGTTCCAGTAAGAACCATTTTGATCTAGAGAACCCTTAAAAACCCTTTCCCCAAAGAAATGGTTTTTCGAGGGTTCTTGGTAACACTAAGGATTCTAGTAAAAGAGTTCTTGGTGGAACTCCCTGTGTGGGTTCTAGATGAAACCGTAAGAAGTCGGATATTTCTGAAACCCCCAGTAAGGCTTCTGGGTGAAACCAATACGCCATAAAAAGGATTTTTGTATAACTTCTCATTGGGGGTTCTACTGTAGGTGTAACCTTTCATAGATGGTTCTAGGTATAACCCTTTATGTTTGGTTCTCGGTATAACCGTTTAAGTTGGGTTGTAGGTAGAACCCTCCAAAGGGGTTCTCCTGTGGGGACAAGTCAAAGAACCTTATATGGTTCTACATAGCACTTTTATTTCTAAGAGTGTAGAACCTCCTCTGCCTCGTTTCTCTCTACTCTCCCTCCCCGCTCCCTGAGGTTACGGTTGGGTTTAGCCACAAACGCAGCCATTGTGTCGTGCCAGGATAAATAATGCTCAGTTTGGGATGGGTTTCACACTCAAGCGCTCTGATTGGATTCCACTGCAGCCTCCTGATAACAAGCGTACTGTATGCAGCATCCTTCAAATGTTATCTCCTTCCAGCTTCAGGTAATTGATTTCATGGGTGTAGGTATGCGACAGAATATCTGACATCTGGGCATTTAGAAGGATATTGATGTCCCACTTTCTATGCGCTGACTTTTGATGGAAATAGTAAAGCTTTTTACAGTATGAGGAAATGATTTGTTTTGGGATGGGGTGGGTGAGTGTTAGGGGTGTTTATTTTTTTTGCCATTTTTGTTGTAACCTTCTGCTCAGACATTCATATTCCCAGCGTGGTGTCAAAATAATACAGCTTTGTATATTTTTCACTTTGAAGGCTACAACTTCACCTACAGCACCAGACAGGTAGTATTAAAATATAGAGTACAAATATACAGTATATTTTTACCAGGAGGAGCAGACACTCTCCTCACATTTCCCTCTTTGTCAGCAATTTTTTTCAATTTCCATGAAAAGCAGACGTCGGGGCATCCAGCCAGCCAGGATTCAGATGTACAAACATAAAAATGTCTTCAAGTCCTCAACTTCTACACTTCCCTCCTTTTCACCCCTTCCCTCCCTCGTTCTTTTTCACCTCTTCTCCTCGGTGGCTCCTTAACGCCTCCAGTCTCTCTCACACACTCTGCACTTCAGAGGAACTATAGGAGGTATTACTTTTGCAAAAAGGTGAAGGTCAACATTATGCAAAAAGGGAATTTTGCCAAGTGTCATGTATTATTCCAACTTTTCTACATTTACTGGCTTTTTTCTTAAAGTTATCTTCTTTTGTAACTCACATAACCTGCCTGTGCCACTGTAAGTACAGCCCTAGTCCAGACCTGAATCACCATCCAGGGCTCGGATTTCTACAGCAATTCAAATAGGAACAGTGTTGAGCTCATTGATAGGATCTCTGCAGGGGCGACTGCCTGACAGAATGGGGGAGGGGAGCTACAGTATATTTTGCATGGCAATATTGTATCGATATACGGACGTCAAGTATCGATCTGAAGAGACTAAGAAGTTTAAAGGTATGTAGGAATTCTCTCATCTAGTGGTGCGGTTGCATATCTGAACGTATTCTTGATGTTGCATTGTATTTCAGACAGACAACAGATATTCATGTAACAGGATAAACAAGCTCATTATGGTGATGTCAGCATGAGGCAAAACAATACAGGTTTATGTACATGTTTATATTATTGTTTGTGGCATGTATTGTTATAATTTGAATGAGATTAATTGCCTTGTTTCAATTGTTGTTGGCTCAGTATACTGGTGGAGCACATTGATGATAAATGGACACGTGTCCATCCAGTCGAGCTGAGCCAACACAATTGAAACAAGGCAATTAATCTCATTCAAATTGCTAACAGTATACAAACAATAAGGAAACATGTATATGAGGTGGACATCACCATAATGTGCTGCCAAAAATATGCAAGAAATACAGCCACAGTGCAAAAATACATCAAGGCTATGAGTTGAGCGACTGTTTTTCTCCTTCTGACGTATTGTTTGCCTGACCCACGTTTTACCGTCTTTCGCTCGTCAAGCAAAATGACATCCGGTTGGTTTGCTGATGGAGTCATTCAGGTGTCTGACTGCACCTGAATGCAACATCAGTGCCTCCCTCCTTCCTCACACTACACAGTGGTGACAGTTTTAACAGGCGCTACCTGGAAAACTTTCTCCCCGAGCCCACAGCTCCGCTCAGTTTCCGTGGTTACCTACAGTACGGTCATGCTGCGGCTAAGCGTAAAAAATGGCGATTCAACATGGCCGCCGACGTTCAACGCGTATTTGTTTATTATTTATTTATTTATTTACTTACTTACGTATTTGTATGTGTGATTCGACGTATTTATGAAAGCAATATTTGATACTATATAATATTTTGCTAATAAAAAGCAAAATAAGTTACATACTGGGGCTTAAAGACAACTGGGAACTATTTTAATTTGTGGAAACGAGACATATTATGTCTCCTGAAAAGTTTTGACAGAACACAACAAACTGCAAACAAGGTCGATACGCTGGTTTAGTTCTCCGAAATAATTGAAGTCATTGAGGAAAGAGCAGGAAGATACAAATGCTAAAAATGATATGTTCATTAGACAAGATAAATGACAAGCAAGAACAGACAAATGCACAACTTAATATTAGATGAATAAATGCAAAATACAAAAACATTTCAATAATATTTTCATTTTCTCTCTTTTAATTATGCATTTAAATATTTGTTTTATGATTTTATTTTTGTATTTCTACAATAATTTAAGCATTTATTAGCTAATGTATCTAGGGCAGCTGTCCACTATCGATTAATATAGATTGATCTATCTTTGCTTTCAAAAATCCCCAATATATGCAACAGAGAATCCATCTGAAGGCCTATGCAAATGGGTTTTCTCAAAAATATGATGCCGCAATACAGCAAAACACGAGTGCACTGGAATGAACAGGGGGGTCTTTTAATCCTTAAGAGTTCATTTTTCATTTGTGAGAGAAGGAGTTGTTTCTTCTTCCGAAGTTACAGAGAGTTGCTCTAAGTGTCCTTGAAGGAAGGGGCGAAAAACTGAATATGGAAATGTGCTCAGAAACATGTTGAACTGTCTGAAAAGCTCCAGCGCTGATGAACGACTGGTCTCTGTTGAATTAGAAGAGGATTCATCTGATAAGGCTGCAGCGCTGTAGCAGGTCTCGTCATGTCCAGATGGCACTACAACGTGACCTCCACCCTGTCGTCTTGACTGTAGAGCGGTCAGGTTAGAGGCTATCTCAGCTGCATGTTGCCTCCTGATTGGAGCCTCCACTTAATCCTCCACTCTGATCATCAGACCAGACATGAGACACAGACCCACTGTCTTTTCCCACGTCCTCTTATAACCTGTAGTGACTGCTGTGTGAGGAAGCATGTGTGCATTGAGGAGCAATGAGTCCATAAATATGTTACCACCTCCTCCCATACATGGGTCTGGTTTTTTATTGCTATTCATAATTCCAGTGATATTGACACAGTGATAAGCTGAATTGAGTTTATGAGGCTTCTCCTCTGAGAGGGGGCACCGGCATGCTCCTCTAGTCGAGTCAGCAGAATAACATCAAAACTAATCACAATTTAATGGATCTCCAAGTCCCAAGGTCACAGAGATGAGAATAAAGCATAGCCCGGAGCACAGTGGACAACCTCGTCCAGACCACTTCCGCTGAGCTGAACATCAGGGTCAGGTTTGCAGGAAATGGGCGCTGCTTGCCACAGGCTTTATTTAAATATGTAGTTACTCAGCAGGCATCCCTTCAATAATATTCCCATACTAAGACTAGCCATTCCCCAAGGTATTCTATTTGATTCCTCACTATAATTCAACACCAGGAGGCTGAGCGGGCAAAGGCAGAAGAAGGAAGTATGAAATTAGAATTATCAAGCGTCCGGCCTGTGCACAGAAAAGGATCCTGCTCAGTTAAGGCCTTAAATATCTCATTAAAACAATATTATATCACTGTCATTTGACAAAATGAGAGATGTCCCGCTGTACACCTCGCTCTAAAGACCCCAGGTCTGAAGGATCAGTTCAACCTAACTATATTTTACTGTATGTATAAAATTGGATTGAGATGAGGCTGATACTGTATTTCTACTGTTGCCACAAAAACTGCAAAATCAGATTTTGAGGTGCATAAAGAAAACTGGTTGTAAAATTAATCAGTAGAGGTTTATGTTTTCAGTTTTGTTTTAGGAAATAATGCAAACACACAGTCTTTTATCCTTGGGCAAACATTGATGTTAACTTGACTGACAGACTAACATCACCTGCACTTCACCTGCAGTCAATTAGGCTTTCAAATTATATCTTATGATATTAGAAGACCCCTTATACGTTTGTATTGTTTATTGCTTGGGAGGAGGTGGTTACTTTAGAGCAGGGTTCCCCAATTCCGGTCCTCGATGGTCACTGTCTTGCATGTTTTAGAAGTTTCCTGCCACAACACACCTGATTCAAATGATCAGTTCGTTATCAAGCTCTGCAGTGGCCTGATAACGAGCCACTCATTTGAATCAGGTGTGTTGTAGCAGGATACTTCTAAAATATGTAAGGCAGTGGCCCTCGAGGACCGGAATTGGGGAACCCTGCTTTAGAGAGTTAGAGATACCACCTGGCTATTACTAGTTTGGCTTTGGGCCTGTGGTTTTCCAATCCATTAGTTGGCAGCCAGATCAAAACATATTCAATCAGTTAAAAGGCTTATTTATAAAACTGACTGCCATGGTTTGTTTCTCATCCCCAGTTTAGTTCTGGTTTTATTTTGAAGTTCCTACAAGTTCTGTTCTCCCCCATGAGTGCAAGTATTTTTTTTATTTTTTTTTGGGGGGGGGGGGCTTTAATGCTTTGAATTGATAAGATAGTAGAGAGACAGGAAATGATAAACCGGAATGTCAATGACATGCAGCAAAGGGCCAGGAATCAAACCGGGTCTGCTGCAGTTAGAACTATAGCTAAACAATGCCCCCTTTGTCAGTGGTTTTGGTGAGAGTCAGAATCCTCCAGCATTGACTCACAGACCTGAAGTCCCCTGGAGTCTCTTGGGGCAGTGAGCCCAGTGATGGCACACAACATGATGCCTGTAATCTTTTTACACAGCTCTGTGTGTTGATCGGTGTGTGGTGGATCTGCATCTGACTGTCATGGGTAGGCTACGCAGGGTTATGAGGGGGGAACTTTTTTTTATGTGATGATGATGTGACTGTGGATCCACAGAGTCTGAGCTACAACAATGTTGAGCTGAAATCTTTGTTACAGTTAAAATCCTGTCCTCTGCAGAGGGAAGGGAGATGTGGGGGGAAATCACATTATGGGATTTCTGACATTCTCATTTATCTGCGAAACGGTCTGAGGTTATACCCAGAGCTGTGACTGGTTGTCTCTCTTGTACCTTAGTAGGACTGGGCTGTTTAGAGCAATCCACCTGCCTGTAAACATTGTTATTACTATAGCTGATTATGAAATTGTGAATTATGGTTTAAAAAGGAGGTCAACCATTCACTGTGATTGTAGGAAGGTGGCAATACTGGAGCTCAGATCACTGTTGTGTAGTAAACTCTTAAAGGGATAGTTCAACATTTTTGGCAAATTGTCCCTTGACCATAATCCCTCTAATCATTGTTATCTTTAATTGTCAGTGCAAGCTGTTTATAGAACGGCGGAGCAGAGCCGTGAGCTGCCCAGAGTTACGCTATGGAGGCTAGTTGGATGGTTTCCCTCATCAAACTCATCAAATACACAATCCAACAACTCTAAAACGCTCTGGTGGACAAGTTGCAACCTGCACATTCAACACGCTATGAGATAATAACAGAACGTTACCAGACAGAGTTGTTTCAGGGGCAAATGCAGAGACTGATGCTGAAAAACTGTCCTTGAAGGCAACACGCATCAGTGGTTTTGCATGAATTTACCTAGAAAACAACTCTATCTCGAAAATGTAGAACTATCCCTTTAAACTTAGTTTTTACTGGATCAGTGAACATACGTAGCTCTCTCACACACCTATAAAGTAACTGATGGTGCTGATCTGACTGTTTCTGTCTCTCAAACAGCTACAAACAGGGTTGATTATGCAAATTTGAAATGCCTGTGTCAAGCTGCTTTTTAATTCTGCACAACTACGTCTGTCACCTTCCATTTGCACAAGCGAGTGCGACACCATGAATACCTTTGAGGGAAGACTGTGTGGATAATCCCCATTTGAAGTAATGTGCCTCATCCCACTCTATGATTCCAGGCCTTTTTTCTGCTTCCCATGAGTGTGACCATTTGGAACAACTTTAAACACCCTTCTCTGATTGGACAACCAAACTAGTTCATTTCAAGTTTTTTGCTTTTTTCCAAAGTAGGAACTCAATTTGTGTTGTCCTTGTGAAAAATAAAAGCTGTTTTTCTTCACCATAATAAGTCTAGAAGTGTTAGGAGTGTGGAGAACCTCAGGGCTTCAGAGTCAGATTGCAGCATTAGGTGTTTTGTAGTTGAGAAAGATGAATTTATTGATGGTCAGAGCTGTGTTTTTCTCATCCAGTCAAGTTTTGCCCCAAGAAAAATACATTAACAAGATTATCATGGTTACCTTGGCCAGGTCTGCAGTCCACATAACTCAATGCACGGCAATACTAATTCTTTTTTTATCCTTTTCTTTTAGCCGGCTCCCGTCGTGTTGTTCCATTTTTAAGTGATTTTACAGAGCTTGCACAGCGGGAGATTTTAGAGTAGCCCCTCTCCTGCTATTTCTGAATAATTTAAGGGTCTTTGCTCAGTACTATCACGCAGAAGACAGCCTGCTTTGATATTGCATGTGAAGTAGGACCATCCTTCACACACCTTCTCTGTCAAAGATAAAGCACGCCCAGTGGGCCCAGTGACACCGGCATCAAATGAGTAATTAAGAGAAACATGCCTCTGAGACAGACATTTCAACAGTGCAAACTTTGATTGTTCAGTTAAATAAGGGGCAGAGAGTCCAGATCAGAGAACATGCAGTGCACTGGGTGGTAAAAAAAAAACTGTGATGATGGTTAACATTGTCTTTTGTTCAGTTTACATCTGTCTTTTTATTATCACTACTACAGTACAGTGCCCATGCAAAATGTGGCAACCAGTATGAGATGGTTGTTAAGAGAATAGTTCACCCCAAAATGATATATTGATCTACTCACCCTCATGTCGACTAAGGGCTGGGAGAAGTTTCAGAGTCCTCCGTGGCTTCTCTGAGTTACAGGGGGTCTCAGTGCATGTCCATGTAACAGTTGCAAATGGACACCGGTGGTCTTCGTCACAAAAATACACACCAAAACCATCCAAATACCTCCATGCTGCTCGTATGTAATGTCTTGTGTTGAAGCCCCAAAATGCGAAATTGTCCCGAAAAAAATAAAATAAGTCCCAATTTCAAGCTTGTTTGCAGCGGAAGCTCTTCTTCCTGGTCTGTCCAAGTCTCACAAGATTTGGACGGACCCACGTCGACCCGCTAATTTTAGTGGGAAAACGGCTTTAGTTTAACTTAGGTTTGTTAAAGTTCAATTTAAGTTTTGTTAAGTTAGGCTTGGCTTAGTGTAGCTTTGCTTAGCTTAGCTTAGTTTAGTTTAGCTTTAGTTTGAGTTAATTTTCACTTTAGTTTAGCTTCACTGTAAGTTCGGTTTTAATTTAATTTAGCTTTAGTTTAGTTTAAATACAGTTTTGTTTAGTTTAGTTCATCTTTTGTTTAGGTTTAGTTTAGTTTAGCTTCAGTTTAGTTTAATTTAGCTTAGATCGGTTTAGCTTTCATTTAGTTTAGTTTAGTTTAGTTAGTTTCATTTACTTTAGTTTAGTTAGTATAGTTCAGCATAACTACATCTAAAACACACACACACACACACACACACACATACACATTAGAAGAAGGGAAAAAACTGAATAGCCTACTAAGTTCTTTGCAACAGAAGCATCCTGGGGCGCCAACAGCTGTAATCTTGTACACAGTGGGTGGACATTTTTCTTAAAAGATTTGTTTTTTATAATCTTAAATATAAAATGGTGACAACAGGAGATCCTGTCTCATCTTTTATGTGTGTGCACTCTCTAACTTTATAAGTCTAGATTCAAGAGGAGAGCAGCAGATAAAGGGGGAGTTTTGTGCTTTGATGCCAGTGTTGTTACACATGTGGAGCAATGATCAACATCCATTATGATATTGCAATTGATGTGAAGGTGGAGGGTGATGCAGAATGCACTTCAAATAGGATGAAATACTAATTCATTATTGAAGGTTCAAGGCTGCGTTGAGCATTTCTTCCAAAAACAGCACTGATTGGATGATGTTCTCAAATTTGAAAGTCAGAGATTAGCCATAGCTATTAGAGATAGATTAGATAGTATATTAAATATTGAATGATAAATGCCCAAATTATTACGATCACCCAATTTACAGAGTGGTAGGCCCTATTTAGAAAAAACACCAGATTGGCAGGATAAATTGAAAAATATTCAGACTCAGAGGATCAATAATGTAATCAATATTTTTCCTTCATGACACTGCTTCTAATTCCGTCATGTCTTTCAGGCTGTGTTTTTTAATTTCATAATTATACTCTGTGCCTCTTCAGCACTGAGTGGCTACAAGATGTGCTATAATTAGACTACATGAGGTCTCATCACAGGCTTTGATGTTTGATCCCTGGCAGAAGCCAAATGTTACAAACATCAGCTCCGTCTCTTGGGTTATGAAGAGTCCAATCTTTGTTGAAAGGTCTACTGTGCAGCAATGTATGAATACTCTAATAAAACCTCTTCATTCATACCATGGAAACATTGGATAGTGGGTAGCAACCAACCAGCAGCACCACATACAGGGCATAAGGGTAGGTAGGGCTGTACAAAATGTAGCAACCAGGTTAACGAAGAAGCCTATGTTGAATGACAACTGAAAAGATGGATGGATGGATGGATATCTATTGAAAATGTATGTTGTAACAACTGTGCCAGAAACCAACAAGGTGAACCAGAGTCCAGTGTGTTCTCTATTGGTCAAAGATAAACCATTATAAAACCTTATCGCATCTGACAGGACACATCAACATTCAGATTCAGAAATGATCCTTAATGACTGAATGTATTTATTTTTGTATTTCCGATAAATTCCATAGAAGGTGTTCCGTTTATATTTAACATTTTGTTGTTTTCTTGTAGAGTTTATTTTTCAAAAGAGCTTTTTTTTTCAGTTCAGAACCAAGGCTCCTGTTTTCAAGAATTTTAAATATTTTCAGTGGAAAACAAAATTAAAGAGCACTAAACACTGAGACTTAAATGCATGATATTCTGTTTTGTCAGTTTGTTAATCTGTTGTTTATTGACCTGAGCTATCAGAATTGAACAGACACATAAAATGTATATTTTCAATAGCAAAATGCGCTAATTATTGCTGAGAACCATGTCTTTACTGAGCTGCGGCCCTTTCAGTTGAACCTTATTGTTCCATGATGACCTCACTTGTGTTACAGGAACATCTTGAAGGAAAAATAGCAGTAGAAGAAGTGTGTGATCTTTTATCAATGAGTTGGTGTATTGGATGACCTCACTTGTGTTACAGGAACATCTTGAAGGAAAAATAGCAGTAGAAGAAGTGTGTGATCTTTTATCAATGAGTTGGTGTGTAGGGGGACGACCTTTCACGCCTGAACTGGAATCTTACTTCTAATGAACATTCACTCCTTTGTTTCAAGAAATGGGAGAGCAACTGATCTGGAACCTGTGCCTGCTTGAGGGAGGGTTCTTTTAAAGATCACATAAAAATAAATGGTTTGTACAATAATCAGAGCAGCACCTAGGACAATGTTTAGTGCTAATAGATGAAGAATTAAACAACACAAACCTTAATTATAATAGACTGTTGCATCACCGTTACTGAGTGCTTTCTGTTGCAGTTATGATTGAACTGAGCTGAAAGTGCGTCCTCAGGCTCTCTGCTGGAACCTGTTGGTGTTGTTTGCCACCGTATTAGCAGTGTGCAGTTAAACTTGGATAAGTCTGACTATGAAGGATGGACCTGTTGGAGCCTCCACTGGAGGACAAGAAGCATTTGGGTGGACTTCTACAGTGGGACAGCCTGGTTCTGCTTCTTCATGTTGGGTTCCTTGTCTGGCCCGTGTTGATTCTGATACTTTCATCAGTCATTTAGCAGAGCCTGACAATCCATTCTCCTATAAGATATTTAAAGGGATAGTTCAACATTTTGGAAAATTGGGCCATTGCCATAATCTCTATCGTCATAGCATGCGGTTTGTTACCTTTATTTGTCGGTGCAAGCTATTTTTAAAACCAGCCACGAGCTGCTCAGAGCTATGCTACAGAGGCTCATGGGATTTTTTGGTTTCAATCAAATAAAATAAACTTTATTTGTCTCACCAGGGAAAATTTGTCTTGGGCAAGGGAGTTACGTCAGCATCAAAAAAAAAAAGGGCTAAAAGAAAAAGCAAGGGGTGTTGGTATAAGCCAGCAGGTGGAGGCAAACCAAATGTAATTAGTATGATTGACTGATTGATGGTTTGATGGGTTGGTGGGCAGGGGATCTAGCCTCGTAAACCAGCCTCCCCCGGAAATGCATTCAATTCATTTCTCAGGGGCAGTCTGGCCTCATCTCCGTTGTAACCGTTTCGTCGAAACACTCCGCCTACCGAGCCAATCAGTCCCTGATTGGCCAACGTGCTGTGATTGACACAGCATGTTGGCCAATCACGGACCGAAGAAGAACAGCGATAACGTCTTTTCCTCCAAGAAACTCAACAAGCGCCGACTCTTGCTCTTGTTTAAGTTCTGTAATTGATGGTATTTCATTTAGAACAGGGGTGTCAAACTCAAATACGCCAAGGGCCAGATTTGAAAAAATGGCACAAGCCGAGGGCCACATGGTTGTTTATTGAGAACTTATTGAAATGACCTTTTTGCACATAGTCAACCTAAAACTAATAAAGCTTTTTTTTTAAATGTTGCATTCATTTCTAATGGCTCTATCTGCAGCTTTCCATAGTCATTTCTAATTAGGGATGCACATGATTAACCATTAACCAATATCAACAACTTTGACTGATTTAATATCGATTCTTTTTTCTTTCTTTTTTTTTTAACTTAACTTATGGGGGCTTGACGACACGTGCAGACCTGGTGCAGACTTGCATCAAGCCTTCAGTCATATCAGTCATTCGTTTCTCAGCAGGAAGTTAGACATTTGTGACATTTATGCACATGGATCTATAATGATATAATACATCCATGGTTCTGCAGCGCAGTCCAGTGACAGACGGTCGGACGACAAAACGTAAAGGAGTGTGCATCACCTGTAACGGCGCTACTGAAAAAAAGTAGGGGGGAAGAGAAAAAGTCCGGTAGTGTGTTCTCCAGCGTTCCTCAGTGTTGACCTGCAGCTCCACAGAGGAGCTGTCAGAGGAACTCTGCTGTTCAGCTGCACTCGCGCTGTGTTTCATAACGGCAAGAAAAAAAAAAAAGGACAATCGCCCGCTCTATTGACAACAGAGGATCAGGTTGCTGGTGCTGATGAACAAGTGGGACCAGGACTTCGCGGGCTCTGATAGCCTACGGACCTTCTTTTTACAGTCTATGCTACCGACGTGCACTGGCAGTGCATTGTGGGATTTGTAGTTTTAATACGTGCAACATACCGGCGGACCATAAATATTATCATGCGGGCCAAAGATAATTGGACATGATTAAGCACACGCGGGCCACATAAAATGACGTGGCGGGCCGGATCTGGCCCGCGGGCCTTGACTTTGACACATGTGATTTAGAACTTCCCTTACTGCTGTTTTTACGCCGCTGTTTGATAGCTCCGCCATGTTTGTTGTAGGTGAGTCTATAGTCCATGTAGTGATGTTTTCAGGCCCTGATTGGCCAACGTGCTGTGTCAATCCACAGCGGCGACGCTGATTGGCTCGGTAGACGGCCGATTTCTGGCGAAACGGTTTCAACGGGGATGAGGCCAGACTCCCCCTGAGAAATGAATTAAATGCATTTCCGGGGGAGGCTGGTTTACGAGGCTACAGGGGATCCACAGCCTTTACCAAACTCATTATACACAATCCAACAACTCCAAAACACTCTGGTGGACAAGTTGTGACCTGCACATTCACCACACTATGAGATAATAACACAACGTTATTATATGAGACAGAGTTGTTTTCAAGGCAAATGCAGAGACTGCTTGCTGAAAAACTGTTATTGAAGGCAATGTGCATCAGCTGTTTTGCATGAATTTACCTAGAAAACAATGAACCTACTGCTATGGTTTATGGCAGGGTTCCCCAATTCCGGTCCTTGAGGGCCACTGCCTTGCATGTTTTAGACGTTTCTTGCTACAACACACCTGATTCAAATGAGTGGCTCGTTATCAGGCCACTGCAGAGCTTGATGACGAGCTGATCATTTGAATCAGGTGTGTTGTAGCAGGAAACATGCAAAACATGCAAGGTAGTGGCCCTTGAGGACCGGAATTGGGGAACCCTGGTTTATGGCGTAAGTGATTATGGCAATGGGCAAACTTGCCAAACTCTTGAACTATCCCTTTAAGATTTAAAAGTGTAAAAGGAAAAGGGAAAAAAGAGCATCAAATTAGCAACAGTAAAACAATGTCCATGTGTCTCTGGAGAAATATCCTCTTCAAATGGAATCTGTGCTCTGTCATTTTTGTCTATAGAGGAGTTTGTGAAGAGATGCTGTTTGAGTAGACCATTCACACAAACACACACGCCTCCTCCAGTCCCATCTAAGCTCGTCCCTCCAGCCGACCCTGAAATAATTCATCAGCGTGCTCGTCTCAGAAACCTGATCCACAAACAGCTGCACATCCAGGCACCAATCATCTGGGAAATTGATCCTCACAAAGACTAACACGCTGAGGGCGAGCTGCGGTGGCGTTGTTTGGAGGCAGTGTCACATTCTGTAAATACAAACAGAGAAATCATCAAACTTGTGTTTTCCTCTTCTTAATATCTTCATCCACTTCAGATTGCGACAGTTCTCCCCAGTTAAATTGTGTTTTTCTTTAGTAAAAAGAAAAATCCTGGTTCATCAGTCCAAACCACATCTGTGCAGGTTCTGGCTGTTGTCCAGATGTGGAAAAAACATAGTAAGCCATGCTGTATATGGAATAGAAAACAAGCATATAGAGTCTTAAAGGTACATTGTGTAGGAATTACTCCAATAGCGTTGTCGTTGTATATCACAAGCAACTCAATTGTATTTTTCATGCTGCATTCACCTGAAATCGGGCAGACAGCAGACAGACGACAGCCGCTGCACGTAACAGCATAAACAAGCCTCTATGTAAACAAGTGGCCAGTCAGCACGAGGCAAAACAATACACGTGACAATATGTTGTCATGGCGAGGTCATACTGTTTACCTGACCCACATTTTTCTCTGGACTTCCGTGACTAAAATGACATCTGGTTTGTTACCGACGGCCGTCTGTCCGACTGCACCTGAATGCAGCATCAGTGTAACGCTCCATTCCTCCTCACTTTCACAGACGCCACCTGGACCTCAGCCGACAGCTCCGGTGTCTCCGCTGAGTTTCCGTGGTTTCCTATACCTTCACGCTGCCACTGAAGGTAAAAACATGGAGACACGACATGGCAGCCAGCAGCGAGCTGACCCGCTCCATGGAGATATGAATGATATGAACGGCTCATTCAGAGCTGAAGGAACACTTCACTTTGTTGATGGAGGGGATTACTGATGAATGAAAAACATACTTTTGAATGAAATAATCGATTTTCGTGAATAGATAACAGAAGAACTTACACAATGTCCCTTTAAAAAACAAAAAACGAATTCCAACATGGTTGTGTCTGTGCAGCATTAGGTGTTGTTTGCTAATATGCTGATATAATGGAATAAGGAAGATGATGTTATTAAAGAGGTGCAGAATGTGCAAGAAATGAAACCACTTTTTCAGTCTAATTTTTGTAAATTTACCTCCAGATGGCAATGGGGAAAATATATATTGCATAGCTGTTTCTCTGTTGCTGCTTCCCTATAATGTTCAAACTAATGTTTCCTGTTGAAGTGAGTCCTCACTGCAGGATCTGGCACTTGAGGAGAGACGGTGACATCTGAAGCTATTTCAGCTCATCAGGGCCCGACAGCGAGAAAATAAGAGTTCCAACGACAAAAACAAAACGCGGGTCGATGGATGTGGAAGAGGCGATCCAGAGGTGGGTCGTTAGTGGTGATCACAATCAAACATGACTCCACCTGTAATGCTGATATATTGTGTGCAACAAATCCATGCGGCGACGGCTTTCCTGTCCGGCAGCATCAAAACACTTGGCGCTCATTACAAAACCAATCAATACACATCTAGTACAAAAAATGCTCGGTGGCATTTTGCTGATGGCGTTTTGTCATCCCGCTGCAAGTTAACAGCCCCAACGACAAGATAAATGGAGCCAGTCAGAATAATGAGAGCCACAAGTACGTAGGTCAAAAGCTCTTTTTAGTATTAAATTAGAGTAAGGGTATTGAGTCACGGGTATTAAGTCAATTGAAGGGTGAAATTTGAACACGGCACGAAGCGGTGGAATTTAGGACAGCTCAGCAGTAATTGGACGAGATGCTTTAGCTTCATAACCTCGTTTTTTTTCTGAGCAGAGGGGGAAATGAGAACAATTAGCTACGTAAATGTTCTGCCTGATACAGCCTGCTGAGACTGTGGTCGCATTATAGATAAAAAGAGCTGAGCGTACGGCTCCCTCATTCAAAGTTTCACCTGTTATTAATGTTCTGATTGACTCCCTGTGGAAGCCGCTTTATATTAGAACTTCCAGTCAGGTCTGGTGAGGTGAGTGATCCCACACAGGCAAAATGAAAATGACTATTAGACTCTGGCAGGACTGGAGGGTCCTGGAGTTCATCTCTGCATTAAGTTCACATAAGAGCAACGTTACATTACATTATGAGCACTCAGCACTTTGTTTTGCTGGTGTTTTAACGATGCAATGAGCAGTGAGAATAGATACAATAGTGCGGTGTGAATGAGGGTGTGCCTGTGATAGACTGACAACCTGTCCAGGTGTCATGGTTTTAAATTCTAGAGAGCTTTGGAATAAAAAGGTAGCAAAAGAATGTGTTCTCATAAACGTGTAGTGAATGAGGGAACGAGCTGAAGCCAAGAAAACGTACACTTTCTTATTTTTGGACTATGCAGAAGCAGTTGCAGAAAAATAACTTACTTGAATGTAGTTTTTATTTTCTTGTTGTGCAGCTTGATTGTATTGTAAGTCATGAACAAAGAGGAGTTAAGCATTACTTTTTCTGAGGTTTTGTGAATACCTCTGTGAAATCTACTTAGGCACTGTAGGGGAAGAAATATCTAGACTGAGACATGTAACAACATCTCCCCACCTATTCTGTTATTCCGGTATTCAGATGAGGTTTTCAGAGTAAAGTAATTATTAATTTGATCTGACTCCATTTAAAAATAACTTTACCATTAAATAGCTGTGACAGTTAATAACTAAACTGAAATATTATAATTTTAAGAATTAAAATCTGCAGATATAGGTTAAAACTACTGAGTCAAATAACCCTGATGCCATGGTTGAAGTATTCAAAGGTATAAGAACATACTGTACTCAGTCTTGTCTGTCCAAATCAGAGGTTATGAGTGTGAATAACACCTAGTGAATTTCCACATGAGTAAGATCTTTGGGGATACAGTATTAAACAAATCCCTATCTTAGTTCAGGGATGGCAGATATAGACTTAAACTATTCAGTGACCTTCTCAACATAGAAGAACAACCCTGACACCTGGGCTGAGATATTCAGAGGTTATGGAACATAACTCAATAGTTAAAGAACACGATACTTAATCTTTTCTATTTTACTCAGAGGTTAAGGGTGAGTGTTACCCAGTGAAACTTACTATACAACTAAATACCTATATATCTGATAATAGATCTTTAACTAGAATAAGAATCTCAACAAGACAATAATTGAGTGGTTAACATTCCAGTTTATTGTGATGCACAAAGTGAACAAACTATAGCAGCCAATAGTATTAATACTTAAACAGATATTGCAACACAATGTGTGGGAGTTCTGGATCAACTTAAAAGTGAGGTCCTTGCTCTTTCTCTTAAAGGGACATTTTGTAACTTCTCCTGTTATCTATTCACAAAAATCAATTACGTGCAGCGGCTGTTGTCCGTCTGCCGTCTGCCCAATTTCACATGAATGCAGCATGAAAAATACAATCGAGTAGCTTGAAATCTACAACCACAACACAAGATGAGTTCCTACACAATATACTGTACCTTTAAATATCCAACAAGAACCAAGAAACTTCAAAACCACATATCAAATGGGAATGAGACATAATTCACATCTGGACACCTTTGATCATCAGGGGGTCTTTTCACATGACAATGACCTACTTCTCACACTGAGACCATCAGGCATGCAGCATTCCAAGGGGGAGGCAGGTAGACAGGAGCTGTTAAGGAGACACTTTAGAGTGGTGAGATACAGTCCCCAAATGGTGGCGTTTTGAACCTATAGGTTGATTCATTTACAGATAATCAAAAGGCATAATAATTACATCCAGCCTGGGCGAAACCTTCCATTGTTTCAGAGACAACGTTTCATGGTGTCTTACAGTACAATAGCTGCATTAATGGTGTTTTACCAATGCAGAAATTAATATACCATGATTACCATTAAATTATTCTTCAAATTATACCAAGATTTAATGTTCAGTCATATCATCCAGCCCTATAGGACACCTCGGCCCTAATGAATGGCTTTTAGATTTGTTGGTTTTCCTGCTCTCGGAGGAAAGTAAGTAAATGTATTCTAATTTGTTGAAAAAAAAGTTTAAAGACCACTCTTCCCTTGTTGCACTGTGCACACTATTTAATGATGCAGTTATTACTGTGACCAACAAACCTCTTGTCTCTTCCTCCTTAAACCCCCTAATGAGTTGATTAATTTTGAGTTTGGCTTTTTGTTCATTAAATAAATGATGTTTTGTTTTGTTTTATAGCTAATTTGAGCATCCAAATGTTCTGATCTGAACTTATTTTCCTGGGGAAAAAAGTTTCTCAGCTTCGAGACAGCATTTATTCATCTTTATTCTTTCCTTATCTTTAATTTTCTTTATTTTCCTTGTGCATTTTTCTCACAGACTGAGAGAGAAACACAGATAACGGGAAATACAATAATAAGTGCAGATTGTGGAGACAACAGGTTCTCCCATTTTCATTCTGTTTATTGTCATTCCAGCCAAACACCTGGATACGTACATGTTTCAGATCAAGATAAGATTTGATATTGACATAAATATTAGATATTAGGCCTGTATTTTCTACTAGACTTGCTCAACTGCTGTTTCAATATTTATTCATATTCATCAACAGTGAATGACCCACTGTGCTTTTACTTCAAACTCATTTCCAAAGCATTTTGTCTATAGGAGTAGTATTTTAGCTGTAACTTAAATAGTTTTTCTGATCATGATGGATGGACGGATGGATGGATGGAGATTCAGATGTTTGTGTGTATGGACAACCTCCTCTTGTCAGAAGAAAACCGAGTTATTGAAAACTGGCAGACATGATGAACTCCATCGAGCTAACAGCAGATGCAGCGTGTTCTGTTAGAGCTCATCTGAACTTCAAATATTTATAACGCAGGTTAATTGGAACATGGCAGTCCCTCAGTTCCCTGATTACTGTCACACTGTGACTATATTAAGAAGAAAATATGCACTAAACATTATAGTTTATATTCATTCATCATGTTTTGTCATGAGCTGCAGTTACAGGCTGTATGAGCATTAATCATCTTAAGTCTCAGCGCAGGAAACATTTAAGTATTTTATCAAACAAAAAATACATCTTGAGCTACTTAAGTTTTCAGTTAGAGTGGCACTGATGCAGTGGTTAGCACTGTCACCTCATAGGTAGAAGGTTGTCATTGTTCAAACCCCAGCATGTTCTCTCTGGGTTCTCCAGCGTCATTCACAGTCCAAGGACATGCACATATTAAAGGAGACATATTGTGCCCCCTTTTCCACAAATTACAATAGTCCCCAGGTGTCTTAAAGACATGTCTGTGACATGCTTTGGTCAAAATTCCCCAAGGATCAAACATCACAGCTCTTTTCATCCTCTCAAACCAGCCCTGTTCAGAACGGCTGCTTTCAGTGCCTGTCCCTTTAAATGCAAATGAACCACTGCTTGCCCCACCCCTTCTACTGCTACCAGGTAGGGGTGGGGTTATGCAAATGTAAGAACTAGTTACATCACTGGAAGGCAACTGAGGGAACAGCTTGTGGATTTCAAACTAGCCTGAAAATTACAGATTTGTTTGACAGTTCTCACATTGTGGGCGCCGGAAGGCAAGACAAACACCCAGATATAAAGAGCCTTCAAAAAGTCATATTTTCATAATATATCCCCTTTAAAATTTTATCACATTTATCATAAACCAAACCAGGAGTCAGAATCTAATCTAACAGCAGAACAGCTTGAGATGATGACCAACTTGAGGAACCATCCAGAGCAGCATGCTAGCATGGACTTCCATACCACAACACTGTCACAGGTTCCAAGGCGAGCGCATCTCCACCAAAGAAACAGCTCAGAGTGTAATGGATGGCCCAGTTGTTCTCATGGAAGACATCTAGCAGCTCCTGGAGGACTTGCAGCCTCTTTGCATCTTTGATGGGTTTGACCTGCTGCAGCTTTCAGTTGCTTCAACACTGACATGGTTCAACAGCTCGTTTGGAATTGTCATTAGCTAACAGTTCTTCTGTTTACCTCACTGAACATATTCTCCCTCATTTGCTATTAGTCTTCTAGAGATGAAGAAGGAGAGCTAAGTTGAGGCAAGTAGCAGCAGGAGGACATACCACTGAGAGCCCTCATATTGAAAAAGATGAGTAATAACACAGTAATCCCTCTACAGCATGTCTAACTCTCGTCCATTTGTCTTCTATGGAGACAAGATGACCCACCTCATTTACATAGGTAAGTTTACATGGTTTTATTAGAATTTCTATTTTTATCAATAGGTGATCAAAATGATTACATACCATTTCCTCTTTTCAGCCATTTTCCTTTGAGAGTAGAAACAGGTCCTGACCAAGAGGGAAGTGAGAGGATCAAAAGACACAGGCTGGTACTCCTCACCTCTCCTATTTACAAAAGTAAATCTACATTTATTTCACATTAATATCAGAGTTTCTGCTCTTCCTATACGTCTTTGCAAAAGTCATTAACAGTATTAAGCTGATCTGCTCTTTGTCGGAGGTAATGAGCAGAGTGGACTCTAATGGCTTCATGTCCTGATCTTCTCCTGTCTGTCATCCAAGTCTCTCAACATGCTGCGGCTGCCATGTAGTGAATTATATATCAATCATATCTCTGTCAATCATCAACAACAACATTTCACCAGTATAAATCAAATCTGTCAATAGGGTTAACACTCTAATAACACATTAATACAAATCCTGCCACCTTTTTTTGGACACATGATTAATGCATATTCAGTTAAACTGGCCTTTGGCCCGACACATCATTTGAATGAGTTGATGGAAATGAAGCAGCTCAGAGTCACAAGTTGTTTGACTTTATAGAGCTTAACTGTAATACCTAAGCTCAAGTGTATCAGCTGCTCACTTTATGCTTTACTGTGTAGTATACTGTCTACAGCAGCAGTATGGGGTAGCTCTCTGAACCTTTCATTTCCCTATAGGAGTTGGACACAACACAACATCAACAACATCCTCTGTTTTATAGCATTGCCCATTATTAAATACTTGAAGAATATCCCCTCAAGGTACATTTTGAATGGGGGATAGAAAATAAAAGTGTGATTAATTATGTGATTAATCATAATTAAATACCCCTTATCCTTAGTGATTTAAAAAATGTGTTAAAAGAAAAAGGTCCTTAAACACATGAAAAATGTTCAACTCTACTCTTCTTTTAGTTTAGTCTTCTCCATATTAAAGTCTGTTAACACACTGGTGGTGCAGCTACCACAGCTGATGCACATGTCACACACACAGCATTTCCACTTCAATCCATTCACATGGATGCCAAAATACAAGGCAAGATGTTTTGCAGCCATTGTGCATAAGCCATGCTTTCAGTGTTGGTATAAACCACTGTGGAGACTGTGGAGCTCCCCATGAGAAGTTCTCTCAGACGGAATGATTTGTCCTGCATGAACATTTAGAAATATCCAAGTGGTCCAAAAGTTGAAAA
Organism: Decapterus maruadsi; assembly: GCA_030347415.2. NCBI lineage: Eukaryota > Metazoa > Chordata > Actinopteri > Carangiformes > Carangidae > Decapterus > Decapterus maruadsi. The sequence goes on from CM064888.1 coordinate 21,042,963, forward strand.
GACTGGGAACCACTGACTTAAATAAACATGTGTAGGTTGTCTATGAATCGACCTACTGATGGATTTACCAATTGTTCCAGCTTTCATAGTTGTTAATGATGTTTGGGATCCAGCATGAGTTTCATTTAGTGTCTGGACATTAACTTTTTTATTTACTCTTCTGCTGTGTCACACCTAGTAAATCTAAACTAACTATGGCAGCACCAGTTAACACATATTAATTAATAATGCATAATATCATTGGTCTCTTCACTTCACTGCTCTATGTGATCAGATAGCAAGTCAGGGGACTTCATAACAACATCCTCTATCCTTTGACCCTCACATCGACTGAGGAAAAACTCCATGAAAAACCCTTTTAACAGGGACTTGAGCCTTAAAATAAGTCAGTCAGTTATTTTAAACAGTCTTACTTGCACCAGAATAATCTCTGGGCAAGACGGCCTGACACAACAGACCAGTCTGGAATGACTTTGCAAGACAGGAAGCAGCGTTGAAGGTGATCAGCTAATCATCTATCATAAAGAATCACTAGCTTGTAAGCGCAGCGGTGCGTGGCGTGTGTTTGGATGTCACTGAGCAATTTCAAAATTTTCCAAAAGTGCATTAGTATGCACTGGAGATCAGCAGCCTCATAATTAGTTTTTGTAACAGATAATATCGTGTCATCCCTCCAACAGGGGCACGGGACCAGAAAACACTACTATGGGCTGTTTTAGAAGACAATAACTAAATTGTTGCTGTTTTCTAAAGACGCACACTCCCACTATGCAGCGTGGCTTTCATGAAAAGATCCACTCCAGGCGCTTACAGTAAATCCCACAGAGCGTCTGTAGTGTGGTAACATTATAGAAGACATAAAGTGGCTTCAGAGATAAGCAGAGGAAGCTGTGGTATTCAGATAAGCCCCTCTGCACCTGATGTTATATACAGTGGAGCTCCGTATCGTAAACTATCCATGTCGAAGACACTCGATGAGATCACAATGCCTGGGGAGATTAACACAGCCGGGACGTGTGTTGGCCCGAGTCATGATAACCTTGTCATCACTTGTCAGGTGTGTAAACTTCATCAGCGTTTATATTTCATCCCAGCACGGGGAGAAGCTGGCAGTTAATAGAGATTTAGACCTTCCTTATCTGCTCCAGTGCATCTCGCAGCAAACTATTCCACCGCTGTACACTTGATTTACCTTTTGTCTGAGAGCTCTCGTGATGTATCATAACTCTAGTGTCTGCTGCTAACTGATAGAAGGATATCCTGCACTTATCACTGAAAAATTATCAGCTGCATTCCATGTCCTGAAGGAGTGTTGAAACTGATATCAAGGGTGCTGTAAGGAATAATAAAACCAGCCTAATAAGGAGCCTACTGTACCATGGGGACACATTATATCTAACTTGTGGGGAAATTATAGAATATTATGGGATTTATTAGCTGGGACACTTTGTTTTTTCCTTCTGAATGTCTAACGGAGATGTCAAACAATTCAGGATCTTACACACTAAAAAATGTTGGGTTATCTCTGTAACTCAATTTCTGAGTTATTAGTGTTGAGTTAAATTTTTGGGTTATTTTTCCAGAGTGTAACCCATTTTCAGGGTTAGGGCTATGAATTTAACCCAATTCCTGGGTTGTTCAAGTAATTGGGTTGTTTTTCAGTGAGTAACTCATTCGTTGGGTTAAATCATAAGTCAGCGATATATGTTTAATCCGAGTGCATTTGCAAGTCACAGCTTAACAACTCTGTAAATGTACACAGCTTGTTGGGTTTTTACCATGATATAGTTATATCATAAGACCTATGGGTATGACAGGATCACATAATAGATGCTATACAATACATAATGGTTTTGGCCTGAGCCAAAGGAAGGAAAAGCTTTTGTCTCCCACTTGACTAATTCTCATTTAGTTTGTGTGGAGCCTAAGGTGCCAAATGTTTGTTTATATTACCCTTACTTATTTAATTGTCTTAATATACCACTGAGGAGAAGTTGTATTGTACAGAAAACCTCCATATCATCTGGGTTAATTAATGTTCATTATGAGGTCAAATACCAGTTTTATTTAGTAGTTCTTAGTTCCTTCAGTCATTCATCGTCATGTTTGCTCATTTATTCAGCCATTTATTCAGAGTTTGGTTACTTGATGATCATTGCAAATATTAAAGCATAACTCAGCGATCCGGTCGTTTTGGCTAATGCTGTGTTCCAGGCAGGCTTTTGAAACTGTAAATTACGGCTTCAAGTCACGACTTACGACTTTGTAGCGTTCCAGGTAACCCATAAGATGTTTTTCCGACCTGCTGCCTGTGAAAGTGCACTATAACGGCCACTCGCATCCCTTGGTCTGCAGATCGAACACGACTTCCTTCATGCCATTCTCTGTCCTCGTTGGATAACACTTGTATCCCACAAGGACACTTTCTCCTGGGTTTACAGCAGAGCAGAGTGACTGAGAGACCTGTGTTTCGGCCGAAACACTCCATAAGTGATTGCTGATGGAAAATAGGACGATTTAGGACTTAAATTAACAAAAACATTCCACTGATTTAAGGGGTGGGTAATTCTGTGTGTTTCCGCCCACCACCACAGTTGGGTTGAGCAACTTCGAGCACTTTATACACGACCCATAGTTGGGTTAAAAATAACTCTGTTGTTAGCATAACCCAACTCTTGGGTTGAATATTTAACCCAAAAGTTGGGTCAAAGAACAATAACCCGTTGTGTTAAAATAACCCAAAAAAGGGGTTCGTCCAAGTTTGAACCAGCAGTTGGGTTAAAATTGGGTTATTTTTTAACCCAACTGTTTTTAGTGTGAATGTAAAATCAAAATCTTTTTAGAAATACAATACAGTGAGGGGACACTGATTACCAAGACACAAATCACGTATCAGTAGCAGCTCCGCTCTCACAGGATAGTGGTGTTGAGGAGGTAGCCATGGCAACAGGAGATCTGTGACACAAAAGCATGACATGGCCACACAAGGATACGCCAAAACACATCTCAGTCCCTGTATCAAAATTCTGTGTTTTTAACACAAAAAACACATACGGAGTCATTTCTGCTGTGAGAGCGGAGAACTGGAAAATTAAACATTGTTATTGCCACTCCTGACGGTAGTCTAGATAGTCCCAGTATTTTGCATTTTGCTGATGGATTGGCTCATTTACATTGCTTGAGAAAGAAATTAGATTGTAAGCAAGTCAGTAACTCCCTCAAAACTTGATAATTCAGCTTGTTTATTTAAATCTCTCCATTCGACAGCAGCATTAATACATGCGCTTCCATTTTTAAAAGTCCAGCCTTGAGAGAAACATGGATTCACTTTATTTTTAAGTGAAGAAATATCCTTTAAATGATGATCTATGTGAGGTGAAGATACCTGATCAATAGAGGTATTTATGTGTAAATTACAACAAATTCTCTGTACGGCAGCAACACCACAGACACAGAGAAGACATGTTCAGTTATTCAAAATATGGTGAGGCCACAATTCCAGTCATCTCTGCTGTAAAGTTGGATGTTACTATGTGGACTGTGTCACTGTTGGAGCCAGACTAGTGGTCAATAGAGGAACTGCAGCTTTTGGATCCTTAGTTCATGTAGGCTATAAGCCTGGGAGGTCACGCATTGATCAACATCAGAGGAGTATCACACAGCACTATTGAAGTCCTGTTTGCATTGTGCCATGGATTTCATATGTTTGTGATATATAAAGATATTTTTTCATGCAAAGAATTAACTTAACAATGGCACAATAAACAGTCAAACTCATTACATGAGAAATATCATTCAAGCCTGAACAACATTTGTGTAATCCAAGGTATAATGACTGGGGGATCTGAAAATAATTATTGTTTGTCCATTGAACACCATTCAATTTTTTACGCTCCAAAAGATAATTTTTCATGCAAAGAATTAACTGAACAGTTTCTTCTCATAGAGTGGGTGAGCCTAGCTTGCTAACTGATGCCCACAGCTTTGTTATTTTCTGTTGATGTTTTTTAGATCATCTTTTAATATACAAAGCATAAGGTCCCGATAGCATTAGCTGCCAACGTCACCTACTTCATTGCATTCGTATCTGGTTGTTATGTCTTATTAGGCACAAATTAGCAGCAAACAATTTCTGATGTTACAAAAACCTAGCCTCCTTGGAGAGCTTTAAAACATGCATATCTTTTTTCTTCATATAATTAAAGTTTTCTTCGCAGGTCAAAAGGAACAAAGAGAATATAGCTGCTGCTTTTCTCTTCTGAATAGTAATGTCAGTTTGACTTTAAAATGAGCTCCTCGTGGCTGCCTGGCCATGAGGAGCCTGAGGAGTAAAGGAACCAGGAATCTTTGGAATAAAAGACTCACTTCAGTCACACCTGAGCTGAGGTTGCCTCTCAACACCAGACCACCATCTCTTTTCTATCAGGGTAATTTCGAAAGTGGCACTGAAGCCTGAATTTATCTGACAGCCCACATCAGTCTCTCTTGTTACACACAGCACTCAGCCAATCCTGGCAGAAGAAAATGACTTAGCGCTTTTTTCCCCCCTCCTCACGCTCCCGTGCGGCTCAGTGGCTAAAGGCATTATTTGTGAACAGAAGGATTCTTGTCCCCTGTTTGAGGAATTTCAGTTGTCATGCCTCTCATTGTTTTGTTTTGTTTGTTTTGTTTTTTAATAGAGCAAAAATTAGCTAATAAAACCCAGAGGGGCAACAACAACATTACCCAACTTAATGGGAGTTGCTTCAAAGTCTGGATCTGATAATCACCTCATTATCATGCAATCAGTCAACATATGAATTAAATGAAACCCCAAAATGATTATTAACTTTTTTTTTTTATTCTTTCTTTTTTTCTGCTATTATTTACCAGCATTCATTGGCTGATGGCTGAATGGAGCAGCCAGTTGAAGTGATGGATCTTTCACTCCATCATGGGTAATGGGGTAGACAGGAGGGAGTAAATAGGAGCTGAGGTAGTGCTGATAGAGAGCAACACCAGGGGCCAAGGTTGCATTCAATACCATTTATTCAAGTTTATATGAAGCGGAAATCTTGTGCGAAAGTGCTGGACAGGAATCATTGACTTCTTGGCTCCTGGTTCTCAATCACAAAAGCTAAACAGAGACAGGAAACAGAGGGAGAGGTGGAATAGTTTAAGTCTCGTGCGCTGGAGATGTGACGTGCAGGTAGAAGTTATGGTCCTTACAGCTCCTCGGTCAATACTTTTATATTATATTATATTACGTCAAATACCTGTGTAGTGTCACAGATGATGCTCATGGTAATGAATAAATAATAATGATTATCAATTTGGCCCTATTGGGTGGTAAGTTTGAAACTCTTTCAGGTTATTGCTGTTCTTTTCTGGACCACAAACACATAGATTGATCATTGTTGTTTGTCTTCATTTTGTTTTATCCTTCAGATCTGGCATTCAGTTCAATTCAAATGAATGTATTTGTCCACTGGGGCAGTGTTCCAAAGGGTACAGGCTGTTGAGCCAGTTCACACTTGAAAAGAACTTCAGTTCATACAAATGAAAATGAACTAGTCCATGATATAGTTTCTGTTTTAATATTGAACAAAGGGAAGGGGAACTACTTCATTTCTAAAAATGACTTGATGTCTTTGTTGGATAGAAGCAGGTTCTATTTTTTTATTTTAATGTTTATTTATCAGGGACAATACACAGAAAATGGAAAAAAGAATGCTGATTCATTTTTAATAGAACCTGCTTCTACCCCCATCACCAGTCCCAAATCACATACTATTAAAGGGATATTTCAACATTTTGGAAAATTCGCCTATTGCCATAATCCCTATAGTCTTAGGAGTAGGATATACAGTACCTTTAATTGTCAGTGCAAGCTGTTTTAAGATTGGTGGGGCAGAGACGTGAGCTCTGCACGGTGTATGGTATTTCTGCCTTTCCCTCATCAAACTCATCAAATACACAATCCAAAAACCCAAAACACTCTTATGGACAAGGTGTGACCTGCACATTCACCACGCTATGAAATAATAATGGAACATTATGAGTTGTTTTCAATGTGTAGCCAGAACTACATCGCAGGCAAGGCTTCCCGGCAGAGTGACTTCAAAAGCGAAAGTAGTTCTGAGTATTTGCTTCATGTGTTATATTATTTCAGCTCACCTCCATTGTGTTAGCTGAGCAGCTCACATCCGTGCCCTACTGATCTAAATGGGTGTTTCTCTGTTTGGAGCAACATTTCATGTCCGCATGTTTCTAACCCTGATTTTTTCTAAAATGTGAAAAATATACATATATAAATGCATTTTAATTATGCACTTAAATGTTTGCCATCATTTAACCATAAATAAAATGCATTTCAAATATTATTTTGTATTTTACACAACTTCTTGATGACACACATGCTCAATTTTAGCGTGTCCGCAGTGCAATGTAAGCAACTTCCTCAAGAGGTGTAGGCCATAAAATTATTTAAAAAAACATTTTTCTTTGGTAATTTGATAAACTAGACCAAACTTTATTTCATTATGCAATTAAATGTGATGAAACTATATTTTTTATTTGCTATTTTGTTCAAATTCTACATGTCCCAGTAGCAATTTTCCACCCTGTTAGTATGTGCTCAATTGCCCCCCCAAAAGACTACAATTCCATAAAAGCCATTTACAGGAAGTGACATCATTTGGTTTTGGAGGGAGTTAAACTGTGGAAAAGAAATAACCTTCAACTTTCACTCTCTCCTTACTTTTTTTAAATCTTAAATATGTTATACTCGTATGAGGCACTCGTAAAGTTCCACCCTGTTATGGCAAATTATGGGAAATGTTAATTGAGTAGAATAATAAAAAAAAACATATTAGATTTAGTTATTAAAGTTGTGTCATTCTGTTGAATGTTAGCTAGCTAAAAGTTGATCAGCTAAAGAGCTACAGCTAGATAAGCTAAAAAATGTCCCCCCTGTTAGGCTCCACCCTGTTAGGTTAGAACCTAACAGGGTGGAAAATATGGTGGAGAGTGATGATAATAATATAATAATTTATATTAAAATAATATTATTAACTTCATATAGTATAGATGTGTGTGTATTTTAACAAAATATTATAAAAAATAAGCTTTGTTGATAAAAAATAATTCCACCCTGTTATTGTCCGTTCCACTCTTATGATCCATTCCACCCTGTTAGTTGAGTTATTTTTTTTAATAATTAAAATAATTTAACAAAAGCATTAAGTACTGTGAATATTTGTGTCCCATGTTGGGGAGTGAGGAAAATTAAATGCACATATAGGTACAAGGGACAAAGAAAAAGTAATTATTGATCAATATTTATATGTTGAAATATGTGGTCCACATGTAAATGTCCCTAACAGGGTGGAAAACTGATGTTTGAGAAAACAGTCTGTAATTATAATTTTATCCATCCCTGAGCTTGACCATTATGTATTTCTTATTGTTAAACTTATTAGTGTTCTAATAAAATAATAAAAACATGAAACATAGGGTATTTTTTTTTCAAAAGTCATGACACCGAAATGTTGCTCCAAAAAAAGAATCACCCAAAAACAGCTTGCACCGAAAATGAAAGGTAATAAAACTACTCTATAGGGGTCATGGCAATAGGCAAATTTCCTAAAATGTTGAAATATACCTTTAACATCTTTAAAATAAAATAAATAAAGACTGAATATATATTTCTCCACTTAACAATTTGTCATATTATGCTGAAAGTGGAAAAAATGAGGTGCAGTGAACCAATACTGTAGATGAAAATGACCAATGGTGCAATATTCATTTAAAAAAAACTATAAGCTTTTCAACAACTTGTTAGTTCATAAAACTGCTTCAGGTGTTCCGTAGGCGAAATATTGTTGTATAGAGCTGATTATCTCCACCCCCACTGTCTCAGGTTACCTCAGACAAGTGACCACCATCATTATCACTTTCTGTTCTTTATAAAACTTATGTCATGACAATTGTTTCAGTATTAAAGAAGTTACCTCCAGCATGGGAAATAGACACATCACTGAGCATTTCTATATTCATGCTCAAACCCCACAGGAGCCTCTTTTTAACAGGAGCAGGCAGCTGAAAAACCCTCTGTCCACCACCTGCCCAGCAGCAAACAGCAGACACTCACAGTCAGTGAGCAGCTGGTGAACACAATGGAGCATATCACCACTAAAGAGGCAGATACTCTCCTCAGGAGCTGGTGGAGACCAAACCGGAGCAGGACGGACACAATGGTTCAAGTACTGATCAGGTTCTGATGCAACATCTTCTGCTCTGTATTTAACAGCATGTGTGGTGATAAAACAGTAATCTGACAGCTCTTATAAGTGCTTAAAAGCTTATTTTTATGTATTTTCTAACAGTTTCTTCAACCTTAAAGGCATAGTTCACCCAAAATGTAAATTTCACTCATTATCTACTCACCCTAATGTCGACTAAGGGTTGGGAGAAGTTTCAGTTTACAGGGGGGCCCGCGCAGCACTGCATTGTCATATGACGGTAGCGAACGGGGCTCACTTTTCTTTGTCCAAAAAGAAACACCAAAAACCATCCAAATACCTCCACACAGCTCGTCTGTAATGTCCCTCTTGTATTGAAGCCCCGACATGAGAAATTGTTCCAAAAAAAATTAAATAAGTCAGAGCAAATCTCATGTGATTTGCACTGACAGGCAGGGTGTTGGTGCAAATTGCGCGAGATTTGAGACAGACAGTGGGAGCTTCCACTACAAGCTTAAAATATAGACTTATTTAATTTTTTTCAGAAAAAATTCTCATGTCGGGGCTTCAATACAAGAGGGACATTACAGATGAGCACTATGGAGGTATTTGGATGGTTCTTGGTGTGTCTTTTTGGACGGAGAAAAGTGAGCCCTGTTCGCTACCATCATGGCAATGCAGTGCTGCACTAACCCCCCCTGTAACTCCAAAAAGGCACAGAGGACTCTGAAACTTCTCCCAACCCTTAGTCGACATGAAGGTGAGTAGAAAATGAGTGAAATTTGAATTTTGGGTGAACTATCCCTTTAACATGCTGCTCTCCTCTGTCTTCTCATATCCCTATGTGTGTCTGTGTGTCTCTGTGTGAGTGTGTGATCCTATTTCCCCATGCTTTACCCCTCTGTGGCTCAGTTTACAGAGGCTCGCTGGGGAAGGAGGAGAACCAGCGGGAAAGAGGCAATGATGAATGACACCCTCTCCCTCCTCCACCTACTGCCCATCCTCCTCTTCCTCTTCCTCTCTCTCTACGTGTCTCTCTTTTCTGCTGTCTGCTTATCTCCCCGTGAGGAAGGAGAGGCCTGTCTCCCTCTGGTTGTGCGCGGCGGTCGCGGGTGTCGCTGCACAAAGAGAGGACAGCGTCCGGCGGCTGAACAACCAGACACCACGACGGCCTTAAACATCCCTTCAAGGGCCTGTCACTCTCTGGCCGTGCATCTCGAGCACTGCGGGTATTGTGGGCCACTTGACGTCCATGGAGTTGTGGTGACTGATTTGACTAGAGCCGTCTGAATGGCACTCTGCAGAAAGCAGGCCGGGGGTTGACATAGAACAGCCAGTGTGGCAGCTGCGAATTGTCGGGAGTGAGAAACCTCCTCAGCTGGTGGCGTGCGACGTGCATATACAACTTTGTACCTTATTTCCATTTATTTGTGTGTGCCTGCTTGCGTGCGATTAGAAGGCCGTGCTTCTTGTGTCTCTGTGAACTCCCTGGGAGTGTTTTCAACCCCTGTATCAAAGGCTATTCCCAATTTGTTTCTGTGGATCAAGCAACCGGGACGGCAGCAGAGCAGAATGTTAATTAAAAAAAAGGAGCGCCCTATGGGGAGCGCCCCAGCCTCCATTGTTACCGGTGCGGAGTGAATACTGAGGCTGCAGAAAGCCGAGGTGGTGCTGGGTGTCTGGTTTGATTCCATCTCGCACCTGGAGATGCTGTTTGTTGTTTTGCGATGAGATAAAAAAAAAAAAAAGTGTTTCTCCGTCACATTGTGATTTCTGCATGGAATAACCAGACCCACAAAGCACATGGCAGCATGCTGATCAGGACGACAAGAGGACAACCAACAATGAAAGATCAATGGAAATATGATGGGTGTTTGTAGCCTCATGGTCTCTGGAGCGGTTGCCAACAGATCTGCGGTTCCAAGGGCAGATTTAAGATTTCCCCGCTGCGTGCTGTTAAGACTATGATTTAAGGAGTATAAGCTGATCTCTGATAAATGCCTAAGGGCAACTTCCCCCACGTCTTTCCAGTAGTCCTCCACCTATTGTCTTTAAAGCTAACAGTGTAGCTGTTAATACTCTGCTCATGGCAGAGAAGAGAAGGAGGAATGCTTGATCACTGCTTTTCAATCCAGACTTTGTTTCCTTTGATAGCATTAGCATGCGATATCTCACCACAGTTGTCGTTATAATCAGGACTGATGTTGTTGTTTTTGACCCCAACATCTTTGTTCTCTGTCTTTCAAAGCGTACCTTTTTATAAATGGATGCAGAATTGGTTTATTTCTACATACAAGTCCTGCTCTATATCTGATTTTACTGATTTATTTCTCCGGCACTAGACGGACCCGCAGCTCCCCATCCAGCTCCATCTGTGATAAACCTGCACACAAGCTGTGAGGGAAGATATGTCACCGCGGTTTTGTTTGAAGTTTAAAAAAAAAGAAAAAAAGATTCCTTTTCTTTTAATGTTTGCTATGTTTACCACAATCAAACTCCATCACTGCATAAAGGGAAAAAATAAAATAAAAACAACAGTGACTCCTTTTGTTGATTCAACTGTTTTCATTTAATTCAGCTCTGTGTCATTTTCTACAAGCTTTTTATTCCAAAGGTTCTACAGTCAGTCAGTTCATTGGGAGGTTGTTTCAATTCAACAATGTACTACTGATAAAAAACTACTTTTTAATACTTTAGTACTTTAAACATAAGTACTTGAGTATTTTAACTCTAAAAATCTGACTGAATAACTTTGACTTATATTGGAGGAATATTTGACCAAGAGGATCTCCACACTGACTCAGATCATGGAGCTGTGGAGTTGGTCGTAATGATAATGAGTTGCCTACATTTAAAAACATGCATTGAGGATTAAGATTGTAATAGAAATGCATGCTACAACCAGGGCTCTGAAGTAACACCCACAACCTGCCAATGTGGATTAAGATTCACTTTGGCCGTGTCAATAAACACGTACCAGCCGGTTTGGCCGGTGATGAATGAGGCAACTATAGCCTATTGTTCAGTTCCATTTTCCCTCTGTTCCTGGTCTCCATGTACACTACATTTCCCATGAACACCCTGATCACACTGTGGTGTGTGGCGTTTGACTACATTTCCCATGAAAAACGCACTATGATATGTTGTACACTCATTGGCTGTGGACTTACAGTAGTTCACTCTGAGACATGGGTGTTGATGGTGCTTGTATTTAAATAAATGTTTAAAGGGATAGTTCAACATTTTGGCAAATTGGCCCATTGCCATAATCGCTAGTCATAGCAGTAGTTTTGTTACCTTTAATTGTCGGTGCAAGCTATTTTTAGAACGGTGGAGTGGAGCAGCAGGCTGCTCAGAGCTATGCGGAGGCTAAAGGAATTTCTTGGTGTCCCTCATCAAACTCATCAAATACACAATCCAACAACTCCAAAACGCTGTCGTGGACAAGTTGTGAGCTGCACAATAACCACGCTATGAGATAATAACGGAACGTTACGAGACGGAGCTGTTTTAGAGGTAAATTCATGCAAAACTGCTGATGTGTGTTGCATTCAGGGACAGTTTTTCAGCAAGCAGACTGTATTTACCTCGAATATGGCTCCGTTTCATAACATTCCATAGCGTGGTGAAAGTGCAGGTCATAACTTGTCCACGAAAACGTTTGGAGTTTTGGGATTTTGGATTTAATGAGTTTGATGAGGGAAACCAAGAACCAAGTAAGTTTTGCTATCCTTAGCATTAGCTCTTTGCATACCAGTCTTGGCAAGAACTTTAGCCACCACTGCATCAACAGAAATGATGAAACATAATCTGAGCATTAGGGCGTTGCGTGGCGTAGTGGTTAGAGCGGGCGCCCTGGTTCGAGTCCCGCGTCGGGCGCCATTTACTGCGTGTCATTCCCCTCTCTCTACCTCCCCGTTTCCTGTCAGTCTCCACTGTACTATCCATAAAGGCAAAAATGCCCCCCCCCCCAAAAAAAAAAAACAAAAAAAACAAACATAATCTGAGCAGGCACTTCGTCAGAGGAGAATGGAATTTATACTGACTCAGTATCGGACAGGAATCTGAACAGGTTCAGCTGAGCTACCTAGTTCATGCTAACTACGTTACAAGAAAATAAGGCAGATGTTTTCTCTGGAAGCTCAGCTTTTGGAGAGATGTTGATGGAATTCTACAGCTGTTAATTCTACTATGCCTGTTGTATTTTTCAGACATAGAAAACTCACATATTGCTCCTTTAAACATACTGTGGGTGTAGGACGAATCCAGTTTATTTCAACATGTAGGATTTAGTTCTGTTTCCTCAAAGAAGAAACAAAGTTCAAACATAAGCCAGGTTGAAAAAAACTGAAAATGTGTGGTTTGGATTCGGGTTGATCTCTTCACTGTAACATTATAGCATCCTACTATGGTTAGTGTGTGAGTCAGTGAAGCAATGAATCCAGATTATGACAGAATAAAGGTGACAGACTTCCTCTTTCAGGTTTATCTGTAGTAGCTACATTTACACATTCACAAAGCAGCCACACAAACAGTGACCTCCTGTGCATGTCTAACACTGAGGAAGCCCAATCCCCTTGATAATTTGACTCTATAACACTTCATGACCATCCATTTTTAATGGGGCAGGGAGTGGGGGTTGAAGAACAGAACCTGTTTAACATTAATCCATGCTTATACATCCTCCACATTCCACACTGCAGCTTCTAAACATGAATGAACTTCTTCCTGAGGGGCTTCATGGCTCAGAGTGAGGCACGCCGCGAGGTATTTGACATCCTATGTAGAAATAAAACACTGACACACCCTATATAGAAAGTCCTCCCAAAGTTATCTGAGCCATTTATCAAAATCTGCTGCAGTTTTCTGTGCATATTTATCTTTGCCTGTCCTTTAGTTTACAGGATACATTTTGTGCCTGCTGATAATTTATCCAGCCTCCAAAATCCTGACAGATGCTGATGTTTTTCTATCTCTCCCATCTGACGCCAAACCAAGGAGTTTCGTATGTGGCACAAGTCTGCCCCCTAGTGGCTCAATACTATCATCCATACAAACACTCAGTACAGCTCTTCTGTATATTTGAGCAGGATCATGAGTAGATTAATTTACACCTTGTCTAATTAATTAGCGTTTTTTGTGCCATTCACATTTATTTATCCAGTGGTTTTGTGGGTAGAAGTAACAAACTGTTCGTAGGCTCCATGATTCATGCAAAGCACAATAAGACATAATTAGCCGGGTCAGGTTTGAATGTGAAGCTGTTTTTTAGACTTTACAGTTTCTGCTAATTAAACATCTTCAAAAGTTTATCCAGAAACAAGGCTGGATTACTTGCAAAGCTGAATGACTAATTTCCTTAAGTGGGAACCATATGGTATGTAATTCCCTGCTTTAAGTGAGTGCCATAAGGCAATCACAGCAAAACAGTTTGTAGTTATTTGACACATTAAACTTTATTCTATCCATCCCCAATTCCGGTCCTCGAGGGCCACTGCCTTGCATGTTTTAGAAGTTTCCTGCTACAACAACACACCTGATTCAAATGAGTGGCTCGTTATCAGGCCACTGCAGAGCTTGATGACGAGCTGATCATTTGAATCAGGTGTGTTGTAGCAGGAAACTTCTAAAACATGCAAGGCAGTCGCCCTCGAGGACCGGAATTGGGGATGGATGGCCTACCATATAAAACTAAATGACAGGAGCTGGTTCAACTTAGTTTTAAGGTACACAATCAAAGGTTTCATAAGTATAAAAATGTAATTTTTATTATAAAGCATATAGGTTCGATGACTGAGCCTTGAAACAAGTTATCTGGACTTCTGTATTTTTGTGATGTCACAACCTTGTGTCATAACATGGTGTTTTGAACCAGCCTTTGTGTGTTTTCTGGATGTCCTACAGTGTCAGTGCACCTGAATGCACCATGAGGAGCTGGAGGTGACAGCTGATTTCAATGAACTAATCAGTGTGGAGGAGTGTGCAGCTGTGCTGGGCTGAGCTGTGTTGGGCAAAAGAGGACTCCCCCACTTACCTTTCCCAACCAATCCAAGTTCCAGAACCTTTTAACTTTTATTCTTAATTGTGTGGTGTGACAGAAGTATTTCTTGAAATGCGTTATATGTTTATTCAGTCACTCAGAAAACATTCAACCAAGCCTCTCACAGTGAAACTCCTAGGAAATGTTCTCTTGTAAATAAATGTCATGTTGTTAGAGAGTGAATTTATAATGTGCACTTGAATACAATAGCAGTTAAGTTGGGACACTCGTTTAGTTCTTATCCCCCCTCCAGGTGTATGTAAAGCAGTTTTGCTGAATATTCAACAATTCATCTACGCAGAAAGCAAAAGTGAAATCTGAAGAGTCTCAACCCTGCAAGGGGGGGAATCATTCTGGAGAAGAATCTTCTCAATAACTTTCCAGTGTTTGCGGTTTGTCGAGCTGTGTTTAGTTTTCTTTGTAAATAAAAACATTTCAGTGGTGGCAGTGTGGGGCCCAGAGGTCGTTCTTGCCCTGTGGCCATGAATTGATTTAACCCGGCCCTGCTCAGAAATGATGCATATGGTGGTTTCAGCTTCAGGGACATACAAACAATCATGTTCTGTGTATGGCATGTTAACTAAGATGGAAAATATCCCTTTAGAAGCCTGCTTTGTCAGTGAAGGAAGAAAGGCACGATAGCATATGATAGCGGTGCAGCACATCTTCCCCGTGTACAGTTCAAATGGTCCCTTTTAAGATTCTCTAAGTGCAGTTTTATCGCTAAGTGTGTGGGTTGCCATGCATAAATGGCACATTCACATGTTGTCATGTGCATCAAATAGAATCTTCAAGTGGATAACTGCAAAAAAAAACAGAATGATGGGCTGCTCTGAAGCATCGCTCTTCATATTTGTCCATGTCAAAGATGAAACCCTCTCTTCTTTTGAGTCAGGGTCATATACTGTAGAGGGAGGGGCCAGAGGGAAATAACTTTGGGGTTGAGATATTTACACATATCTTCTACTTTCACCCTGCACAACCTATTTCCTGTTTTGCTTCATCCCACCGGCATCCTTGAAGTCTCCTCCACCTCAAAGCAAACGAGGAGTGAGGAGAAGGAGAAGGAGAAGGAGAGGCCTGTCCTGAGCTGGAGCGCAGTCGTGTATCTTTCACTGTAATTGCCGAACTCGGAGCGTTTGAAGACGGAGTGTGGCTCCTGCTGCATGACTGCATGGACTAAAAGCTACTGAATCATGTCATGTAACAACAGCTTAGGGTGGACAGCCGGTATTAGAGTGCATAGTCTAACGCTGGCGAAGAGACTATGGGGTGTCCTCAGATGGAGTTAGTGACTCTGGAGAGAGACGGTTAGTGTTTGAACTCAGCAGCAAAGAAAATACACCAAACCCTTCACAGAGACTCCACTCCCCAAATTCATAGACAGTCAATGACACAAAGGGAGAATCCAAAGGGTCAAACATCCCATCCCATCCATGCAGACAACATCACACTCAACTCCCCTGCTAATGTAGCTAACATCACAACAACAACAGGCTGGAAGTGGGATGGGATCAGATAAAATGGGACAAAACACAACTGACCTATAGGTAAAACTTTGCAGCCACCCTCATGCCTTTGAACTGTCTCAGGTGCCAGAACAATAGATTGCTCCTCTCCATACCCATAATAAACCTAGACTTTTCATAAGTATTAAAGGTCCAGTGTGTAAAATAGGGGAGAAACCGTGATATGTAGCGTTCAGATTCTAGATTGGAGCGCTCACTCACTGTCACTCACCCCTCCCGTCGGCAAAGTGACAGTCGCGGAGATAATTTCAGGAGCACGGAGCGATGAGGTGAAGATCTAAACCATTTGACCATATGTCTGCTGCTGTTTCCTCCTCTTTCTTCGTTCCTTCCGCCTTCTTCTTCGTTGGTTTATTTCTGAACACAGAACTCTTGAAACGTGCTCTCTGACTGGCTGGATTTTCCATTCGGGCTGCCGTACAAACATGGCGGCGCAAGGTGCCACCACTCTCTAAAGCAAGACCCTTGAAGAATAATTATAAGGCTACGAAAACCAAACTAATTTTATTTTATAGCACTAATATATTCATGGGTAGTATATTCAGACTTTGCCAATAAACCTTGCAAATGATTACACACTGGACCGTTAAGTAATAAGACAAGCTGACTCTACCTGCACAGACTTTAATAAAAGGTCAAACGTGCTGGGTTCCATCTGATCTAAACAACTTGACTGAAGAATTTTCTGCCAGCAATTATCAGACTTTCCATGTTCTTTGGACAAAGTTTATTCCTGCAGTTTGGTTCCACTCTGTGTGCGACGGTTTTCTTCTCAGACTCCATTAATGCCTCCCTTCAGTGTCCTCCTAGCCGCCTAATCACTCACCGAGACACCAGGTTCCACAAATATTGCTCGAGTCAAATAAGAAGTATCTCCACTGATGGCTACTGCACCTTGTTACTGATGCTCCTGCACCCACACAGCCACAGTCCGATTTATGACTTCAGGCAGCGCCTCAGCATGTGGACTACATGACTGAAGACCTGGCAAAATAACCTGTGCAGACAGGTTATTTTACCTTGTTCATTCATTGAGAATTCATTGGACTTTTAAAGTGTAATAATTGCAGTTGCAGTGCTCAGAGGCAGTTCAGCTGAATTATGGTTCTACTGCACACTTTGACTTCAAAATGACACTTATTGTAAAATGATTGAGAAATGTTTTAATTATCTAACATTTTATTGATATTGCACAGAGGTGGAGTACAACCATAGTGATTCCAGACAGAGTTTTGATTTCTCATGGTTATTATTCTTTATCTAATTTTTGGCACTTATCCATTTTCCCTGTTATTTTATCCTTTCTCACAGTATAATACATTAAAGTTACCCTATTATTTATTCTTATTATCATCCTGACTTATTTTGTTATTCATATGTCTATTATCTATTATCTATTACACTCCCTTGTGCCCTGTATTATTCACTGTGTTTTTTCTAATTTGAGTAACAAAATAAAATCTTGATAAAAAAAAAACAAAAAAAAAGATTCTTGATTTCTGATCTCAGTTTTTGGGTTTTGTATTGTGATTTCATCCATTTAAAAGAGATCTACATTATTATATATATATGATGGTTGAAAACAAGCCTAATGAAAGCAGTGAGAGTTAAGTTTCAGATCTCTCTGTTTATCTAGACACATACAAATATACATATTTTTATAAAAATTTTCATAAATGCTGAAATATTGCTAAAAAAAAATGTTTAATCATGTCTTTGTGACATTTGACCACTAAAATCAGCTCATCCTTGAACCTGAGTGAATGTTTGTGCCACAGAAATTCTGAAAACATACTTAAGCGCTGGTGTAAAGGTATAAAATTATTTCAACTTTACTGTAACATATGTGGGAAAATGTTTGTGCAGTTTTCCGTTCACATTTATTACTCTTCATTCTGCTATGAAACACAATCTTCCTGCAAAGAAACCCTGGGAAGAACCTTCAGCACATGAGGGCCTCATGGTCGCTACAGCACTGAGGGCCTGTGATGGGACAAAGCAAAGCTCCATTTGTCAGCGTGATTCAGTCTGAAAACTCATCTCCTAAGGATTTTACAGCTTGTTCCAGTCCTCCCCTCCCTGTGAACCTCCTCTGTCACCATGGACTGTGTCTCTCTGCATGCAGGACCTGGAGTGAGGCATGTTGCTCATCTCTTAAGCCCATTTAACAGCTCGTTACCCATTCGTCTCTTCCCCCCCTCTCTTCCTCTGTTCCAGGCACTCATCACTTCTTGGTCAGGTTCCATTTTTGCTAATGCAGTGGAAATGAGCCGTGGGCAATGCAAAGTGAAGTGGAGCAGATTCATGGCGGCATTTTACCACTACACACCATGAAAACACAAACAGGGGTCGGGGCGTAACAAGGCCCAACACACACAGTGGCGATGAAGACACGGGAGCCCAATGACACAGAAAGCTCATGTAATTCAATTGGACAGCAGTCAAAACACAAGGGCTGAGGTGCTGCGCTGAACACATAATGCTTAATTAAACCAGATTAGAGGTGAGCCACAGACCAAGCTGCTGTGAGAGAGCGACTGGGAAATTTATATAGAAATATTAATAATATTAAAATGTGTGAGTGTGTGTGTATATATATACACTACTCACAAAAAGTCAGAGATATAAAAAGTTCCTGCTACAATGATATTCTATCATGAAAGATGGATAGAAGGATAATGTCTTTATCTCAAAGAAGAGCTAACAGCAGTGGTGGCTATAGCACAACAAACATCTCAATGTCTCAATAACTTGGTCAATTTGATCAAAGTGTTGTCTTGGTTTCATGATGTCGACATGTGAACATGGTGGAGAGGAGGGCGAGAGAAGAGGACTGAATACAAACTGTCATTGAACCAGAACATTTAGTGGTTCAATGACAACTGAGCCACTAAATCAGACGGTGCTAGTGATTTTAGTGTCTAATCACCTTGTTAGAGAACAGAATGTTATTCAATAAGGACTGAAACACTGAACAATTGGACATGTGCATTCAAAAGTTTAGAGAAGGTTCACCTGTAAAGGTTATAGTGCTATTTAGATGCATTCTGAAATCTAATCCAAAAGCCCTAACTTTTATATATGTAGATGGCGCCTGGGGGATGGTAATGGGCTAAGGCACATTCTGATGGCACTCTTTATTTAAAGGATATGCTACAGATACTGTGATTTTTTTTTTCTTAAAAAGGTCAAAGCATTATTTTTGAGTTCAGACAGGGACAGTGACAGATGTGATGTCAGTTAGGGTGAAAGAGAGGGAAGGTCATAGTGTGGCTCAGCTCCATGGCCACTGTGAAAAGGACTAACTCCATATAAAATGAAATTAGATAAGAGAAAGATAAGATGAACTATTAATTTAATATATTTATATGGTAAGCTCTATACCAGGTGAGCACACTTGATGAAATTATAAATGAAAGCAAAGCCGGTCCAGTTGACTGTGTCAAATATGACTCTGCTAAGTCTGTGCTGTTTGCCTTCTACTGAGATGGTTCATGTTAAAGCCTGAGTGTGACTAACTACTCCAACCTCTATTTCAAGGATTCATTTTTTGTGCCATTCATAGCAGGCAGTAAAAAGTCTTATTAACATTTGGCTGCTGCTGAAAGAGTTCAACCTCCAAACAGTTTAATTCATGTCTAACACAAAAAAATGAAAATGATTAAACTATGTTGAAAGTCCTGACCTCACTTTCCCTCCCACGTAATTTTTGACTTATTCATTCTCTTTTTGTAAAGTGTTCTCCGTATCTAATCTTCACTTTATATCATTTTCACTTTTTACCAGATTTTTAATGTTTACATAATTTGATATTATGAATGATTGATGTTTACTCTGTTATTGTCTATACATAGACAGTGTTTTGCTGTTCTCCTGCTCAAGGCCCCATTAAAAAAAGATCAACATCAGATCACAACCTCACAGACTGTGTGAAGCTTGTTCCTGGTTAGTTATCTACAACAGTGCAACAACAATGTGTGTTAGTGTTTTAAATAATTGATGTAAAGCTGAAGTTTATTCATATTTATTCTCCAATAAACCAGAGTCTCCACAATGACTACTCAATGATAACATTCAAAAAGTTATAAAACTTTAATATGTACATAACATAAAAACTGAATTCTGCAGTTAAGGCTGTTGAATTATCAACAACTAACAGAACTAACAGACACTCCATCCAGTCAGACGGCTGAGTCCAGCGTCTGCTCGGGATCGCGGGAGTTCATCAGGAGGAAGAGGCGTTTGGAGAGCTCGGGCCCGACCCGCCGAGTGGTGGAGGTCACGCCCTCTCCTCTGCGGATCAGGAGGTCGGACAGCAGCGAGGTCTTCTCACGCTCGCTCTTGCACTGACTGTACGCCTGCAGACACACCAGGAGATACTCACCATTAAGAAACATCTAATCAACGGGAAGAAAGGAATGTAAACAGGGAAGAGAGGTACCAAGCACCAGCTCATCTCCTGGTGAGGAGTTAGAGTTAAAGGACAATTACTGTTTTTACAATCTGGACCTTATTTCTAACATAAAAGATCATTTACTCACCTAGATAACTTTGGGGTCATTACACATTACACACATAATGTGAGAACACGGGGCAGCACAATGCAGCCTCTACGCATCTGCCATGAAACTCGATCATTTCACCACTATTTTGTTATGATACACTAGTGCTATTCCACTCTGAGTCCGGGTGACCTGTTATCAACACCAGACACCAGACATCTGACCTGGATGATGTCATCTCCGACCGCTGCCCGGCTCATTCTGATAATAATCCTTCCACTTTGGCATTCAGGTCCATTTTTATCTCAACTATCCAGAGCTTTAGTGAGTTTAGTGAGAGGAGAGGAAGCCTGTGGAAGCTGAACTTCATCCAGCTGCTCATTTTGTTCTGACAAGTCAGAAACACGCAGAAATGGACCGTAGCATTAGAGGTAGCAACAAGCCGTGACATCATCCAGGTCAGAGGTCAGTAGGTCAACCTACAGACCCCGGATGTTGATAACAGCTAACCCCGGACTCAGAGGGGAATAGCACTAGTGTATCATAACAAAATATTGGTGAAATGAATGAGTTTTGCGGCAGATAATGTGTTATTTAGAGGCTGCATTGCGCTGCCCCGTGTTTTCACATTATACGGATACACGCGGCTCTCGACTGGAGCTAATTTCGTCGGGACAACTTGTAATGACACCAAAGTTATCTGGGTGAATAAATGATCGTATTTTATGCTAGAAATAAGGTAAAAAACAGTAATTCTCCTTTAACCAGAGAGGAGATGAGTGAGATATGACGGTACCTTCCTGAGCAGCTGGGGGGAGGGGTGAGCTGCCAGGATGGCTGAGGCCATGTCTGAACTGACTCTGTTCAACTGCTGGATCTGTCTCTTCCACACCTGCAGCAGCCCCTTCCCGGCTTTGTCCACCCGCTGCCCCCCCGCCCACTCACTCTCCAGGTAGAAGGAGAAGCCAGTCTTCTCCCTCTCTCTCCTGAAAACACACACACACACACGGATGAGACATAATTGTTTGATCGGAGAGAAAGTGTTTTTTTAAAGATGAAGTGCTGAGCTCGCTCACTTGAAAGGCGCCTCTGCAACCGCTTTGGTTGTCATGGTGATGTGATCCGAGAAGTCCTTCCAGCTGGACAAGAAGCGCACTGGGACCCCGGTGTGTAGCTGGAGGTGCACCACTGCCTGATGGGATATCAGACAACACAGACAGATGTGAATAACTATAAGCAATAAAAAGGAGTTAGGCTGAAAACACAGAAACCTCAGGTAAAAGCAGGAGGACTCAGTTTACACACTCATTTAAAGCATTTGTAAAAGAAAAAAGAAAAAGCATTAAAGGTCATTTGGTAGCTGTTATGTCTTACTGTATCATCTTCAACTACATTACAAGTTGAGTTTCACCTCAATATGTGAATAAATTAATGGCTTATTATAGATTTTATTTACCAGAGTTTTGCGGCTGATATTCCTCAGTAAACGACCGTATTTTATACCAGAAATAAGGTCCAGGTTGTAAAAAATGGCACTTCTCCTTTAAATTTTAAAGAGAAAAATGTCATTCTTAAAATATTACACTATGAATTTTCACTGTATTTGAAAAATTCACTAATTTAATTTGATGAATTTATGGGGGTTAAAACTATATTGAAGATTTTTGCAATTTTTGCAGACACCTGCACTTGAAAACGAAAAGATTAAGGGATTTTAATGGATTGTTTGAATGGTTTTGCACCAACTAGACATGCCTTCACATTTTTTTCACCTTTACTAAAAAAATACATTACTTGGTCAATTTTAAGGGATTGTGAGCTCCTCTCAAAATCCAATTCAGATAATAAATATAAAGTATGTTATAGACTCTCCACTAAATACAGTCTGCTGTGGGTAAATTAAATGACTTTTCTTATTCTAAAGACTGAAAAATGAAGGTTTTCTCAATTACAGTGAAGAAAAAGTGAGTTCAGTTGTATTTTTACTTCCTCCATCGACCATCTCACCTCCTCCACTTCGACTCGTGTCACCTCGGGCAGCGTCTCAGCTCCACCGTTCTTCCTCCTCTTCTTTGCTCTCCCTCCTCCGTGCTCCTCGTTGGTGACGGCCTCTCGAAACCTCCTCTGGCTCTGTGACTTCTGCGACCTGACGATAAGACGTTTATTATCTTTCTGTCATTAGCACTCCTCTGCTTCTCAGAGTGCAGCTCTTCATCTCCGGTCTTGGGTCAGTTCTCCATCTGAGTGTGGCTCCACTCTGCCGACAGTGATATGCCACTCTGTGTTGTTTCTTACCATTTCACTGAGTGCTACACTTCACACTGTTGTCCCCATCCAGACTGCGAGCCACTTCTCCAGCCAATCAATCAAGTCTACCTTCCGTCCCTCACAGGAATTCAAACCAGATGATTCTGGGTTATCACTGCCCCTACAGTCTGACGGCTCCAATCTCAGATTTAGCAGACCTGCCCCCTCCCCTCCCCTCCCCTCCCCCCACACCTGAAATATTTCTCCATGTCGATGACCACAATGCTGAGAGTCTTTCCAGGACGAAGCCTCTGCAGCTGCTGCACCCAGGACGTCAGAGTGGGACCAGAGTCTGACCTGCCGTGCCTCTCCTCCTGCAGGGGGGGGGTTACACTCATTAATACTCTCATTATTATATAAATGTTGTAAATACACTCAAGTTCTTCCCTTTCAGCCAAAATGACAATTAACTCTGAGTCTTAAATGTATAATTTTTATCATATGTTGTAATACTGTCTTTATGCTGTGTTCATTCAAATGGGTGACAAGAGATAAGGAGTTCTGAATGGAAAAGAAAAAAGTTGCTTGGAAATAGGGTTCGTTCTTGGAACAGTGGCTCTACTTTTAGATTAGAATTGAATACACATTAATGTTTTAAAAATGTACGTATATAATCTTTGATTAAAGATCATCTTTGATTTCCCTATACTGTGAAAGTATCAAAGAGAAATGCAAACAGTCTACTGTTCAGAAACTGAACAGAAACCAGCCATCGGCGCTTCTGTGACTTTGTGATGTCACTGTTCTCTGCCATATCAAGCCACACCCACATGGAAACACCATCCAACCACAGCCAATACAAATAGGGAAACAGTCAACTAAACCAAATGAGTCAGAGCCTCCTCTTCTGATTGGCTGATGCTCCAGAGAGAATCCTTACGGAGATGAAAAACTACACTGTTTACAAATGTATTATCTAGGGATAAGATATGACACCCTCTAATCCAGTGTTTTTCAACCTTGGGGTTGGGGCCCCATGTGGGGTCGCCTGGAATTCAAATGGGGTCGCTTTAAATGTCTAGTAATTGATAAAAAAAAAAAAAATTCTGATACAGTAGAATTTTTTTCAGCTAATTATTTTTCTTTTTAAAATTATGATTAAAAACACCACAGACAATCTTAAACAACTATATTCGTATACTTTCACTTTCTCGAATATAAATGGAGATCAAATAAAATGCAGCAAATACAAATATCTGAGCTTGCACATCTTGATTGAGGGTCACCAGAAATTTGTGATGTCAGAATGGGGCCATGAGATAAAAAAGGTTGGGAACCACTGCTCTAATCTTTATATCTATACATTCACAGTTTGAGTGCAAGTGAATGTATGAGCTCAGTATGGAGCTTCATCAGATCTTATTGAACAGGTGAGCTTCTGAATGTACACTCTTTATGGAGTTTCCTGCTGAGCTGTGCTGCAGTCAGATTAACTGACAGACTTTCACTTGATTGCATACTACATCATTTTTTGATAACTCCCTGTACATGTATGTAGTTAATCAGGGACGCTTGCACAGTCTGATGTAATAAAACTGTGATGGTGAACACCTCACAACTGTATAGATGATAGCATGTCCTAATGGAGCACTTCCTCTGTGTTACCTGTGATTATAATTACTACCATCTTAAATCTTTTTAACTACCGCCATATATGCTGCATTTAATCCTCCATCTGCTCTCTTCTCACCTCAACTTTATATTGTCTTTGCAATGAGTACATTCACTGGCCGGGCTCATTCAAGTTTGATTGTGTAGCAGCGGTGTCAGTCATGTTGCTGTGCCAGCTGCAGCAGCTGCTCCTCCTACCTGGATGTAGCTGTGGATCAAAGTGATGAAGTCATCAACTGTCATCTGCATCACGACATGAGCCTCTGGTACACACTCTGCATCACCTGGCTGGAGCAAAGAGAAGAGAGGGGAGAGGAGAACTTTTACAATACAGTGTTTTATTTATAATATATCAATACATCACGAGGTGAGTTCTTTCATTTGTTCTTATAAAATCACATTAGTTTCAGTGTTTCTCCTGTATCTCTTCACATGGTTCATTAAGATTCCCAACTGCATTATTTCTCATGGTGTCATTTGCCTCTACACAAAAATGTTATATATCAAAACAATGCGAGCACAAATGAAGGAAAATTGATTCATTGATCATACAGGATGCCATCTTTAAAAACTAATAACAACAACACATTTCAGAATAACCATACTTCTAGACTTGTTTTAAAGCTGCTCTTCTACCACTGTGCACACTCATGGAACACAAAACACAAAAGCGCTGCTGCTGCTGCTGCTGGTGTGTGTGTGTGTGTGAGTTATCACCTGTGCACAGGGAGCCTTCCTCATCCAGCTGACGCTGCGTGGAAGTGGCTGTTTCTCTATGGCACAGCTGCAGCCCAGAGCCTGCACCGACGCCAGCAGAGTCCCACCTCCCTCCAGCTGTAAGAGAGCTGCAAACAAAAACACTCACTACAATAAACCTGTTAAACAGTCTAAATCATACCTTCAGAGCATTAAAGGGATAGTTCAGCTTTTTTAAAGTGGGGTTGTATGTGTGTTGTATGTACGTGTATGTATGTTTCTCAGTGGGGGAGACGTTTCTACTCCATCTAGTGTACATAAAATGGGTATTTGTAGCTCATAAAAAAGCTGAACTATCCCTTTAAGATATGCACACTGATTTAAAAATCATCTTTCATAAGTATGCAGACTCAGATTTGGTTATCTATCACAGTCTTACTAAACACAGTCCTGTACCTGGGTCTACAGCCACCACCATGTGTTTGATGCACTCCTCGGGCCTGAGGGCCTTGGCAGCCTCTGCCAGAGCTTTCCTCTCCGCTTTCTGTCTCTCTTGTTCCAGCCTGAGCACCTCCTTGTCCCTCTGCTGTCTCTCCCTGGCCTGCCTCTTCCTCAGAGCCTCGTCCCTAGAGGCCTGGATCTCCTCCACCGTCCGCTTGGCAGGTTTCCCCTTGGCAGGAAAGGTGTCTGCTCTCTCTACACCGGAGACAGGCTGTGGAGGAGGCAGCCATCTCTGAGGGAGAGCCACCGCCGCCGCCGCCGCCCCCTGGCTGACTGCTCTCATCTGATGGAAGCTGAGCGGGGGCTCTGACTCTGGAAGCCCGTTCTGGCAGGGGAGCTGTAAACCGACCAGATTGGCCGGCGAGCGCCGCTCAGCATCTTTCCCATTAGTGACAGCGGAGGGGGCACTGATGGCATTGTCTTGCCTCTGTTTGAGTCTCTGTGCCAGGGGGACATACGGTGCATCGTCATCAGAATCGCTGCTGATCATCATAACGTCGTGTGCACCTGCAGTGCTCTTCAGCGAGGAGGGGGCTGCTGCACCTCCTGCATCACAATCATCCAGGTGGACAGAGCCTTTTTTCTCTGTGTGGGTCTTTGAGGTTTTGCACAGGAAGTCAAACACAGGTAACTCCTCCTCCAGGTCACTGGTGGAGTCACTGTAGCTGCCCATGGTAAGAAGACTGTAATACGAGATATAAGACAAGAGTTAGAACACAAACACCAACCTACAAGCCCCACAATCACATTTCTCCCACATTTTCCATGGTCGCAAACACCACACAAGTCATTCAAATTAAGAGCGTTAGGCTAAGCTGTTAGCTATTTTTATATTTAGCTGTATAACTTAATTTAACTCATTGCAGGTTTGCTGACTTTCGGTACAGCATTGATATTTCTTTAAATAAGTGAAACACAGTTAACAATGTCCACTTTATGTAACTACAGACAACCAACTGAGCTGCACGCGTTAAAACTCTGCAAAACGAACAGTTACTGAAGTAGCTTCACACACTCACTTTGAAATCAGGCGCGAAGTCAAGAGGTAGTATCTTTTGGGTGAATATTAGCTACTTTCATAAGCAAATAGTCATTGTTGGTTATTTTATTCCTACCGATTCCTACATGCAAACACCACGGAGAGTTCTTTGCGTTTTGTTGTGAAACCGGGCGAGTCGTTTGATTTCCCCGGGTTGCAAAGCTATGGTGCGTTCACTGTAATAGGAAACTGCATTTTCTATACAGGGTCGGTTCGTCATAGCAATAGACTAAAAACTGCAATACTATCGCCAACTGTTAGTCATATTTCATTATGTTTTGTTGTTGTTTTTATTAAACTGGCGAAAGTTTGGCCTCGGTGACAAAACCTTATTGTCAGTTTGTCCCGGGTTTCCATCTTTCTTATGGAGTTTGAAAGCACCACGTATACGAACGTGATGCGTCATTTGACGTAAGAGCTCTCGTTCAAGATGGCGACGCTGGTGTCCTTGATGCTGAAGCCTCGAGCAGGTATGGAAGGTTTAAATTAGCAGTTTGCCAAAGACAGATAGAGATAAATTGATTTCTATGTTATCAGAATATCTCAAACCGTTTGTTAAAACAACGTCTTGGAGATTTAGCCTTTACGCAGCATGATAATACGCCTGAACTGGGATGTCATGCCTCACCTCGTCATGTTTTGACATGTTTAGCTGAAAATGCCGTGGAGTCACAGCCGAGAGTCCTGGACTCAGATATGTTATTACCTCTAAGCCAGCATTTAGTGGTAATTCATTCAATTACAACTTTAAGTGCAGAAACCTCCAATTCTGTGTCTGCAGTGTTATCTTCTGACCACTAGGTGTCCCTATGCACATACCGGTCCACATGTTTCTGTCATCATCACTGCATAAAGATGACTGAGCTGAGCAGCAGCCATACATTTATAATGTCAAATCATGTACTTACTAAGAGAGAAATGTTATGATTATGAGTCATGTTCATTTTATAGATTAAGGGAACCACTTACATCGTGTAAGGGATTGCCAAGCAAACTCATGTGCATGCATATTATTATAACAACAAATGAAACAACTGTGTGAAACAGAATAGTGATTCAGGAGAATCCAAAGTTAGTGAGGATTCATCAGAAGGAGAACAACAATAGACTTCTAGATAAAGATAAACCTCAGACTGACAGCACTATACATGGCTGCTCATACTCATCTTTTACCTAGCGATGCCATAAACATGTGCATGATACCTATAGTAGAGGGATGATTACAAGCAGATGTAGAAACAAGATAGACATTAATATTGTGATTTGAAATTGGATAAACAGTTCACCATCACTGTAAGGCTCAGTGCAGGCTTTGAGGTGATGTCATAGTTTGGACTCTCCTGCAACTGCAGTCTTTATACTTCCTCTTTAACACCCCATTTGGACCAGAATGCAGCATTATAGAGCCTAAGCTCTGAAAACACCAGAACACAGTTGACATCTTCTGCAAATACATGCTCTAAATCAGGGTTCCCCACTTCCGGTCCTCGAGGGTCACTGCCTTGCATGTTTTAGAAGTTTCCTGCTACAACACACCTGATTCAAATGATCAGCTCATCATCAAGCTCTGCAGTGGCCTGATAACGAGCCACTCATTTGAATCAGGTGTGTTGTAGCAGGAAACTTGTAAAACATGCAAGGCAGTGGCCCTCGAGGACTGGAATTGGGGAACCCTGCTCTAAATGACAATATTAATTTTGGGAGAAATGATGTCAGTAGTTTATAGAATCAAACAAAAGTGTGAAACGTCACATGAACTTGTTTGTCCTGCTGGTTTCAGGTCTGCTGGGACCAGGTCAGTCCGTTCTGCTGGACTCTGTGAGGTTCGCCTCGAAGAAATCTGGTGGTAGCTGCAAAAACGTGGGAGGAAACAGCCCCGGTCGCAGATACGGCTACAAGAAGCAGGATGGTAACTCCCTTAACTTTGTTCACAGCGACGGCGTGTCGTCTCATCGCCCGGTTATTAGTCTTCTTCAATGAGCCTGTCTGTGCGGCGCTGGAGCAGCTTGGTGTTTCTCTACACCTTTTAACTATGGTTATGGATAATGTCAAAATATTAATAGGGGAGCTGATACACATGCATACAAACAGGGTGAGGCTCAGTGGAAGGTCACAGTAGACACATCTCTGTAATGAGAAACTCACCGTTTGGAACGGCAAAACCTCCATATCCCCAAACAGAGAAGTTCATCATCTTATTTCAACTCAGCAAAAGTTTTTTTTCCGATTAACTTCCTTGTCAACTGACTTATTAAGCCCAGAGTGAAACTTTGATTAAATGCAGCTGTAGAAGCCGAATGATTCAGATGAATTCATGCATTCTGATCATCCTTGGCACTTTTATTTAGTGCCATCTAGGCTTGTGGCAGAATTCAATCCATTTAGTCAGATTGATTTTCATATACCAAACTGAAACGAGTGAATTAAGATGAGAATATAAAGGAATAATTCACATAAGGTAAAATCAGTTTATTAACATCTCCCTGGAGCTGCTTGAAGTTACAGCGTTGAGATCGATTTTCCTCAGATGTTCACCAAGTACTGCGCTTTCACACCAGGAGGGCTGTGTTCCGCTTCCCAAACCTAATTTTGAACCGGCCGCCGCGTTCAGACCAAAAAAGTAACAATTTCAGAACCCGAAAAGTCGGTTCTTCTTCCCTGAGAACTGAGACATCATCAGTGGGCTAGAAAGCAGCACAAAAAAGAACAAGTTGGATGAATTTCTCTTCAGGCTTAAATAAAGTCAAGTCATTCTGACCTTTGACCTTGGGGAAGAGGCTGGGTTCACCCCAACACCAGACCAAATAATTAATTAAGTAAAAAAAAAACAACTGAAGAATGATGGCTGAGACGGCAAAAGAGCAAACAATTTGAGTAATGCAGTAACGCCTTCCCACTTTGGTTCCACTAAAAGGGATATTTCAACATTTGTCTTTGAGGCAAATGAATGGCTAAATGCAATGCGCTCTCCCATCGGGGGCAGACATTTTTAGGCAAGCAGTCTCTTTTTGGCACGACACCGGCTTTGCATTTGCCTCAAAAACAATAACAGTCCATAATTATCTCATAGTGTGGTGAATGTGCAGGTCACAATTTGTCCACCAGAGCGTTTTGGAGCCCAGAAACACCATTAGCCTCCGTAGCCTCTGAGCAGCTCGCAGCTCTGCCCTGCCGATCTAAAAACAGCTTGCACCGACAATTAAAGGTAACAAACCTACTTCTAAAACTATAGGGATTATGGCAATGGGCCAATTTGTCAAAATATCCCTTTAAACTGGTGTGAATGTCGGCAGGAACCAGAACCAGAAAGCACTTTAAACGATCTCCAGAGGAACAGTTCCCCTACTGACCACTAGAGTGAGTCAGTCCCCATAGACTGCCACGTTAAAACCAACTTTACAGCAGAAATAAAACAGCCTAGTACAAAAGGTTTTGCCACAGCTACTATGCATAAGTTTCTAATGATGACTGTACATGGTGCTGAGCCACAAAGCAGCACCACCCTAACTCTCTGCATTTGCATTCTTAGATTAGCTCAGAGTCCATGATCATTTTCCGTCTGATAATAATCTCATCGTCTCTTTCCTTCTGCTCTCCAGGAAACTTTGTCCATGCCGGTAACATCCTTGCGACACAGAGGATGATGAGGTATCACCCAGGAGCTCATGTGAGTACACACATCCTGTATCAGTAGTGTTGACATGGTTCATACTGAAGGGGACACACTGACGTCTCGTCCCTCCTGTCCTCCTGTCCTCCAGGTGGGGCTGGGGACCAACAAGACCCTCTTTGCTCTGGAGGACGGCCACGTCAGGTTCACCAAGGAGGTCTTCATCCCGCCGCCGCGCAGCCAGAAGTCGTCGCGGGTCATCCCCAGACTGGCGCAAGGAGCCGTGCTCTACAAGACTTTCATCAACGTCGTGCCGATCAAACAGGAGGGCAAGTTCAAACTGGTGGACATGGTCTAAGACGGACTAGACCCACACCGGACTGGAGACTGGACAGTCCTTGTTTTTGTTTTCCTGTGGCGATCAGGATCAAAGAGGCATCACAACCTGAAGGACTTCACAGCAGGAGGATTCTGTCTTTGACTGAGGTGGTTTACCTTCAGACACAGAGTCCACGAGACCAGCTGTAATGCTGATGAAAATGAAAACTGCTGAGTCACTCCTGGACTGACTGAAGCTGAGACACTTCACTGAATTTCAACTGTCACACGATGATTAAAGTTGATGAAGGCCAAATTTAACTGAATTAAATGGGAAAACAGGTTTTGTGTCACTGCCTTCAACAAGGAACTTCCATCATATTGGCAATAGTAGTGAATTCCTGTTTTATGATAATATTGAAATATAGTACATTGTATTGGTAGAACTAAACAAGTCATCACTAAGATGCTTCATACTCCCTGACCTGGGACCAGCTTGAAGAACGTGGGTGCCTTTGCCCAACCTAATGTTTCTGTTTGTCAGTCTTCGGACTTACTCTAGAATAAAGTTTTATATGTGTAAGTCTTTGAATGACTGGAGTTTTGTGTCAAGAGGTTTTAGTCAGTGATGGAAAAGCAACGTGTTTATTTAAAAATGACAATTCAGTACTACTGTAAATACTATAGGAGGTGTTACTCTGGTGGAAGCGCCGATGTCCACGAAGCAGCGTCCGCGAAACCGAAATAAGGAAATGCCGGTCGGCCTGCCTAGCATCTCCACATAATAATAAAATAACGATGGAGACAAGCCATTAACAAGTGTGGGTAACGTAGATTCATCCACAGTAATTTGAGACTTTTATAACCAAATGCAAACTCCTCATTGTCCCTTTAAAGTTAGACAAATAATATAGTATATATATCATTTTAATTACTGAAGTGAAAAAACATAAGTGCTAAATTCTCTCAGACATCCCAAGACTTAATTCTTTATATGTAACACTTGGTATAATGGACATAAAATTTGGCCATATAGTAGTAGTAATATTGGAAATATTCAATACTACCAAGCCATCCCAAAGAACAATCAAACAAAATCGACAGTCATGTGGATCTGTGAGTCATAAACATTATTGATTCATCACAAAGTATGGACTG
This sequence comes from Decapterus maruadsi, assembly GCA_030347415.2. Taxonomy (NCBI): domain Eukaryota; kingdom Metazoa; phylum Chordata; class Actinopteri; order Carangiformes; family Carangidae; genus Decapterus; species Decapterus maruadsi. The sequence continues at coordinate 21,074,496 of CM064888.1, forward strand.
ATAAAGATTTGAAACCAAACTTTTATGTGTCTTTAAAGATGTTAGAAAAATGCAGTACCTGAGGCTGACCACAAGATGTCGCTCTGTGACCAATACATGAGGTGCTACTCAGGACGAGTTTGTCCCAATATTGTATATGATCCAGATTATGTAACTCAATACTTCATAGATGAGTGTGTGTAGAAAAACAAAATAGATTTGTTTTCACATGTGTGAGGGGAATTCCAAATCACCAAATCACATGAACACACAGTTCTGTTCACACTGAGTTTTAATATTCAGTAATATTCAAATTTATCATAAACTGTTCTAACTTCAACAGTTGCTCATTCAGTCACATGTATTTATTAGACGTTACACTTCTCTATTATTTTGTTCAACAGTTTTGCATGTTGAAAAAAATGACATTTCAGGTTTATGATCATTCAAAGTAAATCTTTGTTGCCTTCTTCACTCAGACTGTGCTACAGTCTCTGTATGAAATGAGTGATTACTGGTAGGGTGCAAGCTTATCAGTGAGATATTCAGTCAGCGTTGCTTTGGAAAAAGCTTCAGCAGAGATACAAAGATGTATCAGAGAGGTGGTGGTATGCAGAGGGAGTGTGGGTAACGCCTGGTACTCTTGTTTGGGAGTCGGAGCGCTGTCACGAAGTAGAACAAATGATGCATGTGAGGAGTTTGCAGACACAGCGTTATCAGCTGTAGATGTTGCAAGGTAAAATAGTAATTGTGGGTCACTGTGTACTCCATCAGCTGATTGAGGGTTTTCCCATGATCCACCAGTGTAAGTGCTGGGACTTCAAGTGTCTATGTTTCCTCTTCATGGAGAACAAATGAGCCATGAAGTTAGTGAACAGCCACCGGCGATTGTGAGCGGTCCACATCCTGGTTCCTGGGCCCAGGCCCGTATCAAAGCAGGTCAGACTTGATGCACAAACAGCAAAGTAGGCTACAGCGTTGGCAGTGCTTGCAGTGGGTTTCTGTTTTCTGTGGTTAGTGTTTGATCTGGGTTAAAGAGTAACCCTGAACTCTTCAACTCTCCCTCTAAACCTCAAGGTAACGGTCATTGGTAAAGTATTTAGGTGAAGAGGAAGCTAAGTTTTGACAATGACTTTTTGCCTAATCCATCTGATCTACCATTTTTTTCATTTTCACTGATTCTTCAATCTTAAAAAAATAAAAAAAATCTCCCACACAGCAAATCTCATCGATCATCCTGATGTTTCTGACCTTTGTTTGAAGTATTTCAAATAGATCTTACAAACATAATCTTAAATACATAATGCTCCACCCATGCTGTGTGCTCAGGTGTGCGACAATTATTCACCCGTGACAGCGTCTTTCAATCATTGACAAAGTTTTAGAGGGTGAAGTGATACTTTCCTATGAGCCTGCCTCAAAAACATTGGGATGTGAGAATATTTCCTCTGAGAAAGTTTTATTTAGAGTTCCATGATAACATAAAATGAATGAATGGGTTGCAACATGTTCATGTTCCCCTGAAGATGAATCGTGAGTTCTATGATCTCTGACCTGTCATAGCACCATCATCAAAAACATTCATTTCTCCAGTACTTTTGTTCATGACAAAACAGTTACAAAACTAATGACATTTCCATCACAGCTTTACTTTGCAATTTGCTAATTTAGTGTGAAGATGCTAAACATAACATCTTCTAAAGCAGAGTTTTTCAACCTTGGGGTCGGGACCCCACATGGGGTCGCCTGGAATTCAAATGGGGTCGCCTGAAATGTCTAGTAATTGATTTTTAAAATATTATTTCACTAATTTTTATTCTGTTTTGTCAGAAATTTGTGTTATATATGTGGTCATGAGCCAAAAAAGGTTAAAGGGATAGTTCACCCAAAATTCAAATTTCACTCATTATCTACTCACCCTCATGTCGACTAAGAGCTGTGAGAAATTTTTGTGAGTCCTCCGTGTCTTCTCTGAGTTATGGGGGGGTCCACGCAGCAGTATTTGTCCATATAATGGCTATATTTTAAGCTTATTTGTAGCGGAAGCTCCCAGTGTCTCAGTTCACTGCTCTTCCTGCGTGATTTGCGCTGACTGGCGGAACAATTTCTCATGTCGGGGCTTCAATACAAGAGGGACATTACAGATGAGCAGTATGGTGTTGGTGTGTCTTTTTGGATGAAGAAAAGTAGTATCCATTCACAACCATTATATGGACAAATACTGCTGTGCGGACCCTCCCCCCCCTGTCTGCACAGCAGTATGGAGGACTCTGAAAATTCTCCCAGCCCTTAGTTGACATGAGGGTGAGTAGATAATGAGTGAAATTTGAATTTTGGTTGAATTTTGGTCCTTTAAAGTGTAAAAAGTATCACATACCAGCCAATGATGATGATGTTATGACTGTAACTTCTTTCATCATCAAATTCTGCATTACAATCTGAAATTGTTCTTCGCCGTTGGGCAAAAGGAGTGTTTCTGGAACAAGTGTTTCTGGGTTCTAATGATTTGGTCAGTGCAGTAGGCTATCAATCCTAAAACAGATTAGATTTTTTTTTTGGAAGTTTAATAATAGGTAGTTACATAAAAATCTGTGACATTCAAACACACAAATACAAAAATATCTCAATTAATCATTTGTCAGACCTTTAAAACAACCTCCTACTGTGCCATTCTTGTGCAGGCTGATTGAACAGACAAAGTAGAGATTTACTCTCATCCTCACAGAGTTTACAGCGTGAGTCAGAGTCATTATCATGAGAATACCTCTAAGAATAATCACAGAGACCTATCAACAGCTCTGACTGAAGAACAAGAATTCCCTTTCTTGAAATGCTTTTCTTAGTCCTGATGGTGTCACTCTCTTGGCTCTGATAACAGCAGCCCCTTGTTTCCTTGGCAAACAGCTCCTGGGCCTTCAGAGTGACCGTAACCTGGAGTTCTGTGCCGGGCAGCAGGAGGAGGAGGAGGAGGGGGCCGGGCCCTGGAGCGCTGTGGTTGGCTGACTGACATTGTGTGTGTCTTCACTGAGGTGTGAGGGCTCATCCTGGGGGTGTGTTGACAGGTGAACGTCCAGAGGCTGCAGATTCACAGATGAAACATCCAGGGAGTGGCGAAGGGTTTCTTCATATGTTGGTGGAGGCTAAAATGGAATGTGTAAAAAGGAAGCATGATTATGTAGGAGAGCTAAGGATAAATAAGGATAAAGTGAAACCCCCACAGTTTTACTGTCCAGCTGGAGATGGAGCTTCTGAAGAACAACCTGATGATTCTTATCTCAGCTTTTGCTAGAGCTGGACATTTACCAGTAGGGAGGATCTAACAAACATCTCCCACCCGTGGTATTATGGGAATTCTGAGCCTTGGTCTGAATCACACCCACATCTCTTTTTTGTTTAGACAGCTCTGGTACTATGACGATCAGAGGATGGTGTAGATGGGATGTTTTCATTTTGCTACATACACAGTCATCTATATACACCATCAAACTCAAGTCAAGTTTTTCTTACACTAAAAATGCACAAGCATATACACTTAGAGACATGAACACGCGTATTACCGTTTATTTTTCTTAATAACTTATTTATTTAACCCTTTTGCCTTTTTTTTTTTTTTTTTTTTTTTTTTTTTTTTTTTTTTTGTTTTTTTTTTTTGTTTTGTTTTGTTTTGTTTTGTTCTTGTTCTTTTGTCTTGTTTGTTTGTCTGTTGATTTGTTTTCTTTTTGTTTACCTTCCATTTCTGAAACCCTCATTTGAGTTTCAGTCCGTGTATACGTTGGTTATCTGATTGTTTGCTGTTTGTTCTGTTGATATACACTGGGAGGAGGAAAAAAAAAAAAAAAAATGCAAGGGATAACAATGCAAAGTAAATGAAATGACTATGGTTGTGAAAGTGAGAATCCTTGCAATAAAGTAATAAAAAAAAAAGTCAAGTTTTTCTTAAATGCTGGCTTTGTTCTGACGTTTTCAATGTTCTTATTAAAGGGATAGGTCACCCAAAATTCAAATTTCACTCATTGTCTACTAACCCTCATGTTGACTAAGAGCTGTGAGAATTTTCAGAGTCCTCCGTGCCTTCTCAGAGTTACGGAGGGGGACATTATAGACTGCTCGTCTGTAATGTCCCTCTTCAATACAAGAGGGACATTACATTAGACGAGCAGTATGGGGGTATTTGGATGTTTTTTGGTGTGTCTTTTTGGACGAAGAAAAGTAAGTACCATTCACAACCATTATATGGACACATTCTGCTGCATGGACCCCCCCGTAACTCAGAGAAGGCACAGAGGACTCACTCAAATTCTCACAGCCTTTAGTCGACATGAGGGTGAGATAATGAGTGAAATTTTAATTTTGGGTGAACTATCCCTTTAATGTTTGGAATCTAAATTATCTGCTTATTGTATTGTGATTGTTTTGTTTTAAGATATGTTCTCACCTCATCATGGCAGCTGCTGAGGCCAAAGCGCTGTGCGATCAGACTGTGGATCTGTCTCTGCCTGTCCTTCTTACGGACGCTCTCGTAGGACGGCAGCCTGGGCAGGGGGCCCTGCATGTGATAGTCATTTGGCTTCCCCACAATAAACAACCTCCCAGGAACCTGGACACAAACACACACACACACACACATGAATAAACAATCTAATGACCAGATGTAATAAGTCTCATTTTAAATATCATCAAGCTTTGACCTGCAGCCCAACAGCTCCCTGGTTGAAGGCAGCACCGTTCTCATCCAGGCCCATCAGTGTGTGTCTGCTGTGGTAGTGAGGAGCCTCATCCTGGGGAGAGAATAGAATAGAATAAAATATCTTCATTGTCATTTTGAAGCATGAAAAATAGCTTTAAAAAATGGTGTTCAAATAAATAAGACAAAAACCAAGACCAAAGTCTTTGAAATTTAAACCTAGCCATGGCCTGTCGTTTTTCAGATCTATTTATTACATAATGCTGGCATGAATTCTCAATTTTTTTCAAAATCGTACGTGATTGATTGTTGGCATTGTTCAGCATCGAGGAGGGATTGTGGTCCAATTTCATTGTATGATTATGCAATGACAATAAAGACGTATCTATCAATCTAGAAATCACATCTAAACTCTCTGTATGTCTCAATAGAGAAATTTGAAAAGTGTCCTATGTAAAAATAGATTTTAAGTTGGCAACCATAACCCCTGTTCCTGCTGCTGAGCCTGGAGTGTTAACTGACACCCATTACTTCATATTCATACTCTTTTTACTTATCAACCCTGTGACCCCTGACCATCAGGAGCCACAAAAGTTTATTCTGAATCAGTGGGTAAAAGAAAAACCCCAGATTTAGCAAAGTTTCAAAGTTTCTGTAAACATGATTTTAAACAGTGACACAGTAGCCTACAATCATTGTGATACAATGATACAACTAAGATATCATGGAGTAATTAGGACTCTACACTCTCTCTGTGATGTAATCTGAGTTTCTCTAGTCATTGTTTTGGTATCTTTGGCTGTGGCACAGTCCAGATTAATCACAGTTTGGTGGAGACAGTATAGTTTTCTCTGATTGGCTAATCATGCTGTTCCCTGTCCCCTTCAGGTGTTAATACATCACCACACATTACACACAGAGGCGGCCTGCCTTCCCTTAGCCACTTGGTAATGATTCTGTCTGTTTTCACTAGTTCTATACGGTTGATATGATAACAATAACTGCCTGTTCTGTATCTTGCTTTTGCAAGCTGGCAGGTCCTCTTGTTGTGTATTTATAGGTCACTTACTGAAAGGGCAGAGGCAAGGCTAACAAAGCGTTTGATTGGAGCTGAGACTTATGACATCATCCGCAAACACCTGCAGAACCGTTACGCAATCTGCATCACTACAATACAACATCAACTCAGGCAGGATTGTGCAGTAGTAGTAGAAGATTATCTAGTCTAATCTAAACCAAAAACTATTTTTGGGCACTGGCCCCCCCTGATAGGTTAATCTGGTTACGGCTCTGGGTCAGGTCATCTCTGTTGATTGTCTGTATAAATTCTTACTTGCCCAAAACATCTGCCTATCTAAATGTGGTATTCATTTAACTTAACCTCAAAGAGTGAAGTTTACAGTTCACAGAGGGTGAAACTATTTGTCTGAATGAGGAGGTTTATGTGTAATAGTAACAGAAGATAAGACGAGAAGACTTGTTCTTACTGTGTACTCTGTTGTGTAGGGTCTGAATCTGCAGCAGAGAGGATCCTTCCTGTACAGGACCACCACCAGCATGAGGATCACTATACAAAACGCCACACAGGACACTGACATGGAGAGAAACAGTAACACATTTACTACCTCAGAAATTGGAGTAGTGCTCATCAGCAAAATGCCCCTGAGGAGTCTGCTCTTTCTGCTTTTATTCTATAGGTACAAATAAAATGGCATAAGGACAGGAAATGAACTCATGGTGTCATGACAGTGTGTCATCTTGTGTTCATTATATGAATACTAGTCCCGTTTTAATATAACAACATAAGATTCAATTTTCAAAAACACAGTTATTACAATAAATTATTTTATAATGGAATCTTGTTTTATTCAAATGCCTGTTTTAGTAAAAAGGTTGCATTCTTCAGCGACATCTCCCCTAAAAGCTTTTATATGAGTAAAGCAGCTATACTAACACAAAAACATGACACTTTCCCACCTTTGACAGCAGTTTAGCACAAGACAGATGTATCTAAGTGATGATAAAATACTGAACCTACCTGAAGCCACAATGACAGTCAGATAGTCTGATGCCATGTCAGGAATCTGCAGGTCACACAGACGTCAGATGTTTTCTCTCTTCAGTCAGCAGGATGTCCCTGGATCACATACATCACCCACTTCAAACCAAATCAGTCCTCAGTGCTCCAGCAGCAAGAAAAAACAGCTGACCCTCTGGAATTTACCTAAACCTGTCCAGAGTCACCGCAGCACCGCCACACAGACTCATGAGGCCAGGATTATCCAGCAGGTAAATATTAACAACATGTGAGGAGAGAGGCTGAGACTCCAGCAGAAATAACTCACCTAAGACCACCCTGGAGGACGGAGACAACAGACCTGAGGCACGGGCTCTGCACAGATGGGTCTTGTGCAGACTCTAGTGGACGTTACTGAAATTGACTCACAACATGAAAAAAAAGTGATTATTGATTAGTGAGCACAGTGAAACAAAATAAACAAGTGTTGCCTAAGTGTTTGTCACATGTACAAGTGTTGCCTGCTATCAGTAAGGCTTAATGACAGCTGATCATGCTGAGGCATTTAATATCAGGAGGCATAGTGAAGCACAGAGCAGAATATAACCTACTAGTGACAGGAAAATAAAATATATCTGCATGATCCCTGTCAGAGTGGATGATGTTCATCATCACTGAATAGATGTATTACAGTAACATGTGCAATATTTATTATGGTTGAGTGACATCATATTTTAAAAGATGATCATATGTTTTGAAAAAAAAAATCAAATTAATTAAGATGGAACAATAGTTTGATTGACAGCTGCTGGTGTAACTGGGTGTTGTCTAGGAAACAGGCCTGTCCCTTGATCCAGTCCCTTGATGCTGGTCGGTGATTGGTGCTTTCCTCCAGGTGGAGGCGCTGTAGCTCCAACAGCTTTGATGTTTGATGAGCAGCGACATGTGGAGTGATGGAGCTGTTGTGGAGGATGTGGACGTGGTGTGTGAGCGTGTGTGTTGTCACTGGTTGATGGTGAGGATCCAGAGCGTGTAAAAGACTGGGTCCAGCTGTATTACTCAGGCTGCACTACAGCGTCTATTCACGGGCGCGATCCCACTACTGAGCGGCACGGGGGCTTTGACCTGCTCCGTTTCCGTCCTGGGCCGGTGCACCCCTCCTTAGAGGACCTGGTGGCCCCGGGCTCCCCCAGGACCACCATGTCCATACCGCTCTTAGTGCGGACACCCGATCGGCATAGTCCGCTGCAGCCCAGAGCTCCTGAGCTCAAACCATCCTCCAGCCTCAGCCTCCCGGTCACTTGGATTACAGGCGCGCGCCACCGCACCCGGCGGCAGCTCCTTCGGGTGTTGGGCTTCCACACAGGTGACGTCATCAGGTGGCAGGCCCAAGCGGCGTCTGATGACGGGAAAACAAAGCAATAAAAAGCCCCAAAAATATACTTTGAAAAAAGAAAGAGAATCGCAATCAACACTTTATTATTCAAGAAGAAAAGAGATTACTTTACAGAATGAAAAATAGCCTAAGTAAACTTCTGTGAATAAATGTATTGTCTTTTTCTTTCTTTCTTTCTTTCTTTCTTTCTTTCTTTCTTTCTTTCTTTCTTTCTTTCTTTCTTTCTTTTTAGATCAGACAGTAAAGAGGAGTCATCAGCACAAACACACACACACACACACAACACACTTATCACTGGCTCAAACACACACACACACACACACACACACCTGATGACGTCACCTGTGTGGAAGCCCAACACCTGTACGAGTGAAGGAGCTGCCGCCGGGTGCGGTGGCGCGCGCCTGTAATCCAAGTGACCGGGAGGCTGAGGCTGGAGGATGGTTTGAGCTCAGGAGCTCTGGGCTGCAGCGGACTATGCCGATCGGGTGTCCGCACTAAGAGCGGTATGGACATGGTGGTCCTGGGGGAGCCCGGGGCCACCAGGTCCTCTAAGGAGGGGTGCACCGGCCCAGGACGGAAACGGAGCAGGTCAAAGCCCCCGTGCCGCTCAGTAGTGGGATCGCGCCCGTGAATAGACGCTGTAGTGCAGCCTGAGTAATACAGCTGGACCCAGTCTTTTACACGCTCTGGATCCTCACCATCAACCAGTGACAACACACACGCTCACACACCACGTCCACATCCACCACAACAGCTCCATCACTCCACATGTCGCTGCTCATCAAACATCAAAGCTGTTGGAGCTACAGCGCCTCCACCTGGAGGAGAGCACCAATGACCGACCAGCATCAATGGACTGGATCAAGGAACAGGTTTGTTTCCTAGACAACACTCATTTACACCAGCTGCTGTCAATCAAACTTGGAAATCATCACTCTGTTCTATCTGATGGACAATAGACCTCATTAACACATTGAAACTACTCTGATTCATCAGATTATGATCATTGAAGAAGTTTGTGTCAAACACCTTTGACATTGACAGACACTTGTTAACGTTCAGTTATATGGGTTTGCATGCTGGGAAGTGTAGGCTTCTTGTCTTTTTTTCAAAACAAGGATACCACAACCAGAGCCATCTGTACGCAGACTAGGAGCCAGGCACATGCCAGAAATGATGGACATCAAACATGGAGACGCAGGAGTAAGAAATACATAAAGTCTACTAAATGCAAGATGTTTCTCTGCATCAAAAAGAAAACGTGCTTCCAGAATTATCACCGCTAAAACATCCAGAGGAAGAAGAAAAGCAGAATTTATGTTCTATGTCTTATACTGTAGTTCACTGTTAAACTAAATACATGCTTTTTTGTCGTTGCAAGCAACAAGAGACAGAGGAATGATGAATGAAGAATTTTGTTTTGATCAAAATAAATGTATTCTTGGGTTAATGTCACTTTTTATTTTCTAAATTCAGTTGTATTTTCACACGTCGTCTACAGTGAACATGCTGTCAAATTAAAATTAATAATATTTTTGAAAAAATAAAATTGTAAGGTGTATTTTTTTAGGCCCAAATAGGTAGCAAATAACAGAATGTTTTTCTTTGATTGACAACTCTAAAACTGTGTGTAGGTGTGAAAGTGAGTGTGTAAGGTTTTGTTATTTATTATATCATGTGCAGCATTTTATTCACTAAATGTCAATACAGGCGTGACAGAGTGAGGGTGGGGTCTACACTCTGGACAGATCCACACAGAGACAGAACAACCAGGAGTTTATTATTCAAGAAGAAAACTGTTGTTCCAGTTTCAGTGTGGTAATGAGGTCTGTTGTCCATCAGATAGAACAGAGTGGTGATTTCCACGTTGGATAGTTTGATTGACAGCAGCTGGTGTAACTGAGTGTTGTTGTCTAGGAAACAGACCTGTCCCTTGATCCAGTCCATTGATGCTGGTCGGTGATTGGTGCTCTCCTCCAGGTGGAGGCGCTATAGCTGCAACAGCTTTGATGTTTGATGAGCAGCGACATGTGGAGTGATGGAGCTGTTGTGGTGGATGTGGACGTGGTGTGTGAGCGTGTGTGTTGTCACTGGTTGATGGTGAGGATCCAGAGCGTGTAAAAGACTGGGTCCAGCTGTATTACTCAGGCTGCACTACAGCGTCTATTCACGGGCGCGATCCCACTACTGAGCGGCACGGGGGCTTTGACCTGCTCCGTTTCCGTCCTGGGCCGGTACACCCCTCCTTAGAGGACCTGGTGGCCCCGGGCTCCCCCAGGACCACCATGTCCATACCGCTCTTAGTGCGGACACCCAATCGGCATAGTCCGCTGCAGCCCAGAGCTCCTGAGCTCAAACCATCCTCCAGCCTCAGCCTCCCGGTCACTTGGATTACAGGCGCGCGCCACCGCACCCGGCGGCAGCTCCTTCACTCGTACAGGTGTTGGGCTTCCACACAGGTGACGTCATCAGGTGCGGACCAAGCGGTCTGCTGACCGTAAACAAACAATAAAAAGCCCCTAAAATATACTTTGAAAAAAGAGAGAGAATCGCAATCAGCACTTGATTATTCAAGAAGAAAATTGCTGTGCCAGAGATTAATTTAGGCCTGAATGGAAAATAAGTAAACTTCTGTGACTAAATCTGTGGTTGTTGTCTTTTTTTCTTTTTTTTTATCAGAGACAGTAACGAGGAGTCATCAGGAAGATGCTGCAGCTGCCTGTCTGGATTCGAATCAACCTTTTTCACTGAGGAGCCTTCACGCTGCACACACACCTGATGACGTCACCTGTGTGGAAGCCCAACACCTGTACGAGTGAAGGAGCTGCCGCCGGGTGCGGTGGCGCGCGCCTGTAATCCAAGTGACCGGGAGGCTGAGGCTGGAGGATGGTTTGAGCTCAGGAGCTCTGGGCTGCAGCGGACTATGCCGATCGGGTGTCCGCACTAAGAGCGGTATGGACATGGTGGTCCTGGGGGAGCCCGGGGCCACCAGGTCCTCTAAGGAGGGGTGTACCGGCCCAGGTCGGAAACGGAGCAGGTCAAAGCCCCCGTGCCGCTCAGTAGTGGGATCGCGCCCGTGAATAGACGCTGTAGTGCAGCCTGAGTAATACAGCTGGACCCAGTCTTTTACACATAATTTCAGTTTTGAAATAAAAGTTATTTTATGAATGTCAACTGTAGTGGACACTGGTACCATTTCAAGTATTCAATGACTGCACATTTTTGTAGGAGAAAGAAGTGAAGCAGAGAGCATTCTATAGCAGAAAGTGGAGAGAGATTCAGATTTGGAGCTGTCAGATGAGGATGAGGATCAGCCTGTGAGGGGGAGGAAGAAGATGTAGAATCTGATGAGACAGAGACGGAGCAGGAAAGTCCTCATACTCTGTGGGCCAGGACCAACTTGTATGTTTTATTTAATGTATTCAATTCTATTATCATGTTGGATTATTGTTGTATTTTGTACTTTGTGTTACTGCTGCTAAAAACATGCTTATGAGGTTAGACAATAGAGAGTCATATCACATCCATGACACTGAAATTACTGCATTAATCCAAATAGATGTGTAAAAGATTAACTTGAATTTATTTGTGTTTTTTTTTCTCCATCCACCATGATTCATCACAGTGCTATCATGGCTTCCTGTCTAGCAAGATGACCCTAAAATCCATGAATCCAGGAGTCCAGTCCAGTACATTGATGACAAAATCTTTGAAGATCTGGCAGTTTTTACAAATCATAGACAGCTGCAAACTACAGAAGTTTCACTGAATACTAACAGCCCAAGAAATCAAGATTTTCTTTGGCTTCTCAGTACACATGGCCTGAGTCAAAATGTTTTGGGCTAAAAAAAACTAAAGTAACAGAAAATGACAAGGGATTGGTTCTACGAGCTAAGCCTAACCCTAATCTGGATGTAACTGAAGAGACAAAGTATCAGACATTCTTTGGAGAGTCAGACCGTTGCTTGACCGTCTGAGGCAACACTGTCTCAGCCTTCCAAGGTGAGCAAGGTGTGCATTGATGAGCAAATGGTCCTGTTCACAGGCCGCTTCAGTCAGGCAGTATGTGCCAGGAAAACCAAACCCTACTGGCCTAAAGGTTTTTGTGTTTGTCTCACCAAACTCTCTGGTCCTGGATTTTGAGGTCTATCAGGGCAACAACACATTGAGTGTCCATGAAGACTGGGAGTTGGAGCTGCAGCGGTCTTCAAATGGTCGAGTCTATTCCTGCAGGAACTTATGTCTTTGAATGAAATTTCACGACAATCAACCTCATGGAGGTTTTGTCTTCCAGCAACTGGGGTTCCAAAGCAATTCCAGCTTCCAGGAAATAAGAACAGAAGGGAGAGGAGCTTCAGTGACGGTGGTCTGGAGGAGGCCTGAGCTGGCAGTCACCAAGTGGTCTGACAACAAACCAGTTCTGATGGTTTCCACTGTGTGGGAGAAATCCAGAGGATATCTGTAGCAGCTGGTCCAACAAAGACAAAGCTCATGTCCAGGTGAGACAACCAGCAGTGATCAGGGAATACAGTGACAACATGGGTGTGACTATGTCAACCAGGACCAGGAAGTGGACGTCATGTGTGATCACACATTTCTTTGATGTCGCCATCTCAAACACTTGGATCCAGTTCAAGTGTGACAGTAAAGCTCTGAATGGACCAGCTAAGAAGACACAGCAGTACCTGGACTACAAGGAGCTGCTGGATAGTCCTTCAACTGACCACAGCATGAAGACAGTGAGGAAGAGTCTCAGCCACCAACCAAAACAAGGATCCCACAACCAGACCTGTACGCAGACTAGGAGCCAGGCGCATGCCAGAGATGATGGACATCAAACATGGAGAGAGATGCAGGAGTAAGAAATACATCAAGTCTACTAAATGCAAGATGTTTCTCTGCATCAAAAAGAAAACGTGCTTCCAGGATTATCACCGCTAAAACATCCAGAGGAAGAAGAAAAGCAGAACTGCTTATGTTCTATGTCTTCTACTGTTCACTGTTTAACTAAACTTTTTGTCGTTGCAAGCAACAAGAGACAGAGAAATGATGAATGAAGAATTTTGTTTTGATCAAAATAAATGTATTTGTGGTGGTCTTTAGCTCAGTTGGTAGAGCACCTGCCCCATGTGCAGAGGCTATAGTCATCGCTGCAGGCGGCCCCGGTTCGAATCCCACGTCAGACGGCCCTATACTGCATGTCATTCCCCCCATCTCTGCCTCCCATTTCCTGTCACCCTCTCTACTATCCCGTCAATAAAGGCATAAAAAGCCCAAAAAAAATAAAATAAATGTATCCTTGGGTTAAAGACATATTCTGCTCATTTTTATTTTCTAAATTCAGTTGTATTTTCACACATAGCCTGGAAAAACAGGTGCATGCACTTTTCGGCAGCTCACTGTACAGCTCTGCCGAATAATGCATCCACCCTGTAACTTTATGGCTGGATATCTTTGAATCACATGGTTTGACCAGCTCATATGTTGGGCTGTTTTGGCTTAACAGTGTGAATTTCATACATGTGCTACTCTTCTAGCCTGGAAAAACAGGTGCATGCGCTTTTCGGCAGCTCACTGTACAGCTCTGCCGAATAATGCATCCACCCTGTAACTTTATGGCTGGATATCTTTGAATCACATGGTTTGACCAGCTCATATGTTGGGCTGTTTTGGCTTAACAGTGTGAATTTCATACATGTGCTACTCTTCTAGCCTGGAAAAACAGGTGCATGCGCTTTTCGGCAGCTCACTGTACAGCTCTGCCGAATAATGCATCCACCCTGTAACTTTATGGCTGGATATCTTTGAATCACATGGTTTGACCAGCTCATATGTTGGGCTGTTTTGGCTTAACAGTGTGAATTTCATACATGTGCTACTCTTCTAGCCTGGAAAAACAGGTGCATGCGCTTTTCGGCAGCTCACTGTACAGCTCTGCCGAATAATGCATCCACCCTGTAACTTTATGGCTGGATATCTTTGAATCACATGGTTTGACCAGCTCATATGTTGGGCTGTTTTGGCTTAACAGTGTGAATTTCATACATGTGCTACTCTTCTAGCCTGGAAAAACAGGTGCATGCGCTTTTCGGCAGCTCACTGTACAGCTCTGCCGAATAATGCATCCACCCTGTAACTTTATGGCTGGATATCTTTGAATCACATGGTTTGACCAGCTCACATGTTGGGCTGTTTTGGCTTAACAGTGTGAATTTCATACATGTGCTACTCTTCTAGCCTGGAAAAACAGGTGCATGCGCTTTTCGGCAGCTCACTGTACAGCTCTGCCGAATAATGCATCCACCCTGTAACTTTATGGCTGGATATCTTTGAATCACATGGTTTGACCAGCTCATATGTTGGGCTGTTTTGGCTTAACAGTGTGAATTTCATACATGTGCTACTCTTCTAGCCTGGAAAAACAGGTGCATGCGCTTTTCGGCAGCTCACAGTACAGCTCTGCCGAATAATGCATCCACCCTGTAACTTTATGGCTGGATATCTTTGAATCACATGGTTTGACCAGCTCATATGTTGGGCTGTTTTGGCTTAACAGTGTGAATTTCATACATGTGCTACTCTTCTAGCCTGGAAAAACAGGTGCATGCGCTTTTCGGCAGCTCACTGTACAGCTCTGCCGAATAATGCATCCACCCTGTAACTTTATGGCTGGATATCTTTGAATCACATGGTTTGACCAGCTCATATGTTGGGCTGTTTTGGCTTAACAGTGTGAATTTCATACATGTGCTACTCTTCTAGCCTGGAAAAACAGGTGCATGCGCTTTTCGGCAGCTCACTGTACAGCTCTGCCGAATAATGCATCCACCCTGTAACTTTATGGCTGGATATCTTTGAATCACATGGTTTGACCAGCTCATATGTTGGGCTGTTTTGGCTTAACAGTGTGAATTTCATACATGTGCTACTCTTCTAGCCTGGAAAAACAGGTGCATGCGCTTTTCGGCAGCTCACTGTACAGCTCTGCCGAATAATGCATCCACCCTGTAACTTTATGGCTGGATATCTTTGAATCACATGGTTTGACCAGCTCACATGTTGGGCTGTTTTGGCTTAACAGTGTGAATTTCATACATGTGCTACTCTTCTAGCCTGGAAAAACAGGTGCATGCGCTTTTCGGCAGCTCACTGTACAGCTCTGCCGAATAATGCATCCACCCTGTAACTTTATGGCTGGATATCTTTGAATCACATGGTTTGACCAGCTCACATGTTGGGCTGTTTTGGCTTAACAGTGTGAATTTCATACATGTGCTACTCTTCTAGCCTGGAAAAACAGGTGCATGCGCTTTTCGGCAGCTCACTGTACAGCTCTGCCGAATAATGCATCCACCCTGTAACTTTATGGCTGGATATCTTTGAATCACATGGTTTGACCAGCTCATATATTGGGCTGTTTTGGCTTAACAGTGTGAATTTCATACATGTGCTACTCTTCTAGCCTGGAAAAACAGGTGCATGCGCTTTTCGGCAGCTCACAGTACAGCTCTGCCGAATAATGCATCCACCCTGTAACTTTATGGCTGGATATCTTTGAATCACATGGTTTGACCAGCTCATATGTTGGGCTGTTTTGGCTTAACAGTGTGAATTTCATACATGTGCTACTCTTCTAGCCTGGAAAAACAGGTGCATGCGCTTTTCGGCAGCTCACTGTACAGCTCTGCCGAATAATGCATCCACCCTGTAACTTTATGGCTGGATATCTTTGAATCACATGGTTTGACCAGCTCATATGTTGGGCTGTTTTGGCTTAACAGTGTGAATTTCATACATGTGCTACTCTTCTAGCCTGGAAAAACAGGTGCATGCGCTTTTCGGCAGCTCACTGTACAGCTCTGCCGAATAATGCATCCACCCTGTAACTTTATGGCTGGATATCTTTGAATCACATGGTTTGACCAGCTCATATGTTGGGCTGTTTTGGCTTAACAGTGTGAATTTCATACATGTGCTACTCTTCTAGTCTGGAAAAACAGGTGCATGCGCTTTTCGGCAGCTCACTGTACAGCTCTGCCGAATAATGCTGGATATCTTTGAATCACATGGTTTGACCAGCTCATATGTTGGGCTGTTTTGGCTTAACAGTGTGAATTTCATACATGTGCTACTCTTCTAGCCTGGAAAAACAGGTGCATGCACTTTTCGGCAGCTCACTGTACAGCTCTGCCGAATAATGCATCCACCCTGTAACTTTATGGCTGGATATCTTTGAATCACATGGTTTGACCAGCTCATATGTTGGGCTGTTTTGGCTTAACAGTGTGAATTTCATACATGTGCTACTCTTCTAGCCTGGAAAAACAGGTGCATGCGCTTTTCGGCAGCTCACTGTACAGCTCTGCCGAATAATGCATCCACCCTGTAACTTTATGGCTGGATATCTTTGAATCACATGGTTTGACCAGCTCATATGTTGGGCTGTTTTGGCTTAACAGTGTGAATTTCATACATGTGCTACTCTTCTAGTCTGGAAAAACAGGTGCATGCGCTTTTCGGCAGCTCACTGTACAGCTCTGCCGAATAATGCATCCACCCTGTAACTTTATGACTGGATATCTTTGAATCACATGGTTTGACCAGCTCATATGTTGGGCTGTTTTGGCTTAACAGTGTGAATTTCATACATGTGCTACTCTTCTAGCCTGGAAAAACAGGTGCATGTGCTTTTCGGCAGCTCACTGTACAGCTCTGCCGAATAATGCATCCACCCTGTAACTTTATGGCTGGATATCTTTGAATCACATGGTTTGACCAGCTCATATGTTGGGCTGTTTTGGCTTAACACTAGAACCGCCGTGAGGTCATTTTGACCTCTCTCGCTTCTTAAAATACACGTAACTCTGTTTGCGTAAAAACCCTAGGTCTCCCAGTTGGTGACTTTTCCTAAAAGTGTGTTCTACATCATCTTATGCGTTTTCGTGATTCTGATGTAAAAGAGAGCGAAGAAAAGAGAGGTTTTACCTAGAACCGCCAAGAGGTCATTTTGACCTCTATTCATTCTAATGCAAAAATGCTAAATGGACTGCATTTATATAGCCATATATATTATAAACCCAGCCAGACACACAGTTCAAAACACTTTATGGTAATACTTGACATTCATATACACACACATACTTTACCAAAAATAACAATAGTTGTTGCTAGGCAACCAATATAGATGACTCTTCATTTTTCTACTGTTCGAATAGTGTGTGTATATAAAAATGTATAAAATTGATTTTCCAATCATTGCAATCTGGGCTAAATAATGTCCATTTAGTCACTCAGTTTGCCAGTTAGTTAGTTATAGTTAGTTATTTAGTTAGTTAGTCATTTTGACCTCATCCCACAACACAACACGAGTTCAGATACTAGAAAGTTGTCAAACAGTTAAAACAGGTCAAACAGATAAAAAACCAATATTACTCATAAACATTGAACATAACAATGACAATCCCTTGCTCTCATGAGAAATGGACATGAATTCAAAAATTTGAAACAATTTTGAAAATTTTTACATACACACACTGTTCGAAAATAGAAAAATAAAGAGTCGTCTATATTGGTTGCCTAGCAACCACTTTTGTTATTTTTTGTAAAATATGTGTATGTATATGAATGTGAAGCATTACTATAAAGTGTTTTGAACTGTGTATCTGGCTGGGTTTATAATATATATGGCTACATAAATGCAGTCCATTTACCATTTTTGCATTAGAGTGAATGGAGGTCAAAATGACCTCTTGGCGGTTCTAGGTATACATGGAATGTTGGCGGTTCTAGTGTTAACAGCGTGAATTTCATACATGTGCTACTCTTCTAGCCTGGAAAAACAGGTGCATGCGCTTTTCGGCAGCTCACTGTACAGCTCTGCCGAATAATGCATCCACCCTGTAACTTTATGGCTGGATATCTTTGAATCACATGGTTTGACCAGCTCATTTGTTGGGCTGTTTTGGCTTAACAGTGTGAATTTCATACATGTGCTACTCTTCTAGCCTGGAAAAACAGGTGCATGCGCTTTTCGGCAGCTCACTGTACAGCTCTGCCGAATAATGCATCCACCCTGTAACTTTATGGCTGGATATCTTTGAATCACATGGTTTGACCAGCTCATTTGTTGGGCTGTTTTGGCTTAACAGTGTGAATTTCATACATGTGCTACTCTTCTAGCCTGGAAAAACAGGTGCATGCGCTTTTCGGCAGCTCACTGTACAGCTCTGCCGAATAATGCATCCACCCTGTAACTTTATGGCTGGATATCTTTGAATCACATGGTTTGACCAGCTCATATGTTGGGCTGTTTTGGCTTAACAGTGTGAATTTCATACATGTGCTACTCTTCTAGCCTGGAAAAACAGGTGCATGCGCTTTTCGGCAGCTCACTGTACAGCTCTGCCGAATAATGCATCCACCCTGTAACTTTATGGCTGGATATCTTTGAATCACATGGTTTGACCAGCTCATATGTTGGGCTGTTTTGGCTTAACAGCGTGAATTTCATACATGTGCTACTCTTCTAGCCTGGAAAAACAGGTGCATGCGCTTTTCGGCAGCTCACTGTACAGCTCTGCCGAATAATGCATCCACCCTGTAACTTTATGGCTGGATATCTTTGAATCACATGGTTTGACCAGCTCATATGTTGGGCTGTTTTGGCTTAACAGTGTGAATTTCATACATGTGCTACTCTTCTAGCCTGGAAAAACAGGTGCATGCGCTTTTCGGCAGCTCACTGTACAGCTCTGCCGAATAAAGCATCCCCCTTTAACTTTATGACTGGATATCTTTGAATCACATGGTTTGACCAGCTCATATGTTGGGCTGTTTTGGCTTAACAGTGTGAATTTCATACATGTGCTACTCTTCTAGCCTGGAAAAACAGGTGCATGCGCTTTTCGGCAGCTCACTGTACAGCTCTGCCGAATAATGCATCCACCCTGTAACTTTATGGCTGGATATCTTTGAATCACATGGTTTGACCAGCTCACATGTTGGGCTGTTTTGGCTTAACAGTGTGAATTTCATACATGTGCTACTCTTCTAGCCTGGAAAAACAGGTGCATGCGCTTTTCGGCAGCTCACTGTACAGCTCTGCCGAATAATGCATCCACCCTGTAACTTTATGGCTGGATATCTTTGAATCACATGGTTTGACCAGCTCATATGTTGGGCTGTTTTGGCTTAACAGTGTGAATTTCATACATGTGCTACTCTTCTAGCCTGGAAAAACAGGTGCATGCACTTTTCGGCAGCTCACTGTACAGCTCTGCCGAATAATGCATCCACCCTGTAACTTTATGGCTGGATATCTTTGAATCACATGGTTTGACCAGCTCATATGTTGGGCTGTTTTGGCTTAACAGTGTGAATTTCATACATGTGCTACTCTTCTAGCCTGGAAAAACAGGTGCATGCGCTTTTCGGCAGCTCACTGTACAGCTCTGCCGAATAATGCATCCACCCTGTAACTTTATGGCTGGATATCTTTGAATCACATGGTTTGACCAGCTCATATGTTGGGCTGTTTTGGCTTAACAGTGTGAATTTCATACATGTGCTACTCTTCTAGTCTGGAAAAACAGGTGCATGCGCTTTTCGGCAGCTCACTGTACAGCTCTGCCGAATAATGCTGGATATCTTTGAATCACATGGTTTGACCAGCTCATATGTTGGGCTGTTTTGGCTTAACAGTGTGAATTTCATACATGTGCTACTCTTCTAGCCTGGAAAAACAGGTGCATGCACTTTTCGGCAGCTCACTGTACAGCTCTGCCGAATAATGCATCCACCCTGTAACTTTATGGCTGGATATCTTTGAATCACATGGTTTGACCAGCTCATATGTTGGGCTGTTTTGGCTTAACAGTGTGAATTTCATACATGTGCTACTCTTCTAGCCTGGAAAAACAGGTGCATGCGCTTTTCGGCAGCTCACTGTACAGCTCTGCCGAATAATGCATCCACCCTGTAACTTTATGGCTGGATATCTTTGAATCACATGGTTTGACCAGCTCATATGTTGGGCTGTTTTGGCTTAACAGTGTGAATTTCATACATGTGCTACTCTTCTAGTCTGGAAAAACAGGTGCATGCGCTTTTCGGCAGCTCACTGTACAGCTCTGCCGAATAATGCATCCACCCTGTAACTTTATGACTGGATATCTTTGAATCACATGGTTTGACCAGCTCATATGTTGGGCTGTTTTGGCTTAACAGTGTGAATTTCATACATGTGCTACTCTTCTAGCCTGGAAAAACAGGTGCATGTGCTTTTCGGCAGCTCACTGTACAGCTCTGCCGAATAATGCATCCACCCTGTAACTTTATGGCTGGATATCTTTGAATCACATGGTTTGACCAGCTCATATGTTGGGCTGTTTTGGCTTAACACTAGAACCGCCGTGAGGTCATTTTGACCTCTCTCGCTTCTTAAAATACACGTAACTCTGTTTGCGTAAAAACCCTAGGTCTCCCAGTTGGTGACTTTTCCTAAAAGTGTGTTCTACATCATCTTATGCGTTTTCGTGATTCTGATGTAAAAGAGAGCGAAGAAAAGAGAGGTTTTACCTAGAACCGCCAAGAGGTCATTTTGACCTCTATTCATTCTAATGCAAAAATGCTAAATGGACTGCATTTATATAGCCATATATATTATAAACCCAGCCAGACACACAGTTCAAAACACTTTATGGTAATACTTGACATTCATATACACACACATACTTTACCAAAAATAACAATAGTTGTTGCTAGGCAACCAATATAGATGACTCTTCATTTTTCTACTGTTCGAATAGTGTGTGTATATAAAAATGTATAAAATTGATTTTCCAATCATTGCAATCTGGGCTAAATAATGTCCATTTAGTCACTCAGTTTGCCAGTTAGTTAGTTATAGTTAGTTATTTAGTTAGTTAGTCATTTTGACCTCATCCCACAACACAACACGAGTTCAGATACTAGAAAGTTGTCAAACAGTTAAAACAGGTCAAACAGATAAAAAACCAATATTACTCATAAACATTGAACATAACAATGACAATCCCTTGCTCTCATGAGAAATGGACATGAATTCAAAAATTTGAAACAATTTTGAAAATTTTTACATACACACACTGTTCGAAAATAGAAAAATAAAGAGTCGTCTATATTGGTTGCCTAGCAACCACTTTTGTTATTTTTTGTAAAATATGTGTATGTATATGAATGTGAAGCATTACTATAAAGTGTTTTGAACTGTGTATCTGGCTGGGTTTATAATATATATGGCTACATAAATGCAGTCCATTTACCATTTTTGCATTAGAGTGAATGGAGGTCAAAATGACCTCTTGGCGGTTCTAGGTATACATGGAATGTTGGCGGTTCTAGTGTTAACAGCGTGAATTTCATACATGTGCTACTCTTCTAGCCTGGAAAAACAGGTGCATGCGCTTTTCGGCAGCTCACTGTACAGCTCTGCCGAATAATGCATCCACCCTGTAACTTTATGGCTGGATATCTTTGAATCACATGGTTTGACCAGCTCATTTGTTGGGCTGTTTTGGCTTAACAGTGTGAATTTCATACATGTGCTACTCTTCTAGCCTGGAAAAACAGGTGCATGCGCTTTTCGGCAGCTCACTGTACAGCTCTGCCGAATAATGCATCCACCCTGTAACTTTATGGCTGGATATCTTTGAATCACATGGTTTGACCAGCTCATTTGTTGGGCTGTTTTGGCTTAACAGTGTGAATTTCATACATGTGCTACTCTTCTAGCCTGGAAAAACAGGTGCATGCGCTTTTCGGCAGCTCACTGTACAGCTCTGCCGAATAATGCATCCACCCTGTAACTTTATGGCTGGATATCTTTGAATCACATGGTTTGACCAGCTCATATGTTGGGCTGTTTTGGCTTAACAGTGTGAATTTCATACATGTGCTACTCTTCTAGCCTGGAAAAACAGGTGCATGCGCTTTTCGGCAGCTCACTGTACAGCTCTGCCGAATAATGCATCCACCCTGTAACTTTATGGCTGGATATCTTTGAATCACATGGTTTGACCAGCTCATATGTTGGGCTGTTTTGGCTTAACAGCGTGAATTTCATACATGTGCTACTCTTCTAGCCTGGAAAAACAGGTGCATGCGCTTTTCGGCAGCTCACTGTACAGCTCTGCCGAATAATGCATCCACCCTGTAACTTTATGGCTGGATATCTTTGAATCACATGGTTTGACCAGCTCATATGTTGGGCTGTTTTGGCTTAACAGTGTGAATTTCATACATGTGCTACTCTTCTAGCCTGGAAAAACAGGTGCATGCGCTTTTCGGCAGCTCACTGTACAGCTCTGCCGAATAAAGCATCCACCCTTTAACTTTATGACTGGATATCTTTGAATCACATGGTTTGACCAGCTCATATGTTGGGCTGTTTTGGCTTAACAGTGTGAATTTCATACATGTGCTACTCTTCTAGCCTGGAAAAACAGGTGCATGCGCTTTTCGGCAGCTCACTGTACAGCTCTGCCGAATAATGCATCCACCCTGTAACTTTATGGCTGGATATCTTTGAATCACATGGTTTGACCAGCTCACATGTTGGGCTGTTTTGGCTTAACAGTGTGAATTTCATACATGTGCTACTCTTCTAGCCTGGAAAAACAGGTGCATGCGCTTTTCGGCAGCTCACTGTACAGCTCTGCCGAATAATGCATCCACCCTGTAACTTTATGGCTGGATATCTTTGAATCACATGGTTTGACCAGCTCATATGTTGGGCTGTTTTGGCTTAACAGTGTGAATTTCATACATGTGCTACTCTTCTAGCCTGGAAAAACAGGTGCATGCGCTTTTCGGCAGCTCACTGTACAGCTCTGCCGAATAATGCATCCACCCTGTAACTTTATGGCTGGATATCTTTGAATCACATGGTTTGACCAGCTCATATGTTGGGCTGTTTTGGCTTAACAGTGTGAATTTCATACATGTGCTACTCTTCTAGCCTGGAAAAACAGGTGCATGCGCTTTTCGGCAGCTCACTGTACAGCTCTGCCGAATAATGCATCCACCCTGTAACTTTATGGCTGGATATCTTTGAATCACATGGTTTGACCAGCTCATATGTTGGGCTGTTTTGGCTTAACAGTGTGAATTTCATACATGTGCTACTCTTCTAGTCTGGAAAAACAGGTGCATGCGCTTTTCGGCAGCTCACTGTACAGCTCTGCCGAATAATGCTGGATATCTTTGAATCACATGGTTTGACCAGCTCATATGTTGGGCTGTTTTGGCTTAACAGTGTGAATTTCATACATGTGCTACTCTTCTAGCCTGGAAAAACAGGTGCATGCACTTTTCGGCAGCTCACTGTACAGCTCTGCCGAATAATGCATCCACCCTGTAACTTTATGGCTGGATATCTTTGAATCACATGGTTTGACCAGCTCATATGTTGGGCTGTTTTGGCTTAACAGTGTGAATTTCATACATGTGCTACTCTTCTAGCCTGGAAAAACAGGTGCATGCGCTTTTCGGCAGCTCACTGTACAGCTCTGCCGAATAATGCATCCACCCTGTAACTTTATGGCTGGATATCTTTGAATCACATGGTTTGACCAGCTCATATGTTGGGCTGTTTTGGCTTAACAGTGTGAATTTCATACATGTGCTACTCTTCTAGTCTGGAAAAACAGGTGCATGCGCTTTTCGGCAGCTCACTGTACAGCTCTGCCGAATAATGCATCCACCCTGTAACTTTATGACTGGATATCTTTGAATCACATGGTTTGACCAGCTCATATGTTGGGCTGTTTTGGCTTAACAGTGTGAATTTCATACATGTGCTACTCTTCTAGCCTGGAAAAACAGGTGCATGTGCTTTTCGGCAGCTCACTGTACAGCTCTGCCGAATAATGCATCCACCCTGTAACTTTATGGCTGGATATCTTTGAATCACATGGTTTGACCAGCTCATATGTTGGGCTGTTTTGGCTTAACAGCGTGAATTTCATACATGTGCTACTCTTCTAGCCTGGAAAAACAGGTGCATGCGCTTTTCGGCAGCTCACTGTACAGCTCTGCCGAATAATGCATCCACCCTGTAACTTTATGGCTGGATATCTTTGAATCACATGGTTTGACCAGCTCATATGTTGGGCTGTTTTGGCTTAACAGTGTGAATTTCATACATGTGCTACTCTTCTAGCCTGGAAAAACAGGTGCATGCGCTTTTCGGCAGCTCACTGTACAGCTCTGCCGAATAATGCATCCACCCTGTAACTTTATGGCTGGATATCTTTGAATCACATGGTTTGACCAGCTCATATGTTGGGCTGTTTTGGCTTAACAGTGTGAATTTCATACATGTGCTACTCTTCTAGCCTGGAAAAACAGGTGCATGCGCTTTTCGGCAGCTCACTGTACAGCTCTGCCGAATAATGCATCCACCCTGTAACTTTATGGCTGGATATCTTTGAATCACATGGTTTGACCAGCTCATATGTTGGGCCGTTTTGGCTTAACAGTGTGAATTTCATACATGTGCTACTCTTCTAGTCTGGAAAAACAGGTGCATGCGCTTTTCGGCAGCTCACTGTACAGCTCTGCCGAATAATGCTGGATATCTTTGAATCACATGGTTTGACCAGCTCATATGTTGGGCTGTTTTGGCTTAACAGTGTGAATTTCATACATGTGCTACTCTTCTAGCCTGGAAAAACAGGTGCATGCACTTTTCGGCAGCTCACTGTACAGCTCTGCCGAATAATGCATCCACCCTGTAACTTTATGGCTGGATATCTTTGAATCACATGGTTTGACCAGCTCATATGTTGGGCTGTTTTGGCTTAACAGTGTGAATTTCATACATGTGCTACTCTTCTAGCCTGGAAAAACAGGTGCATGCGCTTTTCGGCAGCTCACTGTACAGCTCTGCCGAATAATGCATCCACCCTGTAACTTTATGACTGGATATCTTTGAATCACATGGTTTGACCAGCTCATATGTTGGGCTGTTTTGGCTTAACAGTGTGAATTTCATACATGTGCTACTCTTCTAGCCTGGAAAAACAGATGCATGTGCTTTTCGGCAGCTCACTGTACAGCTCTGCCGAATAATGCATCCACCCTGTAACTTTATGGCTGGATATCTTTGAATCACATGGTTTGACCAGCTCATATGTTGGGCTGTTTTGGCTTAACAGCGTGAATTTCATACATGTGCTACTCTTCTAGCCTGGAAAAACAGGTGCATGCGCTTTTCGGCAGCTCACTGTACAGCTCTGCCGAATAATGCATCCACCCTGTAACTTTATGGCTGGATATCTTTGAATCACATGGTTTGACCAGCTCATATGTTGGGCTGTTTTGGCTTAACAGTGTGAATTTCATACATGTGCTACTCTTCTAGCCTGGAAAAACAGGTGCATGCGCTTTTCGGCAGCTCACTGTACAGCTCTGCCGAATAAAGCATCCACCCTTTAACTTTATGACTGGATATCTTTGAATCACATGGTTTGACCAGCTCATATGTTGGGCTGTTTTGGGTTAACAGTGTGAATTTCATACATGTGCTACTCTTCTAGCCTGGAAAAACAGGTGCATGCGCTTTTCGGCAGCTCACTGTACAGCTCTGCCGAATAATGCATCCACCCTGTAACTTTATGGCTGGATATCTTTGAATCACATGGTTTGACCAGCTCATATGTTGGGCTGTTTTGGCTTAACAGTGTGAATTTCATACATGTGCTACTCTTCTAGCCTGGAAAAACAGGTGCATGCGCTTTTCGGCAGCTCACTGTACAGCTCTGCCGAATAATGCATCCACCCTGTAACTTTATGGCTGGATATCTTTGAATCACATGGTTTGACCAGCTCATATGTTGGGCTGTTTTGGCTTAACAGTGTGAATTTCATACATGTGCTACTCTTCTAGCCTGGAAAAACAGGTGCATGCGCTTTTCGGCAGCTCACTGTACAGCTCTGCCGAATAATGCATCCACCCTGTAACTTTATGGCTGGATATCTTTGAATCACATGGTTTGACCAGCTCATATGTTGGGCTGTTTTGGCTTAACAGCGTGAATTTCATACATGTGCTACTCTTCTAGCCTGGAAAAACAGGTGCATGCGCTTTTCGGCAGCTCACTGTACAGCTCTGCCGAATAATGCATCCACCCTGTAACTTTATGGCTGGATATCTTTGAATCACATGGTTTGACCAGCTCATATGTTGGGCTGTTTTGGCTTAACAGTGTGAATTTCATACATGTGCTACTCTTCTAGCCTGGAAAAACAGGTGCATGCGCTTTTCGGCAGCTCACTGTACAGCTCTGCCGAATAAAGCATCCACCCTTTAACTTTATGACTGGATATCTTTGAATCACATGGTTTGACCAGCTCATATGTTGGGCTGTTTTGGCTTAACAGTGTGAATTTCATACATGTGCTACTCTTCTAGCCTGGAAAAACAGGTGCATGCGCTTTTCGGCAGCTCACTGTACAGCTCTGCCGAATAATGCATCCACCCTGTAACTTTATGGCTGGATATCTTTGAATCACATGGTTTGACCAGCTCACATGTTGGGCTGTTTTGGCTTAACAGTGTGAATTTCATACATGTGCTACTCTTCTAGCCTGGAAAAACAGGTGCATGCGCTTTTCGGCAGCTCACTGTACAGCTCTGCCGAATAATGCATCCACCCTGTAACTTTATGGCTGGATATCTTTGAATCACATGGTTTGACCAGCTCATATGTTGGGCTGTTTTGGCTTAACAGTGTGAATTTCATACATGTGCTACTCTTCTAGCCTGGAAAAACAGGTGCATGCGCTTTTCGGCAGCTCACTGTACAGCTCTGCCGAATAATGCATCCACCCTGTAACTTTATGGCTGGATATCTTTGAATCACATGGTTTGACCAGCTCATATGTTGGGCTGTTTTGGCTTAACAGTGTGAATTTCATACATGTGCTACTCTTCTAGCCTGGAAAAACAGGTGCATGCGCTTTTCGGCAGCTCACTGTACAGCTCTGCCGAATAATGCATCCACCCTGTAACTTTATGGCTGGATATCTTTGAATCACATGGTTTGACCAGCTCATATGTTGGGCTGTTTTGGCTTAACAGTGTGAATTTCATACATGTGCTACTCTTCTAGCCTGGAAAAACAGGTGCATGCGCTTTTCGGCAGCTCACTGTACAGCTCTGCCGAATAATGCATCCACCCTGTAACTTTATGGCTGGATATCTTTGAATCACATGGTTTGACCAGCTCATATGTTGGGCTGTTTTGGCTTAACAGTGTGAATTTCATACATGTGCTACTCTTCTAGTCTGGAAAAACAGGTGCATGCGCTTTTCGGCAGCTCACTGTACAGCTCTGCCGAATAATGCATCCACCCTGTAACTTTATGACTGGATATCTTTGAATCACATGGTTTGACCAGCTCATATGTTGGGCTGTTTTGGCTTAACAGTGTGAATTTCATACATGTGCTACTCTTCTAGCCTGGAAAAACAGGTGCATGTGCTTTTCGGCAGCTCACTGTACAGCTCTGCCGAATAATGCATCCACCCTGTAACTTTATGGCTGGATATCTTTGAATCACATGGTTTGACCAGCTCATATGTTGGGCTGTTTTGGCTTAACAGCGTGAATTTCATACATGTGCTACTCTTCTAGCCTGGAAAAACAGGTGCATGCGCTTTTCGGCAGCTCACTGTACAGCTCTGCCGAATAATGCATCCACCCTGTAACTTTATGGCTGGATATCTTTGAATCACATGGTTTGACCAGCTCATTTGTTGGGCTGTTTTGGCTTAACAGTGTGAATTTCATACATGTGCTACTCTTCTAGCCTGGAAAAACAGGTGCATGCGCTTTTCGGCAGCTCACTGTACAGCTCTGCCGAATAATGCATCCACCCTGTAACTTTATGGCTGGATATCTTTGAATCACATGGTTTGACCAGCTCATTTGTTGGGCTGTTTTGGCTTAACAGTGTGAATTTCATACATGTGCTACTCTTCTAGCCTGGAAAAACAGGTGCATGCGCTTTTCGGCAGCTCACTGTACAGCTCTGCCGAATAATGCATCCACCCTGTAACTTTATGGCTGGATATCTTTGAATCACATGGTTTGACCAGCTCATATGTTGGGCTGTTTTGGCTTAACAGTGTGAATTTCATACATGTGCTACTCTTCTAGCCTGGAAAAACAGGTGCATGCGCTTTTCGGCAGCTCACTGTACAGCTCTGCCGAATAATGCATCCACCCTGTAACTTTATGGCTGGATATCTTTGAATCACATGGTTTGACCAGCTCATATGTTGGGCTGTTTTGGCTTAACAGCGTGAATTTCATACATGTGCTACTCTTCTAGCCTGGAAAAACAGGTGCATGCACTTTTCGGCAGCTCACTGTACAGCTCTGCCGAATAATGCATCCACCCTGTAACTTTATGGCTGGATATCTTTGAATCACATGGTTTGACCAGCTCATATGTTGGGCTGTTTTGGCTTAACAGTGTGAATTTCATACATGTGCTACTCTTCTAGCCTGGAAAAACAGGTGCATGCGCTTTTCGGCAGCTCACTGTACAGCTCTGCCGAATAAAGCATCCACCCTTTAACTTTATGACTGGATATCTTTGAATCACATGGTTTGACCAGCTCATATGTTGGGCTGTTTTGGCTTAACAGTGTGAATTTCATACATGTGCTACTCTTCTAGCCTGGAAAAACAGGTGCATGCGCTTTTCGGCAGCTCACTGTACAGCTCTGCCGAATAATGCATCCACCCTGTAACTTTATGGCTGGATATCTTTGAATCACATGGTTTGACCAGCTCATATGTTGGGCTGTTTTGGCTTAACAGTGTGAATTTCATACATGTGCTACTCTTCTAGCCTGGAAAAACAGGTGCATGCGCTTTTCGGCAGCTCACTGTACAGCTCTGCCGAATAATGCATCCACCCTGTAACTTTATGGCTGGATATCTTTGAATCACATTGTTTGACCAGCTCATATGTTGGGCTGTTTTGGCTTAACAGTGTGAATTTCATACATGTGCTACTCTTCTAGTCTGGAAAAACAGGTGCATGCGCTTTTCGGCAGCTCACTGTACAGCTCTGCCGAATAATGCTGGATATCTTTGAATCACATGGTTTGACCAGCTCATATGTTGGGCTGTTTTGGCTTAACAGTGTGAATTTCATACATGTGCTACTCTTCTAGCCTGGAAAAACAGGTGCATGCACTTTTCGGCAGCTCACTGTACAGCTCTGCCGAATAATGCATCCACCCTGTAACTTTATGGCTGGATATCTTTGAATCACATGGTTTGACCAGCTCATATGTTGGGCTGTTTTGGCTTAACAGTGTGAATTTCATACATGTGCTACTCTTCTAGCCTGGAAAAACAGGTGCATGCGCTTTTCGGCAGCTCACTGTACAGCTCTGCCGAATAATGCATCCACCCTGTAACTTTATGGCTGGATATCTTTGAATCACATGGTTTGACCAGCTCATATGTTGGGCTGTTTTGGCTTAACAGTGTGAATTTCATACATGTGCTACTCTTCTAGTCTGGAAAAACAGGTGCATGCGCTTTTCGGCAGCTCACTGTACAGCTCTGCCGAATAATGCATCCACCCTGTAACTTTATGACTGGATATCTTTGAATCACATGGTTTGACCAGCTCATATGTTGGGCTGTTTTGGCTTAACAGTGTGAATTTCATACATGTGCTACTCTTCTAGCCTGGAAAAACAGGTGCATGTGCTTTTCGGCAGCTCACTGTACAGCTCTGCCGAATAATGCATCCACCCTGTAACTTTATGGCTGGATATCTTTGAATCACATGGTTTGACCAGCTCATATGTTGGGCTGTTTTGGCTTAACAGCGTGAATTTCATACATGTGCTACTCTTCTAGCCTGGAAAAACAGGTGCATGCGCTTTTCGGCAGCTCACTGTACAGCTCTGCCGAATAATGCATCCACCCTGTAACTTTATGGCTGGATATCTTTGAATCACATGGTTTGACCAGCTCATATGTTGGGCTGTTTTGGCTTAACAGTGTGAATTTCATACATGTGCTACTCTTCTAGCCTGGAAAAACAGGTGCATGCGCTTTTCGGCAGCTCACTGTACAGCTCTGCCGAATAATGCATCCACCCTGTAACTTTATGGCTGGATATCTTTGAATCACATTGTTTGACCAGCTCATATGTTGGGCTGTTTTGGCTTAACAGTGTGAATTTCATACATGTGCTACTCTTCTAGTCTGGAAAAACAGGTGCATGCGCTTTTCGGCAGCTCACTGTACAGCTCTGCCGAATAATGCTGGATATCTTTGAATCACATGGTTTGACCAGCTCATATGTTGGGCTGTTTTGGCTTAACAGTGTGAATTTCATACATGTGCTACTCTTCTAGCCTGGAAAAACAGGTGCATGCACTTTTCGGCAGCTCACTGTACAGCTCTGCCGAATAATGCATCCACCCTGTAACTTTATGGCTGGATATCTTTGAATCACATGGTTTGACCAGCTCATATGTTGGGCTGTTTTGGCTTAACAGTGTGAATTTCATACATGTGCTACTCTTCTAGCCTGGAAAAACAGGTGCATGCGCTTTTCGGCAGCTCACTGTACAGCTCTGCCGAATAATGCATCCACCCTGTAACTTTATGGCTGGATATCTTTGAATCACATGGTTTGACCAGCTCATATGTTGGGCTGTTTTGGCTTAACAGTGTGAATTTCATACATGTGCTACTCTTCTAGTCTGGAAAAACAGGTGCATGCGCTTTTCGGCAGCTCACTGTACAGCTCTGCCGAATAATGCATCCACCCTGTAACTTTATGACTGGATATCTTTGAATCACATGGTTTGACCAGCTCATATGTTGGGCTGTTTTGGCTTAACAGTGTGAATTTCATACATGTGCTACTCTTCTAGCCTGGAAAAACAGGTGCATGTGCTTTTCGGCAGCTCACTGTACAGCTCTGCCGAATAATGCATCCACCCTGTAACTTTATGGCTGGATATCTTTGAATCACATGGTTTGACCAGCTCATATGTTGGGCTGTTTTGGCTTAACAGCGTGAATTTCATACATGTGCTACTCTTCTAGCCTGGAAAAACAGGTGCATGCGCTTTTCGGCAGCTCACTGTACAGCTCTGCCGAATAATGCATCCACCCTGTAACTTTATGGCTGGATATCTTTGAATCACATGGTTTGACCAGCTCATATGTTGGGCTGTTTTGGCTTAACAGTGTGAATTTCATACATGTGCTACTCTCTTCTAGCCTGGAAAAACAGGTGCATGCGCTTTTCGGCAGCTCACTGTACAGCTCTGCCGAATAATGCATCCACCCTGTAACTTTATGGCTGGATATCTTTGAATCACATGGTTTGACCAGCTCATATGTTGGGCTGTTTTGGCTTAACAGTGTGAATTTCATACATGTGCTACTCTTCTAGCCTGGAAAAACAGGTGCATGCGCTTTTCGGCAGCTCACTGTACAGCTCTGCCGAATAATGCATCCACCCTGTAACTTTATGGCTGGATATCTTTGAATCACATGGTTTGACCAGCTCATATGTTGGGCTGTTTTGGCTTAACAGTGTGAATTTCATACATGTGCTACTCTTCTAGTCTGGAAAAACAGGTGCATGCGCTTTTTGGCAGCTCACTGTACAGCTCTGCCGAATAATGCTGGATATCTTTGAATCACATGGTTTGACCAGCTCATATGTTGGGCTGTTTTGGCTTAACAGTGTGAATTTCATACATGTGCTACTCTTCTAGCCTGGAAAAACAGGTGCATGCACTTTTCGGCAGCTCACTGTACAGCTCTGCCGAATAATGCATCCACCCTGTAACTTTATGGCTGGATATCTTTGAATCACATGGTTTGACCAGCTCATATGTTGGGCTGTTTTGGCTTAACAGTGTGAATTTCATACATGTGCTACTCTTCTAGCCTGGAAAAACAGGTGCATGCGCTTTTCGGCAGCTCACTGTACAGCTCTGCCGAATAATGCATCCACCCTGTAACTTTATGGCTGGATATCTTTGAATCACATGGTTTGACCAGCTCATATGTTGGGCTGTTTTGGCTTAACAGTGTGAATTTCATACATGTGCTACTCTTCTAGCCTGGAAAAACAGGTGCATGCGCTTTTCGGCAGCTCACTGTACAGCTCTGCCGAATAATGCATCCACCCTGTAACTTTATGGCTGGATATCTTTGAATCACATGGTTTGACCAGCTCATATGTTGGGCTGTTTTGGCTTAACAGTGTGAATTTCATACATGTGCTACTCTTCTAGCCTGGAAAAACAGGTGCATGCGCTTTTCGGCAGCTCACTGTACAGCTCTGCCGAATAATGCATCCACCCTGTAACTTTATGGCTGGATATCTTTGAATCACATGGTTTGACCAGCTCATATGTTGGGCTGTTTTGGCTTAACAGTGTGAATTTCATACATGTGCTACTCTTCTAGCCTGGAAAAACAGGTGCATGCGCTTTTCGGCAGCTCACTGTACAGCTCTGCCAAATAATGCTGGATATCTTTGAATCACATGGTTTGACCAGCTCATATGTTGGGCTGTTTTGGCTTAACAGTGTGAATTTCATACATGTGCTACTCTTCTAGCCTGGAAAAACAGGTGCATGCGCTTTTCGGCAGCTCACTGTACAGCTCTGCCGAATAATGCATCCACCCTGTAACTTTATGGCTGGATATCTTTGAATCACATGGTTTGACCAGCTCATATGTTGGGCTGTTTTGGCTTAACAGTGTGAATTTCATACATGTGCTACTCTTCTAGCCTGGAAAAACAGGTGCATGCGCTTTTCGGCAGCTCACTGTACAGCTCTGCCGAATAATGCATCCACCCTGTAACTTTATGGCTGGATATCTTTGAATCACATGGTTTGACCAGCTCATATGTTGGGCTGTTTTGGCTTAACAGTGTGAATTTCATACATGTGCTACTCTTCTAGCCTGGAAAAACAGGTGCATGCACTTTTCGGCAGCTCACTGTACAGCTCTGCCGAATAATGCATCCACCCTGTAACTTTATGGCTGGATATCTTTGAATCACATGGTTTGACCAGCTCACATGTTGGGCTGTTTTGGCTTAACAGTGTGAATTTCATACATGTGCTACTCTTCTAGCCTGGAAAAACAGGTGCATGCGCTTTTCGGCAGCTCACTCTACAGCTCTGCCGAATAATGCATCCACCCTGTAACTTTATGGCTGGATATCTTTGAATCACATGGTTTGACCAGCTCACATGTTGGGCTTTTTTGGCTTATCAGTGTGAATTTCATACATGTGCTACTCTTCTAGCCTGGAAAAACATGGGGCATGCAGTTTTCGGCAGCTCACTGTACAGCTCTGCCGAATAATGCATCCACCCTGTAACTTTATGGCTGGATATCTTTGAATCACATGGTTTGACCAGCTCATATGGTGGGCTGTTTTGGCTTAACAGTGTGAATTTCATACATGTGCTACTCTTCTAGCCTGGAAAAACAGGTGCATGCGCTTTTCGGCAGCTCACTCTACAGCTCTGCCGAATAATGCATCCACCCTGTAACTTTATGGCTGGATATCTTTGAATCACATGGTTTGACCAGCTCATATGTTGGGCTGTTTTGGCTTAACAGTGTGAATTTCATACATGTGCTACTCTTCTAGCCTGGAAAAACAGGTGCATGTGCTTTTCGGCAGCTCACTGTACAGCTCTGCCGAATAATGCATCCACCCTGTAACTTTATGGCTGGATATCTTTGAATCACATGGTTTGACCAGCTCATATGTTGGGCTGTTTTGGCTTAACAGTGTGAATTTCATACATGTGCTACTCTTCTAGCCTGGAAAAACAGGTGCATGCACTTTTCGGCAGCTCACTTTACAGCTCTGCCGAATAATGCATCCACCCTGTAACTTTATGGCTGGATATCTTTGAATCACATGGTTTGACTAGCTCATATGTTGGGCTGTTTTGGCTTCACAGTGTGAATTTCATACATGTGCTACTCTTCTAGCCTGGAAAAACAGGTGCATGCACTTTTCGGCAGCTCACTGTACAGCTCTGCCGAATAATGCATCCACCCTGTAACTTTATGGCTGGATATCTTTGAATCACATGGTTTGACCAGCTCATATGTTGGGCTGTTTTGGCTTCACAGTGTGAATTTCATACATGTGCTACTCTTCTAGCCTGGGAAAACAGGTGCATGCACTTTTCGGCAGCTCAGTGTACAGCTCTGCCGAATAATGCATCCACCTTTATGGCTGGATATCTTTGAATCACATGGTTTGACCAGCTCATATGTTGGGCTGTTTTGGCTTAACAGTGTGAATTTCATACATGTGCTACTCTTCTAGCCTGGAAAAACAGGTGCATGCACTTTTCGGCAGCTCACTATACAGCTCTGCCGAATAATGCATCCACCCTGTAACTTTATGGCTGGATATCTTTGAATCACATGGTTTGACCAGCTCATATGTTGGGTGGTTTTGGCTTAACAGTGTGAATTTCATACATGTGCTACTCTTCTAACCTGGAAAAACAGGTGCATGCACTTTTCGGCAGCTCACTGTACAGCTCTGCCGAATAATGCATCCACCCTGTAACTTTATGGCTGGATATCTTTGAATCACATGGTTTGACCAGCTCATATGTTGGGCTGTTTTGGCTTAACAGTGTGAATTTCATACATGTGCTACTCTTCTATTTTATTCTTTTATTATCAAGAAAAGGAGGGATGTCATGTATTGGGTTACGTGGGTCACGGCAATAGTGACGTAGGCACGCACGTTCAGGAAGTGTAAGAGAAGCCATGAGGCTGTGTTATTGATCTGTGTGGTCGGAGCAATAAAGACCATAAAAAGAGACACTCGGAGTTATGATTGAATTCAGGATGCATGCTCTAATTAAGGACTAAGGGATGCACACTACAGGCTTCCACACGGGTGTGTCATCAGGTGGCAGGACCAAGCGGCGCCTGCTGACGGGAAAACAAAGTGCAGCGTGAAGGCTCCTCAGTGTTTGAGCCAGTGATAAAGGTTGATTTGAATCCAGACAGGCTGCTGCTCAGCATTTGCCTGATGACTCGTCTTTACTGTCTGATCTTAAAAAAAAAGAAGACAATAACCACAGATTTAGTCACAGAAGTTATAGGCTATTTTTCATTCTGTAGCCTAAAGTAATCCCTAGCACAGCATTTTCTTCTTGAATAATAACAATAAAGTGCTGATTGCGATTCTCTTTTTTGGGGGCTTTTTATTGCTTTGTTGATCTAATCTATGTCTGAAATAAAGCAAATATAGCCCACTTATTTCTAGCCTACTTTGTCTTCTATTCTGTGAAACTGTCTCTTGTTTTTCATTCGGTGAAGAAATGTCAAGAAAAATTTCCTTTTGATAAATTAAGATCTGCAAGATAAGCAGAAAATGGATGGATGAATGTGTTAGTATAGTTTCTCACCAGTGCTTTCATGAGACTGTGGTTGTTGTTGTGATACCAGA
Source organism: Decapterus maruadsi (assembly GCA_030347415.2). Lineage (NCBI taxonomy): Eukaryota > Metazoa > Chordata > Actinopteri > Carangiformes > Carangidae > Decapterus > Decapterus maruadsi. Next base: position 21,110,127 of record CM064888.1, read on the forward strand.
CAGTAAAGAGGAGTCATCAGGAAAATGCTGAGCAGCAGCCTGTCTGGATTCAAATCAACCTTCATCACTGGCTCAAACACTGAGGAGCTTTCACGCTGCACAGCTGCACACAACAGACGCCGCTTGGGCCTGCCACCTGATGACGTCACCTGTGTGGAAGCCCAACACCTGTACGAGTGAAGGAGCTGCCGCCGGGTGCGGTGGCGCGCGCCTGTAATCCAAGTGACCGGGAGGCTGAGGCTGGAGGATGGTTTGAGCTCAGGAGCTCTGGGCTGCAGCGGACTATGCCGATCGGGTGTCCGCACTAAGAGCGGTATGGACATGGTGGTCCTGGGGGAGCCCGGGGCCACCAGGTCCTCTAAGGAGGGGTGCACCGGCCCAGGACGGAAACGGAGCAGGTCAAAGCCCCCGTGCCGCTCAGTAGTGGGATCGCGCCCCTGAATAGACGCTGTAGTGCAGCCTGAGTAATACAGCTGGACCCAGTCTTTTACACGCTCTGGATCCTCACCATCAACCAGTGACAACACACACGCTCACACACCACGTCCACATCCACCACAACAGCTCCATCACTCCACATGTCGCTGCTCATCAAACATCAAAGCTGTTGGAGCTACAGCGCCTCCACCTGGAGGAGAGCACCAATCACCGACCAGCAGACTGGATCAAGGAACTGTTTTCAGTCACTTACACCAGCAGCTGTCAATCAAAGCTTGTGTGTGCAGTGTGAAAGCTGCTCAGTGTTTGAGCCAGTGTTAAAGGTTGATTTGAATCCAGACAGGCTGCTGCTCAGCATCTTCCTGGCGACTCCGCTTTTCACCCTCATAGGCTACAGATCATAGCCTATTGTCATATGAAGTCATCCTTCAAACAGTCAGCAGTGTGACGTTTTAAGTGTCCCTTTGAAACAACAGGTGGAAACAGAGCTGCTACTATGGTTATTAGCATGTATAACCTTCTTGGTTATGTGATGAATATCATGTGTAGGCTACCCATTACCTCTCTGACCTCTATGTGAATTTGCGTGGCTGTATGAAGTGTGCATTGCAGCCAAAAAGCATTTTTTGGGGTAATAGTTCTTCTTAGTTAGTTTCTTTTTCACATTTTGTTATTTTCCCGATTGTCGTTAATTCCAAAAAGAACACAGATGACCAGTAACAAATTAAAAGTCATCTATCACTGTTTTTGGACATCACACATCATGTCACAGGAGACTCTACACCAATTGAATAAGGTATTGGCAAGAAATATAATTTGTCTTAAAGTATCCTTAATTAGAAAATACATTGCAATGATTTAGACCTGACGATCGGCTAATTAAAGCTTATACATACACCAGTATCAGATAAATTACTTGAAACACTACTTAAGTCTCTATGGCTGGCCAATAGTTCCAACACCCAAAAGAGAGGATATGATGAAAGAAAGATGATTTCCAGGGAAGGCACTTTTTTCGTTTTTGAACAGCAACAGTCCATTACTTTAAGAGGTGATACATACTATAAAGCTGCCATTCAGCAAGGTCTATCATATCAAAACTTAATCTAGGGGTGTATAGGAATAAAAAAAATCACAACTAGAATTTGCCCTCCCAGGTGATCTCACTATTACCCCAGGTTGCTTTACAACCTCTTTGAATTCAACATCACATAATGAATTCAGTGATATAGTTTGAGGAGTTTGTAGTGGACAAATGAGGGGACGTTTTGTCAAAATTTGAGAACCCTACCGGACATGGAAGTTAGAAAAAGTAATCTCCCCTACCTTTTGAACAGATAAAAGAATGAAAAGAGATATTTTCCATAGAACACAATAATGTCACACTTTTATTACTTATATTGGAGAAAACCATTAAATGACACTTAGAAGAGAGACTACAAACTAATGCAACACTATTGTTGTCATTATTAATGATGATGATGATGATGATGATGGTGATGATTGTTGTTGTTGTTGTTGTTGTTGTTGTTGTTCTACATGCAGTTACGTTGAATGACCTAGTTGCACAAACCTTTTCTGAAACTTGAAACTTCTCCATCATATAGTCAAACAGGCCTAATAACCTTTTTTTTATCAGATAGCTGTGACTTTAAAGGGATAGTTCAACATTTTTACAAATTGGCCTATGCCCATAATCCCTATAGTCATAGCAGTAGGTTCATTGCCTTTAATTGTCGGTGCAAACTGTTTTGAGAACGGCGGAGCAGAGCCATGTGGCTAATGGGATTTCTTGGTTTTCCTCATCAAACTCATCAAATACACAACAACTCCGAAACGCTCTGGTGGAAAGGTTGTGACCACGCTATGAGATAATAACGTAACCTTACAGAGTTGTTTTCGAGGCAAATGCAGAGACTGCTTGCTGAAAAACTGTCCCCAACAGGAACACACATCAGCGGTTTTGGCAGAATTTACCTCTAACAATCCTAACGAATCTAACCTACTCCCAAAACTATAGGGATCATGGCAATGGTCCTATTGCCAAAATGTTGAACTATCCCTTTAATACATGAAAGTTTTCTTGGTGTCCTGCAGCCGCCTCCAGTCCAGTAACCGGCCAGTTCTCTCTCCTCACATCGTCTTCATCATCCGCCCATCCTCCCATCCGCGCGTCATTCTACAAACTTCACATTCTATGAATGGAGGCTCAGCATCCTCCTCCTGCTGCTCCACCATCATCATCATCATCAGCTCCCCCACCGCCAGCCTGCTGTGTGTGGCGTGACGCGGTCGATCACGACTTGCCTTTTAAATGTTAAGTGAAGTAGGCAGTAGATCGTGATTCAAGTCCAAAGGAGGAGCCTATCGAGGAGCGTGGAGCGCGAGGAGGAGGAGGCAGGGGGGAGGAGAGAGGGAGATACAGAGAGGAGGAGAGACACAGAGAGAGAGAGTTGTTTGGTATCCTTCTCCTCCTCATCAGCATCCTCAGTAGTAAAAGCGCTCAGGGAGAGAGGACGACAGCATGGAGCGTATGGAGTCCATGGAGCCGATCTCGGCGTACTACACCACGGATTACCCAGAGATCCAGCCCGACAGCGCCTACGGATCCGGGGAGACCACGGAAAACCCTGCAAAGACCCCCCCGGCTCCGACATATGACGAAGATTTAGTGCACAAGGTAAGAAATACACCTTTCAACTTTGCAAAGCTGTTTTGTGGTCAGCTGTGAACCAAACCCCTGTCCTCCAGTGCGGGTACAGTACGCCTCCGCGGTGGACCGGCACTGCGCTGTCCGTGGTGCTGATCCAACACTTGGATGCGGTTTTGCTTGGTCGGTTTCCAGCCTTGTTGCGCGTCACACTTGGCCAGAGCACATATTTCCCTCAGAGATAAGCCTTCCTGTATCTAACTGAGAGATGAAGCTTCGAGCAAAGCACTGCATTCCTCTGTAGCCTGCCGTATACACATGTGCCTGCTATCCTGCTATTGTCACTACGGAAGACCCCCCCACCACCACCACCACCCCCACCCCCCCCCCCCATTCAGTGGTGCACATACATTCATTTCCGCTCTTGAATGTGCAATGTGTTAATCAGATATTCATACTGTATTGTGTATCTATGTGTCTGCAAATATAGTATAGATGTATAGTGGAGGATAAGATATATGACTACAACCATATAAATTCATCTTTTATATAGGCTGTCACCATACTTTTTTTTTTTACTGTAGAAACATATCTTTATACCCAGAGGATACTGTATAACCCATGGGGACATAATTATATTAAACCTATGTCATATATTTTTTGTTTTAGTTTAATTTATTTCGGTCTTGACATGGCGCTTCATTGTACAATAGAAATTACAGCTCAACATAAATTCAGCAGCTCGACAAGGTGTAAAACAAAGTGACAAAACAGAAAATATGCAAATCAAAGTACAATAAGTAAATAAAGAAAGTGTACAATAGACATTTAGACCGAAAAGATGTAGGCTGAAGCTTAGCTTATCCTATTATAAATGAAGTTTTGTTAAAACCTATGCAAGCTAGTTCCTTTCATCAGCAAATAAACAGTCAAAAAAAGAAGAAAGGAAAAAGAGAGAGAGAGAGAAGCCCTATAGTATCACATTGCTCCAATACATGAATTGAGTGTTTTTTTAATGAGATTATGGTGCAGCATGCTGTTAAATCACTCTCCAGATTATTCCATAGATTGACCGCTGTTACATCTTAGTTTAGTGTTGGTTCTGATTTTTGACTTTCTAAATATACACACTCCTCTGAAGTTGTAATGGCTTTGTTTCTTATTGAACATTTCTAGTGGGCAGGTGATGAAACAGCAGCTAATTTAGTCACTAAATCTTCTGAAATGCTTGTAACTGCACATTTGATCTTGGATTAGATTTTTCATTATGCAAATGCAGATAAAAGTTCCTCTGGATATCTGCAGTGGTGGCTATGTTACAATGCATTTCAGCAGTACCACAGTGTAAAAAATATTACATTAAAGTAAAAGTGTTAAATGTGATAGACACAATGCAACACCTCCCCTCAGCTCTACTGAGCTTTTCAGCATCTTAGCTATTTGTTTTATCCAGAGATGTATCTGAATGATTCTGATGATCTGCCAGATGGAGACCATGGCAGCTGTTCTCTAAGACATTGGTTGTGACAACTGAATAACCGACATGAGAGAAATGTCATGCGCTGGCTCTGGTTTGACTCACAGTGAGTTACGGTGACATTTATGATATAATGTCACTGTGACATATTTGCCTCTCAGGGAGAAGGTTCTGGGTCTGATTCTCATGTTCTCTCTGTGACAGTGGATATGGGTTCTCTTTCTCCCTCCCACGGTCCAATCACATACACAGTTGGTCATCAAATGATACTGCCCACTGACTTCACTCCAGTGCTGACCTTTGACCTGGCTAAGAAAGAGGAGAGACAAATGAGAGATTCCCTTAGGCATCAGAGAAATGTCACATTATATTATGTTTTATTGCAGTAACAGCATCAAATATATAGAGAGGGAGCTCAGGCACACACACACACACACACACACAATGGCCATTATACTTTCCTTTCATACAGTATATCAACGGTTACTATAGGGAATTCGTGCTCACCCCGTTTCTGTTAAATGTTAATGCATTTTCAAATATTAAAGGTCCAGTGTGTAATAATTGACAATTGGCAAAATCTGAATAAATTACTGGCACCCATTTGTATAAGTGTATACTCGCTATAAAATAAAATTTGTTTGGTTTTTGTAGCCTTATAAATCTTCTTTTATATACAAACAGCATAGCAAGGTTCTTGGTTTAGAGAGTGTCAGCATCTTGCACCGCCATGTTTGTACAGCAGCCCATAATACTTAGCTGCAGCCGCCCAATACACCTGAAGCCACTCGTAAACACGCCCCGTCCAAACCACGCCCCCATCCGTTAGGGTTGGTTAGGGTTTCAGGTTATGGTTAGTTAGGGTGGCTGTTCATAAAATCCAGCCAACCAGAGAGCACGTTTCAAGAGTTTTGCGTTCATAAATAAACCAACGAAGAAGAAGGTAGAGGGACAGAAGAAGGAGTAGGAAACAGCAGACATATGGTTTAGATCTTCACCTCATGGCTCCATGCTCCTTAAATACTCCCAGTCATCCCACCCCTGCACACTAGAATCTGAACGCTAGATATCACAGTATCCCCCCATTTTACACATTGGACCTTTAATATAAAGGCACTTCTTAAAATCTATTCACACACACACACAGATCCTGATGCCATAACTTGTAATGTCATGAATTATCTCCTGAGGCTGAAGCTGCTGAGTGACTATATGTCATTAGTGTGTGTTTAGTGAGAACCGAGTTCTCCCGAAGGCTAATTGGTCCGTTGAGACATGAACCTAATGTACACCCTATTATCAGCTTGCTTTAACAGTCTCAGATGCTTTGTGTGTGTGTGAATGCATGTGTGTGTGTGAGGGGAGCAGGTGTTTCGCAAAGGGGCAAATTATAACAAGGCAAGCTGTTCTTTTAAAGCTCAGGAACAACGGTTCTTTTCAGGTGAACCGCTCTCAGGTCGGTCCACTTTCCTCCCTGTCTCACTTTTTTTCCATATAGTCTTTTTTCCATCGTCTCTTTTGACTGAGGGGGTCGACTTTCAGTCATTACACAACTAAATGGAGCTCTCTCTTTGAGTGCTTCCTACTTATTCCAGTGGTTGCACATGGAGCTGAAATGACACTGTGGTTTTACAGCATCCTCCTACATCTCATCACCACGGTGACGTTACACTCCGTCCTATAGCAGCGTAGATTTAATATCTTCTGAAATTTGGTGATCATATCATAGAGGTTTTTATGTAGAATAATATTTATTGCAATGTCAACAAATCCTTTTATAAGACAAAACCTTCACAAGTCACTCCCTGTTTATAGCTGTCAACCCATTAAGAGCCTACACTCTTCTTCAGTATTGTTTATATGAGGAAGGAAAATGTCTCGTAATAATGTGTGATGTGAAAATTATTATTCAGCCTCGGGCAGCATTGTTTTGCTTTTACAGCCTCTTGTCATTCTAATTTGCAGCAGCAGCAGCAGCTGTTGTCTTGTTCAAGCTCAGTGTTTTTTCAGTCATCTGTCTCTCACGGCTCTGACAGAACAGCTCCATGTTTCATCTCTGTAGTCTGCTGCAGGACGAGGTCAGAGCTCAATCAAAGTTTTTGTTTAATTAGCCTAAGTGAAGTCATGACACTGTGCTGTAGTTCATTTATTTCCTGATATTAGCTTGCTAAAAATCCTATCGGCTTCTTATTGGTTAAGAGAATCAATCTACAACAAGAGAGAGTATCTACAACAAGCTACAAACAAGCTAACTGATTTTATTGAGTGAATCGTTTTGGCTTGACACATGTCATATTGTTTGTAGTGATGCTGATGATATTTAACCCTCCTGTTGTCCTCCTGGGCCAAGGAAGGCAGGAAGGAAGGATGAAGGGAAAGATGGAAGAAGTGAAAGAAGGGGAAAAGGAAGGAAAGATAGAAGGAAGGAAGGAACAGAAAAAGGAAGGGAGGGAAAAGGATTGTGGAAAGAAGAAAGGGAAGATGGAAGGAGGGAACAGATTTGTTCAAAAAACATTCCACTGATATCTGGAGAACAAGAAGGAAGGGTAAAAAGGAAGCTACAAACAAGCTAACTGATTTTACTGGGGGGAGGGAACAGGTCAATTGGATCAAAGGAGGAAGGAAGAAGATGAAGAGAGGATAAAGAAATGAAAGAAGGAAGGGAACATAAAGACAACAGAAGGGTTAAAAAGAAAAGAAAGAAAATATTGCCGATTTGCATAGTTAGATAACAGTCCTTTATTAGTCCCACAGTGGCAAAGTGGACAGCACTAAAACACAGATTTACAATAACAGGTGATTTAAAGGTCCTGTTGTCCTCCTGGGTCAAGGAAGGAAGGAAAGCAGGAAGGAAGGATGAAGGGAAAGATGGAAGAAGTGAAAGAAGGGGAAAATCTGAATATGCAAATGTGTATAAGTGTATAACTGCTATAAAATAAAATAAAATTTGTTTGGTTTTCGTAGCTTTAGAATTATTCTTTTATACATACTGTATAGCAAGGGTCTTGCTTTAGGGTTGTGTCTAGATGGCATACATGAACTGCAGGAAGTGACGTAGAGCCTCACCAACAACAGAGAGCTCCTGACTGGTTTAGTAAAACTGACATGTATATCTGGGAAAAAAGCAAGTGAAGTCAGTGGTTAAGTTTGGGCACAGATTGCATGTTTTCTAGGACGTCACTTCCTGCAGCTCATGTATACACCATCTAGCAACAAAGGGAAAATCCGGCCAGTCAGAGAGCACGTTTCAAGAGTTTCATGTTTATAAATAAACCAACAAAGAAGAAGGCAGAAGGAAAGAAGAAGGAGGAGGAAACAGCAGACGGTTTAGATCTTCACCTCATCGCTCCGTGCTCCTGAAATACTCCCAGTTGTCCCAGTCGTGGTAAACAAGTTGTTTTGTCCTCAGAGGCCACCGTCACTTTGCCGACGGGAGGGGGGAGTGTGAGCAAGTGAGCGCTGCAATCTAGAATCTGAACGCTGCATATCATGGGTTTCCCCCCATTTTACACACTGGATGAATAACAAACAATGATAATATAATCAGTGCAAGTTGCAAAGATTAACTGTAATTGTGTTTTAATTGAATCATGCTGTTTTGGATAATGCACAGACATTTTCAACAAACAAAATGAGCAGCACACTTACAGGCATACACACACACACACACAGTCACTATAGTGTAAATCTGTGTCAGCCATCAGCCTGGGAATGTGAAACTCCAGTAATCTGCTCCTGCTCGGTGGTTTCAGGTCCCAGCTGTGCTGCGTATCCAGCAGCAAATTAGTGGCAATATGAGAAACGTCAAGCTGAGTTAGATCTCTGCCTCGTCACAGGCTTCATGTTCCCCAGGAGGATCGACGTGACGTTTGTCTCCTCTCAGGCAGCAGGACATCACCACCATGGAGACGTGACTGTGACATCAGGGACATCTGATGGCACGTCTCTGTGACCATGATGGGCTCAGATAAGAAGCTCAGTGGCACTTAACAATCTGTTATCAGTTTATTTATACGCACATATTTACACATCCACCCACGTCTAATTCCCAAACATCTGCGATGCTTTCATTTAATCCCCCCACCCCCAGTTCTCCAGTGGGGGTTTATGAGACGAGACCAGAGACGTTCATATATCTAGAAGGACTTTGACGAGACTAACCTCTGTTGCCAGAGAAACACTCCCCTGCCCCCCACACACCCACCCCTGACAGGCTACAAATACATTCCCATCATCATTATGTATACATGTGCATGTGTAATTTTAAAGGAACAGTTAAACATTTTTGGCACATTGCCATAATCATTATAGTCGTAGCAGTAGGTTTGTTACCTTTTAATTGTCAGTGCAAGCTATTTTTAGAACTGCTGAGCCAAGCAGCGAGCTGCTAGCTACGCTACGGAGGCTCATGGGATTTCTTGGTTTCCCTCATCAAACTCATCAAATACACAATCCAACAACTCCAAAACACTATTACGCTATTATTACACTATGAGATCATAACAGAACGTTACGAGGCAAACTGTCCCTGAAGGCAACGTGCATCAGCGATTTTGCATGAATTTCCCTCTAAAACAACTTTGTCTGGTAACGTTGTGTTATTATCTCATAGTGTGGTGAATGTGCAGGTCACAACTTGTCCACCAGAGTGTTTTGGAGTTGTTGGATTGTGTATTTGATGAGTTTGATGAGGGAAACCAAGAAATCCCATGAGCCTCCGTAGTGTAGCTCTGAGCAGCTCACGGCTCTGCTCCACCGTTCTAAAAACAGCTTGCACCAACAAATAAAGGTAACGAACCTACTGCTATGACTATAGGGATTATGGCAATGGGCCAATTTGCCAAAATGTTGAACTATCCCTTTAAACCTATGAATGTTTCACTCCATTACTTTTGTCCTCGCTCAAACACACACAAACATACAGGCATTGTGTTACTCACTGGCAGTAAACAGGAAACAGATTCCATTAGGATCAGATGGAGTGATATTGGTTTGTAATATGTGCAGAAACTGATTCATTCATTCCACTTTCTGTTTATTGTTATCATCACAAGAACAGAAGTGTTAGCTATGAATAAAACATTGTGTTTATCTGCAATCTCACGTTAGCATCTCAATCTAACTAAATAAGGTTTAGGTACAAGGTCAATGAGAATCATTGTCACTGCATTATAATGATACTAATATAATAACCTTTCAGTAGAGGCCTGTATAAAACATACAAATGGTTCAAAGTACAATGTAAATAGACACCAGACAAAGAGAAAACAGCAGCTGTGTCTCCATCAACCTGCATAGTGCTGACTGTGAAGAGGAGGGAGTCCCAGCAGTGAGGGAGGGAGGAAACAAAAGCCTATAAGTCTTTTCTTCAGATCTGTGGCTGAAATAAAACTAATAAAAATACCCTCTGCTCCTTCACTTGTTGTCATGGAGCAACCAGACAGTGGGCGGAGCATAAGGCCTGACCCAGAATTCTCAGTCTGAAAGTAAGAGCTGAGCTTCAAGTCCCAGTTGCTATTGTTTTTAGTTTTATGTCAGCCTGAGTATACCCATGCTGCCGTGCAATTTTACTCACTCTGCAAGTCAGGCTGGAAACCATGGACCCAATTGTTCCCTCAAGGAGGGAGCCCATCACAGAACAGGGGAGGGCAGCAAGACGATGACATCACACCGAAGTGACTTTGTTGATAGCTTGTCAATCCAACATGGCGATGCAGCGTTAGAAAGTGTTTTAAGTGGTTTAGACCGCAAGTTTATTTTGAAAAAAGAGCAACGTTTAGCATTTTTGTCCTCATCGTATTTCTGTCGCTCTACATACATACATTGGGTATGATTGATACGATTGGCTAAGCTACAGACGCATTTGATAGACATTTGTAGCGCCCAATAAACAGCTCTGGGCTTTCATAAACCACGCCTCAAATACAAAAAAATGAGCTGGTGGTTGCCAGACGGAATCTCAATCTACACTGAGATGAGGTCTGGTGTTAGCCAGGCTAGTTTTATGTAGGGAAAACAACATTTTAGTTGTAATTTCAATTTCATTTTTTTTCCTGAAAGCACAAGATTTTTTTGCAACATTACCACATATTGTGGGTGTTTGCAATGTAAAACATTATTATAAGCATTACTTTATTGTGAAAGTTGAGAAGTTCTAATAATTTTGATTTACTATTTATCCAAAACCACAGAGAAACCCCTCTGTTCTTCACTGGTTCCAACACTTCTAGGGCCACGAACATTTTGGTGCTTTACCTTTTTCACCAGTGAACAAACATTGCACTGCTTCAATGGCTGCTTCCTCAACAGTGGATTTCAAAAGCAGCCATTGAAGTTAGACCTGAGTGAAGCTGATAGGAGAATTCAGTAGACGTGGTGTTGCTGAGGCAGGAACCTCAGTGTGTTCCCTCCACCGCAAAGATGTGAGTCTTTACTGAGACTTTCTAAAATCCCCTCAGATCAAAGAGAAGCTATAAAACCTGTGGCTGTTGAGAAAAGCTGCTGCGGCATCTCAGCTCTAATCCTCTCCTCTTCATCCCCCTCCCTCCTCAGCAGCCTTTAACATCCAGACAGCAGTAAGACAAAACTGTAGTGCAGTTAGACGCCGTCTGGAGCACACTGAACAAAGAGCACCTCCGACTTCCTATGGATGTTCAGAAGTAGGTGAAAGTCTGGACAGACTTAAAGGGATATTTCAACATTTTGGCAAATTCGCCCATTGCCTATAGCCATAGTAGTTTTGTTACAATACACGTGCTGCTCGTCCCGTAATGTTCCATTATTATTTTATAGTGTGGTGAATGTGCAGGTCACAACTTGTCCACCAGAGTGTTTTGGAGTTGCTGGGTTGTGTATTTGATGAGTTTAATGAGAGAAACCAAGAAATACCATTGGCTTCCAGCTGAGCAGCTCACAGCTCTACTCCGCCACTCTAAAAGTAGCTTGCGCTGACACTAACAAACCTACTGCGGCGAAATTTGCCAAAATGTTGAAATATCCCTTTAAGAACCTCCCAACATGCACACTACTGGTACAGATGTTCTCTAAACACCTCACAAGCAAAATCTTCATAGATGCCCACGATAGCTGACATCATCAGGGGCCCACTAGGGTGAGTAGTGTCATCATGGGAGTTTTTAGGGGGTTTACTGTTGTCATTGCAAAACTTACCATTGGGGCCTTTTGTCCATAGGGGCCTGTTTAACTCTCTTGGCTGTGTAAACAACCCACATATGAAAGATCTGGGATTTAGTGTAATAATGATGATACTGAGAGTATGTCTCCTCTCTGCTGGCTGCGCTGTCTGTCTTTCACAGGATCACTTGAAGCCCTGGTTGTGTGCTGTGCATACTACTAGTGTGCAATTAAAAGTCTAGTCTTATAAAATTGTTATTGCTTGGGCTGCAATCAATGTTTGATTTTTTTTTTCCAACTCCCAACACAGCTTGTGCATCCTGAACTAGTGTATTGGCAGATTATTGTATCAGCTGCCTCCTACAAACTCTAAGTGGATCTGATGTGATTGCTGATACTTGTGGCACAGATCAGGTTAAACCTTTGTAAAACATGAATACATCAAGAAAGGAAGGAGTGGACTCATTTCCTGACACCACCAGCACCAATGTGAGGATCTAATCATGTGCGGCGCAGGGCAATCTCCCCTTTCTCAATTATGAATACATCAACTCCACAGTCTAATTATGTCAATCATAAGGCAATAGATAAATGTAGGAGTAAAAAAGTATTTTGTGTCAATGTCTTGACACCAGTGCCACTCCTTGAATTTGAAATGTTATTGGTTTTTCTCCTTTTTCTTTGATTTTCCTGTGTAACATGATGTCAGATTGCTGACATTTCGCTAACAGCCATATTGAATTGTTTCCCAGAAATCAATTCTTCACTGCCCTCAAGCAATAGCCTGCACACGGCACAATCTCCTGGGCAGTGAAGAAGATCTGACTGTCATTTTATCTGAATGTGAATCTATAATGTTGAGTTAGACTGTGATCAGATCAGTACATAGACCGATCCAGGATTTAGACTGTTACGATTCCAGTGTTGCTGTTGGAATAACTAGTTTACATCTTTCCAAAATGGCAATAGGTCACTAGTATGTAGGCAATGTGTCTGTGGTTTTGTGTTACCTGTTGCACTTCCAGTACATTTGTATGTATCTCATGTTTCCTAATTCTACCTCTATCTCAATGTTTCATTCAACATTTTGTTCTTGCATCTTCAACATCAGCATTTTCATTCCACAGCAAGGTCAGGAATATTTAACTGAGTGGAGAACAAAAACTCAACCTGTATTTGCTGCATCAATCCTTTCTTTAAGAAGTCAGTGAGCGATTCTGTTGTGTCTCACTCACGTATCTGTCACAGTTTGTGTGTTTGTGGAGGTGTTTGGTGCTTCTGTGACTTTTCTAAGTGGGCTGCAAATGAAAAACCAGCCTGTGTTAACTGCACGGTGACTAACTCGCTTCTGAGTGTTGCTTTGGATTCATTTTGCTCCTTGAAGGTCGTCTGCTCCAGTTTGTGAGTCAGGCTCTAATAATGGTCCTCTGCCTTGTTTTTCTCTGTGTTGCTTCAAAGCAGAGATCTCCGGTGTGACGCAAACGCTGACTCATAACTTGATATTATGAAATGAGAGTTCAGCCGGAGACCGGTGTTCCACCGATACTGAGCCCAGTCTAGTTTTATTGAAACTGACTATTTACCCGTGGTTTATCTATTGCTACAATCATAAGCACTTTGTCAGAAGGACCCAGGGTTTGATCCATGAGAAGATACTGTATACTTATGTCATTTTAAAGGGATAGTTCAACATTTTGGCAAATTGACCCATTGCCATTTGAGGTAAATACAGAGACTTCTTGCTGAAAAACTGTCCCTGAAGGCAACGCACATCAGCTGTTTTGCATGAATTTACCTGTAAAACAACTCTGTCTGGTAACGTTGTGTTATTATCTCATAGTGTGGTGAATGTGCAGGTCACAATTTGTCCACCAGAGTGTTTTAGAGTTGTTGGATTGTGTATTGTTTGTGTATGAGTTTGATGAGGGAAACCAAGAAATCCCATGAGCCTCCGTAGCGTGGCTCCAAGCAGCTCGTGGCTCTGCTTTACTGTTCTAAAAATAGCTTGCACCCATAAAAAATAAAGGTAACGAACCTACTGCTATGACTATAGGGATTATGGCAATGGGCCAATTTGCCAAAATGTTGAACTATTCCTTTAAGAGCCAAACACTATCAGAGTGTAGTTTTACATCTCTCTCTCTCTCTTAGTGAACCAATCAGATGACAGAAGACTCTGGTCCTTCTCCTCTGATTGGCTGACTGTTTAACAGAGACATCCTGCACCGCTGGATTTAGTCCATGTGGCTCCATGTGGGCAGGGCTTAGTTCATGGCTGAGAGGGTTCACTGCTTTGTTGTGACATCACAAAGTCACAGATGTCCTGACGGTTGGTTTCAAGGCTTGGTTTCTGAAGTGAGTCTCGGTCTCAGTTTCTGAAGAGAGTCAGAAAAACATTCTCCATTCTCCATCACACCACCTCCACCAGCTTGGACTGTTGGCAGGAGGCAGGTCGGGTCTATGGATTCAAACTGACTATCTGCTGCCTTAGTCTTCTACTGCAAACTCAGGTTTCTGGTCTTCTTGACAGGAACCTGACATGGTTCTCTGCTGTTGTACTGCCCCCACCAAGAGTTTGGATGCCTTGTCTGCAGAGTGGTTATCTGAGGAACTATAGCCAGATTCACTGTCCATTCTCCTCTGGCCTCTCTCAACGACACTGGATTATTTGTTTGTTTGTTTCTGACTGTTGCGAGTCAAAATCTCAGTTTCAGAAACATCTCAATCAGCACTAAACTTCCTCACCTCCATCTGCAGCATTTTACATACATGGCTGCCATTCACTGATTGGATGATTGCAAGAATAAAGCAGGTGTGCATGGTTCTGCTCTCCCTCAATGACATAGCCACTGCTCCCTACCTCAAAAGAGCCTCCAACATTGCAATAGACTCCACTGTTTGTGTGTGTCTTCCTGCAGACGATCCTGGTCGGGGACAGCGGAGTGGGGAAGACGTCTCTGCTGGTGCAGTTTGATCAGGGAAAGTTCATCCCAGGCTCCTTCTCTGCCACAGTGGGCATCGGATTCACGGTACGTACGTGTGTGAGTGTGTGTGTTCTGGATTTATTGGCCCAGTTTAGGGGATAAATGTGTGATATGTTAATCACCAATCTCAGTATAGCAGAACAGGATTAAAAGGCGTGAAAGCTGCTCCACAATACTGTCTAACTCCTCATCGTCAGTCTGGACAGTCTGGTCTGCAGGTTTGTTCTGTGCTCCAACCTCTGGACACTGAAGTAATAAGATCAAACTCATTTTTTAATGCACATCCACAGTTTCCACACATGTGGGAATGTGTAGCTATAACTGATCTAAAAGCAGTAGAAGCTGAGTTAGCCATGTGGTGTGTTGCTCTGTAGTCACCCATCAAAAAAACCCAGGATTACCCACAATGCATGTGCACAAAAACCCAAAGTTGCTCTCCTGTCTCCTCAGTTTGACATGAACCAGTCCCTCCATTTGAACAGTGTCGACAGCTCCAGATAGAACAGCTGGTCGTCATGCAGGCTTCCAAAGACAACGCCTGCTGCAGCCACAAGAGGGCAGCACATTACATAATGAATGCAAAAGGCCATCAGATCATTTATGGGATGTGTTGTGTTGGTTAACTGGGAGAACACTGCTTCACTTTAGTCTGGAGTTAATAGTTAGTCACTATTGGAAAATGACTGTACATAAAGAATCAACATTAACTCTTACACTGGATAACACACAATACTCAATCATGTCCTTCCAACTCAAGCAGAGAACAAACACGTCACTGTCACGCACAATAATCCTCTATTATATGATTTGAATTGTCTGAGCTGCTCACTGTCAAGGGTGAGGGTGACCCTGCCCTATGTCGGACATGATGATGTTCCTGTTTGTTCCTTGTGAGAGTGGTTGTGTTGTTGAGGGGAACAGGTCTGACCAGCCCAGACTTGTTTTCAGTTTTTCAGTGTTGAACAAGGACATACATCTCTAAAACTATGTAAATAAACAATCTACATGGAGAGAAAGAATATGTTTACCTTTTCCTCCTGTGTTTATCCTTTTAATATCTGTTTCTGCTCCTTTCAGAACAAAGTGGTGGATGTGGATGATGTAAAGGTCAAACTGCAGGTCAGTGACAGAATCAGTCCCGGTGGAAAAAAAGATGTGCTTTCATAACAACAGTCTATTTGTAGAACAGACTGGTTTCATTTTGGGCACCAGTGTTGGAACTAAAAATTATAGTTAGCCACATGAAACCAGGCCAAGGCTCCAAGTATAGCTTTTTTCTCCTGTTTCTCCTTCAGATTTGGGATACAGCAGGACAGGAGCGATTCCGGAGTGTGACACATGCATATTACAGAGACGCACACGGTGAGTTCAAATCCATGTTACCGAGGCACAGGCTGACTTTTTATATTATATGTGCAGATTTCTTCATCACTTTCTTGTTTTGCTTCCAAAGCCTTGCTCCTCCTGTATGACATCACCAGCAAAACATCCTTTGACAACATCAGGGTAAGTCTGGGATGCATCTACAGCCTGGACAGAAGTGGAGATGTGTGTGTATGTGTGTGTGTGTGCGTATGTGTGTGTATGTGTGTGTGTCAGGGAGGGTCTGAAAAACTGTCGTGTGCACGTGTGTGTTTATCATAATTAACCTCCGGCCTGAGGTTAATTCAGTCTCATGCAAAACAGACTGTCTCTCTGTTTTCTTTGACTATGCAATTATGTGTCTTATGTCTTTGTTGTTTCAGGCCTGGTTAACAGAGATCCATGAGTATGCACAGAGCGATGTAGTCATCATGTTGCTGGGCAACAAGGTGAGAGCTAAGAGCTGAGAAGTGAAGGGAAAGAGTGCTGGGAAGACAGGGGAGGAAGTGATCTGTGGGTTCTAATGTTCCTGGAAGGCTGTGGTCTCATTCAAGTACAAATGAAGGGAAGTGTGACCAATTAGCAGGTCAAATACTGATCACAAATCAGCTTCTGGGAAACACATTTGAAGCGTGAAGGCAACTGAAATGAAAGAAAAATACATTAGCAGAGGGAAGACATGGGGACAGCTGCAACAAGCCTTATTTCTCCAATCAGAAACATGCTAGACACTGCACATTCACAATTAGACCCTCCACCAATTAATTAATTAATTAATCCAAACCTATCTAGTTTGATTCACTGTTGTGTTGACTATCAACTGGCATGGTTAGCATGTGTCAGTGTCATTGTGTCTAGCTAGGCTATGTTTTGTCATGGCCGAAAATGCAAATTTATAAAATGGAAACATTTTTTAGCTTAAAATAGGCACAATATATTTATTTTACTCTTCGTCATGAACAGAACAGCCAATTGTGTTAAACCATGAGAGACCATGCTGAAGAATTCAAAATAATTCCCCAGATAACTTCCTATAATGAAATATGCAATTTACATATACAGCCTAGTTGTATCTTGTTCTATGGAACAGAAGTAGCCACATATTTTCACATGAAAATTGGAGAAAGGTTAATTTATTTGATGTCATACAGTGAATAAATTATCCAAAAGAGTACATGTTTATAGAAGTTTTTTGTATTGTAAATAGTTCCATTCTTCTTGTCTCAAACTGAACTACTGAGTTTCATTACCACTGTGAAACTCTGCACATTGACTCAAAGCCTATATGTTCTATGCAAAACAAAACTCCAACTGTTCTCTTACTAAATAATTATAATACTATAGTATAATTGGACAATTAGGAATACTTCGCTTATTGAGTCAAAAACCAACACTTAATTAATGTTTAATATGTTGCAACCGTCCCTTATCCGTGTTGCAACTCTCCCCACGTTTGGGGTCAGTTGCAACATCTGGATTCTTCCATTTAAATTAATATTGTGATTGATGTGTAATGTAACCATCTTCAAATGGCATGGCTAATTAGCTGATACATGCATGTTTAATCTATAAAAGTTTGCTGAGCCTAGTCCAAATAGTCTCAGAGTAATTGAGAGAAATTTAGAGTGTTGCAACTGTCCCCAGTCCCCGCTATTCACTGTCCGTATAAACAGCCGTGTGCTTGTATTGGTTGTATCCTGCAGTCAGACAGTGAGTCAACTACATCTGTTTGTACTGTATGTTGTGTTTCCCTGTGCCTTCATTTGATTTGAATGCACAGTAACACGGTGAATCTCTGTGTCAGGCCGACATGAGCGGAGAGAGAGCGATCAGGAGGGACGAAGGAGAGAGGCTGGCCAGAGTGAGTGCCCTGTTCACTACCGTGTAATTAATACCAATGTGGTTCCTCACAAACACAATGCACTATAGTTACTTCTGCTGGCATCAGTGGAATATTTGCATCTGTCCCACATCAATAAATGCAGCGCAGCTCTCTGTCTGTCATTGTCTTTCAGTTTGAATTTTAATATGAAAATATACAGGTTCTGTATTCTGATACTAAATGATCAAATATCATGATATAAAGAATGATCTAAGTTGGTTGTTCCTGCCTGTGTCTGCAGGAGTATTCAGTTCCCTTCATGGAGACCAGTGCCAAGACTGGAGTGAACGTGGAGCTGGCCTTCATCGCTGTGGCCAAGTATGACACTATGTTTTTTACATTAACTCTTGTAGCGTCACATTATGTAATAACGCTGCATTATGTAATAATCTGCCACATTTTGTAATAAGATTCTTTAACACAATATGTAATGAGCCAATTTTATTACAAAATGTGACAGATTATTACAGAATGTGGTGTTGTTACATCATGAGGTGAAAATGTATTGCATTATTACATAAAGTGGCGTTACAACTCTCTACACATGACAACTTCCGAATCTCTTTCTGAGCAGCCTGTCATTAGAACTTTGACTGTGGCTTCCTGGAATATTATCAATGATCAATGATCTTCATATCAATGTTTATAATTTTCCATTTGTCTGGTGGTGTTTGAGCATTTTCTTCTGGAAAGAAAACAATAATGTAACAATATCAGGGATTTAGGATAGCTGTTTACTACAGTTTCAGGTCACTTTGACTGTCTATCTTGCCATGGACAGTGATGTCATTAATCATTAATGTCTTTTTCTCTAGATTTGAAGTTATAGATTAATACAACCAACAAATATAATAATACTACGAATTGTCTTCATGCAGTGGTTTAGTAAAAATCTGAAACAACAACAAAAACCTTAACCTTAAATTTCACCAGCGCTGAGGGTTCCAGACTGACCCTCGGCAGGTCACGTGCATCGTGCCCCTAAAACTTGAGACACTGCATGTATATTTTTCATATACTTGCACATGTGCGACCACAAATTTTGCTGTTGGCTAACAATCGATGCATACTTTCTCTCTGTATAACCTTCAAAGGCAAATGCTGATTTAGAGGAGCATGAGGGTCATCATCACTTATCAGTAATACAATGAAAAAGAAAGGAAATGTGAATAATTTGGGGGGGGGGGGGCAAAGCAGAGACAGGAAGCAGTACAGCAGACACACAAGGACAGTCATTTCAAAATAAAACAGGAAACAACACCGACTCCAGGAAGTCACACAGGGCCAGATCATGACAGGATATCTTTAAATACAAAATACTTTACTCATTCTATTATTTGCTAACATTACTGGAGTTACACTGGTCCCAGAGCATTAGTCACCTCCCTGCTGCATCACTGGGCCCAGGCTGCTGTTCACAGTATTCTGCATTCTAGCTTTTTCCATGGCAAATGTTTCCTCTGTGCTTGCTACTGAAGTTTTTCCTTACCACAGTGTGAATTCCTCTAAACAACAGTTTTAGGTCAGCGGCCTGCACAGCTGGCTTTACAGTTGGTCGGGCAGATTTGTCCCACACACACCACATGATTGAGTTTAAATATCCAAACCCTGCTGAAAACATCAACAAGGGAGGAACCACCATTCCATCAGAGGTGGATGACACGCACTGATTATGACGCTGTTCCCTAAACCAGTGGTTCTCAAAGGTTTTTACTGTACATCAAATAAATTTAGACCATGGACCCCAACTGGACAAAATTATAGTAATGCCAGAAATATAGGCTACAAATATTTGCTCTGAGACTGAAGAAAGTTACATTTTTAGTCAATGTATGTTCAAATTAGGGGCAATGGCATATTATAGAGAAATTTCTGGAAAAAAGTGATACAATTTCTCTAAAAACATTTTTAGAACAAGTGGTAAAAATTCCAAAAAAATAAAGGAATTCTAGAAAAAAAAAGTGAAAAATCAAAAAGTTAAACATTTTTCAGAGAAAATTGGTAAAATTTCTCAAAAACAATTCTAGACAAAAGTGGTGTAATTTCTCAAAAAAAAAATTATTAAATGTATTTATTTATTTTTAAAGGAAAAAAAGAGTGCAAGTTTCTCAAAAAACTTTATAAATTCTAGAAAAAAAAAGTGCTAAAATTTCAAGAAAAAGTTGGGGACCCCCTTTATTCCTCTCAAGGTCCCCTGGGGGTCCCTGGACCCCACGTTGAGAACCACTGTCCTAAACTGTGTGGTTGTGTCCCTCAGAGACCTGAAGCACCGGGCCATCGAACACCCCAGTCAACCCAAGTTCCAGATCCATGAATACATCGAAGCACAGAGGGAGAAGACGGGCTGCTGCAGCTACTTCTGAACCTCCTCCTCCTCCTCTTCCTCCTCCTCTTCCTCCTCCTCCCACCGCTCAGGGCCAACAGACTGTCAGAGACACGCCGAGAGCTGTGGAGTGGGAGGAACGTCCCGTTAACTCACCGCTGCTCCCAAAATATGATGCTGCCATTCATGAAAGCCAAACATAGATCAATGGAAACTGAGCTGAGAGGAAGCTCCACAACTCTTTACACTGACATTTATCATGTGAACTATAAAAGGGGAATATAGCCTTACAGTATAATGTATGCTTTTGCTTTCTTTATGAGAGTGAGATGAGAGTGTGTCAAGTACAGAGCTGGAGTCGGGATGTGGTACCAGCTTAGCATACAGACTGAATACCCCATTATCATGATGTCAGTGGATGGACTCTCATGGAACAATGCACCCACTCCTCTGCTGGCCTCTGTTCCACGTCACGTCCCTCTCTCTGCATTAGTTTCCACCTCCAGATTCAGATGCTCAGAGTTAGAGCCTGTCCAAATGCAGTTATTTGAAACTGTGTCCCAACAGTCAGAGTGCTTTCATGCATGTTGAACAGGTCGGTCACCATGATTAACCTCTTAGTCAACACGGTAGTATGCTAACATTAGTTATTTTTCCCATATGCACACAGTAGCCTATATTTGAGGCTGTTAATGGTTACAGAGAACCATCCAGGATTGGATGACACATCGTTTCTCGTATGAGGTTGCAGGTGCATCTCAATAAGTTTTTTAATGTCAGTAATCATAATCAAAAATGAAACCCATATTATAGATCCATTACACACAGAATGAAACATTCCATTTATTTAGTTCTTTTATTTATAATGATTATGGCTTACGTTTAATGAAGACCTAAAATTCACTCAACTCATCTCAAAAAATGTGAATACAAAAGCTCAATTTAAAAACACATTTTTAATATGGAAATATTGGCTTTCTGGAGAGTATGTCCACCTATATGCACTCAGTATAGGACTATTTCACTCAAATTACTGGAAATGGATGTTTCCATTATATTCTAATTCATTGAGATTGTATGATATTATATTGTATGACAGTGCCAAAGAAGAAACACAACACAACAACAAGCCATAATCTGAAGGGCTCTGAAGCCTGGTTATATAACTCAAAGCAATGCCAATTTTATCTTCAGATAAGATTCAGGACTGTTACGATCTCATGTAGGACTGAATCTTTTGAATCTTTTGAGGCAAATGTCATTTTACATCCACCCACACACCCCTGCAGATTCCCTGCATAACGTACCCCGCCTCCAAGAATGGCATCATTCTATCTTGAAATGAAAACGATAAAAGTGTTGATTTTTGTGCAGATATAGATGTTGATCAGTGGGCTGTAGAGATGTATTTAGTTGGATTTGTTTCTCCCTGCTTCCAGTTCTTATGCTAAGCTATGCTAAACTACCTGTTGGCTCTATCATTTTAAACTTTGAGTATTCAATTTCTCACCTAACACTCAGTAAGAAAGCACATGAGTCCAAAAAATGTCTAACTGCTCCTTTAACAATCATTTATTGATTTTTATTTTTGGTCGTTGCCTAAAAGAATCAGTGATAGCCTACAGTATCTGACATTCGATTTAGCCGATGCAAGAACAATTAAGTTCCTCAAACACATCATTTAACCAAAGTGGAGGATGTCACCCCACTGACAGTCTGAGTGGCCCCTCTGAAAGAAGAAAACAACAACATTGCTGCAACCTTGTGTATCATGCAATCTGCCAACAGATCCAGACAAAGGCCACACACTGTGTCATGGATACGCTTCAAAAAGCCAAGTACATGGACAAAAGCTCCGTCTGTGTGAGGCCAAGTCAGACTGGTTCGTTCCTGACAGACGGCTCCTGATGAGCGACAGCCGGCGGCTGCTGGACGTTCACACAGAGACGTGTCTCTGAGTGACTGCTGAGGACGTCCGCTCCTGGAAGATGCACAGTGATGATGAGTTTGGTCTCTGCTGCGTGAGGCCAAACAGATTACGAGCTGTGATTGGGATCTCCGGTTTTGTGCTTCGTTTAGGGAAACACCTTTGTATTTGTGGGTGAGTGACACTTTGTGTTTTGATGTTGGCTGCATTATTTTCATACTTTAAAAAAAATGTGTACTTTGCTTCAACGGCCTGATGATCTTCAGTTTCATTGCATGTTTTCCGGATTGCATGGACTAAATCTACAATATGTGCAGTGCCTCCAGAGCGTATGAAACTCTCTTTACTGTATATTTGCATCTAGATGAACAGAATTTGAATAACAGTTACTAATTAGCATATCTGATGAAATTTGAACTCAATTCTCAGGGTTAAATTTTGTTTTAAATAGTTTATGAGACCTAGTGGGCTTTATCAGTCCACATAGTCATACTAATGCTGCGTTACTGGTGAACATGTTGCAAACAGTTGCCAATTTTAACATCCAACAGAAACATAGATTCATTGGTATTTATTTATTTGGAATTGCATATCTGTTATAGGCATGGTTCAACATAGCAGTAGGATTGTTACCTTTATTTGTCAGTGCAAGTTATTTTTAGAACGGCGGAGCAGAGCCGTGAGCTGCTCAGAGCTACGCTACGGAGGCTCATGGGATTTCTTGGTTTCCCTCATCAAACTCATCAAATACACAATCCAACAACTCCAAAATGGAATGTTACCAGACAGGAAATTCATGCAATACAGCTGATGTACGTTGCCTTCAGGGACAGTTTTTCAGTAAGCAGTCTCTGCATTTGTCTTGAAAACAACTCTGTCTCGTAACGTTCTGTTATTATCTCATAGCATGATGAATGTGCAGGTCACAACTTGTCCACCAGAGCGTTTTGTTGGATTGTGTATTTGATGAGGGAAACCAAGAAATCCCACTAGCCTCCGTAGCGTAGCTCTGACCGTTCTAAAAATAGCTTACATCGACAATTAAAAGTAACAAACCTACTGCTATGACTATAGCGATTATGGCAATGGGTCAATTTGCCAAAATGTTGAACTATCCCTTTAAGACGGATATTCACTTTCCCTTTACTTCTGTTTCTCAACTGTTGAGATTCATATCTGGTTCTTTAGCTTCTAAATACTACATTGATAATTTGTTGGATAAATAATATATGTTGTTTTTTGAGTTTCAAACTAAAAAGCAGAAAGTCTGTTCCACTGATAAAACAGAAACAGTAAGTGCAGCTTTAAAGGAGGAATGATGTCACAACAGAGGCCTCGTGTTCAGGTTTCAGTCACACAAGCAGGTTTATGAACATTTGTCTGACAACAGTATGCAATGCAAATATTTCGTATTGAACAGTTATTGTAAACTCTGAGTCAGCTCAGGTCTAGTACACTTTATAATAGGTTATTCAGATTGTGGCCATGAGACTTTGTACACACTCAACAGTTGTTTGTGTTCTGACCAAGCTGGTTAAAGTTGTCTTTGATGTGTCGTATGCTGCATAAAAATAAACTATTTTTAACTGAACATTCTTTTCTACCAGAAGTGTCCCGCATATGGTTGTAGTGTAGCCACTAAATCTGTGGTGTTTGTTTGTGTGTGTGTGTGTGTGTGTGAACCCTTATGAATGATGACAAGAGGAAGTCCTCACAGCTGCTGTTGCCATTCATTCATTAGGCCTACTAAAGTACAGTAAATATGAAAGGTAGAGCAATGGAGTCTAAGGTAAATAATTATTAAATCATGCATTTTTTTGTGTTCAGAATTAACTTCTGTGTATGTTCATGTCACTGTAAAACTAGCGGAAACTAAAGGAAACTAAACGTCCTACTTGAAGGTCCAGCCTTCAAAATAAAGCAAACAACTTGTGTTGTTCCATGTCAAGTAAAGGAAGTGTTGCTTCTCAGTGCTTTTGTTTTACAGTTCATTGCAGAGGCACATTCTGTTACAAGTTTTTACTGATTTCACAAAGAGAGTCTTTACAGCACAGTCTTCATGCATGTATATCCATGACAATAACAATCTGGCAGGAATTATGTTTTACCAATGTATTTCCTATACCTGGTTCCCTCTAGAGCACCACACCTGTTTATGTCCCTGTGGTTTTCTGGTGTATTGCCAATTTCTGAAATTTTTCCAAATGAGTCATAGCAGAAACTTGTGGGTCCCTGCCATAGGCTATAGCCTACATTCACATCTGGGCAGATTCCAGGTGTTACCATTTGGTATAGGCCGACTAATGTGTGTGTCAGATTCAAGCCAAAAGCAAACGATCATGTGTGCTGAATTGATAAGGCTATTTACTTAGCCTATTTATTGTAGCTATTTAATCTTTAATATCAAAAGCCATTGAGGGTAGGCTAAACCCTGATTTCAAATGAGATTGAGAGCACTATCCAAAAAAAAAGAAGAAAAAAAAAAGGAACAGAACACAGAGCAAAGTTAAAAGACACGGCTACAAGCAGATTCAGACAGCATCTACAAAAGCAGAACAGGTTGATCATGCTCAAACTAGCCAAATGTAGTCTATTGATGCTGTGTAATTTCTAAAATAGCCTACTATAATTCCTATCTTTAAAATACAATTCAGATAATAAACACAAAACAGGGTGAGACTGACACTATCAGAATATGGTTGTTTTATGGCGTAGGCGGAATTGGCTTTTATTTTGAAACTCCACGACACGTGTTGATCCTGATTGGCCAGCTTGACAGTGGTACCTCTGCTGAGAGCGGGACCGGAGGCGGAGAAGCAGATTGCAACAGCAGCTCAGGAGGGAGGGAGGATCTGACTGCCAGCAGCCGGTAGGCGTGAAAACTCAAACTATTTACAGCGGAAAGTTGACGGCGGCTGAGTCGAGCGGAAGTTGAGCTCTGGAAGAGTGCGTGCTGCTGCGCGGCGTACAGGTGTCACTAACTTCTATGGTGTTTGTGTGACTCCTTTTGCTGAAAGGCTTCGAAGTGGTTCGGATTAAAGTTAGAGGAGTTATCAACATGTCAAGCCTCCGACCCAGACTGTGTGCGCTGGAGAAAGGACCCAACGGCTACGGGTTCCACCTGCACGGGGAGAAGGGCAAAGTGGGCCAGTTCATCCGGCTCGTGGAGCCCGACACTCCCGCCTCCGAAGCCGGGCTCCTCGCGGGCGACCGGTTGGTGTTCGTGAACGGGGACAGCGTGGAGGGCGAGAGCCACCAGCAAGTGGTCACCAGGATACGAGCCACCGTCGGGGCTCTGGAGCTTATCGTGGTCGACGACGAGACGGCCGAGCTGCTGAAGAAACACAACCTGCAGTGCCGGAAAGAGTTCGTCACGGACGGGATTCCCCTGCCCGGCGGGGACAGCGACTCGGACCGCGGGGACACACAGAGCAACGGCACCCCGCGGGAGTCCACCCCGGCCCCGCGAGAGAACGGAGACAGTTCCTCCGAGAGGTCAGCGAGGCTGAGTGTCAGCTCCAGCACCAAGGTAAGTTACAGTCAAGCAGTGGTGGACAGTAACGGAGTAAATTTACTTGAGGATACTACTGTACAGTACTTAAAGGGATAGTTCACCCAAAATTCAAATTTCATTCATCTACTCACCCTCATGTGGACTAAGGGCTGGGAGAAGTTTCAGAGTCCTCCGTGGCTTCTCTGAGTTACAGGGGGTCTCGGCGTAGCAGTGCATATCCATATAGTTGCAAATGGACACCAACTGTCTTCGTAACAAAAAGACACACCAAAAAATATCCAAATACCTCCATGCTGCTCGTAGGCCTTGTAATGTCCGTCTTGTATTGAAGCCCCGAAATGTGAAATTGTCCTGAAAAAAATTAAATAGGGTATATTTCAAGCTCTTCCCGGTTCGTCAAATTTGGAGAAACTGGGAAGAGGACGGACCCTGGTTTGTCCAAATTTGACGAACCGGGAAGAGGAGCTTCCGCTACAATACAAGCTTGAAATATAGACTTATTTAATTTTTTTCGGGACAATTTCGCATTTCGGGGCTTCAATACAAGACGGGCATTGCATGGATGTATTTTGATGTTTTTTGGATGAACTATCCCTTTAAGTACATATCCAGAGGATTTGTACTTTACTTGAGTATTAGATTTCTTTGGTACTCATTAGGCCTACTCCAACTTGAATACATTTCCAAGACAAATATTTTTTTCACTTTTACTAGAGTTAATTTCTAGGAAGGCTGAAAAGTAATCATTACTTTCAGGTCTGCTCTTTTTTCTTCTTTTTTCTAAAATACTATTGAACACAAGCTGTGTTTGTCAAAGAAGGAAACCCTGAGCAGCTCATCAGCGCAGGTGGTTTCAAAGAGTTAATTCTCAGAAACAACAACACAGAGTTAAAAGGTCCTTAAATTCATTCATAATAGTAATTAATTGATGTGAAAAATAAGAAATTTAAGTAAATTTAAAAGCATGTACTGTGGGATCCTTAAGTACCTTTAAAAGCAAGTACTTTTTTACCCTTACTTGAGCAACAGGACGACTGAGCTACTTTTACTTGTAACGGAGTAAAATTTGACCAGTAGTATTTTGTACTCTAACTCAAGTACTGGGGTCGAGTACTCTATCCATCTCTGTAGTGAAGCACACACCAATTGTTATTATATTATATTAGCCTATATTATATTATATTATTAGGCTCTATTATATTATATTACTTTTTTTGCCTTTGATCAATCCAAGGTAGACCTTGAGAAGTGTCAGGTCAAAAGGTCAGCTGTAGACCTGTTGCCCTGTCAGTCAGTAGTACCCGGGGATTCAATCCAGCATCACAGTAGAGAGAAATCAGAGAAAGTCAGTTGAGAAACTCCTCTGGAGTTCAGATAAGCACAGGTTACAAAACACTTTCAGCTCAAGTTCAAGTCATTGTTGTGAGGGCTTGGCCACTGGCCCGCATTCAAAAATATTGCATTACATTCTAGGCTTCCAACAGACTAATTAGCTACACAATGTATTTTATGTTTGACATCAATTTAATAACATAGTCAAAGTTGAAATTATCACATATCAAGCACATGAAAGTACTGAAATGATGTTTTACATCATACATAAATCAACAGAGTGTTTCTTAGTTGAGGAGAAGTTTGTTGACAGATGGAAAGTTTAAATACAACTAATCCAGTGCATTAGATGGTATTTTTTTGACACAGAAAACATAGTAAAAATGCAATATTGATATTCTGATCAGTATAAATAATGCCTCCAGATAACAGCAAAATCCAACTCTTTTATGGCATCTTGCTGTTCATATGGCCCAGCTTCCCCCATAAATATGATTAATGATAATTAAAATAAATAATGATTAAAACAACAACACAGTGTATTCCATCTTACTCCACTGTAGGAGGCAGAGGCCTCTGGCTTATGGCTCCCTATCTGATCTGAGGCCAGCGTTGCCTGTGAGCTGCAAAGGTTACATGTGAATAGCTCCTCTACTAAGTAGCGCCTTCCACCCGCCAGCGAAAGGTTAGAAGCTGAAGGAGAGAGAGGTGACGCAGCAGAGTGAAATGTCCCAGGCCTTTGTCATATCAGTGGTTTTGGTCTCTGCTCCCCGTCCTGAATCCCCAGTCAAGTTTGGCTTGTTGGATCAGATGCTTCGTCAGATTACATGTGAATGAGACCTTTTTCTCCCCCCACTCTAACCTTATCTAGTTTTAGGGTTTAAGGAGATAGTGAGAGATAGAATTTCACTTTGAACATGTCCACAGTGTTGAGACTGTACAGGAGTCGTCACAACATGTTTGAAATTGGGCTCTGCAGTCACAATAAGAGTTAGATAACAACACTAACAGTCTGACTCTGTCTCGCCACGCTCCATCCTCACAACTGAAATACTTTGAGACTCAGCCATAATCCTGCTTGTGTTGCTGCTTATAAAACAATTTTGTAACATTATTGTTTGGATGTTAGAAAATAGATTTCTGGGGCTAAACTGTTTTTAGCCGTAGCAAAGTCTGGGAGCTGATTTAAATGTTGTGTAACAGTGAAACAAAATAGCCTCATTGTGGAAGTGGTCAGCTGTGCCACACTCTCTGAAGTAGCTTTTTATTTAGGTCCTATTATAAAAATACAGAGGTGCTTGGTTATTTTTAGACATGGAGGAATTATAGTGATTCTGTTTATTGCATCAATTAATACAAAATTCAATATCTTATTATGGGTAAAGGTTATAATTATTGTTTTGATATGTGTTGACATGGCCCTGGTCCCAAATCCATGTCCTTTTAATATTGAGTATGGGCAGGACTCCAGACTAACATTTTTTACTCGGAGCACCGTGGTGCCTAACTTAAAATTTTGGGAGCGCAAGCAGGAATTTTCGGGGCGCACACTGTAAATCGACTTGCAAAGCAAATATTCACATTTTCCTTTTCATTCATGATCCTCACACACGTTGACCTGACGCCTGTAAGGACAGATTCCACATTCTTTGAGTTGCCTGTTCCCCATTTCACCAGTGTTATTTAAAAAAAAAGAAGCAAAGTTACTGCCCCCATTTAGGGTCAGTTTGGAGCCCTGATAGAGTCTGATCAGATGTTTCTATTTGTTGATAGCACATTTTATTTCTGAGTCTGTTCAGGACCTGGTGATCTTTGTCCCCTATTCTCCTATAAATGGGATATATTGCAAACTAACCTTGTTTTATCAAAATACTCCACAATTCACAAAACACATACATGCTGAAACTTTTTTTTATTTGATTTTATACAACAAGGCAGTGCAACATATGCACAACAAATATATTTTTATCGGAGTGAACAAAAATATGCTCGCAGAGTAGGAAACGGTAAAAGAAAATTCCTGAAAAAGAAGATTTTTTTTCTTTTGTTGCTGATCTGAGGTCTTTTAGTGCTCACTTCCTGACTGACGTGGTAGCAATCAACTATTGAGGTGTTTGGCCAGGTGGCACATACAGTACTATATTGCCCAACTAGCTCATGTTAAAGGGATAGTTCACCCAAAATTCAAATTTCACTCTATCTACTCATCCTCATGTCAACTAAGAGCTGTGAGAATTTTCAGAGTCCTCCGTTCCTTCTCTGAGTTACGGGAGGGGTCCACGCAGCAGTATTTGTCCATATGATGGTTGTCAATGGACACCAACTTTCTTTGTCCAAAAAGACACATCAAAAAACATCCAAATACCTCCATACTGCTCGTCTGTAATGTCCCTCTTGTATTGAAGCCGACACAGGAAGAGCAGTGAACTGAGACACTGGGAGCTTCTGCTACAAACAAGCTTGAAATATAGACTTATTTAATTTTTTTCGGAACAATTTCTCATGTCGGGGCTTCAATACAAGAGGGACATTACAGACGAGCAGTGTGGAGGTATTTGGATGTTTTTTGGTGTGTCTTTTTGGACGAAGAAAGTTGGTGTCCATTGACAACCATTATATGGACAAATACTGCTGCGTGGACCCCCCGTAACTCAGAGAAGGAACGGAGGACTCTGAAAATTCTCACAGCTCTTAGTTGACATGAGGGTGAGTAGATAATGAGTGAAATTTGAATTTTGGGTGAACTATCCCTTTAACAGAGAACTGTGTTCAGTGCCATTTTGAGTTGCAAAATGTGTTAAAAGTTTTGGAGACTTGAGAAGAGGTTGTGCTCTCTGCGTGTCTGACTCACTTTAGTGAGTCAGCAATTGGAAAACAGGGTAAATGTGTGTGGCTCGTGCCCCGTCGTACCCCCCCTGACCTCCAGAGAGTGAGAAGGCCGGGCCGGGCCAGCTGGGATGCTGCAGCCCGCTGCCCCTCTCCTCCCTAATGTGAGCTGTGAGCGGCCGGCAGTCCGATAGCAGCCCGTCATATCAGCCTCTCGCCGGGATACACTTGAGTAGGCCTGCTAATGATGACATGCAGCATAATCACACTCCAACAATTGTTTCTTTCATGTGCTTTGCCCCATGGTGACACTCGGTATTACAGCCACCACCAAACTTTCTCACACCGGCTCAACCAAAAAAAAGAAAAAACCAATCCTCCCGGTGATTGGCTCCACAAAGAGCTGGATATCTGATTCTGCAGAGTTTGCTCTTTTTTCTGGGCAGATAAAAGCAGGAACTGAGCGAGCATGTCATCGTATTATGGTAACATCCTGGCCTCCAGCGACTCAGTCCTCCACCGCACCGAGGGTTAGAACTGTCTGCTGGTCGTCATAGAGACTCCCAACAGCAGAGAGAGAGGAGGCTTTGTCCGCAGTGTTTGCATGAGGAGAAAGACGTCTGGGCCAGGGAGGAAAGGAGAGAGGACTCTCACGCCTCGAGAAGGAAGCCACACTGACCCTGAAATACCCACAGCCTCGCCTAACACACACTGTCAATAGGGCTGGTGGAAAGCAAGAATCTGTGTGTGTGTGTGCAAATCGTTGTGGCCACAACATTAAACAGCAATTAGTTGTGCAGTCGTAGGAGTGAAAATGTCAAACAAATAATGTGATAAGAGGATCCTGAGTGAGAGGGTTTGTAGAGAAGCTCTCAGTCTCGCTGGAAAAAAATTGCATTGCCTTTTTTTTGTCTGGATAACAGCAGCAGGGACAGACCTTTAAATGTGGATGTCGCTGACTGACTGAGGGATGAAGTTACCCCACTGGGCAGCCAGCCGCTCAACTGTTGGAATTTGCTCTTTCAGAATGAGTTACATGGCAGCGTTGCCAACTTGCCGCTTTTTTCTCTGGATTGACCAACTTTTCAAATCCTTTAGAAACGTTTCTTCCTGGAAGAACCACGGAAGTACGGTGGCCCAGAGAGCTCAACACACTGAGAAACTATTGATTCAAAAGCACAGTATCAATTTTTTATTGCCAATTTTCATTCAGGCATTGACTCCTCCACTCCAACATGGGTGGAAAGGCAGGTCAGAGGAATGAAGTGGGATTTGAGAAGCTGAAATAAGAGAATTTGGACTTTTCCTCTTAAAAAAACGACTCAAACCGATTATTCAATATCAGAATAGATTAATCGATTCATTGTTGTGGCTCTTATTGTGGCTGTATCATGATATCGTATCGCCATATTCTTGCCAGGACAGTTTTTCTCTTCTTGCCAGTCATTTTACAGTTATTGATAATCACAGCTCTGTCTGGCTTTAAGTGACATGTTTGGGGATTTTTGTCAGATGTTGTGATAATAAAATCTGGATTTTAGCAGCAACTCAGGATGGACTGTTGGTTATATAGGAAAATATATAGATGAGAACAACTTTATTGGAAGTTCAAATGCATTAAAGGACTATTAGCAGATGATACTAAAGACAACAAAGTCTTATCGTCACATTTGCAGAGTTTTTTTCACATCAGTTCTTAATGAACAGCCCATCGGTTACTCATTTGGAGCAAACACTGACATATTACATTTCCCCTATTGTTTCCCAACAACACTTTCACCCTGCGTGCACTCCTTCACGGGAGGACTTCAGACTTCGGCCCCCGGTACTCCGGGTGCAGACCTTGAGGCGGCTCTCATCTTTACTGAGGATCATTGCCTTTTTAGTGTTCACAATGTCTCTTATCTCTCTGCTCGTATAAAGCCTGGGAAAGAACAATTAATCTGTCACTTTATTGGTTCAGGAGTAGGGAACGTGCCGTAAATCAAGATTACTGTGATGTTACTCAACGTGGCCGCAGTTGCTTAAGTTAATTCCACTGTCAGGATGTTTCCAGCTGAGGTACGAAGGATCAGAGTCCTGGTTCTGTGCAGTTCCACCCAACCAGTTAATGAATGAGTTACTGAACATACAGGCAGCTCATAGTTTGATTTATCAATTCTTTAGTGAATAGCTTGACCAACTCTATCTAGACCAATTCTTATTTTATATTATATGATATTTGTTAATCATTTTCTCAAATTAGTGAAGTTTCTTCACTAATTGATGTGAGTTCTGATGTAATAAACCTAATCATTGTTCTGTAGGGGACGGACTACAGAGGGCAAAGTTAGTGCAAATATTTTGCACTGCAGTTTAGTTATCTTATCTAGATCGTCATGCCATCATACAAATATGATGTAATCAGTATTTTCTTTTTTATCAAGTCTTCCTGAGAAAATGCTTAAAGGTCCAGTGTGTAATAATTGACGATGTTTATTGGCATGTTTAAGCTGAATATACTACCCATGAATATGTATAATCGCTATAAAATAAAACTGGTCCAGAGAGTGTCGCCATCTTGCGCCGCCATGTTTGTATGGCAGCCTGAATGGAAAATCCAGCCAACCAGAGTGCAAGTTTCACCAGTTTTGCATTCATAAAACCAACGAAGAATCTAGAATCTGAATGCTGGATATCATGGTTTTCACCCCATTTTACACGCTGGACCTTTAACTCTACTGGGTTATATTTTGTCCATCCCATTTATGTTAAAGGATCTTGAGGCAGGATCAAGGAAGAAAACTCATTAGCGATACAACGGGGAAAGGGTTACTGAGCCATCAGAAGCTGGTGCAGCGCATACTCTCCACAGCAGTGCCGCTGATGATGATGAGACATCCGTCCACCGCGAGGACAGCAGTGTCATTTGTTCAAGGACCCAGAATTGCAGCGAATTTTGCAGCACACAGCCTGTTCACGGCAACGGAGAGACACGCCAGAGGGCTCATTCTTTTTGGTTTTGAACGCTTCATCACTCAAAACTCAAAACGCGTGTGCATTTATTCACAAATCCTGCCTCAAGATCCTTTACTTCATAATTAGAATATTAACAACACCCAAAACAGTTCAACAGCAGAATGATGGTGAAATCTCTCCAACAGTCTCAGTTTAAGCTCACCCTTCCCATTTTGATCCTTTATAAAGGTTTATTGCAGGGGTCTTTTTATGGTATACTGTACCTGCTCAATCAGTTTTACCTCTTATTTCATCACTGGAGAAAAATATAATGATAAACTAATATAATGATTAAATTAGTAACAGTTTGGTAATGATTTACAGTCTGTCAATGCAGTTGAAGCCTCTCTCTCACTCATGGATGGCTGTTAAAGGAAACACGACAACGGCTATAGGTGACTTGACTCGACCCTCACATGGAGCAGCGTGTCTTTTTAGTATCGGATGAGCAAAAAGACAGAAAGGTTTGGTTACTGAGCTCAGATCTGGATGACATCGTCCGGGGCACCGGCCTTTCATCAGCTGGTTCTTTGCGATGGCCTCCATCCAAAACAAACTTCATGAACAGGCTGTTGGCGTCATCTGACTGAGATTCTCGCTGCCTTACTGTTTTTTTAGTGACACAGTCTAAATAAACCCTCGCCCGGATCCAGAGAGCCTGCTGGTCGCCCCAGCTTTCCTCACAGTCCTCTATTCTTAGCATCAAAAAAACACTGAGAAACTCTATTCATCTCTCAGCCTGTGGTATTTGGGGTCAACGGAGGACATGTTCTTCTTGTGATCAATTCCATAGTTGAACCTGGAGATCTATCAAGACCTTATGGGGGTCTTTGGAACCACAGGGACATGATTACATTTGGAGTAATCAGTAATCAGCTTAGTGCGTGATCTGAATAAATTGATAGTATATGACACATTGAGCTCTGTCAGTCTGCAGTTGCTCAATTTAGAATTCAGCATTGCCAAACACTGAGATGTTTGAATAGGTAGAGACCAGGAGGAGGCCTCGGTGTGGGAATATAAAGATGCTTGTGGAGATGCTTTTACTGATAGATAATAAGAAAGAGATTCAGTGAACCATCCATTTATAGCTGCCAATCCAAGTCTGGCTCATGGTAGCAGGAGGGTAAGCAAGGCAGCCTCGAAGTCCAACTCATCCCAGCTCCTCCTTCATCATCCTGACTGAAGGTCCAGACCAAAAGTGACAGGAACGTGACAGTAACTGGAAATCATTTCTTTTCTATTTGAGCCGGTGCCTCTCGATGTCGAGCAGCAACCAGCCTGTTGGACTCAGGACGTGTGGGCCTGTGGAAGAGTTTAAGTCCAGGCAGCTTTATGGTAATGAGCTGTGGCTGTTTGGCACTAGCCAGCAGGATCTTGTCAAGAGCTCCTCTCTAGGGAACACTCACATACAACCGAAGCCAACAGTGAACTACCAAAACCTGCATTTCTTTAAATGGTTACTTCAGTCTGGTTCGTCCCCATGTTAAAACAGCCTGGTACAAAAACAGTAGATGTGGATGGTCTCTAACAGGACCCCTCCCCATATTTAATTTAGAATTAGAACAAGAGAGGAAAAGAAAAACCTCAGGTGCTGTAACATGGAGCAGGAGAAAATTCCTGGTTAAGTAGCCTTAATTTAACATGAACAAACCCAGTATTTAAGACATATTCTACCTTAAAGCTCCAGTGTGTAATATTTGTCCCGGTTTATTGGCAAAATCTGAATATACTACCCATGGATATATTTGTATAAGTGTATAATCGCTATAAAATCAAATTCCTGGTTAAATAGCATCTTTGCCGCCATGTTTAACATGAACAAACCCAAATTAATGAAATTACAGATGAGTATTTAATTCTAAACAATATTTTTAAATTTTCATCTTTTACATTTTCGGTTGATTGGCAAAATCTGAATATACTACCAGAGGTTTGGAAACTATCACAGTATAATATCTTGTATACCTTGCCCAAAATCAAATTTGTTTCCCATTCTTTTGCAGGCTGCTTTAATTATTTTTCTCTAAAACTGTAGAAAACTAAAATAACACACTGATGTTGCTGAAAATATTGCAAAAGAGTGTTTCATTTATACCTTTATGTCTTTTTGGAGATCATTTCATCTTCCACTTGCTGAACTGAGGACATTACCAGAGGTTTTGAGCAGGGGTGCCCAAACTTTTGCATGCCATCTGGACAGCACATAGGGCGTGGTCACTGAGTGATGAGTGATTTCGGACACAGCCACAGTGTTTAATTTCACCTGATGTTGTTTCAGCACACATCTGCTTGCTAACATTTAAAGGGATACGCCAACATATTTTTGTTTTTACATATCTTGCCTCACTTATGCGTGCAGTAACAAGGGAGAGCCCATATTGCCCGTAATTAGCTTAGCTCAAACGCTGGAAGTGTATCGGTAATGTTAGCCTGCCCCCACCTAAAGTCATCAGAGACACTCTTCAGCAACTCTAAGCGGACCGATTTTAGTCTCAGAGCTAACAAAATGTTTGAAATGTTGAGCGGTCAAAAGATCGGTCAAACGGATTTACAAAGAGTTTATTTTGGTTCAAGCTAGCTAAACTCGAGGGTTTAATTCCTATTTTAAAACACTTCTGTATGCCAGGAGGACAACGGGTGTTTTATTTTGTGATAACCAGAAGTGCGTTGGTCAAAACTGGCACTTTTAGCGCCATTTCCGAACAAAATAGTTCAAAAAGCTGGTATTTAGACAAATTGTCCTCTGATTAAATAAAAAAATGTTTGAAATGTTGATAAATAAATTTAAAGTTTAAATAAATGAAATCAGCTTCTGACTGCTGATTTCAGCTTGGGTAGGAGACAGGCTAACACTACCCATACACTTCCAGTGTTTGAGCTAAGCTAATTACAGGCGATACGGCTCTATCTCCCTTGTTACTACACGCACAGTGGAAAGAATGGTGTCTATCTGCTGGTCATGGACTTGGGAGTGAGGCAAGACACACACAAAAAATGTTGGTGTATCACTTTAAAGTAGCTCCACATTGGCTTTAATGTTTGCAAAACCTGTGAAAGCAGTTGTTGGGTCTTGACTCATTTCAGGTGCAGAGTTGGCGAGCATGGGCCATCTCTACAACCGCACACACGCGCTGCAACACACTGGCTTCACACACATACACACACTCAGCAGGTTCCTCTGTCAGCAGATGAGTTGCTGCTGCTGGGTGGAACCTGTTGAGAAACCACTTCCTGTCCTCGTCATAGCTCTCATGTTGCTATAGCACTGAGGCTAGGCTGTTTGTTTTCGTCTCAGTCAGTTAATGATAACCACGGCGCTACACGTAAGTGGTGGCAGCTCCGTGGAGTTTGTGTTTGATTATGTAAAGCTAATAACTTCCACAGGCCATAAACACAAAGCTGCCCATGCTCGCTGTGTTAATCCGTGGAGCTCGGCTCGGACGCGCAGGACGCCGTGCCACCAAAATATTACTGACTCACTGTGGGAATCATACTGTGTGTTGCTGACAAACCTGTTAGGGTGGTTTGTACCAAAATAGCTCAGTTCAGAGAAGACATGGAGCTTTTACAGCGTGTATAGGGACACTTTAGTCATCCAAGTGTCTAAGTTCAAGGTCCTCGCTCCTCACACTCAGCCCTCGCTCTGCTCACATCTGATGTTTAACTATTGCGAGCTGTAAAATCATTAACCTTGAAAAGGACAAAACTGTCATATCAAGTGACCTTAAGACTTTTAAAATGAATAAACAGACATGAACATAGATAGTCTCTTTGATCTCCCTCTGATTCAGACCAACAGATGAACTGATACACTGAGCTCTGTCATCACACTGACAGTCACTGCTTCCTAACATGAAGTCTGCACATGTGACGCTTCCTGTCAGAAGCTGCAAAGGGGAAAAAAAATTCTTAAAAGTCAGGGTTTAAAAATGAATAAATCAGTCAAACATTAGCTTTTCATACAATTAAAACATTGCTTTACAGAATAAAACCAACCCAGCCCACCCACAACCCTTGACAAGGACCATGATAACACAAACTCAACCAAGGCAGGGTTGGATATTATACAGTATGTGCTTTCATTTACAGTCAATAAAAACCATGTGTACTATATCTCACACATAAAGCAATAGCTTTGAGGGGACGATGCAGGCAGGTTTCCTAAAAACAATAATTAAGCGATTGGAGTGAGCAGCAGCAGATGTGACACACAGCTCACAAGTTTTTGGTTTCATATATTTTGCATAGACATAGAATAACCTGAGAATCATCACATTTTTATTATTCTCTTCAGCAGGGCCGTTGCTAGGAATTCTGGGCTCCTTGAACGAATACTAAAGTGGGCCCCTGGGCCCTGACTTATCATTGGCACTTTTTTCCCCAAGCCTCTATACTGTTATCTTAGACTATTCTCTGGCATGTATTATCACTTTTTTATTTACTTTGTCTTGATGCTGATGCAAAAGAAATTTGTTAGATTAGCCACGTCCTCTAATTACTTGTCTCCATCTGCCCCTCTCTTTAAGAAACTTAACATATTGTCAATTTATGACGATAATACCATTCAATCTTGCATATTTATTCATAAATATATTAATCTTCCGCATTTGCTTCCGAGATCTTTCAATGAATTCTTTACAGTTAACTCTCAGGTCCATTCTTACAATACAAGACACACTGATAAACTTTATTCTCCCTTTTGCCGCACTACACATAGTTTTCTTTTGCTTACAGAGGTTTTTCACTTTGGAATTGTCATCTTCATATCGCAAAAATATCTTCATCCCTGATTAATCTTAAGTCCAGACTGAAAGCCTATCTGATGTATCATAATAGTTTATTTTCCTAATATAGTTATCATTAGATCATCATCATCTATACATGCTCACCCATTCATACACAATCATTTTACACTCATACATACTCATAATTTTATTGAAGTCTTTGTTATAAATAGGCCCGTGTACTGTTTTCTTTTTTGTTGTTGTTGAATTGTTTTTGAATATTGGCATACTTTTTGGGGAGGTGTTTTGTATTAGCCCATATAAGGTTTTTAACCTCTCCCGCACTTACTATTCTTGTTTCGTTTCAGTTTTTTAAATTGTCCTTGATATTTATGGTGCAAATAAATAAAACTAAAACTAATCATTAGTATGAGTATTAGTCAGGATCATATGCAGTATAATTTAGTCACAGAAGGATAAGGCTACTGGGTTTTTTTGTGGGCCCTACTGGGCTCTGGGCCCCGGTCACCTTTCTCCCCTGCTACGGCCCTGCTCTTCAGTATCAACATGCTCTAATACCTCGTTGTCATACTTTCCTACTACAGTTGTTTGCACACAGATGTTGTGTGTAGGTTGTTCCGTCCTGTGTTATTAGGCCATGCCCTGGTTTGGCAAGCCGCGACTGAAAGTTAATGAAGCACTGGTGTAGAGCACTGGATCCAAACTGGCACACCAACAGTCACCATGGGCAGGATTCAGGATCAGCAGGGATCACCACAGGTCAATGTGCTGAGGGTGTGGAATGATCAGGGTTGGTAAACATTAGTCATTCTACCAGTGCAGGTTGTTGTAGAGGTTCTGCTGGACTTTACCCACACGTGTCATTGTCACACAGCGAGTGCTGTCACTGCCTGCACACTACAGCTCGGCTCTGTGTGTGTGTCTTTGCTGATACTGTGGTTTTCCTGTGTGCCCTGGAAATCAGAAAGTGTCTCAAATGTCGCATCGTGGTGCTCAACACAACTGCTGTGGCGAACTCTCGTCAACACAAAACAGAAACTCACATATAGTTTTTATCTGTACTTCTCTCAGGACTGAGGTAGTGGAGCCAAAATGTCTGTGTTTACTCAGTTGTTAGCTTCAATAAAAAGCCCCACAGTCTTTTTTTTTTATATAGGTCAAATGCAAAGGAAGCAGAGCCAGAGACACCTGCCTGTCGGCCTGGTTACAGTACCACAGCAGCTCAGGTCTGATCATGGCTCCCCCTGCTCCTCTCTGGTTGCTCAGAGAGGTCAACCGTTTAGAACCTGATCAAAAGGAAACTCAGCCTGGCATCCTTCCTGAGCCTCTGTTGCTCCCCACATTATTCCTCCTCCACCTCCCTGCTGGGTGCTGTCACTGCGCCCAGGCCGGGGCCTCAGGCCTCTCTGAGTTAATCCCCTGGGAGAGGAGGAGGTCTGACACACAGAATGTTAGCTTAAAACCTGAGTAGAGTAGGGCCTGATGATTTCTGCAATCACGGAGTTGTGGAACTCGATACAGAGCTGAGCAGTTCCCAGGTGACTGCTAGTGTCAGCTCAACTGTTGTTTTGCAAATTCTGCCAACATTCTGCTGATTGGAAACGTAAAAATCCATGCAATGACCACATATTGTCGAAAAGCCATGTGCAAAACAGGAAATTATTTTTTAAACTAATATATTTATTTTACTGGAAACAGTTTAAAGCTCAAGAATTACTATTTTGTTGGTACTCGAAGTCCTTGTAGTGCCATGTTATGTTGCATCATGCAGTATTTGTTCTTAAAGGGATAGTTCAACATCTTGGCAACTGGCCCATTGCCATAATCCCAGTAGGTTTGTTACCTTTAATTGTTGGTGCAAGCTATTTTAGAACGGCGGAGCAGAGCAGTGAGCTGCTCAGCGCTACGCTACGGAGGCTAGTTGGATTTCTTGGTTTCCCTCATCAAAATCATCAAATACACAATCCAACAACTCCACAACGCTCTGGTGGACAAGTTGTGACCTGCACATTCACCACGCTATGAGATAAACATGGAACGTTATGAAATGGAGCCGTTTTCGAGGTGAATACAGAGACTGCTTGCTGCAAAACTGTCCCTGAACGCATCGCTCATCAGCGGTTTTGCATGAATTTACCTTGAAAACAACTCGTCTCGTAACGCTCTGTTATCATCTCATAGCCTGGTGAATGTGCAGGTCACAACTTGTCCACCAGAGCAGAAAGATGAATATAAGGTATGAGTGAAGGACAGAGGAGACGGTCTATTTGTGCCACAGCCCGACTCTCTGCTCCCTGTGGTGCAGTAAATGGATTAGAAGGTGCTGGTTCACCTGACATGCCGGGCTCCAGCAAAACAAGAGGAGTTCCTCTCAGCTCCAGCAGCTTCACTCATCCATACATCCTGTGTTATGAAATGAAATGAAAGCCAGGGAGGAGACCTTTAATCCATCAGTTCATCCTTAAAGCTCTACACAGGCACGCCTTTGGTTTTTGTTGAAGTCTATCACTTAAAAAGGGAGGGATGTGCATTTTTTTTTATTGTTAAAAGGCAACATCTGAATCATCTGTCTTTAGACTAGCAATCATTCTATTGTAAAGTAATCAAAAGGTGGAGGACAACTGTTCTGGCTCTGATTGAGGGTGAGAAATCCACATCACCACTATCTGGTCCAAGAGCTCCACCTGGATGACTGAAGGAAGGAACCAGTGTGGGGAAGCTCCGTCAATCACTACATGGTCCAGTCAAGTCCTGTAGCTTAAACTGAAGTTTGCACAAAACTTCAAGGGGAAAAAACAAGCTTTTAATTGCCAAGAAACATTGTTACAAAGAAATACTAAATAATAATTCCAGGATCAGAATAGACTCATAAGAATAAAAAGAATGACAAGTTGTGAAATGAGAGGACTCATTGCGCATAAAATAGTATGATGCTTTCTGCAGTGGACGCTTTTGGTTGAAGTTCAGATGAAGATGGTCTGTATTTTGATTAAAGTGGTGAAGAGGGGGAGAGGGGGCTGCTGGGTAACAGCAGAGAGAGAAAAAACTTTTCAATTTGACAGCTTAGCAGCCAGTTGGTGAAAGAGATAAGGTGGCAGGTTGTGATTGGATGCACCAGATGATGGAGAGGTGGAGCGTAAAGATAGCGTGAAAACTAATTGGTGACTCAGTTGACATGTTTAACATTTTGGCAATTTGGCCCATTGCCATAATCCCTATAGTTTCCTGTCGGGGGCAGTTTTTCAGCAAGCAGTCTCTGCATTGAAACCAAAAAATCCTGTTAGCCTCCGTCGCGTAGCTCTGAGCAGCTCACGGCTCTGCTCCACCATTCTAAAAACAGCTTGCACCTACAATAAAAGGTAATGTGTTCACAGTGTGTGAGCTGTGTGAGGTGGATGGCAGGGCTGAGAGGATGAGACCAGGATGTGAAAGATGCTGAGGTGAACTGCAGAGTCAGCTGATCACTCATCACGTTTCATAAGCAGGTGGTAGGACTGTTCCATCTCCTTATCACGGAGCCTGAGGCGGCTGTATCGTGCAGCATTCCTGCACCTTGCTCCTCACCTGTTATATCATCCTTATCATCTTCATTAACAGCCTTTGATCGCATCGACTTTGTCATAAATGTGAGATTCCATCCAAAGGTTCAAAGCTACAATCAGCTCATCTCAGAGTTTCACCTCGCCCAGGATGTTCCAGCAATCATCAACCACTCTGATTTCATATTAACTGCGGGAGCACTATGTGTGTGTATGTGTGTGTGAATGCTGAGGATGCAGTAGTGGGTGTTAAATGGACACCAGGCAGAGAATGATTGACAGGTTGAGCTCCTGATAGCTGAGGATGGAGCACAGATAGCTGAGGGTTTATCAGGTGATGGGTGGAGGACACGTTTTATCAGAGCTTCAGTCTTCACACCACTGTCACCGCCTCATGCAGCCGAGCTGTAAAACATGTCAGAGGCTGCTCTCACATGGATGAGAAGGAGAGTTAGCGCAGGGATAAAAGAATAAAAGACAACAACTTCAAATCAGAGAGTTAGTTTGAAATGAGATTTTTAGATAGTGTTGAGAATAATAGTAAATAAAAAGAAGGTAAATTGAAACATAACTTTATGTCAGCCACTCAGCCACATGCAGTGAAGTCAGTAACTGATGTGTTAAAGGGATATTTTATTAGTATAGCCAATTTTTACAAACAGTTTGTCTCAAAGGGCTTTACATGGCATCATAACAACATCCTCTGTCCTTAGACCCTCACATCCACTGAGGAAAAACTCCATGGAAAACCCTTTTAACAGGGAAAACCAGGAGAAAGCTCAGGGTGAGCAACAGAGGATCCCTCACCCAGGATATTTGTAAAACACAGCTGTCAAACACAACCAGTCACACTCTCTCCTTTCAAATGGTCAACTGAAAAACACTGAAAGAAAGGAAGGTTGGAGATTTAATATTTCATTTTTTAATGACACAGAGAAATTCTTTGCTGTGAAAAGTAGTGCTGTGATGTTGGATGGTATTCACTGTGATAAATGCAGAAATAAAGGCAGAAGTTTCTCTTCTGATGAAATATTTTGACATCTGAAACAGTTTTTCAACAGTTCTCCTGAAATTAGATTTAAAAAATGATATCATAGTTAGTATATTAAATTCGAACTGATTTATTGTGACACAGGGCCAGCAGTCAGAAATATTGTATTAATCCCTGAGGGGAAATTCTTCTGTCACGGAGCTGCCAATAGGCAGGGCAATTTTATTTGTATAGCCAATTTATACAAACCGTTTGTCTCAAAGGGCTTCACATAGCATCATAAACACATCCTCTGTCCTTGGACCCTCACATTCACTGAGAAAAACTCCATAGAAAAGCCTTTTAACAGGGAAAAATTGGAGAAACCTCAGGGTGAGCAACAGAGGAGGATCCCTCACCCAGGACGGACAGAAAACTGAAAATATGAAATGTAATAAATTGAAAAGATATAGGTAGATAAAAAATACTTATAAATGAAATGAAATAATAGCATCAAAATAAACATATTTGGTATATTAATATTATGGAATTTAGAAGTATACACGGTGCAGGTGCAGAGTTAAAGAGTGTAATGTGATTCAGATGTTTGATACTTTAAAAAGGATGACTTGTTCATTCCTATTTTATCATAGAAAGTCCAAAATTAACTTTCCATTCCATTTTAAGTTAAAAATAGATAAATAGTAATAATTAGTACATGTTCTCCTGACCTTACACTTCAGTTGTAGTACTTATAACAGTTGTGTTTTCTTGGTGGAAGTCATTTTCCAGTCCTGTGGCGTCACATCCTGAGGCTGCAGCGGTCCCTACGTAAGGACAGGATTATCAGAGACACTTATTCATCACCACTGTTGATGTTTAGCAGACAGCTGGCAGCTGCACCACCTGGAAAACTGTCGCCAGTGACGGACTGGAAAATGACAACACTTTATGGAGCCGGGCTGATTTGTAATAGGAGCCAGTAGGAGTCCTGCAATTAAGACGGAGCCGCTGACGTCAGAGCAGCACATCTCACCTGCACCTGCCCTTATGTTTTTGACCTCATAATGAATCGCTGTATACAGTATGTAAACAGGGAAGTGAGCTGACGTACAGTACATACCATGGAGCGATTGTATCGATGTGGGATCTCTGATTGACGTAAAGCAGCTGCAGCGGAGAAAGTTAAAGTGCACTGAGTAGTAAATGAGTGACCACGGCTCAGAATCACAGTCACTGAGCTGCTGCTGTTTGTCCTCCTGTGATTCACTTCAATACAGGAAGCATTAAAGCACCAGCAGAGAGGGAGACATCAGCTGTTTGCTCTTTATCAAGCTCTTTTTGTTATAACACGTCTCACTCAGTCAGTATTAGACTCATTAATCTCATTAATAGCTATAATCCGATTTATAGCTATTAGAGAATAATCGTAAGGTGGGAAAAAGGCTGATGATATGATGATCACGAGTAAAGTTCAGGGAATACGCTGTACTACCGTTTTGTGCATCATTTTGAAAAGCTAAATATTAAAGGGGCTTGTGGTGTGATGTCAGAATTGTTCATATGCTGCTGCCCCCACACAGCAGTTGATGTAAAATGCTCTGCTTTCTTTGTAACAAGTGTTTGAACTATTATATGTAAAGGGATAAAAAACAGCTTCTTTTTTTTTTTTTGGAATAATGTAAAAATTTGATAGGCTTTAGTTTTATTCCCTAATATCGATCCATTTTTTTTATCTGCCATTGTCTTTTATATAATCAATTTGTGAAGCAGGCACAGTAACACATTACACTGCACATGTGTAATTGTGTACGTGACAAATGAAGCTTATCTTATCTCAAATAAAGTTATCAAAAGTAAAATATTATGAGGTAGTTAAGTCCAAGAAGTATTCTTTTTTCATTTTAATTATAATCAATACTTATGATGTGTTATGTAATAGCTCATCATTTTTAATGTAGTAATAGATTCAGTTTTTTTTTTTTGTCTTAAAGGGATAGTTCAGTTTTTTTGAAGTGGGGTTGTATGAGGAACAAAATGGCCATTAAGTACTGGCCGCATCATGCACTGAGACACAGGCAATACACTGTTGTGAATTTTGGACGATTAATCAGCGTATTTTTGCCTACAAGAAGTCCCGTCTCAAAATAATACACCAGTTCAAGAGTACGGTAATTAAAAAGTAAAAATGTGCAATGCATCAGCTGGTCGGAAAAAAGTTAGTTTATCTGGAACGAACCAACTCGTTGCTGGATCAGTTTGGCTCATACAACCCCACTTCAAAAAAACTGAACTATCCCTTTAAAATATGTCAAAAATGGCTTGAATCAAATATCCAAATCACAATTTGGACAGATAATATTATGTACATTATGACTAACTGTGTTTCCTTAAATTGTACATTTTAATTATCCAGAGTCAGACCAAAAGTACTGTTGAAGCTGTTACAGTGTTAAGACGGCCAGGGAATGAAAACTGTTTACACCTTTTAAATGAGCTGTCACACTGACGTTCTCCTCTGTGTGTGTGTGTGTGTGTGTGTGTGTGTGTGTGTGTGTGTGTGTGTGTGTGTGTGTGTGTGTGTGTGTGTGTGTGTGTGTGTGTGTGTGTGTGTGTGTGTGTGTGTGTGTGTGTGTGTGTGTTTGTGTGTGTGTTGTGTGTGTGTAGGAGGAGCGCAGCGGGCTGCGGCCTCGTCTCTGCCACCTGAAGAAGGGACCCGGCGGCTACGGCTTCAACCTGCACAGTGAGAAGTCCAAACCGGGACAGTTTGTCAGAGCCGTGGACGAGGACTCTCCGGCGCA
Organism: Decapterus maruadsi; assembly: GCA_030347415.2. NCBI lineage: Eukaryota > Metazoa > Chordata > Actinopteri > Carangiformes > Carangidae > Decapterus > Decapterus maruadsi. The sequence goes on from CM064888.1 coordinate 21,155,031, forward strand.
CAGAGCCGGTCTCAAACCACAGGACAAGATCGTCCAGGTACACACACACTCACACACGCTACACACTGCTGCTTCAGACTGTGTGTTTGTGTGTGTTTCCCTCAGTTTGTTGCTGTATCAGCTGTAATCCTATTACACCGGTGAGCAAGCAGGAAGTTTAAATCCCTGCTAGTTCTAGGAGGAGGAGTTTGTGTGTCTGTGTGTCTGTGTGTGTACAACTGTGACGTATGTGTGATATTTCTACGTGTTGATGCAGATGTGTTCATACACCGGCCCTTGTTGTGTGATATTCTGTGTGTGTGTGTTTTTTTGGGGGGGTTGAGGTCAGAGTTAATCTACTTACTGTGTCTGTGGCTGAATTACAGGCTGCTCCCACAGCGCGGGGGGGGTGGAGGGGTAGAGGGGTGGAGGGTGGGGGGGTGGAGGGGGGGGGGGTTGATAAAGTAATACCATGAGCTGATGCAGAGCGTGCATCAGCAGGGCGGAGGTGGAGTAGAGAATGCAGAGAATGTGATGGAGTCCTGCAGCACCAGGCCGTACCACCTGTTCACCGTCACGGCTCGTCCTCCCACTGGGATTCCTCACTGGCTTTATCTCAGGAGGCTGGATTAGCTCCAGCTCAGGGAGCATCTTCATCACCAGCACCATCACTCCTCCCTCCGTCACTCTGTCCATTAGTCTGCTCTTATCTTCCACATCATGAGAGCTCTGTGTCTCTGGATCTTGTCAGGGAGACACACAAAGCAGTTGTGTAATTCAGATCCAGGTTTTATATCGCTGCCAAAACTACATTTTTAGTTCTGATAACGACGACGTACTTGGTGTTTCGGCTGCGGAACATCAGTTTCCTGAGCACCACCTTTACCCAAATGCGTGTAGATGCGTCTCCAGATGTTCAGCTAGATGAAGCTAAACAAAAATATGTAACAGTGACATGCAAAGGTTTCTCCAGCCCTGGTCCAAATGTCTGTTACTGTGAACATTTCCACAAGACATAAAGTTACAGATGAGACCTTCCCTTTATATTTTAAATACTATCTTTATTTTTTTATCTTTTACATTTTCAGAACAACAGAAAAGGAAAAGGAAAAGGTCCCTCAGCAGAGATTTCTTGTCTGATACCTTGGTCAGAAGTTCTCTGAGAACTCAAGTCTCCTGGGTTTCGTTCTGTTGCAGCTGCTGCTTTGTTTCCCTTTTTCAAAACTAAAATAATACACTGATGTTGATTAAATAATGAAATAGAGTGTTTGTTTGTTTTTTCAAGTATGTTTTTTTGGGCGTTTTTGCCTTTATTTGATAGATCAGTAGAGATGGTCAGGAAAGGGGGGGCAGAGAGGGGGAATGACATGCAGGAAAGGTCTGCCCGACGCGGGATTCGGGGATGGGGGCACCACTGCGCCAACCCTGTTTTATTCCTGGGTGAGGGAACCCTGAGGTTTCTCCAATTTTTCCCTGTTAAAAGGCTTTTCCATGGAGTTTCTCCTCAGTGGACGTGAGGGTCTAAGGGCAGAGGATGTTGTTGTGATGTCATGTGAAGCCCTTTGAGACAAACTGTTTGTAAAAACAGGCTATTCTAATAAAACTGCCTTTCCCTCTTTGTTTAACTTTGTCTTTTGGATCATTTCATCTTCTTGATGAACTGTTCACATTAACACACATTTCGACCAAGGATGCCCACACTTTTGCATGCCACTGTATAAATAATTATGGTGATGATGATGATGATGATGATGATGATGATGATGATGATGATGATGATGATGATGATGATGATGATGATGATGAGCTGAATTTGAATTGGTTAAACTTTAAAGTGTGACTCCTCGCTATAGTCCTCGCTTCAGCAGCGTCGGTTTAATTCCACCTGTGGCCCTTTGCTGCGCGTCATTCCCCTTCTGTCCCTCCACAGCTCCTATTAATTAACAGCCTAAAAGCTGAAAAATAGACAAAAAAGAACAATAAAAAAAACTGAACATCAAAATTAATTTTTGAAAAAAATCATGTAATGGTTGAACTGTCCCAAGACATTTAGTTGTTGTTAGTAAACATGTCGTCAGAAACAGACCAGACTAAATTTAGCTTTCATCATTTATCATAAAAGCTTGTAGAACTCAACCTGCTGTACTCGATGCCGGTGAAGATCCATCATCAGCTGTCACTGTGACCTGTCAGCTGTGATGACCTCATTCTAGAAACAGAACAACACGTCCACTGTGGAATAAGTGATGCTGCCTCAGCTGACGTCATGTGTTCAGTCTTCACCTGTCACATCAAACAAACAAAGCCAGTTTCCCTCAGACATGAATCTGTATTCAGGTCAGACTGGAGCGTCTGGCTGCTTGAAGCCCTGCTTCCCACAGCAGCGTCAGGCTCCGGTTAGACCAGGTCCACGCTGACGTGCTGGGTGTGGTGATCCTGGTGGGAGTGCTTCCCAGCTCCAGCAGCTGCTCAGGCTGTCTGTCTGTTGACAGACCAGGTCCACGCTGACGTGCTGGGTGTGGTGATCCTGGTGGGAGTGTCGCACCAGACCCACAGTTCTACAGCACCAGACCCACATTCCAGCTCCAGACCCACAGTTCAGCTGCTGCAGCAGCAACCAACTGTCTACAGCACCAGACAGTGTCTACAGACCAGACCCACAGTCCTCTACAGCACCAGACCCACAGAACACAGACACTCTGACAGCTGAGACCCACAGACAGCACCAGACCCACAGTTGACATGGTGATACAGCACCAGCCAATGACCCACAGTCCTCTACAGCACCAGCTACAGCACCAGAGCTACAGCACCAGACCCCAGTTCTACAGCACCAGACCCACAGTCCTCTACAGCACCAGACCCACAGTCCTCTACAGCACCAGACCCACAGTCCTCTACAGCACCAGACCCACAGTCCTCTACAGCACCAGACCCACAGTCCTCTACAGCACCAGACCCACAGTCCTCTACAGCACCAGACCCACAGTCCTCTACAGCACCAGACCCACAGTCCTCTACAGCACCAGACCCACAGTCCCCTACAGCACCAGACCCACAGTCCTCTACAGCACCAGACCCACAGTCCTCTACAGCACCAGACCCACAGTCCTCTACAGCACCAGACCCACAGTCCCCTCTACAGCACCAGCACCAGACCCACAGTCCTACAGCACCAGACCCACACAGCACCAGACCCACAGTCCTCTACAGCAGCAGACCCACAGTCCTCTACAGCACCAGACCCACAGCTACAGCCCCAGACCCACAGTCCTCTACAGCACCAGACCCACAGTCCTCTACAGCACCAGACCCACAGTCCCCTACAGCACCAGACCCACAGCTACAGCACCAGACCCACAGTCCCCTACAGCACCAGACCCACATCCACTAGTCCTCTACAGCACCAGACCCACAGTCCCCTAGAGCACCAGACCCACAGTCCTCTACAGCACCAGACCCACAGTCCCCTAGAGCACCAGACCCACAGTCCTCTACAGCACCAGACCCACAGTCCCCTAGAGCACCAGACCCACAGTCCTCTACAGCACCAGAAATGTTTTTCAGTCCTTACAGCACCAGACCCACAGTTACAGCACCAGACCCACAGTCCTCTACAGCACCAGACCCACAGTTCTACAGCACCAGACCCACAGTCCTCTACAGCACCAGACCCACAGTCCTCTACAGCACCAGACCCACAACTACAGCACCAGACCCACAGTCCCCTACAGCACCAGAGAAGCACAGACCCACAGTCCCCTACAGCACCAGACCCACAGTCCTCTACAGCACCAGACCCACAGTCCTCTACAGCACCAGACCCACAGTCCTCTACAGCACCAGACCCACAGTCCTCTACAGCACCAGACCCACAGTCCTCTACAGCACCAGACCCACAGTCCTCTACAGCACCAGACCCACAGTCCCCTACAGCACCAGACCCACAGTCCTCTACAGCACCAGACCCACAGTCCCCTACAGCACCAGACCCACAGTCCTCTACAGCACCAGACCCACAGTCCCCTACAGCACCACAGTCCTCTACAGCACCAGACCCACAGTCCCCTACAGCACCAGACCCACAGTCCCCTACAGCACCAGACCCACAGTCCTCTACAGCACCAGACCCACAGTCCTCTACAGCACCAGACCCACAGTCCCCTAGAGCACCAGATCCACTATCAGTCCACCTCTAGTGTGACACACAGGAGGCTCAGTGTAAATGTTTTTCAGCTTTTTATTTTTATGCAACACAAAGAGGAGAAACAGAGTTCCAGAGCTGTGGTGCTGCAGCATCCGGAGCTACAGCTGCACTGAGGAAGCTCTGACACTTACAGTACTGTAGAACCTCTCAGCAGGTGGAGAAGGTTACACACCTCGTCTCATCCTCTCCTCTTGTCTCTTCCTCTCCTCTCCTCTCCTCTCCTCTCCTCTCCTCTCCTCTCCTCTCCTCTCCTCTCCTCTCCTCTCCTCTCCTCTCCTCTCTCAGGTGAATGGAGTGTCAGTGGTTGGTCTGCAGCACTCAGATGTGGTTGCTAACATCAAGTCAGGAGGAGACCAGACCAGCCTGCTGGTGGTGGACGCTGAGACTGATGACTTCTTCAAGAGATGCAACGTCCTGCCCACCGAGGAGCACCTGACTGGTAACACACACACACACACACACACACACACACTAACATATTGACATCAGAAACCTGACTGTGTAACTAAGTGCAGCTTGTCCTCTCTGCAGGACCTCTCCCTGAGCCACTGTCACACAAACCAAGAGAGGACGAAGAGGTGAGGACCACTACACACACACAGACGCACGCATGCACGCACACACACACACACACTCTTACAGACAGTGGCCTGGAAAAGCCCTGCTGATCCTCTCTGGACTTTCCTGGTAGCAGATTAGGACTGTGTCCAGTCTGACTAACATGGAGGCTTCACTCCACTCACTTCATCATAAACTACACACACATCATCACAATCACACTGTTGTTTCCTGAGATGACTTTATTGCACACGTGAAGGTGAATCCTAATTTTTGACATAATAAAAAGAAAACATTACAAACAGTAATGTGTCATTAAAGCAGGGTTCCCACGCGTCTTGGAAAACCTGGAAAATGGTTGACCAATTATCCAGTCATGGAAATCACATGGAAATTAAGAAAAAAGGCTAAAAATGTCCTGGAAAAGCTTGAGTTGTCCTGGAAAATGATTGATCACATCAGCTCCTAGAGCTCTGCTCTATGAGACTTGTTCAGACCCACTAAGGATTTGTTTTCCAAAGATGTGCCCAGTTGGAAAAGAGAGCTGTTTGAGGTGTGGTTTAAATAAAAAACAACTGTTTTTGTGCTCTATGATAAATTTGTTATAATTTCTAAGCACTAAGACATTATTCCATAGATAAGTTAGAGCACATCTTTACATCAAACTCCTGGTGGTGAGAGAAAAGACTAAATACAGGAACAAACCGGTTGAATGTACAAAATAAAATACAACTGTCAAACTACAACTTCTCTAAAGCATGAATGGGACGATGTGTATGGCCTTGATATCAAGTCTGTCAGACTGTAGCAGCTGGGAACGTCCTGGAAAACGATTACAAGAAAAGAGTGGGAACCCTGTGAAGACATCAAATATCCCAATGTACAATATCACTGTTCTCATATTACACTGTTACACAAATACACAGTCTCCACAGTTTAATACACACACTCCTAGAGACGACCCTGATGACATCATTATCAAATATGACATCATCTATATTTTCCAGTTGATTGGTGGTCACGGTGTGTAAGTCAGTGGAATGTCCCTTTAATGAACAGAGTTGCCGCGGCGCTCCACAGTTACTTTATCAAATCATGAGTAAACAAGGAGAAGCAACACACACACACACACACACAGGAGGTCAGAGGTGGTCAGAGTGTGTGTTACGTCAGATCTGCTGAATGAGTGATTGTTCCCGCGGCAGCAGAGTGTGTGAACCGCTCGTTAGTCTCTCATTTGCATAATCCTCCACCGAGGTAAAGCCACTTCAATCCCATGATCCTCCAGGAGAGAGAGAGGAAAACACCGCGCTCAGCTCTGGTCGCCATGGTGAAGGGTCAGCCACAATGTCAGCAGAGGGCCAATCTCCCTCCCATCTTGTCAGTGTGTGTAGTGTGTGTGTGTGTGTGTGTGTGGCGCTGTTTGCCTCAAGTCACATGACCTGATGTTTCAGTCACATGTGAAGGTGGAGTCTGACACACACACACACACACACATGAAACAGAAATAAAAGCTGCTAGAGGAGTGGAGTGTGTAGTGTGTTAAGTTGAGTTGTCATGTTGTGTTGTTGTCGGCCTGTAGGAACGGCCACAGGGTTTCTGAGGTTGTGGAGGCAGTGTGTGTTTAGAAGCAGCTGCTGGTGAAGTTTATTCACACACACACAAGGAGGGAGAACCAGAGAACTGGTGACGTGTGTTTTTTTACACACGCACAGCTGAGGCTGAGTGTGTGAGGCTGTGTCGCCCCCTGCTGGAACACAACATGAACTCAGCTTCTCCACCGTGGAGCTTCACTCAGCTTCATCTCTGACTCACTGCTGTGATGAAGATGATGATGATGATGATTGTAAAGGTGTTCAGAAGTGGCAGTTTGTCCTGTTTGCCTCCGAGTTTCCAAGAGTAAGGAAAACAAATGTGATTGGTCGTTATGGAGCAGGCGGGATATTGAAAGCTTGGGGCGAGACCGAACGCTGTGTGTGTCTCAGACGTTTGATTGACAGATCCAATATCACTGGCTGATGAATCGTAAGTGACGTAGGCCTATAACATGTGCACCTGCATGATCCAATGCAGAAGAAATACTACACTTTCATCCTGGATTTACTCAAATAGAAGCACAAAGTCTCCATCGTCTGATGATGAGTTATTCCACTAATGTCAGACCCACACTGGAATCAAATTCAATTTTCTTTTCTGAATACCTTTAAAATTGAGTAGTAAAGAAAGTGAATGGGAATTTTTTCTGTTGGGGGGTGACGTCTCTAACTTCCAGCTGCCATAAGGCTTTAAATGGCTCTGGCTGTATCACTTACTGTGTGTGTCAGCTGTCTGCAGCCTGGGCTGATCCCCAGTCAGTCACAGGACAGACCTGTGACAATGTGTTAGGAAGCTGGAGAGAACCGGTCCTGGTCCAGCTCCTCCTCTTCCCTGCTGGTCCCACAAAACCAGAGAGTCAGTCAGTCCACACTAACAGTGTGTGTGTGTGTGTTTGAACAGACACCTGCAGTGATGAAGACTAAAGGCTCGGTGAGCTCGTCTGCCTCCAGCGCCTCCTCCGACACCTCCCTGCCCACGGCCAACACCAGCTCCGGCCCTGCAGAGGTAACACACACACACACACACACACTCTAACACTTCCTCTGTTTTAGATTTTTCTTTCTATTTACTTATATATTCTGTCTTTAGTTTTTCTTTCTACTATAATATTCATTTCTTTCACATGTGCTCTGTTGTCTGATGGAGCGAGGAGCTACTGTGAGGAACATCTATGATTTCAGTTTTATATTTGAGTAGACTTCAATTTCTTCATATCTTCAACGTCATTTCCAACCATTTATTGTAACACAGCCTCCTTCTTACTGCACATGTTTTACTCAGATTGTTTCATCTTTTCAAGATTCAGCAACTTCAGCAATTTCTTCACTGAATTCAGCATCGTTTCAACATTTAGCTCATTCAGCTTCCAGCATTCACCGTGCATTCTCTAAATATAAATGTCTTATTGTGTTAAGAGAATTGTCGCTAAGATATAGCTAATGAAATTATTACTGTTTAAAGGGATAGTATCATTTTTTAAAAGTGGGGTTGTATGATCTCCAAATAGCCCCCAAGTACTTTAATTGCAGTAGAAGACAATCTACACTCCTCCTGTTAGCAACGCCAGCCCATAATAGCCCTGCCCAGAGATTTACAATATACACTGTTGTGAATGGACCCAAAGAAACGGACTATTTTCGCAGCCTAAAAGAGGTTTCACCTGAAATAAAAATACACAGTTCCATTGTTCGCTATAATATATTTTTTTCAGCCCTTCAAAGTGCAGGAAAACACAGTTTTTATTTGGAGCTAACCAACTCACGTATCCCTCCGCCCAGGGTTAGCGCCCGCCGATCAGCAGTTGGTTAGCTCAAAATAAAAACTACATTTTTTTTTTTTTCCTTCAGGTCAAACCTCTTTTAGGCCGTTTCTTTGGGTCTGTTCAGAAAATCAAGTGATTGATGTGTACAGACTGGCCCTGGGTCAGTGTCAGAATAACACACTAAACCATCTGTGTATTTTGTGTGTGTGTGCAGGCTGACAGGGCTCCAGAGGGGGGCCTGGGTCTGGGTCTGTCTCTGGCTCAGGCCAGAGAAAAAGCCCGTCAGAACCGAGCCGCCAAGAAAGCCCCGCCCATGGACTGGAGCAAGAGGAACGAACTGTTCAGCAACTTGTAAACACCACCACACCACCATCATCATCATCTTCATCTTCATCATCACCACTCAGCTCCGTCTGCCCCACCCTCCGGTGGAGAAGCCAGAGACATAATCAGTCTCTGGTCTCTGGATTTGGTTCTTGACCATAAAAGACTCACTCTGTTCGTTCTGAACATTTTAAAGTCCCGTCGTCAACAGTATTATTTGATGATTTTATTGTTTTAATTTAGGGTTTTTGCCACTTTTGAAATGTCAGTGTCACACACAGGAATGAATGTTAATATATGAAGAATGTTTGAGAGAGACGGAGACGTGCAGCTCCTCAGGTGGAGAGCGGGTCCGGCACCGGGGCTGTAGGGAAATAAATTATTGGCAGATTTGAGTCAAGATTGTGAATCTACAGTGTAAATGAAGGCCAGACTCCAGGTCTGCAATCAGAAACTAGAATGAAAGTTTTCTTTACTCACTGTCTGAAGGGACAGAGCTGAACATCTGCTGAAGCCTCGCCGCCACAGTAACCACGACGACCTGCTCCAGCACCGTCATGGTGTGAAAGTCTTACGATGGCTGAGGCCACTGTGTAGCTTGTAGACTCATGAAACCGTGGAAACAGCCAGCAGGGTTTCTGACATCATATGATTCAGTGAAATTATTTTTTCATGTTTCTCTTGTTCGATTTGTACATACATGAATAAATGATTTAAGAGGAAATCTCATCTGGTCTCATGCTTTGACCTTTCTGAATTCTGACACTTTGATAAAGACCAAACTGTGACGGTCTGAGGTCCAGACCTGCAGGTCTCAGCTGTTCTGGTCTGCAGTGACTAACATTACACATAGCCTAACATTCACATGAACTGGACCAGGCAGGGACCAGGTGGCCTGATGAGTCACACTCTAGGACAGGTGTGTCTGTGTGTGGAGGACATACCAGGATGCAGACCAAGTGTTCCTGTCACTGCAGAACTGTTTCAGGTTGTGGTTTGAACAAGCAATAAGTTCCACATGTTGACTCGGCCTCCAGAGTCCCCAGATCGGAGTCCAGTCCAGCATCTATGGGATGTCCTGGACCAACCAGTCAGACCCATGGCAGTCCCACCTACAGTACAGTGGGGAAATAAATAATTATAGAATGTGCCAACATTGTTCTCAGTAAAACGTCTAATGGAGGTGTTGATGTGAAATATTTACCAGATGTTGGTAACAACCTAACAACCAAAGTAATCCACAGTCCACACATGCAAAGAAATCTAAACATGAAGTTCTGAGTAATAAAGTGACATGGCACAGGGAATAACCCACACAGAAAGAGCCTATAGGTTTGAATTGTGACATACATAAAATTGGCCATTTCATATACACGCAGCATATGCTAATATATATGGTGCATATATGCACAGATAAAATATAGGTTTCATATATGCACATACATCCTCATGAGGATATGTATAATGTAAGATTTACAAGATTTGACCTGAGCCACTGCTTTTTACCACTTGAAAAACACATAAAGGGCCATTGCAATGTAAAAAATCAGGGGATTTCACCTGCCAGATTTACTCTGGTACTGCACAGAGATGGATATTTTTGCTCAAAATGACTTGATATCACTCAGCAGAGTACAGTATAAGGGGAGATTGGGGTAAGATGAGCCAGTGGGTAAGTTGAGCCACCCCTTGTGTTTCTAGGAAACTATAGGAAAAAATTAGCATGTGACCAAATATTTGGGAGGCAGGCATCATGGAGTCTGTGAAGGTTGGAACCACGTGAGTGAAGTAGTGGTTTAACATTTATGATCAAAATAATTATTTTCTACTCTTGAAAGTGAATTTCATCAATCATAAGTTTCATGAGAATTGTGTTAAGACCAAAAGAGATGGTTGTGAATTTGTTTTATACATGGGTTGTGGTATCTATGATCTACAACATGAGGTAGTAAACCAGCATGAAACTGCACCATTTTAGCTGTGGGAGTAATAAACCCAAGCCAAGTAGCTAGTGGGAGTACATTTGAAAAATCCATTTACAAGCACCAAATTTGAACCACCTATTCTATACACTTAATGAATGTATTTTGGCTGTATACAGTATGTCTAAATGATTAAATCAAGATTCAGTTTGTGTAGTCAGGGGGCTTAGCACCATATTTTTTGAATAGTCCTATTCTGATGGTTTATACATTGAAAATGTGTTTTTGCACATGAGAAATACAGGCCATTTAGAAAATCAAAATTTTGAATATTAGGAGCCCACCAGAATTTTGAAATTGAAATATCCATATAAATAACCATATTCTCTTGATCAAATTATATGATGAAAATGTCATTTTTCTTTAGTCTTAAGAAGAAATTACAACTAATAAACTTCTTTGGGCCATTGTATAACCTGAATCTGCTCTTAATTTGGGACACTGACCAGTAATCTTCCAAATGATGTGTATAAAGCATGCATTACAGTATCATTATTGATTAATTGAAAAAAATGAAATTGTAGTTCTGAAAGCATCTGGAAGAGAATATTTAAGGCACTGGAAAAGCCTTATCATTCCAAAGTTATTATGAATTATTATAAATTAAATGAAGTTAGTGAATGTAGTAATTTGATTATCTGTTACTAGAATGGGCAATCCTCTGTTTTATGATTTCAAAGATCTTGTAATTCTTGACAGTAACAACTAGGGCTGGGACGATATGCTTTTTCAAAACGATTATTCAAACGATTTTTTGGAGAGCCTTGGTAATCAGCTGTTCTTGTTTTAAAAATTATTCTGATTTTTAATCTGCATTTTTAACATTTATCTGCACACAAATACTTAGGAGCCTATAAATTAATATACTCCATTATAAAGTGAACTTAAACCCTTTTCAAAACCTGTATCTGTATGAAAATATGCAACAAATGATTATATTGCACAGTATAAAAAAAAAATAAAAAAAATTAAAAAAAAAAAATCGATTTTTGAAAAAAAAAATCGATTTAAAAATCGTCAAAAAAGATATCGCGATATATATGTGAATCGATTTTTTCTCCCACCCCTAGTAACAACTGCACAGATGCGTCTGCAGTAAATACAGAGACATAATTATAGCAAGACACAGATCTGGACAAGGCTACAAAAGAAGACCTGCTGCACTTATTGTTTCTAAGAGCACAGTGGCCTCCATCAAAGGTTTGGGTCAACTGATGAAGATCAGAAAAATGGGCTAAATAACTAATCTTACATCTCACACCAAAAATAAACTCTGGACTCAAAATAACACGCTGGAAAGGATGGATCCGACGTAGAGTTGTCTTTTATTTACTTTAACAAGAAAGCAAACAAAGTTCAACCCGAGCCACTTACAGAAACAAAGTTCAGAAAAGAAAAGTAACAAAGTATCAGGCTTCATACAAAGCAAAACTCCAAAACATGCATCAAGGAGTAGAAACCATTTGATGACTTCTTACCAAAAGTTGAAGGCTTATATAGGCCTACTGTAGGTCTATTCCCAAGTCGATTCCAGGGGGAACTGTTCTCTGACCACTGATTGTCTCCTGGTTACACTGTGGTTTCTATACCTACTTCTCAAAATGCTTAAAAGATTATCTCACCCTCCATAAATTAATCACATTCCTTCAACGTTGGTGAGTGGTTTATGACCTGACCCCATTTTATCTGCAACACACACATATTGGAGGTCAGGCTGAGTGGACCTGTTGCCATTTCTAAAGTAGCTATTATAATCAATTCCCCTCATCTCCATCCTTACTAACCCAACACTATCAGATGAAGACCCTGATCTGGTGATGGCAATGGCAACTTCCTCTCACAGACCCTGGCCTTCATCTCCTTTGTTCCCAAAAATCTCTGTTCTCCATTACCCATGCATAAGTTCTATGTTTTCATAATAATGTGAACCTGCTTGCTAGTTGACCTCTTATCTACCCCTCTGCTCTCTGGCTGCATACAAGCAGTTGGCTGATCATGTTTTAAGGGTTAAAACATACTCAAATTTTCAATTGGATATACAGAACAAAACATTATATAATCATTTGTGATCATTTAAGCTGACCAACGTTAAATCTTAAAACCGATAGATACATAGCGAGTATATGTCTTTTTTAATGGTAGCATAATATTGACTTTCAGCATTAACTTATTACAAACTTTCATGTCATTTATGATCAAAAATACCACAACACAACCAGGACTCTTCGTAGAGCTGGCCATCCAGCCAAACTGACAAGTTGGTGGAGTTGGTGAGAACTGGTTAGAAAGGTAACAAAGAACCCCAAAAACAAAAAAAGCTGAGCTCCAGATCCTTGGCATACACAAGCATTGCAGCAAAGCCTCTGAATGTTTAAATATGTAGCCTCATTTTTTCTATTTTTATTAATTGCAAACATTTCTAAAATTCTGGGTTTGTGCTGTCATTAAGGGGGGCTGGGTGTAGATTGATGACAAAAATGATTTTTTTTCAGATTTCTTTGTCACTTTTAATATAAAGCTAACACTATGCAATATGTACATTATGTAATATTGTTTTATATAGTATATAATAAACACACATTTGGTCACTGGGGACACACGTTGTACTGGTCCACATTTTGTGTGAGTATTGATTATATTTTTTTTTAAATCATTTTATGATGCTTAGAGGCTTAAAAATAGCAGATATTTTGGAAATATTTCATTGATAATGATGATTTTGTAATATGATATTTTACAGTTAATTTTTCAGGGCTCCTAGGCTAAAATTATTTGTTAGACCATAAAGAAACATCATACAAATTTTGACACTTTTATCCGCTCCGTAACGGTAATTCTGCTAAGCCCCCTAGCTAGTGATTACAGTATGTTCCTAGTGCCAAACTTTACTTTCAAAGAAAAATAATTGCAAAACTCCCCAAATCTCAGTGAGTTGGTGGCTCAGCAGGAAGTCCCTGCAGTTTGTATTCAGCTGTAACTTGGACACATGAAATATTAAGTAAAGGGGGAGGAGATGGATGGAAGGAAAGAAGGGAGGGTGATCAATTTACTCCACCACTTTTTTGAACATGCTGTATTTTAAAAACAGTTATATTTACACTCATTCTGTTGATTTATGGGGATGCAAAACATCCTGAAATATATGCAGATGTGTTAGTTAGCAACACAACTCTTGTCTTGATGTAGTGATCCTGAATACAAAAAGTGGCTCAACTTACCCCAATCTCCCCTATATGGGTTCTTTTCGTGTGGGAGAGGAGAGGAGAGGAAGTGTAGAAACTAAGGAATGTTAAGACTGGACAACAACAACAACAACAACAACAACAACAGTGCTCAACTCTGTTGCTGCTTCGTCATTAACGTGATTAGGAGCACTGCAGCACTTTACAAATGTAGGCTACTACCTCATATGTCCACTGCAACCTTTTATTTAAGCACTGCAACCTTTTATTTAAGCACTATAGCACTTTATCATATGTTATGTTGTTGTTGTTGTCTGTGTTCTCATTCCAACTTAGCACAACTCCAACAATAACCTTGTACTGGCTCTTGCATTGCTGCACCCCCATCTCACCTACTCATCCCTGACAGCTTTTTTGTGCACTGTAACACTTTATTATACTGTAATATTTCTTATTATACTGGACTATTTTTGGTTTCGTTGTGTTCTCAATCCATCTTAGCACAACTTCATCAAGAAACCTTGTTCTGGTCTGCATTGCTGCATTTTCATCCATGTATCCACCCATCCATAAATATTTGTTTAAAAACACTTTTATTTTTCTGATTTCTTCCTTTATAGTCGCTTAGTGTCAATTATCTCTCTCTGTTCTTTTGTTGTTGTTTTCTTGTTTGTTTATGCATGAATCTTGTTATGTCTACATGTTTATTTTAATTGGCTTTTAACACCTGCCAGGAGGACTACGGTATGACACTAGCCATTGGCTAAAACTGGCACTTTTACATTTTTATGTTCATCAAAGTGCACTGTCCTCTTTCAATAAACGAGAAAAAAACAAAACAAAAAAAAGATTATGAAAAGAAAAGACAAGACAGAGCTGGCTGGTGGACAGAGGTGAAAGAGGGGCTTACTGGTCTGATGGCGGTTCCAGCGGTTCGCCCCCTGTGTGAGCGTCTCCCTCATGGTTTGGCCAGGTTCACATGGATGAGAAGAGGGAATGATTCGTGCACACGGGTGCGGGTGAAGAGTTCCTGTCGCTCTCTAAACTCCAGCTCCTGACCGGCTTCAAAGGTTGAAAACGCTTCGGTGAATCTATGGGTCCCAGGGCGACTAGCGCTGTGTGTCGCGATCTCTGCCGGGCGGCGTCTCCCAGGTGTCCTAATCACTAACGACTGCACCGGAGGTGATGTCACAGTCACCATGGTGACAGCTGTGCATCACATGTCCACACAACCAGCTCCAAACCAACAAAGAAATAAGAAGGTAAGACCTACAGTAACAATCCGTAACAAATGAAAGAGCAGAAAGCAGCTGGAACCTCCTGTCTCCTATCAGAGCTCATTAACATCAGCTGCTTCAGTCCTGGTTGATGATAGAAAAGGTTTGTCATCATCACCAAGGTGACACACGCATCTCATGATGGGACCCTCACAACCTTGTGTTGTAACACACTGACAGCATTGGTTACAGATGTGTTTCTGAACCCCTGAATTCACCGTTGGAGCCGGAAATGAAGAAAAAGAACTTCATTTCACCATGAACCTGGTCCAAAGAAACCTCACAAGAGTTTTCCAAGAGCCAAGGAGACTGACCTGGAATCACATTTCACCAGTGAATGAAGGACACTCCCTCAGTACAAATCCTCCTTTTAATGACTTCCAGGATGATACAGAATTCATTGGAAATATTAATAAAAGTAACAGACATCCATTAAAACTCAACACAGGAACAAACTGTGCTAAAACTTCTTGAACAAAAACCTTAAAGACACAACAACAACTCCTTGATTCAGTTACAGTACAAAAAGAAAAAGGAAAAAACAAATCAGGGAGTGCAAAGGAGTCAAGATGGCGCGTGTCGAAGACGGCTTCAGCTGATGGCTTTTCTTTACTGGCTTCACTGAAAGACGACGGCTCACAAACAAGCGTTCAACCACACAGGAAGTGGAGTTAGAGTTCACAAAGCATCTTGCCATCACTTTGTGTAGTAAATACTCTGGAAGGTGCTTGAAGAAGAGAGGGATACAGTTGATGGAATCTGTTTCAGAGACATCTGGTTTAAATGAAGCAAACTGTTGGACGTCCTGAGTGTCTCGTCCCACAGAGCCGCTGCTGTTCACCGCTCTGTGAGACAAGCCCCGCCCATTTTTGGAGTGTGTCAGAATTATTTAAATGAAGCAATATAAAACTCTGAATGACAAAATTACATAACGATAATTACAAATAACAGTAACAAAAGGATAATTACATGTGCCGATTAGACATTAGACATTTCTATTTTCTCTATTTTTTCCATCTGAAGATGATTCAGTGTCCTGCTTTAACATTTACAGTCACCATTCCATCGCTCCTTACATTTAAAACATTTTATATTCAATAGAAGCAACTTCAAGGGTCAAATTTTACATTTCATAAGCTCCGTAACACATGTTGTGAAGAGTTTGTTAATTAACTCAGCTGCCTCCTCTGATTGGTCAGAACGATGAGGCCTCCTCAGAACTTATAGAAGGAAATAAAATCCATGTTGCTAAATATTTCAACTAAAAAATGTTTGTACGCTTTAAATGAAGGTAATCATTAAATAGAAACTGTAAATGTTAAAATAAAGTTTTAAAAATATATTTTTGTAATTCCATTTTGATATTCAGTTATCAATTTTAAAGTAGAACAGAGACAGTTAAATATAGACTGGAAAACGAATACTTTTCTCTGATGCAGTTTCTCTAATCTGCAACCTGCAACAAACACACAACTGCTCTACAGAAACACAACGTATCTTACAGTGTTCAGGTCCCACTGTACGAGCGTCTTTGGAAACAGCAGAGTTACAGTAACTTCACTTCATAGCACCCTGAGGTGAGCTGTGGGGGCCGCAGCGCCGCACACTCACTGACCACCAGTCCACAGTGTCCATGGACCTGACAACTCAACACACTGCAGCTACACCCACACACAACCTCGGGTGATGGCTTCTTTTTTTACTGGTTCAATTTGACAACACACATACACACAGCAATTACTCACAATAATCACAACATGATGGAAGTGTTTCCAGGGCGACATGTAAACGTGATGGACCAGAAGGCTTTAGCTCATTTCCAACAGGAAGTAAACAAGCTGCCTTTATTGAGTCCTCTGGAAACACTTCCATTGTGTTTCACATATTAGCAGCGCTTTGTGTATTTGTTTTTCTTTGTGAGTATTTGCAGCACGTGAGTTGTGTTGTGAAATCGAAGACTTGAGTTTTCAGAGGTTGTTTGTGTTTTGTGTGTTTGCAGCGCACTGAGCCCTCAGGGCCACCGTAGCGTCGGTCAGAACCGACCGACATGTTTCCACAGACAGTGACAGTGTTTTAAAACCAGATGTTTCCTGATGTGGTCCTGACAGAACCCTGCTGGAGAGGAGCACAGACTTTGGTAAAAACAATAAAATCTACATAAATATGGAATATGCTGCTTTTAATACAATAAACAATATTTCCCTGTGTAATAGACAAGAAGCAGCAGTAAGCAACATTTTATATATATATATTTATATATATGTGGGATGATTTAAAGTGTGGATCAGTCCTTTTGTTATAAAGCAACATATATAGGTATAAATATACTCAGTACAAATATACTGGCTACACACACACACAGTGCCACCATAGACATATCTATACATTTAGCAGTAATGTGAATTTAATGGACCCTCGTTCCCTTTAGTGATAATAAAGTAGTGAACACACACAGGCTTCTGGGAGCTGATCTCACAGCTGTTGTTTGTTTTCCCAGGTGTGTGTCCTAAGGCGAAGTGCTCGCGTTGAAAAAACTGGCCAATATCCTCCAATGTGATCCAGACTCAGATCTCAGAGCCCGGTGTGGTTCTGAGCTCCACAGGCACAGGCTCCGCCCCCGCTCGCCGGACTCTGGCTTTATCAGTCCGTCGCTCCCCCCGGGGAGGAAGAAGCCGAGGCGTCAGTCCAACATGGCGTCCAGCTGGTCGGCGAGGTCATCGAACATGTTGCTGATGTCGTCCAGAATGTTTCCGGCAGCCTTCACTGTGCTGCTGCCGCTGAGGTGGAGGAAGGACAGAGGAGTCAGAGGGAGGACTGACAGTTATCTGACAAGTGATGATACTGAACAACAACAATTCGTTTTAATATTTGGTGCAATGCATTAGATTTTTGTCTTTTTTAATAGCAAGACTTTATTCTTGTACATATAAATTACAACTGCAAACTACTGACTTTATTTCTATAATTTACACTAGAACCTCTGTTTTATGTACCTCATGTATTTATGTGTAAAGGAACCACAGCTGTACAGATGCTGCATATTTTGTTCCAGTATTTGGGTGTGATAAAAGGGGTAGTTCAACATTTTAGCAAATTGGCCCATTGCCATAATCCCTATTCTCATAGCAGTAGGTTTGTTACCTTTAATTGTTGGTGCAAGCTATTTTTAGAATTTATAAATTAAAATAAGGACAGTTTTGATTGTTTCTTAAAACTAAGGCTCATGGGATTTCTTGGTTTCCCTCATCAAACTCATCAAATACACAATCCAACAACTCCACACGCTATGAGATAATAACACAACGTTATGAGACAGAGTTGGTCTTTACCCGTCCACGCTGCTCCCCTGTGCCAGCTTGTTCTCCACCACTTTGAGAGCAGCCTCCAGTGACGTGCTGGTTTGCTCCAGCCTCTTGTGAGCCAGCACCTCCAGACCTGCTACACCGATCTGAGGGGCCCCTCCCCTCCCTGCCTGGCCCCCAGGGACCGGAGGCTGCACCGGAGACACGGTGCCTTGAGCCATGGAGAGGTTGGGTCCTGTAGGACAGGAAGAGACGTTTTAGATGTGAAGTTAGAGATGTTGGAAAACCACCGGAACAGTTGAACCCCATACTACAATGTACAAAATCTTTATGAAAATGTGTTAGATATACAATTATACTGATGAAGATTTACGCTGAACATACATAACCCCATACAAATAAATAAAATGAATGAAATGTCAGATTTGTGTTGCCATGGTTGTAGAAAGAAAGGATCCTTAATGCTGTTGTGGAAGGAAAAGAGCTGTGATGTTCGATCCTTGTCTTTAAGACACCTGGAACTATTTTAATTTCTGGAAAAGGGACAGAATATGTCTCCTTTAAAGGAATAGTTCATGAATAGTCAACATGAGGGTGAGTAGATAATGAGTGAAATATCATTCTGGGGTAAACTATTCTTTTAAGTCTGTAATTCCTGGTGAATGTCTTTGTGGTGTGTGTGTCTAAACTGTAAATAAAAAAATAAAACGATGTGAATTTAGAGAAGTGAGTCTGGTTGTAGTGTTTGGTGAGTGTTACCTGCTGCTGCCGCCGTGGGGGGGCTGAGCTGAGGGAGTCTGGACACACACACAGAACCAGCGGCAGCTCTGTGTGGACTCTCAGGCTTGGCCGTGTGTGTGTGTCTCAGGGCCTTGGGGCTGGGTGAACAGGTGTGTGTGTGGACGCTGACGCCCAGGTTCTGTGTCACCGTGTGGATCTGGACGCTGGTCAGTTTGGGAATGGCGGTCTGGGGAGCGGTCTGGACCGGTGGGGGGGCTGCTTTCTGAGGCGTGGTGGGTTGGCTGCTGGGAGGCGGTCTGAGAGGACTGGAGGGTTTGGAGGACACGGGGGGCTTCGGCCCTTTACCCACAGAGCCCACTCTCTGGAAAACGTGTCTCGGGGGTTCCTCCTCGCACGGCGTCCTGGAACCGTTGTGTGTGTTAGTGTTGTAATTCACGGCGTGGGGGTGTCCGTCGTGGCCGCCGTGGCCGTTGGGCATGGCGGTCTCCTCCGGCGTGGACGCGTCCTTGTCTTTGGGCTTGTGTCGTCTCTTCACCGTGTCCGACTCCTTCAGGTTGAACTCCGGCAGCTCCAGGCTGGTGGGGGTCTGGACCGGATCCTCTGAGGGGGTCTTGGCCTCGGCGACGGCCCGGCTGACCAGCGCCATCCTGGGCCGCTGTTTGATGGTGAGGTTCCCCTCCTCGGCGAAGGGCAGGTGGTCGCTGCCGGTTATGGGATGTCCCGCCTTCGCTGCTCTCTCGCTTTTTCTGGCTCTCTCTCTCTCCTCGGTCGCCCCCTCGGAGCCCCCCCCCCTCTGCCTGTCGGCGTCTCCGTCCGTCCTCTCCCCTCCGGACCGTCTCAACCCCCCCAGGCCGAGGGCGGGGACGGGTTTAGAGTGCTGCAGGGCGATGTGAGGGGGAAGCCCGTGTGGGATGGGGGAGGAGGCGGGGCTAAAGACGGGGGAGGGGGGGATGTGTGTGGGTGGGGGGATGTCTATCCTCCTGGCCGGGCTGCTGCCCCCGCCCCCCTCCAGCCGGGCGGCGATGCTCCTCACGCTGCCAGCGCTCTCCATCTCCACCCCCGCCTTCGCCTCCGGCTCCGCCGCCTCCCCGTTCCCCTGCTGGCGCGTGGGGCTGCCGCTGGCCGAGCTCATCCTCTTGGGGGGGGGCGGGGGCGGGCCTTTGCGGCGGGAGCGCACGGCGAAGGAGTGGCTGCGGTTGATGTGGCGCTGGGCCCCCGTGGCGGCCCCCCCGGCGGTGTGGCCGCGGCCCGGCCGGCGGGACAGCGTGGCGTAGGACGGCATGGCGGCGGCCGGAGCGGCGGCGTGGGGGGGGGTCTGCTCGTCATCTTCGTCCGGCTCGCCGTCGGACAGCGCGTAGCGGGTCAGGCTCTGGGCGCGCTTCTTGTGAGCGGCCCTCTGGGGGGGGTTGTCCAGGGGGGTCTGGCTGGGCCACGGCCCCAGCAGGGCAACGGCTCCGGGCAGAGGCTTGGACAGGACCCGGGGGGCCCCGTTGGCCCCCGTCTGGGCCTGGATGTAGCTGAAGGCCTTCTGAGTGGGGGAGGGCTGCGGGGACGGGGAGGAGGGGGCGGAGGGGGGGTGGTGAGGCTGGTAGAGGCGGGTGGGAGACTGGAAGTGTTTGGCCTTGGGGGGGACGGCTGGGTAGGCGAAGCGGGGCATCTTGCTGGGGGTGAGTGGGGGTGTGAGGGGGGAGAAGGGCAGTTTGTTGGGGGTCAGCGAGCGGCTCTGCTCCCACATGTCAGTGGGTCTCTGTCGGCCTCGGCCTCCTGGACTGCTGCCTCCTCTCTTGGCCTCCTCGCCCCCCCCGCCCCCCGCGCTCTCCTCGGAGCGGCCGGTTCTGGCTCCGGCTTGTTGCTCCTGAGAATATCCCGAATTCGAATGTCCAGAATTCCCGGAATTCCCAGAACCACGCGAGCGCGTGCTGATGCTCTCCTGACTGAGCGACATGGCGGATACCGCCGCGGCAGAGGTCACGCCCCTGATCCCAAACGCCTCCGCGGCCCCTCCCCCCGCCCTGCCCATCATGGCGTTCTGCAGCTCGGAGCTCAGCTCGCTGTCCTGGAAGGAGAGCAGGGCTCTGGGGGTGCGGGGGGAGGGGCAGCAGTTGTCCGCCGGAGCGCCGGAGTGTCCGTGAGCGTGCGCGCTGTGCGACGGCGTGTGTTCGATGGCCACCAGCTCCAGCGCCGCGGGGGGCTTTCGTCTCAGAGTCCCTCCTCCGGCTCTGTCGGCGTGGTTACCGGAGCGCTGGAGATCACAGAGTCTCTTCACTGCTAACATCAACTTCTTCTGATGTCCTGAAACACAACACATTTTATTGACCAGTGTTTCCCAAACCACAAGATGACGTCCTCAATGTCTCGTTTTGTCCACAAACCAAAGAGAGACTTCATTTATTGTCATAAAGGACAAAGAAACCAGAAATATTCACATTTAAGAAGCTGAAATCTGATTATTCCATTATCAAAATAGTTGATGATTAATTTAATAATCGGTTATTGTGCATTTAATCGTTTAATTGTTGCAGGTCTTAACATACTACAATGTTCCACAGTCTCATTATGGAATGACTTTAAACAGAGACAGTGCGTCTCCTCTCACCTAGCTTAGTGATGCCGATCTCCTGCAGGTCTTCCCATGTGATGTCTTTGACGATAGTGATGGAGTCATAGCCGTTTTCACTCAGTCTCTTCTGGTACTGAGGAAGTCCGATCACACTGAGCCACTCCCCCAGGTCGGCCTGCAGCAACAAACACAAACAGGGACTGAGTCATCGACGTCTCCTCCAAGTTGTGTGTTTCTAATTCTACGTGGACATTAGTGCTTCTACAGCTGATCCGTGTCGGATCAGAAATATTCCAACTTGCTCTCACAGGGATGTAGTCAGGCAGCCACTCAGGAATACTCAGTTTGCCGATCTCCATTGAGATCTTCTTCCTGTGGCCTGGTTTGGTGACTCCGATGGCCGTCAGGTCCTGATCCACAAAACACAAAGTCATCACAACGTGTAAACAGCAGAACAAAGGATGGAAGGTACAGAGAGGTGGTGAGGACTGAGGAGGAGGGTGACAGAGCTCAAACAGAAACAAGTTGTGAGATATTGTGATAACCATGTGAAATACTTGGGAAAAAATAACTGGAAGTGATTTTGTGTTTTCCACATCTGCTGAAAGTTTTGGCCCCGCCCTCTTTTCACTGAGCAGTGAAGCAGTGAAATAGTCTCTGTCGCTGTGTGATGGTGTGTTAGAGCTGTGACAGTGACACACACCTCGGGGGTCATCCTGCTGATGGTGGGGACGTCGTATCCTGCACTGATGAAGTTGGAGGTGTACTGCTCCAGCTGGAACTCACACAGCCACTGGTAGATGGCCTCCGAGTCCTGATGGCAGAGAGGAGGCAGCTTTACAACACACACACCACACACACACACACACACACAAAGGCTGCTGAGCTCACCTTGCCCTCCAGAAGGTGCTCCGGTCTGACGAAGCCTTTCTGAGGAGTGCCGTTGACCTGACGACGGGAGCCACCTGCAAAACATAACACACGATTCCTCCAGGTGAGTGACAGCTGAGTCACTGAGGAGACAAGATCTAACAGTGACACCACACTCCTCAAACAGCTGACCAGTGTTGGTCATGAACCCGTTCATATTTTGGGGCGAACGTGAACTGAACGTGCTGTATTTCTGCTTGATGAACGTTATTGTCGTGTTTGTGAGCGGCGCTCTCTCACAGTATGACTTTATTTAGGAGTGTGCCAGATTTCTATAGGCAAAAAAACAGCTAAAACACACTGTAAACAGGCCTTAGTATGTAGCAGAAAAACCAGCCAATCAGGCAACACCTGTCAGCTGTTTGGATCAGCGGCGCTGGAGGAGGCGGAGTGATCCAGCGCGTCTGTGTGGAGGAATACTGACCCAGTTGAGTCAAAGATCTTTTCTGGGCAATTTGAATGGTAGGTAACTAGACTTGCATTTGTGTGGGAAGACGTTTCGTCTCTCACCCACGGGGCTTCAAGTCTCACTAGTCTGCACTAGCTAGACTTTTAGTAAAAGATAAACGGGGGTTAGAGTGGGAAGTCCAAAGGGAGGGAGAGAGAGAGGGAAAGTAACTAGAACTAATACTGGTTAAAACTGCGACAATAACAGCTGTCTGTGGTTCCATATGGGCTGAGGCAATCATTTTGAAAAATAATAGCTTGAAAAAAGAAAAAGAACTACAGTATGAACCAGTT
The DNA here is from genome assembly GCA_030347415.2 of Decapterus maruadsi. Lineage (NCBI taxonomy): Eukaryota > Metazoa > Chordata > Actinopteri > Carangiformes > Carangidae > Decapterus > Decapterus maruadsi. The sequence goes on from CM064888.1 coordinate 21,178,172, forward strand.
CAGTTTTGGAACTGTGAACTTAGTTCATTTTAAAATAAATTTATTTTAAGCGAACTTTGAACTAGTTTATGTAAAAAGTGAACTTTCCCAACACTGCAGCTGCCAGCCTGAGTGGTGCTGCCTCCATCTCCCCGTCTTCAGTCCGAGGCAAACTTTCTGATTACATTCTGTCTCCAGGCTGAACACATCAGTCTCCTTCTTAATTACAACACTTTTATCTAGACCTTTATCTAGAAAGCAGCTCAGAACACAGAGACTTTGCAGAGCGACAGCAGATGTCAAGACACTTTTACACCAGTTTGAGGTGAGGACTGGAAACAGTTAACCCTAACCCTTTAAAGTTTACTATCATTCATCATCAATTTTATGCTCCGAGCCGATGGAGCGGTCCAGAGAAGCAGCTGGAAGAGTTGAGTTCATTTCTAAATGTCAACTCAAGACCCAGCTCTCCAGCCTGGAGTTCATTCATTATTAGAGCTTTTTGTTTGCACCACATGCTGCAGCTGATTTCCACAATTTTGTCAGGTTTAGTCAAACAGCGTCTAGTGAAGAGGTATTTGTCCTCAGGCTGAGACAAAACTCTGTCTTCACAAAGAGAGAACTACAGCCTGAGCAGAACTAATTCATTCAAACAGCAGAGTGACAGGTCCTAATGCTCCTAGAAGCTCAGATCAGTATCGGTGCATCAGGAGGATCATCTTCACCGTCTTCATGTAAATGTGAATTGATCAAATACAGAAGATGACATCTTACCCCTCAAGAGGAAGAGGAGCGACAGAGCTCCAGACGTCCGGCCCTTCATCCTTCCCTCTGCCTGTGCTGCATCACACTGATGTTACTTCAACTATCTCTGTCTCTCCATCATTAACACATCTGTTTGGCTCTTTCCTGACTGCTTCGTGTCTCCTCCCTCCTTCCCTCACCCTGAGGTCAGCAGTGACCCTTGGCTTCATCTAGCATGTCCGTCCTTAATATGCAGCAGAGCCCCTTCTCAGCACAGACAGATTTACCTGCAGTATGTCAATCCTTCACCTGCTGCTCAGATCCAACACATTTCCCTGCTTTGAGAGGTGATCAAGTGTTTCTCTGTGCTCAGTGACTGAGAGAACTGCTGCTTTTATTGTTACAGAAGTCCATTGCCTGCCGCTCCATCTCATTTCCTCTCAGACTGACGCCAGCAGCAGCTCAGTCTGCAGAGCCCCACTTCTGCTGCTGCATTCCTCAGGTAGGACGTTACACAAACAGCATCACTCGTCTTTGATGCTGTTCACCGTGAGGGTGACATGGGACCAACTGAGTTTTATCTCTAACCTGCTTTTTCAAGACAGAGCTTCATATTTTAACACTTCAACGTTAACAGTGAAAGGTACAGCGCGTTGTTGTGACGACTGTTTGAGTCAAACAGGGATTTGGGGAAAACTTCCAAAAGAAATAAATGTTTCAAGTCAATGGAGTAAAACTATGTATTTCCAAGAGGTTTTGCTTATTTAGAAGAAATTGAAGTAATCACATGATGTACTGTAGTGTAGTTCAGGTTTTGAAGCACAGCAGAAAGTGTTGTCTAGAGAACACAAGTCACAGAGGACAGAGGTTCAACTGTTCATCCTAAATTGCGATATTGTTTTATCGAATTGACCCAAATATAAGATGGTATTTTTTCCATCGAAAAAAGGCTGAAAAAGCCAGTTTGTCTTCCATTTATGCAAATCAGTGGGTGACACCAAACAATGTCTGCCCCAGCAGGTCAGGACTCTTCTTTCTCTCACACTCACACACACCAGTGACCTGGAGAGATGCAGCCGCATCTGACAGGACGAGTGTGCGTGTGTGTGCATATTAGCTAGCGTATGTGTTGCTCCTTCTCCACCACACAGTTACAGCTCGGCTCAACTCGACTCTTCATACTGTAGCTCCTCCTCAGCGGGGGCGGGGTCGTCATATCACAGCGGCTACGGCCGCGTCATCTCGCTCTCTTTTTTCCTCTCGTCTCGTCAGCTACAAACTCACTCTTCTGCACGGCCATTACAGACTACAGCGTGGTTTTCCACACAGCTATCATTTAATTTCCACTGACACTGAAAACATTTGATTTTGTCTTAGTATTTTTCCAAAAGCATGTCTTGAAAAAGGAGTCGTCTTATATTTGAGTCAATATGGTTCTTTGAAAATGTTCCTTTTCTTTATATTACGTCTGTTCTCCCATGTACAGCAGTTTTATCTCAATAAACTAGAATATGATGGAGGTCAGCAGTCTTCTCCATGATAGTGGAGCTACTGATCCAGGATCAGCGAACCTCTGCAGGTGTTTGAATTAATCAGCTGATTACAGTAGGACACCACCATTAGGTTACAATAGTGAACTTTTTCACTATATTCTAATTTTTTGATTTATTGAATTTCAAACCATAATCATTACAATTAAAAGAAATAAAGACATGAAATATTTCAGTCTGTGTCTAATGAATCTATATAATATATGAGGTTCACTGTTTGGATTGAACTACTGAAATGAATTCTTATTGATTGAGATGTACTTGTATTTCATTCATTCTTCTAAAGAACAGTGTTACTCCACAGAGAAAGGAACAGATGGCTGACGTTCTGTTTCCTCACTCACCTGTGGATCCATCGACCTGTTTGCTGCGGTCGGCTCCTGCAGAGTGGAGGTGGTCTCCTGATTCACCAGCAGAGGGAGCCATCTGCACACAGAGAACACAGAGGAGATGACGGACAATATCCACCTGAACACAAGTCGGTCCATCCAGTAACAAACGTCTCAATTCTTTCACTTTCAACCGGAGAGGAATCAGTTTCACTCTGACAAGCTGCAACACATCATTATTTGTAGAATGTGTCCAATGAGCAGATCTGCCTTCCCGTCTCTTCCTGCTTCATAAGTTCCATCAGTGTCTCCTCTGGGAGCAGCGTCTCACCTTGCCAGTGTCGGTGTTGTGACGATTGTGATTGCCGTTCTGTTTGTGGCTGCTCTCAGAGCTCTGGCCGCTGCCGGCGCTGCGACTGCTGCCCACGCTGCCCGAACTGCCCACACTGTTCCTGTCACCTGAGAGGGAGGGAGAGCCGCAATACAAAGAGAGATCGGAGGGTAAAATGAGACTTTAGTTGGGAAATGAGACAGAAGCTGTAGAGTTTTTATTCACTGATAGAAGTCTGGTGAGAGTGCACTGCAGAAGAAAGCAGAAAACTGTTTGAACAAGTCACTGTCGTCAAGATGAACAGACTGAAAGAACTAGAATCACAGTGACCTCCACCTTTGACCAGGAGAATCTAATCAGTTCATCCTTCAGCGAGACATTTTGCCAAATTTGAAGAAGTTCCCTCAAGGCTTTACTGAGAAATCTCCTTCACATGAATCAGATACAACACACCGGCTCTGACTGCTGCTCTTGGAGGAAAATAATTATGATAATAACATGCCGTCTTTGTTATTTCAGGAGAGATGTGGGATTGGAAGCAGCCGTTGCTTTATCTCTTTGCTTATTAGAAACAGAACTAAAAATACACATTTCAAGACTCCACACTCCAGGAAACGACTTGTTTGAGTTGTTCTTTCAGCTTTTTGCTGGAGGTGAGTGAGTCGACTGACACCACAACACACAGCACAGGCTCTGCTGTTGTTATTTACTGTTACAGCACGTCCTCCTGTGGGAAAACAACTGTAGTTATGGTTACTGAAGGGGTGGGGGTGTGAGTTGTGTGTTTGGGGTGCTGGAGGGGGGGGGGGCTTTGCAGGCTGGCATTGCAAGGTCAAGACTTTGGGATATAAAGGGATAAAGATGAGAATCAGCTTCCTGACAGAGGCCCTGCAGGGTCTGGAGCTGGTCTACAGGTTCACACAGGGGCTGGGGGGTCGGGTGCAAACAGGGTGCAGGGGGGGGGGGGGGCAGGCGTTTGGGACCACACACTCTTACCAGTGGGAGACCTCCTGAGGACCCAAATGTCCTGAGTGGGGCTAGCAGGACTAGCTGGGGCTGAGAGCTGACTGCCAGGTGGAGCACCTAACAAATACACACACACACTTTAGATCCACACTCACTGGTAGCCCACACACTGACGAGCTGGGGGGGGGTCTACCCAGCCCACCACCGGACTGGTCGAGAGGAGGCTGGGATCAGAGTGGTGTTTGGAGGGGGAGTGTGAAACCTGGAGGGGTCAGGGTGGTGGGGGGGGGGTGAACGTTTCACAGGTGGAGAAAAGAAACCAAGCACATGGTTAGATGTGTGTGAGTGTGTGTGTGTGTACCTGAAGGATCATAACCGTGGGTGTATGAGTCATCAGTCTGAATGGGGGGGCCGTGGCTGGAGGGAGGAGCCCTGGATGGAAAGTGCTGGCGTTGGCTGGGCATGGAGGCCTGGCGGGAGAGAGTGCCCCCTAGGGTTGGGGAGACAGGGGAGACAGGGGAGACAGGGGGGGGGGCATGCATGACTGACGGCAGGTGATGAGCAGCGACCAGCGTGCATGTGATGTCAGTTTGAAGTTCATGCACAGCAACGCAAACATGCTGAGACGACTGGAGATGACATGATGAACCCTCATGTTTTCACCTTTACTTTAGTTTATTTCCGTCTTGACTCGGCAAATCAAAGTAAACAATAAGTAAATAAAGTGAACAATAGACATATAAATCAGGTTATATTCAAAACTATGCAATCTACTAGCTCCTTTTTACGGAAGAGGATTAGGGCCATTGGGGAAAAAAGGTGAGTTCTGACTTTTTTTTAAAGTCAGAATCCTGAGATTAAAGTCAGATTAATGAGAAAAAAAGCATTAATCTGAAATTAAACTCAGAATTCTGACTTTGATCTCAGAAGTCTGAGTTTAAAGCCCCTGTACGGAGCTTTTAACTGGATACGCAAAAGTCTCTGGTTTCCGCTGATGTGTCTCTGTTATCTACAACAGCAAATGAGCCCATCAGTGTGAAGATACGCTGTTTCTAAGTAGTCTAATGGGCTCTTTGCACAGCTCCACCACTTCCTGAACTGAATGCTGCTCCTTCATTTCCTGTCTTAAATTATTGGACAAACTGATTAATCCAGGCGTGTCTGAGTCGTCACAATGGTCAGACACACCTGGATTAATCAGTTTGTCCAATAATGTAAGACAGGAAATGAAGGAGCAGCATTGAATTCAGGAAGTAGTGGAGCTGTGCAAAGAGCCCATTCTATACCTGTGGAAGGCATGGTCGGGTCGGACCACTGATGAAACCATACGGAGACAAAAAAAGAAGAAGACGGGGCCGTCTTCTTTCCAATGTTTCCAAAACAAATCTACACGCGCCGGCCAGACAAAGTGGGAAATGCAGTCTTCATTCCAGCAAAACACACCGCTTTCGTCCACAGGGGGCGCCAAAATCAACACTAAATGAACAAGTCTGTACAGGGGCTTCAGGGGCTCCGAACTCTGAGATTAAAGTCAAAATTCTGACTTTTATTCTCAGAATTCATTATTAAAGTGACTTCTGAAAAACGTCAGAACTCACTGTGGCCCTAATCCTCTTCCATACCGTTCATCAGCAAATAAACAGAGACAAAAAAAGAAAAGAAAAGAAGAAAAAAGACGGGAAAAAGCTCTAGAGCATAGTAGGCAGCACAGTTCATCTAATTTATATGAACTGGTCATCCTATTTTTTTAAATGAGTTTATTGGTACTGCATGTGTTTTGAAGTCATTCTCCAGATTATTCCGTAGATCGACAGCTGTTACTGTTGGACATCTTAGTTTATGGAACAATAACTAAAAAAAACTTTATAAAAAAAGAGCTGATTCACAGTAAGAAACTCTGGTGTTGCATAAGACGCTGCTGATCAGGGAGGGGCTCACTTCTCCTTTGTCTGCTGCTGGTCCATGGCTGCTGACACCACTGACATTATCACAGAGTTCACACACACACACACACACACACACTGCTGAGTTTGCCTCATAAGCAAAGAGCCCATCACCGACTTTAAGTCAGACTCTCTTTCTCTTGTCTCTTCTCCCTCAAACATGAACAAACACACACAGACACACGCACACACACCCACACGCACACAGTGCATAATATCCCAATGTAGACTGTGAGGGCTTTAGCACTGAGCTGACACTCGGCAATCTGGCCATAGTAATCCTATTAATGTGTGTCTGTGTGTGTGCGAGTGTGTATCCCGGCTTGTTGAGGACCTAGAAGTGAAGTGTTTTATCTCGTGTGTGTGCATTGCTGTCACTGCCGGGCCCCTTTGCTCTTGCCTGCCCCACTGTCTGAATGTCAGTAGCTTTTACAGCTGCAAAACAAACACAAGGCTGGCATTGCTTTTATTCACAGGGATTAAATCAGATCACTTACAAGCGTCTGAACTCCCCAGTGACCGCGCATGCCAACATGACGGATCCTGCTTGTGTACAAGTGGCAAGATGTATTCTTAGCCCAGATATAACCATCGCCCCGGGTCAAGTTAGCCCTTTTAACACCACTCAGGCAGCTCAACCCCCCAGTGGAGCGAGTCTAATATGGCCCTGTGACCCTGACTTATCATCGTCGGAGGGTGACATAACAGCCGGAATTTATTCCTCAAGTTCACTTCTTCTCTTTCTTCACATGTTCTGGTGTTTCATTACTAATTCTTAATTAGCACATCTGCAGGATGGGCATGTAGAGCAGGGGTCTCCAACACGTCGCTTGTGAGCTACCGGTAGCTCGCACCCCCTTTCCCAGTAGCCAGGATTAAAGGACAATTCCAGGCAAAATCACCACGGGGCTGTATTTTCCTAACATTTTAGGTCTAAAAGAAGGAATCTGAAGTTTTTCAGTTTAATCGCCCCTGTTTTGCGGTAGTTGTGTCTGTCCCCGCATCGCCACGGCAGCAATGAATGGGAGCGGATGCAAGTTCCGCTGCTTAGGCTGTTTACATCCCTCAAAGCCACAGACAGCGTCAGATGGCGACTCAAACATGCACCGAGAAGTTTATTTACTTCAAGCAGGCCGACATGTTTGTAAAACTAGATCTAATTCAAAGTCTCCCAGAGTCTCGCGCAACTCTTGACTTGCTTGAAGTGTACAAGAGTTGATATTCCTGTGTTTATGACACAAACAGTAGCCTCTGACTGCACCTGAACACACCAAGCATCAACTTGGGTCTCATCTAGTTTTACAAACATGTCGGCTTGCTTCAAGTAAATAAACTTCTCGGTGCATGTTTGAGTCGCCATCTGACGCTGTCTGTGGAAAAAAATTGCGGCGAGATGAGGGATGTAAACAGCCTAAGCAGCGGAATTTGCATCTGCTCCCATTCATTGCTGCCACAGCGATGCGGGGACAGACACAACTACTGCAAAACAGACTCCTTCTTTTAAACCTAAAATGTTAGGAAAATACAGCCGTGGGTTGAATTTGCCCAGAATTGTCCTTTAATGAATCATAGCCTACATAAACTTGAAAACTTGACTGGTCACTCAGGAAACCTGCACCTTCAAATGTAATGTACTGATGCGTGTCGGTGTGCAGAGGAAAAATCTTTTTTGGGCGGCAGCAAGCGCACCGCATGTCATGTGATAAGAATCGACCAATCAGCTCCATGGACCTGCTTCTCCTGCAGCAGCATTCTACCCGGTTAGTGTTGTGTCAAATCCCAGTTCCCTGTCCAGCTGTTTCTCCTCTACTGTTTCCCATGGAGCTCTGCCCCGACATGTAGAATGTGTATTATAGCATTTCAGCACCACTGACTGTGATTTTCAATAATAATTTCAGTTATCAGTATGATAGAGGCTTAAAACATACTATTTTCATGAAGAATGGGAAACACAGTTTTGTTTTACTAACGTAAAGAATTAATGTTACAAAACATGAGTAACTCTCAGAGGAAAAAGGGTTGGAGACCCCTGATGTAGAGAGATGAATGCTTTCCTCAGAGCTGTAGTTTACAGCATGATGCCTAGTATGTAGCTGTGGGTGTGGCTGTATAAATCTGATCCAGGGAAAGAATCCTGACTAGCACGGTGGCACCTGTCTACATGTTTACATGGTGTTGTACTGTACAGCACAGTGGGGCAGCTGGTAGCTTTGATTCCCTGCCACCCTGGGAGTCTGGGGTTAAACAGGGCCAGAGATCAGAGATGGCGGGAAGACAAAGCTACTTGTCAGCAGAGACCGTTAGGAGACCAGCAGTAGGTCTGAGTCTGCTCATCCCGATGGGAGAAGTGAACAAGATTACAGACTCATCCTTTTCCCCAAGAGTCACCAAAAATAAATATTGGATCCATTTTTCACAAGCTACAGACCTTGCGTTCAAACAGGCACTAACAATTTCTGTGTTTTTCCGACAGATGAGAAGAAAATGTAATTTGCGACCTGTCTCTGTCTCAGCAGCAGAGATAACGATCCTCTCCGATGCTTTTCCTGACTGTCGCTGCCTCTTAGGAGACAGGAAGTGCATACTATGTCATAGCAGTGGCACAGCTTGTGATGCATCATCTCCTCTCAGAGCATCCCTGTCGTCGCTAGTATCTGCAGATGTTGTGTTGGTCTACCTGCTCGTCTGCTGAGGACCTCCACCACTGAAGGGGGGAAGAAGCCCACCCGGTCCGTGCCCCGCTGGGTGTCATGGATGTGACCTTTCCACCGGCCGTCGGAGTGCTGCTCCAGGACCTGATGCAAACAAAACAGGAGGACACGGAGATTAAAGTGTGAGTGATCTTACTAACAAGTTAACAACTTGTTAACAAATACCTCATCAATTATTAATAGTAATACTACACATACAACTGAATGATAGTAATAATAGGTAAGTCATTAAAGGAATAGTTCAACATTTTGGCAAATTGGCCCATTGCCATAATTCCTATAGTCATAGCAGTAGGATCATTACCTTTAATTGTCGGTGCAAGGTATTTTTAGAACGGCGGAGCAGAGCCATGAGCTGCTCAAAGCTACTCTACAGAGGCTAATGGGATTTCTTGGTTTTCTTCATCAAACTTATCAAATACACAATCCAACAACTCCAAAATGCTCTGGTGGACAACTTGTGACCTGCACATTCACCACGCTATGAGATAATAATGAAACGTTACAAGACCAAGTTGTTTTCGAGGCAAATGCAGAGACTGCTTGCCGAAAAACTTCCCCCTATGGTGGCAGCAACATGAATTTCCCTCTAAAACAACTCTGTTTGGTAATGTTGTGTTATTATCTCATAGTGTGGTGAATGTGCAGGTCACAACTTATCTACCAGAGCGTTGTGGAGTTGTTGGATTGTGTATTTGATGAGTTTGAGGAGGGAAACGTAGAAATTCTATTAGCCTCCGTAGTGTAGCTCGGAGCAGCTCATGGCTCTGCTCCACCGTTCTAAAAGTAGTCATAGTAAAATTGTACAGATAATTCAATACTAATTTTGGTGACTTAAAGTAAATAAAATATAATAAATGTTGTCTTTGTGGGTAACAAAACAGCTTTTTAACATCCCTTGTCAACTGCACGTCAAGTCTTAAATATGCACATAACGTGTGTGACTCCTCCAGGCATGCTTTTAACACCATAATGAGAGAGCCAATGAGCTGGAAATGCTCTGTCTATTCATTGTGAGTGTTAACAAAATGCCTGGAGAGGACAAAAACAAAAGAAGAAGGAAAAAAAAAACACCTCTGCCCTCCCAGAGACACAACAACAACACAAGAGTTCATCCAGGAGGAGCGGGAGATGTCATAGCCACTTGTACAGAGATATCAAAATACACATCAGTGGGCACATGAAAAGGCATGCACGAATTAGCGCAAACATTGTGTGTGAGGGAATGAGCAAACAGGCTGGTAATGAGAGAGTGACAGCAACAAGTTAGCGCCTGTTCCTCTGCCCCTGCTCAGGGTACACCAAATTACCCCGCTGCATCCACCGCCAATCAAACAACACCACCTCGCTCACTCAAGTCTGCAGCAAAGCATCCTGTCATTTCCCTCCCACTGAGCGAGGCAGCTGCAAGACGCTGTTGAATGAATTTGTAGCAGCTGACACAAAACACAGTAGGATCAACATAACTGCAGTACATATGGCTGCTGTTACACCAACTCCTGTACAGTAACAACTAACCTTCATTAAGGAATGATGCATCCAGGTCAATGTGACACATGTGAACATGAAGAGGAGTCCTAACCAGCAGTGTGTTCTCACATGAGCACCATCACTACGATGGAGGGATGCTGCCCCGAACCACCCACACTCAATGGCTGGGGGACATTATGTCCTGTCTAGGTCTGGGGAAAATCCAGTAATCCATCCATCAATCCTCAAAGTCTCTCCTCACAACACAGTCTCATTCTCTCCCTTCCATGTGCTCTTATATGTCCTATAAATGTCACTCACCTTGACATCTAATTCCAGATAAATTCCCTATTCTCAATGTATCCTCATTTTCAGCTCATCTCTCTCCTTCTCTTCAGTGTAAACATAACCCAGGAATCCCAGCAAATGTGTATTACACATTGGGATTTCTTTTCTTTTTCTTTTCCTTTGTGTGCATATGTATATAATTGTGAAAATACAGTATATCTATAGAAGATCTCAGTGTATGGGGAGTAGTGGCTTGAGAGGGTTCACATTGTGCTTCTAATATAGATACTGTACAAAAAAAAACATTAAAGCTACATTGTGTAGGAATTCCTCCCATCTAGCGTTGTGGTTGTATAGAGAATGTGAAGTTACGTCACGCCGTTGGGCGTTGGCCGCCATCTTTGGAGGATTGCGGATGTAAACACTTGCTCGCCCCCCCTGAAAAAAGTTCCCAAAGTCGCTTAAAAGTAATGATGGTGGGACAGTACTGCTGCATAAAAAATGCCACAGTATTATATGCACTAATACGAAAAACGAGATAGTTCACAATGTCTGGATAAGTCAGTGGAGGGAGTAAATCTGGGTCTTAATAAGTTGTAGTGTTTCTGTTTACCTTTGTTTCTCATTAAATTTGAATTTATCATGATACGTTCCTCCTTCCTTTCCCTTCCTCTTCTCCGTTTCTTTTTTGTTTTCTTTTTTTGTCTGTCTTCCTCATCTCTTTTTCTTTCTCTTTTACTTTTTGCTCGTTTTCCTCCGTTTTTCCCACTCTGTTTACGTTTGCGTCCCACAACGGCAAAGCGGCGTGACGTCAGCTTCACATTCTCTATATCGCAAGCAACTCAATCGTATTTTTCATGCTGCATTCACGTGAAACTGGGCAGACGGCAGACAGAGGACAGCTGCTGCAGGTAATGGAGTAAACAAGCCTCTATGTGGCGATTTCGTATTGTTGACCTGACCCACGTTTTGCTGGCTTTCTCTGGACTTCTGTGACTAAAATGACAAAATGAGCCGACAGCTCCGGTGTCTCCGCTGAGTTACCGTGGTTTCCTACCGTCACGCTGCCACTGAAGGTAAAAACATGGAGACAGGACATGGCAGCCAGCAGCGAGCTGACCCGCTCCATGGAGATATGAATGATATGAACGGCTCATTCAGAGCTGAAACGAACACTTCACTTTGTTGATGGGGGGATTACTGATTAATGAAAATCATACTTTTAAACCAAATAATCGATTTTTGTGAATAGATAACAGGAGAAGTTACACCATGTCCCTTTAAATAGATGAGAAAGGCAAAAGTTGACATGGTTTTTTCCATGTTTTTTGTTGACAGTATTCGTCCACAATGACCTTCTGTGTTGTTTTCTCTATTTTCTGTCAAGATGCCAACATCAGACAACACTGTATTCTTGCCTTTCAGATCAAAGAGCCACACATTCACACACACACACACACACTGCACCCAGATTGGTCTTTCACGACTTGCATGACATACATAGGTGACTGGAGGAAATGAGTTAGACACCAATAAAATCAGAGAGTTCACAGCTGAGGTCAGAGACGATACAGACAGATTGTAAAAGTTCGCATTCGCTGTCACTGTTTGTATTGTTCCTTTCCTTTCCTGTCTTGTCTTGTGTTTTTTAACTGGACCCAGAGTCTATTAATAAATTATCCATCTATCATTCAGAGGAGTTTTTGTTGGGATATCACACTGGTGTTGGCTGTTTGACACTATGACGCCCAACACAGGAGAAATTCATCCGTCATGCCTCACTCTTAGCTTTTTTCCTTCCACTCAGCATCTGTTGGCTCAGGGCTAAATCAGACTGATCGTCTGACCATGGCATTAACAAAGTAGAACTCAACACAGCTGTCACAAAAAAGTCCTACTGTTTTTTTAAATGTTGCTATGAGTTTAAGTGTCACTGGAGCTGGTTCTGAGGAGCTCAGAGTGTGTGAACTGTGTGGTGGGTGTTGTGGGTCGCCCCGTATGGGCGTGGTGCTAATGTGGGGTCTGGAACGCAACGATGAGGCGCTGCTCGCCAGTAAAACGCTGTGGAATTTGAACATTACTGACTTTGGCAGCAACTCAACAGTTGTAACAGTAAACTGCACCGCACTCCCTCGATCAATGTAGTGAGATAAAGAAGCTGAAAGGAAAAAAAACACTCTGTGGCATCTGAGAATACAATGATGCAAAGACAAAACAGGGAAAATAAATACTTTTTGTCAGAGCAGAAGACAGGGAGTGATAGTAAACAAGAACTTGCACGACTCCAAACTCAACACAGCAACCAAAACTGCTACAAACTGTGAATCTACAGTGTGACTCCCAGATTCTTTCAACAAACACACAGACAAACACGAGTACCATGATGAGTTCTCCAGCTCGGAGGTTGAGAGCGGTGGGGTCGTGGAGATTCCAGTAATCCTTCACCGCTCTGACCTGGAGAGAGCTGGATGCTTCTGCAGAGAGACAGGCAGATACAGAGTTGACATGAAAAGGCACAGACGGCTGCTCTGCCTGGATCTGACACCTGCGCTTGCTATTCATCAACCTCTCCTCCCCTCTTTAAGCAAAAACACAAATTGCCTAAAGGCTTTAATGAACAGAAGAGTGAACCGACCTCTGAGCAGCTGTTTGATTTCTCTGCTGGCGGAGGACGTGGTGAACTGGTTGACGATGTCCAGGGCTGTCTGGTTGTAGGTGTTGCGCATGTTCACGTTGATGCCCGCCTAAACACACACACACACACACACACACACACACAGGAATTATTTAAACAAGCCTCCTCCTGCTCCTCTCCTTTATTAAAGAACAACATAGTGTAGGAGTTGCAGTGTGAAGTTTTCAACATTGTCTTTCAAGCTGCACCTTCAAAACAGTGCAACAGCCTTTCAATCACACATCAGCTGAGATTAAAGGGATAGTTCAACTTTTTTTGAAGTGGTGTTGTATGAGCTACAAATGCCCATTAAGTACACTAGATGTAGTGGAAAGGTCTCTGCCCCCCCCTCACTAAGAAACACCGGCTCATCACGCTGCACCGTGACAGAGGCAGTACACTGTTGTCACTGAGGGACTGCATCCAGTGTACTTAAAGGGATAATGCAACATTTTGGCAAATTGGCCCATTGCCATAATCCCTATAGTCATGGCAACGGCGCAGCAGAGCCGTGAGCTGCTCAGAGCTACGCTACGGAGGCTCATGGGATTTCTTGGTTTCAACTCATAAATCTCATCACATACATAATCCAACAACTCCAAAACACTCTGGTGGACAAGTTGTGACCTGCACATTCACCACGCTATGAGATAATAACAGAATATTACAAGACAAAGTTCTTTTAGAGGTAAATTCATGCAAAACCACTGATTCGCGTTTTGAGCAGTTTTTCAGCAAGCAGTCTCTGCATTTACCCCGAAAACAACTCTGTCTCGTAACATTCTGTTATTATCTCATAGCGTGGTGAATGTGCAGGTCACAACTTGTCCACCAGAGTGTTGTGGAGTTGTTGGATTGTGTATTTGATGAGTTTGATGAGGGAAACCAAGAAATCCCATGAGCCTCCATAGCGTAGCTCTGAGCAGCTCACGGCTCTGCTCCGCTGTTCTAAAAATAGCTTGCACCGACAATTAAAGGTAATGAACCTACTCCTAAAACTATAGGGATTATGGCAACGGGCCAATTTGCCAAACTGTTGAACAATCCCTTTAATGGGCATTTGTAGTTCATACAACCTCACTTCAAAACAACTGAACTATCCCTTTAAGTTGTGTTTGCTTACATCAAGCAGCAGCCGCACTACTTCGGTTTTGCCGTACAGGGCGGCTTCGTGCAGAGACGTTCCCGCCTTGGTGGCCCTGTTGATGTCGATGCCGGCTTTAAGGAGCAACCTGGGAAATCAAATCAGAAACATGCATGTAGAGCCACAGGCGACACTCAGGAACAGATTCACCCGTTCTACTGTTGTAGACATCTGCAACATCTCATTAAGCCATGTACCCCCCACTCTTCCACCCACACACACATACACACACTGTGGTGCCATCAGAGGCTCAGATGGAGGAATGCTGATGGCATTGTGTCATAGAGTGGTGCAGAGGAGGAAGAGGAGGAGAAGGAGGTTCTGGTTTCACCATGTGAGGGTTGAGTCTAGATGGGAGGATGTAAACAACACTGAAGCACTGATATGGGATGTTAACTGGTTCATTTGTGCAGTTTTGGAATGTTGACTGCAGGCACATTTAGATTGATTATTATGACTTTTACTGTAATGATAGTCAATATGTCTGATTCTGATTTCTGATATTATTAGAATATTATAAGACAAACATATTTCAGCTCTCATTTAACACAGGAGAAGTGATATATGTCGTCGATCTTGTTTATTTCACCAGATAATTTACATAATAACAAATTATAAAACATAAGGAATTAAATTATGATACTGCAACTTCACTCAAAGGATATTACAATTTTTTCTCTTCAAATTGCAACTGATGATTAAAATACCAAGGTTGGTTTTCTTGAAAGATGTGGGATTAGATGGAAAGGTTTACTTTACATTACAATGTAAAGTTTTACCTTTGTTAGAAAAACTAATATAACATAATATTTAAAGGGCTTATATTGGAATAGTCATAAAGTCATAACATTATAAGCGTGAAGCTCTGATTTCACAGAATATTGAATATTTTAAGATTAAAGAGATAGTAGGTTTTACCTGAATTATATTAGCAAACAATGGAACTGTGTATTTTTTTTTCAGGTAAAACCTCTTTTAGGCCATGAAAATTGGCCGTTTCTTTGGGTCCATTCACAACAATGTATGTTGTAAATCTCTGGGAAGGGCTATGGGCTGGCGTTGCTAACGGGAGGAGTGCAGAGAGTCTTCTACTGCAATTAAAGTACTTAGGGGCTATTTGGAGATCATACAACCCCACTTTAAAAAAATGATACTATCCCTTTAAGTTGTAATTCTGAGCGTATATTTCAAATGTATTCCTTGACCAGTCATACTATCAGGCAGACTGTCCTGAAGTACTTGTATAATACTTGACTTGACAACATGACTGTAAGTGGGGCACCTCAGAGCGGTTGGACAGACAGGAGGAATATTAAGCCATGATGCAGTATGATGAAAAAAGGAGCCTGAAGCGAAACCTATTGTAACCTGCACCTTCCTTCCTTCACTCAGCAGAAAACGTTTTAATCTTCTTGGAATGAAAAGTTGAGACGACTGAATGTCTGAACACTGTCAAAGTTTAGACTTCCTCATCTCTGTCCTGCAGATAAGTTCCTGGCTCAGTCGTAATGTGTACGCTACAGAAACTGTGCTCAATTGTACATGAAGCATAGAAGTAATACATAGACGACAGTTCACCAACAACAAACCTTTTCCTCGGGACAAAATCCTCTGTGTTCACATGTCTATAACTGCTGTCCCAACCAGACATTGAAAGCTTCTCCTGCTGCACAAAAAGTAAGTACTATAAGACATCTGCTGCATAAGTATGGCAGTCTTTGAAGAGACGTAAATCCCTTAGAGGGAGATCACAGGCAAATTCTCCTGAGTAAACTCTGAATAAACTTGTGTGCTAATGCGGTGAATTTTTTCATTTCTTTTTGTGTTGGAGCTTCAACTTCTCTCCTGCGTGTCTACTCAATATTCCACTTCAGGCAGAGCGGAGGATGGAGCAAGTGTTGCAAAATGAGATCTGATAATTCAGAGGATGGGAATCGTTAGCAGCATGCCTGAGAGGCAGGGTGGAGCTACTTGGCTAAGTACATACATATTTACACCGATATGCTGGTATAAAAAAAAACACACACCGAGCTGCTCTCGGGTATCTGAGAAGAGTGAAGTCACTGGGATGGAATACCACTACAGCTTAGCATGTGCTGTTTTTGAAAGTGGAGCTTGTTACTGGGTAGTGGGTACACTTAGATGGCCTGACGCACATACATGGTTTTCAGTGTAGTGTCGGTAATAGTAGTGGTAAAAATAGTTACAAATGTGGTATCAATTAATAGCAGGAGCTTTCAGTAGCAGTGGAGGTGGTTGTAGCAACAGCAGTACTACTACCAGGCAGCAACAACTGGCATTGGCAGTAGTAAAAACGGTTGCAGTCTAATTACTGAAACGGTGGTGAGAATGGTGATATTGTTGTGGTTGCAGAAGCAGCAGTGGTATTGTATTGCTGGCAGCAGTGACACAGTGATAGCAATGGTAGTAACAATAGTTGCATCAACTTAGGGATCAAATAGAATATCCAACAGCACAAATCATGTTCAAAGCAAAAACTAATCAATAACCAGGCACCAGTCAGTGCATGTTTAGTCAGAGGGAAGGGAAATAGAATTCAAGGGGATTGTTTTCCTTCAGGAAAGCAATGGTGAGAAATACAAGGAAAAGTTTTTGTGCGTCTGTCCTGTGTGGTGTGAAGCTATGGAACAGTCTAGATGACTAACGACTAAAAGCAATGAAGCAGCACTTTTTTTATTTTTAGTTACCTTCAATTTTTTTTCCTAACACAATGTAATGAAGGGCAATTAAGGAAGTGGGAAAAGTGATCGATTTATTTACGATTTGTGGAAAAGTGGTCTTGTCTCATTCCTTTTCAATGTGTGATTAGGCTTTTGTGTTTTTTGTTTCCAATTTTTGTTCTTATTTAGTTTTACACATTGAAAATAAATATTAAAAATAACTAGAAAAAGAAGCATGTCCAGCAGGAAATGCATGTGAATGCTGAACGCTAGCCTATTGCTGAATGAGCTGAGGAAATGTTGATGAATGTCTTTCCATGGGCGAAAGAAAGAAAGAAAGAAGCAAAAAGACAGAGAAAGGGAGTAGAAGAAAGAAAAAGAAAAAGGGAGATGATAGATAGAAAGTGGTAGATACAGTAGATAGAGATAGAGGGGGGTAGAAAGAAAGAAGTAAAAAGACAGAAAGAAAGAAAGAAAGAAAGAAAGAAAGAAAGAAAGAAAGAAAGAAAGAAAGAAAGAAAGAAAGAAAGAAGACAAAAAGAGAGGGGTAGAAATAAAGAAGATAGATAGATAGACAGATAGACAGATAGATAGACAGATAGATAGATAGACAGACAGACAGACAGACAGACAGACAGACAGACAGACAGACAGACAGACAGACAGACAGACAGACAGACAGACAGACAGACAGACAGACAGACAGATAGATAGATAGATAGATAGATAGATAGATAGATAGATAGATAGATAGATAGATAGATAGATAGATAGATAGATAGATAGATAGATAGATAGATAGATAGATAGATAGATAGACAGACAGACAGACAGACAGATAGATAGATAGACAGACAGACAGACAGACAGACAGACAGACAGACAGACAGACAGACAGACAGACAGACAGACAGACAGACAGACAGACAGACAGACAGATAGATAGATAGATAGATAGACAGACAGACTACTATAGTCTATCTATCTACTATAGTAGTACTGTAGCAGCAGTGGTAGTAGTAGTAGTCATATCTGAAGTGGGAGCAATAATGATAGTGGAAGTAGCAGCAGTGGGCGCAGAAGTGGAAGCAGAAGACAGCTGTGTTGGTGTAACTGTGGTTCAAGTAGAAAGATGAATGGCAGAAAGCCAGGTGGTGACCTCCCGCTCTGCGCTGCTTCTTACTTGATGATGTCTTTGTGTCCGTTCCTGGCTGCCAGGTGGAGCGGGGTGGTGGATGGAGAGTCCAGGCTGTCGTGGCCTCCCTCGCCTTCTAACAGCGCCGCCACCATGTTACTGCTCAGCAGCAGCTGAGCCACCTGAGGAGAAATCAAACGCGCCCAGATAAAGATGAAAAAAAAAGAGTGGCAGAATTAGGGCAAGAATTACAGCATTAGCAACACATGGATATATATGCAAAGCCACGCTGGCTGACGCTGCATGGTGGAAATGTGTGAACTCAAAATATATATTGTATATGGCGTCTTTGGGTAAAGATAGCCCAGAGAAGCTTATCCACTGCTCAGCAGCTGTCTTAAGATACTGTAGCCTTAAATGACACAATCACTTCCACACACACACAAACACAAGGTCTGTGTGTCACGGAAACAGCCCAAAGCTTTTATTCTTTCACAGCTAAAGTGCAAAGTCAGAGCAGACAAGAGAACATTTTAACAGACATATGAAGTGTACGTGTGTCTAATTCAGAATTACAAGGCCAGCTATATATCTCAGAGCCGGGCTTATCCGCTGATGTGACAGGCTAACAGTTAAACGCACTGCAATGGGCCATGACTTTAATGTTGCAGCTGTTCAAAAAGTGTGTTCAAAAAGAGCCACTGAGGCTTATTTCCCTTTCACTCAAACAAGCTTAATTTATCTGGGTCACTTCATCTAAGCCAAGGCTCGTGTTCATCAAAAAAGGGCAAAATAAGATGTTTTCAGATGCAGATAATTGGATTAGAATAACTACATGAATGAAGAAGATCACTGCATAGGAGTTAGAGTCTCAATGAAAGACCAGCACAAGTTGAGAAATCTCACTGTGTCGCTGTGAGGTCCAGTTCAGACCAGTACCAGTGTAGATGAATGAGACTGATGTTGCCTGAAGATGTTTCACCTCTCACCCAAAAGGCTCGTTCAGTCCAGTTCCAGAATGAGCAGCTTTCTGACTTCAAATGAATGTCCCTACTGTAGTTCAACCGCTGATCTGGGCTTTCCTGTGCTGTGTCATGTGCTTGTTAAGCAGTTGTTTTGTTTTCCTAAAGAACCGGTCAGTGCGACTTCCTGAATCTGTCAAACTGAAACAACCAGTAGGCAATCTGTGAGATAACTCCCCAGGAAACGTAACGCTCATCCTGACCAGAACCCAGGTGACATTACCAAGTCACATGAGGGCTGGGTGGGTCAATGACTCCCCTTAATGAAATTCAAGATGTTAATGTGAGTCAGTTAGAACTGAGGAGACTTGTCAGATGAGAGGTGAGACATGCTCATGAACCTCAGGTCCAGGTCTCTAAGAGACACCATGACTGGATGACTGAGAATCTTCTTGCATGTTCATCGATCAGTCGCTACACAAGAAATTACCAAGCAGAGAGGATAACAATACATTTGAAGTCATTTAGAAACAGTTTGTCATCAAACAAGCAAAATTTGAACCAACTGTGAAGCCTCTGAGGATCAGTTTTGGTGGTTTATGACTAAAAAGCTGCAAAATGATCATTGCATAACCATGAGACTGACTTCATATTCATGGACAATAAGCTAAGATGGTCAACTGTTAGGGCTGCACTTAACATGTAAAAAAAAATGTTGTTGTTGAATATGTTTTGTTAATTTGAGAAAAATTGAAATTGAGCACTTTTATTAAATTTTTTTTTTATTTTGTATAATGGTTTAAGTAGCCTAAGTTTATATAATTGTTTAATAAGTTTATAAGTTTATTTGTATCAGGTACCTTCAACATAACATTAGTAGGTGCGTAAAAGAATTACGTTTGACTAAAACATGTACATTTGGTTTAGAAAAAATCCTAATAAACAACGAGCAAAATCATGTTCTTACTAGCAATCAAAAATGCCAATAGAAAAGCACTTTTTAATAACTATTTAACCATGAAACATCAATAGCTAAGATGGTCAACAAATTTTGTATATTAAAATGTCAATTGAGCTCTAGGAGTTATTTACTGTATACTGCCTATTAATATAATCACTAGCAATCAAAAATGCCAATAGACAAAGCATTAATAACTTTTTTAAAACATCAATGACAAATTTGCAAATACAACTCAGGTAAATATCAAATCATGTTGCAAGTAGCACCGTTTCTAGGGGAGACCAAAAGTGAGGAACTCAGCTGGGATGCATTTTCCCTATGTTTTGTGACTTTGTGACAAAAGTGGGTCAGTGCTACCTGGTACTACTACTGTTGTACTCATTACGCTAACGATGACTGTGATGATGACAGTGTATGAATCACACTAATTCTGTGAATGACATCATGCTGAAGTCAAACATGACTTCACATAAACACTCACTTACCTTCAGTCTCCCAAACTCGCAGGCCAGGTCCAGAGGGGTCTTCTTAGCCTTGTTCATCAGGCAGGGGTTGGACTGGTGCTGCAGCAGCATCTCAGACTGAGGGTGGAAAGAGGAAACAAAGTGATGTCACCTCATGTATTATATGATAAACATGCACTCACACGCCCGTCGTCCTGCTGCATCCTGTGTGTGTTGGTTTTGCCTTTGAGCAGAAGTTGAGGAACATTTGACAGCTTGTGTTTAGTAATGTGTCTTGTGGCCTGCTGAGAGGGTCAGAGCTTGGTATGGCTCATAGCTTATATGACAGGTTCAGGGGTGTGTGTGTGTGTGTTTCTGTCCGGTATGTGTGTATCTGTCACTTAAGACATTCCAGAAACCAAACAGATGAAGCTGAGGCAAAGGAATATGTGTGTTCTATGGCCTGTGAAAAACCAGTATAATGACATTCATGGTATTACTGGTATTGTTGGTGGACAATACTGGCTGAGACACAAAGGGGGTCGATTTCAGTGAAATGCGAGGACGGGTAATGCCTTCAAACTTAGACTTGAGCTCTGAGTGAGTATGTGTGTGTGTGTGTGTACTCACCACCTCATAATGTCCATACTGAGCAGAGAGATGTAACGGTATCTGTCCGTCATGGGAAGGGGAGTTGACTGAGGCTCCAGCTCTCAGCAGCAGTAGCACGGAGTCGGCTTTACCCTGCCACGCTGCGTAGTGGAGAGGACGCATGCCTGCAGACAGCAATCACACCAGGTATTGAGATGGGGAATCAAAAGCATGGCATTAACAGATCTGGGGCCAGATTAGAAAAACATCCTGCAGATCCTGTCTCAGCTGTTTGGTAAACATGGCAGTTCTGGTAGTTCGAGCCATACTACTTGAAAAGTTCCTAAATCAATGTTTCTATTCTGACTTAAGACAGGAAATGCGATCCTTAGCACGGTATCAGATTAGAACTAATGTTGGTTTCAGTATTTAGTGCCAACTGCCAACACTTCTTAACCTGAGTAAAGATGTGATTACAGAGAATGCCTAGAGTTAGATGTAATTTCCCTTTGCAATACTATTGTTACATTAAACCTAAGACAGGAAGATTGAATAACACTCCTAGAGAATAAACATGAGCTCACTGATTGGTCTGGCTTCCAGGCAACAGTGAGAAGTGAGTAACTGAAGAAAGATTACTGATTTAACAAGCTCACATCCATTTTATATTAAAAGTTAAAGGGATAGTTCACCCAAAACCACCACTTTTCTTCGTCCAAAAAGACACACCAAAAAACATCCAAATACCTCCATACTGCTGGTCTGTAATGTCCCTCGAGATTTGTAGCAGTGAACTGAGACACTGGGAGCTTCCACTACAAACAAGCTTAAAATATAGACTTAATATAGAGGTATTTGGATGTTTTTTGGTGTCTTTTTGGATGAAGAAAAGTGAGCATCATTCACAACCATTATATGTGAAGGCACAGAGGACTCTGAAAATTCTCACAGCTCTTAGTCGACATGAGGGTGAGTAGATAATGAAATTTGAATTTTGGGTGAACTATCCCTTTAATCATTTGTTTTCATTATTCTGAATTTGTATGTCATTATGTCACCAAATAAAAGCTACAATAGTGCAGATAAGGCCAAACCCAGATAAGTATTAAGATAAATAGTGCTACATCCTATGTTACAGGACGTGCTTCCCTGAGGCTGATGACCCTGAATGCATCTCGGCTTGTGATCAAGTAGTAAATAAAGTTATGTTTGACACACTCAAAGTGCCTTGGCTGTCTTTCCCCTGAGGGTCAACGCTACATTTCACAGAAGTAGAATAACTCCCTCTGACATTGAGGCCGTGAGTCACTGGCTGCAGGAAATTCTACAGTCCAAAAAAAGAAAAAGTTGCCAGGAAGTGGTACAAATGTAAACTCAACCTGTAAAATGTAACTTCAGAAACCTATAGCTGACTCGCACATTCTCCGAGCGCTGCACGCCTCCGGCCCCGGCAGCCAGTCAGCTGCCACTCCCACAAATTCTACCAAATCTGTTCCACTCGGTCTCTGGAGATATTTGTCGTGGAGCCATGACAGGCAAACTTCAAAGTGAATCAGACTTATTCATATGGGTCAAACTTATTTTCAGATGAGTCTCAGAAAGTTGCAGACTCAATTTAACCCCAACTGAGTTTCCCAGCAATAAAATATATTTTTTTTCTAGGTAATGGGTGTGTGTAGTGACACTAGTTGGAGCTGGTGAAGCTATTGATACCGTTGATGTCCTTGATATCCACTGTGGCCTGGGCCTCCAGCAGCAGGGACAGCAGCTCCGTGGTGCCTGTGAGAGCGGCATGGTGCAGCGCTGAGAAGCTGGGGGAGAGCAGGAGGGGGGGGGGTCAAGGGAGGGCGATAAGAAAGAGAGACGAGAAGATGAGTGGGTCATAAATCAGACTCTAACTTTATAGCAGGTGAGTTCTTTTCAAAACTGCACTGGGATATGTGTGTGTTTGTACTAGTGTGTGTGTGTGTTCTCATTAAATTTCACAAGATGTTTGAAGTGAAGATAGACATCTAGGTGTTTCTTCCACATGAAGTGAAGCTGTTGCTTTCTGCTCAACATTAAATATCCATCCATCCAGCCACTGTCTGTACGGCTTATCTGTGCAGGGTCTCTGGAGCCGAGGCTGACAAAAGGCTGAGGGTGGGGTTCGCCCTGGACAGGTCACCAGGCTGTCACACAGAGATGAACAATGCACACATACTCACATTCACACCTACAGGCAATTTAGTCACCAATCAACCTAGTGTGTTATCTGTGTTTGGACTGTGGGAGGGAGCTGGAGAACCTGCAGACAACCTACATAGTTACCACCCACCCTGGACCCGGGAATCAAACCCAGAACCTTCTCGCTATGTTGTTAGGTAAATTCCATCAGATTTCAAATGGTTCAAAAAGATGAAGATAAAGATGAAGTTGTGAAGTGTTTTCTTGTCTGTAAACAACAGCTACTGCGTCCTTTTTAGTAGTTTTCTCTCAGTGGATGTGAGGGTCTGAGGTCAGAGGATGTTGTTATTCTGTGTAAAGCCCTTTGAGACAAACTGTTTGTAAAAGTGGGCTCTACAAATAAACATGGCTTGTCTTTTGACACGGACTGTGTTTAGATTGAAAATGCCATCGACAAGCAACTTTGGACTTAATCTAATCCTTATCTTTACCATCAGTTGGTGATCTGTGATATTTTTCAGTGTCCACTGATTGTTGTACATTTATGTTGTGCAGTTTCACAGTGCTCCTTAACATCTTATTTAAAAGAGATAGTTCAACATTTTGGAAAATTAGCCCGTTGCCATAATCCCTATAGTCATAGCAGTAGGTTCGCTACCTTTATTTGTCAGTGCGAGCTATTTTTAGAACGGCCGAGCCGAGCGGCGAGCTAAGCTACGGAGGCTCATGGGATTTCTTCATTTCCCTCATCAAACTCATCAAATACACAATCCAACAACTCCAAAACACTCTGGTGGACAAGTTGTGACCTGCACATTCACCACGCTATGAGATAATAACAGAATATTACCAGACAGAGTTGTTTTAGAGGGAAATTCATGCAAAACAGCTGATGCGCGTTGCCTTCAGGGACAGTTTTTCAGCAAGCAGTCTCTGCATTTACCTGTATTTGATGAGTTTGATGAGGGAAACCAAGAAATCCCACTAGCTTCCGTAGCGTAGCTCTGAGCAGCTCACGGCTCTGCTCTGCCTTTCTAAAAATAGCTTGCACCAACAAATAAAGGTAACAAACCTATTGCTATGACTATAGGGATTATGGCAATGAGCCAATTTGCCAGATGTTGAACTATCCCTTTAAGTCTGCCTTGATTTCCAGGATTGCTCTGAAGTTTATGTCTCGTTATAACTGATTTTGTCATTGTTGATATTGTTATTACTATGTTCAGGGTTTCCGTTGTCCGGTAATTACCGGACTTTGGCCGGTAAAATCTGCCGAAGTCCGGAATTTTCTAACCCCGCCGGTCAAAATGTCCGGTGAAAATATTCCCTCCGAGTCCAATCACTATTTGAATTTTATTAAAAAACCAACCAAACAAAAACGAAATCAGAGATTTCAGTGACATCTACCCCGAGTGGAGAGAGGCTTCTCTCTGCATAATCGCATCAAAACAGCACAGTGAAGTGAAGTCACCTGGGGGAGAGGAGGAGGGGGGGCAGAGGGGGAGAGGAGGAGGGGGGGGGGGGGTCACTCGACTGATGCGCATTTCAAACTGTGCAGAGAGTCCGGAGACACTACACACATCAGCCGCAGCAGCACATTTCACACGCAAAAATCCGTAAAAAGTGAAAGAAAAATTACTTTTTCAGTTTAGTTTTTATTGCAAAGCAGCGACTTTTCATTATTATTATGTCAAGTTGCAGCATAGGGTTATTATGAAATGAGCCGGTTCATGTTTGCAGTCTGAGAATTGGCCTTCAGCTTCTTTATGTTGTATGAACGCAGGCTTGTGCAATATTTATTTAGAATTTTTGGTCACTTGAGGCATTTAAATTACGTCGTCATGAAGATGTTTCAACCAGCGCAACATTCAATGTCACAGAGCAGTTATAACTGCCCCCACCCCCCCAATTTTGTCGCCACAGTGTCCTTGTAATAAATGGGAAATTGCATCATTTATGATTTTAAGATCAATAAATTCAGATTAGACTATTTGACCGGAATTTCAAACATTTGTCCGGAAAATTGAAAACCTGCCGGTCACGTTGTCCGGTAACATTTTTTTCTAGCGGAAACGCTGACTATGTTATTGTTGTATTGTATTGTACCGCATTGATTTATTACTGTTTTGTTGTTTTTTGTTGTTTTTTCAATAATTATTGTTGTTGTTATGGGTACTATGCAGCATTTCATGTTATTTGGAAGTTTAGTTTCATTTCATGTGTGTTTGATTATTTTATTTGGCTTTTTAATGGACCCCAGGAAGAGCAGCTGCTACCAGGTGTAGCAGCGAATGGGGATCTTAATAACATAAAATAAAAGAACTAAAATAATATCTCAAACTGAGCTGCTGTCTCCTGGGTTGCTTGTTGTGTACTGGTGGCTTTCTGTCAAGATCAAACTGCATCTGCATGCTGGTCTATTTACATCATATTGTGACTGACAGCTGTAATTGACTGGTGATTGCGTCCAGCAGGTGTCTGGGCCGGACCTCAACCCCTCAGCTCCACACCACCATCACCACTGAGCTGACTCCATCTTCAAACGTCATCCCCTTCATCGTGTCAGCGCCTGCATCTGGAATATTTTAGCTTCATTGTAGTGCAGTGGGAGGAAATGGAGACGTGTCATCTCCCTTTATTTACAGTCACTGAAGTTCATCAAAGCTTCAGAGATGAAATGTGTGTGTTCATGTCTAAGCGTCTCTCAGGTCACAATATATTCTACAGAGAGAAATTAAAGGCATCAATTCTTGGCAGCGACTTTTTCTCTGGCTTTGGGGAGAGACAGACACGGGGAGCGTTCAAGGAGAGGTGACCCCTCCGAGGCTCTGCATCCACTCCCCTCATGTGGGGAGTCAAATAAAAACTAGAGTACAGGGGGCTTTCAGGTGATTTCACGGCGCCGCAGGCAGGCGCAGCAGGAGCCCTGAGCTTCTGGCACCTGTGGTAATAAACAGCTTCGAGTGGGAAGAGAAGAGAGTGGAGCGAACTGGTGTCAGGAGGAGTCACTGTAAAAAAAATAACTGCTCCATCATGTCAAGGTGAACTGTCACGGCTCACGCTGTAACCTGAGGTGTCATCAATCAGTTTGGTCCTCGTGTACATGTTGTCAACGTGAGGACGACAACCATCTATAGTTGGTGTGTTAAATTCATCATTAGTTAAACAGGACCTATTATGCTCATTTCAGGGGCTTTTTTTTAACTCTTTATTTATTTTGCTTTTTTTGTTTTACATAGACAAGAACCATTGCACAACAATGCAAGTACCAAAATGACAGAGGAAGAAAAATTAAACTGGGCAAGATGAACAAAGAAAGATATTAGAGAAGAAAAAAAAATGGGGAGGTGGGGCGCCGCACACCACTATGGTTGCAGCTTTCATCAATTTCAGGGGCTTTTAATGTGATATTGGACCCCAGTGGAGAAACTACTGAAAGTTTGCGCAATTTTCCTCCAGACATACGTTCCTCTTCAACACAAAAACAGCATTTCAGTCAAATTATGTCAAATCCCACATTAAAAATAGATTCTGTTTTAACTGGCCAATTCCGTGGAAGTCGGAAGTTGAAGATGGGAACACCCGAGTTGACGGTATTCCAGTAAACAAGCCGGAAAACATGGACGCCTCCTGTTGTTGTTGTTAGCCGTTGTGAGCAATACCAGTTGAAAACAACGCATAGAACAGTATTTAAACCTTATCGTACCATATCCACAAATAGACGTTATACAACATACGTTACAACTAGTATATCTGTGTAGTCGTATCTGTCATAAGCAAAAGATTGCGGGTTACGGAGCGCGTTTGTGTCGTGGTGCTGCAGAGATGAGAGCTGGACACCGGGGCGGAGGACAGGTGCTACACTGAGAAGGAAGAGAGGCCAGGTGGAAGGAAAAGAGCCTCCATTCTCACTCCTAACAAGTCACAAGTCATGTAGTGAACTATCACAATTACTCTGGTGCTTTTAAATAAGTAAAAATGTAGCATAGCCGCAAGAAAATCCTGCTTAGCTCCTCTTTAAACAAGGTGATCGCTGCAGAGTCTGAAACAAGCAAAGACTCTTGTGCTATGTTTGTTTCCACCAGCTGCATTTTGTTTTAGCCAAGTTTACAAATCTGTACAGTGATAAAAAAAAGAAAAGAATCTAAGCATCTCCAGACAGTGAAGAAGCTCATCTTATCAGTCACAGTGTTTAGGCCTGGATTCTCCTCAACCACACATACACACAAACACACTCATCCAGCAGAGTATCCTGAGTCACCTGTTACAGCCACTCTCTGTCTGAATGCTGTTGACTCAGCAGCTGTTTGCTCACCTTCATCCTCTCTGCACTGATCTCAAATATCACAGGTAACCTCCTCCTCCTCTTCCTCCCTCTCTCTGTCACTCTCTCTGACACACACACACCAATAGACATGTTCCATTTCAACACCCCTATTGTGTGTCACCTCCCACACACTGCCTTGACCCTGCATGTAGACACATGCATCCGGCCTAAGTCAACAAATACACTAACATATAGCACACAGAGCCGCTGGCAGAGCGGGGAGTCCTCAGCGTGTCTGATGGCCTAGTTTGATATAAAAAAAAACAACATCTGATTCGATAAGAACAGAGACTAAACACCTTCAATCAAGTTTCTTTGAAACAAGAAAGAACCTATCTCAGTGTGGAAAGACTGTAACGGGAGCAAAAGCAAAATATAAAAAGCCACCTCAAGAATTTGAGATCTATAATCTCACAGAAACATAAATCTGAGTTTTTCCTCAAAGCTTGTCAGGTTTTGGATTTCTCCACATGCTGCTTGTCTGAACTCTACAGGAGGCTAAAAAGACTTTGGAGGGTGTTGTCTTTCCAGAATACAAGGCCAAAGGCATTTTATACTACACAGCAATATATCTCACAACTTACTTCCATCTATAATTTACAAGTCTAGTATAAAAGAAAAAAGTTATTTAGAAGTTACTTGAGGAGAAATGGTAATCTGTGATTATGCACGACTGGAAGCTCATTGATTATTTCCTGCAGAATGCAGCAGATCTGAACCGTCAGCTGAGCTGAAAATTGTTGCTTCTGACGAGACAAAATCTATTTCCTGTTTTTAGATTGGATAATAATGATCATGTAGTACAGCACAGTGTGTCAGTGTGTGTGTGTGTGTGTGTGATTGCAGCGTGTCCACACATCCGCTCCTCTTACCCCTCTGAGTCCTGGTAGTTGATGTTGAGTCTCTTGGTGGAGCCCAGCAACTCTGGAGAGAGACAGATGAAGAAAGGACAGCTATTAGTATATGACGGCAGTGATCATCTCTGTTTGTGTGTGCCTGTAAGTCAATGCGTTGGGACACAGAGCCGCGTTCAAAGTGTTTGTTGTGCCTGTGAGCCTCTGCACTGGGATTAGGAAACGCCGCGGTACCCACAGCACCATGCATGAAAGTTTAGGGAGCTGCCTGTCTCATACCAAACACTAAATGTGTGTATAAATAAAAATTATGATCTTACAGGTAAAATAAAATATAAACAACTAAATTATTAGGCAAAAAGGTGAATTTAATTTCAGTCTTGGCTATTTGGCTGTTTGGATTCTGGCCCTTCATCAAATATAGTTGATGACCCCTGGTATATGGTGACGCATTTGTGTTTTCATCAGAGTTCTCCAGAAATCTCTCCATCCCCACAGGACCTGTAGTGTTTTCACAGCCCCCCCCTCCCTCCAGCCCTGCACCTCTTCCCATCATCTCTCCGTGCTTCAAACGCGCTGACAGCCTCGACAGGATGGAGCTTTCCTCGCCTCCTCCTGCTCCACCCGTCTGACACTCTCATGGCAGACAAAATGATTCATAAACAAATGATTGTGCCTCAGAGAAATGTACCACTCCACCTCATTTACAGAGTTATCGCTACGGGTCCTTGCTCTCCAGAGTGACAACCGTAAAGAGCGCCAACGTGTCGGAACAAAGCGTGTATACGTTTTCATTTTTCCACGGCAGCGGCTCGCTGCACAAACAGCATGAGCGTGTTGACAAGACTCAACAGGTTGTGATTCACTCACCTTGGAGGAGACAGACCGCTGCTTGTCCCATGTCTTACTCATTCATTCTTCATCCAGAAGGTAACAGTCTACTCATCTACCCTCTTTCACCTTGCTCCTGCCATAATACTATCTATTATTCAATATTTTGAGATTGTTAACAATGTCTTCTGATTAAAAGTTGCTCTTTACATAATGGAAATAATTTCTTAAGGAACTTCAAGAGACGGCTGCAAAGTATTCCAACGAATGTGTTGGTAACATTATTGAATCAACAGTATCATAACAGCACTGACTTCCTCTTCTACATGCGTCAACATCTTTTCTCTGAGCATCCGACTCCGGCCGTCATCCCAAAGCTCTACTCAAACCATCAATCCTCAATGTGTCCAACAAACTTCCAGACACCACATACAGTACGATGCATCTGCCTCCACCTCACACATTCATGTCCTGCCCCAGACGGAGGGACTGGAAGCTCTCCTCGCACGGCTAAATATCTCCGGACGTCCTACAGCCCAGAGCGGCTGTGAAGGCCTCACAGTCCACCCAGACCCACACAGGAGCCAGACTGCCAAGCCCTGCAAATACAGAGCCATTCATTGCAGTCAATCTCCCTCACTGTTTTCTCCCACATAGATGTGGAAAATCACAGAAGTGTGTGTGTGTGTGTGTGGTGGCGGTATGAATAAATAGACTGTGTAGACGTATTGTTCCGTTAGCTAACAATCTGTCAGGTTTTAACTGACGGTTCGCTCATTAACTCTGGTTTTATACTGAATACGGCCATAAAGCGGAAGAGTGTAAAGAAAACAGGGATTTTTACAAGCTGCTGGATGGACTGACTTCTTTCTAACCTCGTCTCTTCACCAGGTCTCAACAATGTTATTATTATAGGAATGAGAGCTGTAACTACACTCTTAGAAATAAGGGTTCTAGGTGTAACCCTTTATTTTGGGTTCTTGGCATAACCCTTTATGTTGGGTTCTCAATATAACCCTTTATGTTGGATTCTAGCTATACCCTTTATGTTGGGTTCTTGGTATAACTCTTTAAGTTGGGTTCTAGATATAACCCTTTATTTTGGGTTCTAGGTACACAGAGAAAAATAGAAGTACAGAAATGTACTCAAAAGGGTACAAACCCTTGTCGCTCCAGACATAACTTTTTTAGAGACAACTTTGTACCCATTGGAGCATTTATGTGCCTTTTATACCCTCAAAAGGTACACATAGGTACTCTAGAGTAGAATAATTGCCCCTATAGGTTACAGTAGGACAGAACTGTACCTTTAAGAACAGAAATGTCCCCCTTCTGTACCCCTATTTTTCTCTGTGTATAACCCTTTATGTTGGGTTCTTGGTATAACCCTTTAAGTAAGGTTCTAGGTAGAACAATCCAAAAGGGTTTCAGGTGAAACCTTTATAAAAGGTTCTACCTGGAGCCAAAAAGGGTTCTCCTATGAGGACAAGCCAAAGAACCTTATATGGTTCTACTTAGAACTTTTATTTCTAAGAGTGTAGAAGCAGGGGTTCTATCCCATAATCACATAATAATATAAATCTGAACAATCTCTCTGTAGAAAATGAGTGAATTTCTATGAATAAATCGGAGGTGGCAGAAACATGGATTACATCATCAAAAGCAAAAGGTTCAACAGCGGCAGCAGCAAAAGACTGGCTGTTAAAAAGCTGTGAGAGACTCAGAGTACATATTTCAGCTCCAAATTAAATAATGAACGATTACGAAGCCATTTGTGAATTCACAGCATACCATCTAGTTCCCATTGGAGCTCCGATTTAAATATTTCTCTCTCTTCTATGTGGTTTTTATGTCAAATTTCCAACTCATGAGGTTAAAAACATTCTGATTCCCACTGTTTTGGAGGAAACATCAATCTGCACAACCAGGGCACAGTCACGCTTTTTTTTTTTTTTTTTCTGTCTTTGCTCTAATAAATTTACAGCAGTCAAGTGAATTTACAGTTTACAGTCGGGGGCAGTGGTGGTGGAGCGGCTTCTGCTGGAGACTGGAAACAGAAAAACAGGGGGCCTGGGGGCACAGAAAAAGGCACATTGATAATGAGACAGATAGAAGGGTTGGGCTGCCTGCCAGGACGGGGTCTTAACTGTCCCAGTGGTATGGAAAGAACAGGGCCTTTCAGGAGTTCTAGTTCCAACATGAGCCAACATTCCTCACATAGCACACCCACCACGCTGCCCCCCCCCTCACTCGCTGGCTGTCTCTCTCAGTGTGAATCTACAGAGCTGTCAGCCACCTTTTCTCCTCCCTCCTCCCTGCTTTGTGCAGAAGTAGAAGTAAAAGAGGGGGGGGGGGGGGGGATTCTGACATCACAATCAATTACACTACCAGCACGCTGACTCCACTACCCCCCCACCACCACCAGCCCCCTTCACTCCGAGGAGCCGGTGCAAACAGATGTGTAGTAAATTGTGTTTTCTTGCACAGACAGGGAAATTACAGGCTTCTCTTTTCGCCTGCACAAACTCCATGTCACTGCAAACAAAACTCGGAGCGCTACGAGCCCGGCGAGGTGTCACCGTGGAAGCCCTCCATTGTTTTCTATGGTTACGACAAACAAAGCGCGGAGCCCTGTGTGACGCTGTGTTTTGATAGCCTCATCAGATACACAGGCAGCGCTCCCATCCGCCGCCGCTGAGCTTCTCTCCGCACCTTCCCAACGCGAGCCGAAGCATCTGGACAGAAGAAAGGGATGTTGTTGCTTTGATGTGGAGAGAGTGGCTCAGACAGGAGCGAGGGGAAATAAAGAGAGGAGGAGGAGAAGTTAGGGCCTATTCCTCCTTTTAGGTGAGATGGGGGGAATGTTTTTCACTGGGTGTCAGGTGCACAAACAAGAAAACACGCCGAGCAGAGGACTTCTCTGCAACACATCAGAGGAAGAGGAGAGAGAGGAGGAGCAAGAGCTGGGGAATGTGAATAAATAAAAAAAAAAAAAAATCAAAGATAACAAAATATGATGGTTTGCTTTTGTTTGTCTCCACCAAAGCTGCAGCTGGCAGAAGCAACGGTTGCTTTGGTTCGCACGGCTGCAGAACTCATTTTAAAACGTCTTTGATCTGTTGGAGGGGAAATGGAGGGAAAATGCATAAAAATGCATAAAAACAAGGAGAAACAAATCCAACCCAGCCAGAGCTTAAAGACCATAAAACAGAACACACCATTCATCACTCTGTGTGGGTTCTGTCGCTTTGGGAAACAACCGCTGTTATTATAAATTCATGGATTAAAGCAACTTTTAGGCTGACATATTGGTGAGTTTCTTACACCAACACTTTGCCTCGTAGGCTGATAGATGAGTGTAAATATCTATATTATACACCACAGACAGGTGAATATCACTGAGTAACACTTCATCGTGGCACCTGTTAGTGGGTTGGATGTATCTGTTAGAAGCAGGAAAAATGTTGAGCGTGAGGTTCTGATCCAGTCTGACCAGGACGACGGGCTCTCTCATGTGAAAAGCTGCAGCTCTTTCCCACTCTGCACTGGTCAGGATCTATCAAACGTGATCCAAGGAAGAAACAGTGGTGAAGTAGTTCATGTTGGATCTGATTAAAAGTTGTCAGAACACAGTGCATCGCAGTTTGTTGTGTATTTGGAAGCAAAAGGGACCAACACAATGTTAGACAGGTGGTCAGGATGGAATCAGGATGTTATGGTCGGTGTGTGTCATTCCTGTAATTCTGCATATTTATGTCATGTGTTCTACTAAATACGCACTTCCGGTTAGATGCAATCTGCATTTTTTTTTTTGCCTTGCACCCATGACATGTGCAATGACAATAATGTTGAATCTAATCTTGTCTAAAAGAAAAAATGTCTGATCTGCTTCTCATGTTGGACCAGGGTTTCTGCAGGTTTCACCAACTCAAACTTAGACTTTTTAAGACCTTTATGGATGAAAGACTTATTCATGACATGACCAACAAAAAGAAATGCAAAGTCACAAAATCACTTGCACAGTAAACTGGCTGCAATATATGACTTGCACGTTGGGCTCGTTTGTCGTTGAAAATACATTCAATGAAGTATCACAAATTTGTGACATTTGCCCTTTTCTTCTGCTATCTGTGTCTATCTGAGATGCTTCGTCTGGCCTTTATGAGCTCTGCTGCCACATGTCATCCAGGATAAGACAATG
Organism: Decapterus maruadsi; assembly: GCA_030347415.2. NCBI lineage: Eukaryota > Metazoa > Chordata > Actinopteri > Carangiformes > Carangidae > Decapterus > Decapterus maruadsi. The sequence goes on from CM064888.1 coordinate 21,211,453, forward strand.
TTAGTGTCATGACCGAGCTCTAAAGAAAGACCAGCCAAAATAACAGAAGTTGCATGCAGACTTTGTTCTTTGGAGTTTTAAAAATTTGAAAATGCACCAATGGGAATTTAAGCCCACTTCCCATCTCCATCCACAAGAGCTTTGCATTAACAAAAGCAGAGGGCGCATTGATTGAGGAGACGCGGGTTGGGACGAACGCCCCCGAGCCACAAAGAGCGTAACAAAAAGAGGTAACCGGCAAACAAACAGCGAAGCCACAGCAGCCCAGAGCCAGACAAAAGTACAGGGGGAGAGAGAGAAGGGGGTAATTTAAGGTCATCATCTGTCTCTGTCGAAAAATGGTTTGTGGTCAGGTAAGGACCTCATCAAGGGGAACACTTATCTGAGGAACACATCCATCTAGCTGCGCTGATTACTGAGAGAGTAAACACAGCGCCTGAACCCAAACCACGAAGGCAGAGCGGGGACACTGCTCCGCTCCAGCTGTCCCACACAAGCCCTAATAAGGCTCCAACAACATGATCAGGAATGCACATGTTTGTCCCCTTGGACACGACCGTTTATCATCACCAGGACAACAGAGGTTTTAATATTAACTATAAATTTTAGATGAAGCAAAACAGAAACAAACAGGCTCATAACCCTCTGACGGGACCTCAAGGCTCAGCGGTGCCAGGGTCGGCTGCAGTCTGTTTACATCAGATTGAACCACTGCTTCCACAGGTTTCCTGAAGAAAACACGAATCACTGAAGTGGTGACTGAGCCTGATGTTGAAGTATCGACAGCTTTTCATGTATAGTTCCAATTAAAAATGGTGAAAATAGTTTGTTTTTAGCCATAATGTTTCTTTAGCTTCAGTTGACTGAGGCTAATCATGCCAGAGCATATGTGAGAAGATGTAGTGGTGCCCACATTCAGGGTGGGGGGCTGAGGGTTGTGGGTTGTGGGTGGAGGGTGTGTAATGCTAGTGAAAACCGCTGGTGTACTTAAAACAAATACAGCATGGAGGCTCTACATTCATGGCAGCGTTAAGATGACTGCACAGCAGGACTCTAGCAGTCTGCTACTTCTCTGACCTTGCCTGCTGTTGTGTCTCCCAGCATGCACTGCACCAGAACAGGTGGAGAGCCATGAACAGGTGGAAGTTTCATGGAGAAGAGGTGGGGCCGAGGTTTCTGGTATTTCAGACTAATTATAAAAGTGTTGCAATGATGGGATAAAAATGAACGGTCTATTTATTGTGTATGTCAGCCGGCTATTTCCATCTATCTAAACTGGAATCAAATCTGAAAGTGTCATGTGATAGTAGCAGATGTGCAAAAGTTGTAGGGATCGTTAGATAGTAGAGTTGTTTTAGAGGTAAATTCATGCAAAACCGCTGATGCGCGTTCCCGTCTGGGGCAGTTATTCAGCAAGCAGTTTCTGCATTTTCCTCGAAAACACGTCCATTCTGTTATTATCTCATAGCGTGGTGAATGTGCAGGTCACAACTTGTCCACCAGAGCGTTGTGGAGTTGTTGGATTGTGTATTTGATGAGTTTGATGAGGGAAACCAAGAAATCCCACTAGCCTCCGTAGCGTAGCTCTGAGCAGCTCACGGCTCTGCTCCGCCATTCTAAAAATAGCTTGCACCGACAATTAAAGGTAATGAACCTACTGCTATGACTATAGGGATTATGGCAATGGGCCAATTTGCCAAAATGTTGAACTATCCCTTTAGAGCTCAAAAATATGGAGCTGTTAAAGTTCAGGGAAAAAAGATTAGTGAATATCAACTGCCAACGACTGACTACATCCGTTTTTGAACAATACGCATGTAGCTGTGAGCTGCTACCTGCATCACTCTATAAGAAGTAAAGATCTTTTTTATCCAGACTTCTTTTGTAAACGTTTACACAGCTGTAAAATTGGCTGAAGCTGAATTTGGGCGCTGTCTGTCAGAGATGCTCAGGGAAGGCATCTCGCTGTCTAGTGTAATCAGCTGTAATCCTGCTAAGTCACAGACACACAGCCTGATTTGTAATGCATGCTAATGCAGCTGAATGGAGGTTCGTGCAACTGCCTGCAGAAACAAACAAGAGCCTGGAGCGACATCAGCATCAGTCTTTAAATCAGTGGGTGAGCAGCAGCCAGATGAGAGAGTGCTACCTGCTGCAGCACCTTTAGTTTTACTTCTGCTGGTACCAAGACACTGTGTATGTGTTGTACATATTGCAGACTACAAATGGAAACAAAACTGTGTGTTCTTGTTCTTGTGTGTGTTTCTGACAGTTAACAGTCATATGTGATACAGGCTGTGGATGCAGCTTTAGCTCACTGGCAGAGTTCCCTAAAACTACAGAGGAGAGGCAGGATAGTATAAACAGAGCACATCACACACCCAGGGGCATTCACATACACCAAATTTGCAAAGTGACACACTTTAGCCTCATCAATTCTTCATCACTTGCTTCCCTGCCGCATCGTTTGCAATAAGAATAAACTCTGGAACTAGGTCTTGATAAAAAACCTTGACATCAAAAACAGCTCCGGGATGTATTATCCAATAAATTTGCTCCATTGTTAAAAATGTAGAGAATAATCTCCCGTTGTGCTGCTGGCAACTAGGTCAGAGGCATTCAATATTCGCTGACAATGAGCCAGTGTGGAAATGAAACAGATGATCTAAAGTGATGTGTTGCATACTGTGTATTAGTATTAGCGTGCACGTGAGCCAGTGTCGCTGCATCTGTGTACTTCCTTTGGAACGACAGCAGATTAGAAGAACAAATGTAAACACACCTGCAGGTTTCATGTTACATAACATGCCTCAACCCTGCACCTCAGGGACAAAACACTTTACATACCATTCAAATAATCTGTTTACTCTACTTCCCCAGCTCTCTGCAGAGCAGAGCAGAGCTCCTCCTTTATTTCCATGCACTCTCTACTAAACCACAGGCTCTGGGTTAACTCAGAATACTGCCCCTGGAGGTACACACACACACACTGCTGCTTATTCACATCTAACACACACCTGGGGTTGGGAAATATGATGGTTAATCATCTAATAGAAGACATCAGTATGGATAATCTCTGCAGATCACGATATCTACTTCCATTAACTGGTGGATGATTTTACTGTACCACAATCATAGATTATTATATCTGATCGACATCTCCATTGGTGTATGGAAGTAGTTTAAAGGGATAGTTCACCCAAAATTCAAATTTTTTATGATAGAAAAACAATCATTTTTGGTGCATTTTAGATTTAATAGAGATTCAAATCCAGTCTGAAATCAAAATATTAATTAATATTATTATTAGGATGGTGGAAAACCATGAGGAAATAGCGATGGAAATATGACAACCAGCTGATGGAAACCAGTTAAACAATTACGCAAAATGACTGCGTCAGCTCATATGATAGTGATCAGGTGATTATGTAACACTTGTGACAGGCCTAAATGATAGAAAAACAATCATTTTTGGTGTATTTTAGGTTTAATATAGATTCAAATCCAGTCTGAAATCTCATTACAAAATATTAAAGGGATAGTTCACCCAAAATTCAAATTTCACTCATTATCTACTCACCGTCATGTCGACTAAGAGCTCTGACAAGTTTCAGAGTCCTCCATCATATGGACATGCAGGCTCGTGGACCCTTTGTCTCAGAAAAGAGGACACTGAAAAAAACATCCAAATACCTCCACACAGCTCATCTGTAATAGTGAAATTTGAATTTTTTTGAAATTTAATATTTTGTACTGAGATTTCAGACTGGATTTGAATCTATATTCAACCTAAAAATGACAAAAATTTCATTTTTTCAGAACAATTTCTCATGTCGGGGCTTCGGGTTACATAATCGCTTGATCACTATCATATGAAGCTGACGCAGTCATTTGCATAATTGTTTAACTGGTTTCCATCAGCTGGTTGTCATATTTCCATCGCTACTTCCTCATGGTTTTCCACCGTCTTGCTCTTTAATGACATCATCAATTTGCCTCCTCTTCTTCTTCTACTGGTCTAATGACCGAGCATCATGACATTAGCATCATGGATTTAGTTGCAAAGCCTAAAGGCAAACAGAAATGTAAATTTATTTACTGATGTCTCAATGTTTAATGCCAATAAATGATCAGAACAAGACAGTTAAATTGTTAATTCCAATTATTTGCATGGCAATTAATCATCAACTACAATTTGATGATTATGACAGCTCTAACTGTAGCTGATCAACATTACTGTGTTGAGAGGTTTGATTTGAATGTAAATTAGAAATGCACCAGAAATGATTGTTTGTCGGGGCAGCCAGAACTGAAAAACAACTTCCCTGTAAATAGCAAATATGCAAAGTGCAAAGAGGCCACACATGTCCTGCAAATGACCTTGACAGCTACACAAATCTGTGCAGACAGATTCACACTCAGCATTCTCACTCATTAAGGCGTAACAGGCATGTGATGGATCCTTAAAGGCACAACTGTTAGTTAGTTATTTCAATAACTTCAAGAAGATACCCAGCATGCTTACACAGTACTTCACATCTCTGCTTGATAACTTACTGCTCAGTAACCAAGACTGTTGTGGGCTGATTTGCTGTGGAGCGTATCAACGATTAACGATATACAGAGTAATTGTTTCAGCGCTATTAAAAACTATGGAATGACAGTCATGCATGAAGATGTGTCACAGTGTGATAGCAGGTTAAATATTACTGATGACTAATAACTGTTACCACTGGCAGCTGTGTTTCCAGCTTGGCCATATGCTCCATTTAACACAGCAGGCAGCGTTCAGCGCTGGGAGATAAGGGCCTTATTTGTATTTCTGAGCCCAGATTGCAAAATCTAATTGATGCCAGGTGTCATCTCATGTAGTACAGTGGAAGAATGAAACATGTAGATGACTCAGATGAGCATTTTGACATACCACCTTAATACCTTAAAGGGATACGCCAACTTTTTTTTTTCATGTCTTGCCTCACTCCAGAGTCCATGACCAGCAGATGGACACCATTCTTTTGACTGTGCGTGCAGTAACAAGGGAGATAGAGCCGTATCGCCTGTAATTAGCTTAGCTCAAACACTGGAAGTGTATGGGTAGTGTTAGCCTGCCTCCACCTAAAGTCATCCGAGACTCTTCAGCGACTCTAAACGGACCGATCTTCATCTCAGAGCTGACAAAACTCTCCGGTAAGGCATCTTGAGCGGTCAAATGCCGGTAACGGGACGAGATCAGTCAAAACGGAGGGTTCAAGCAAAGACGCTTAATTTGGTTCAAGCTAGCTACATCGAGGGTAGGTTAGCTTCCTATTTCAAAGTAAAAGCACAAATTCTATCGTCGTGGTTTTCTATGTAAAGGGCAACGGGTGTTTTATTTTGTGAAAGTAACCGGAAGTGTATTGGTCACAGTGGCTAGCACAGTACGCTTGAGTATGTGGGGGCCTTAACACTACCTATACACTTCCAGTGTTTGAGCTAAGCTAATTACAGGTGATACGGCTCTATCTCCCTTGTTACCACACGCACAGTCGAAAGGATGGTGTCTATCTGCTGGTCATAGACTCGCGAGTGAGGCAAGACACGAAAAAAAAATGTTGGTGTACCACTTTTACAGACACACAAGTGATATAGAATGAGAGTGATGCATGCCATCCGTATTCCAACGTGTTTACAGGGAGAGTCACAACTCTACAAGAATCAATAAGTTCAACCAATGACAAACACAAAGAAATAAAACTCTGCCACCATCTGTTTTGCAGACTAATGAGATGTTCCCATCTCTTGTTGTCTGCTGTGAGTCTGGCAGCAAAAGACAGAAACCAATCTCCATCCGCGAACAACAGCATTTACTGAAGAGCACTGGGGTGTAATCAGAGGAAATATGACACAGGTTCATGAGGAGTTCACCTGCATGGAAAACTTTAGTGTATTTGTTGCACAACTCATCTGTTGGCCCATTGATGTACAGTATCTACTGAGCTCTGCCACATCACAAACACCACTAATACTAATGCAAACAAGGGCTGGGAGAAAAAATCAATTCACATAAATATCGCAATATTTTTTGACGATTTTTAAATTGATTCATAATCATAATCATTCAACTGTTTCACTGGTGTTACAGACTAAAAATCGAGAAAATTGGCAATATTATAGAATCGCAATTTAAATCGAATTGGCATCCAAAAGAAGAAGAATCAAATCGGGAGGGAAAAGCATATCGCCCCAGCTCTAATACAAACGTTCACACAAGTCAAGGCTGGCGCTCTCCATGCTGTGTGATTTGTTTTGTTTTTCTCAAACATTAACTCAACTCTAAGTCCCAGACTTCCATTCCCATGTGGAACCAGTGGGCAGCAGCTTGGCCTCGAGGCCGTCTCTCGTTATTGTGCTGACGTCAAAAAAACCAAAACAAAACTATCGATTTCACGTGGGCTACTTTTCTCAATGACCCCCTCCAGCTGATTAGTTAACAGTCACGGGATTATTGGACCAATACACCAGCATAAGGTCACACAACATGGATGGAAAAGTCATTACAGTTCTCATTTAGCCCGAGAGGCACAGATCAATACACTCTGGTATCTACATACTCTGATATGGAACTTAAATGTTTGTTTAGGTTCCCAGCAGCTACTACACTACTTGTCAAACCACACCCAACATTTATCACTAATGCTGATTGATAATTATCCCAATTAGAACATATTGGTATTGCAAATTTGTGGTTGTGTGTTTTTTTTGTTGTTGTTCCTGACGTTGTTCACGTTCATGTATGTTGGTCTTTTAGTTGTACTGTTAAAAAGCAATAAAAGGTGAATTACAAAAACAAAAGACAACATTCAAAGGTGGAAAACTGACGCTCCAACATGTGCCTTCCACAATGACGCATATTAACGTCATGTTGATAAAACTATTCTTTTGTTGTTGTACACAACGTAGAGCTGCAGCTTCAAATTTACGAGTGGAGTTTTTTTTATTGCCCATTTATTTGTCTGGGGCGGTGGCCGACAGTAAATGTTCCCACACTACATGCACACCTTTTTTTTTTCATCGATATCCGATTGGAGGGGATCACGAATCAACTGTAATCCATTGCACCACTATTTCAATTTCCCTTCTTGAAGTTTGATAATGAAATTATATAAATTATACAAAACAGATTTGGTTGGAATACCCTTTAGTAGACCCAGGCAAATAATAAGCTGGTAGGTGTAGGTGTATATAATGAGCTAAAAAAAACTAATGGTAATAAAAAAAGACACATTACAAATAGAAATTTGAATGTGTTTTGGGAAGATTGACAGCCTTAGTCTGCAGCCTATCTAAATTTACCAATTTTACAGTGTAACCCAATATAAAAATGTAATGACAATTTTTATTACATCATCTCAACAGGCTTTCTCTACATTGACTTATAGCCTCAAAGCAAATTCAAGTGAAACAAATTAAGGAATTTAATTCTTTGTAAAACTGTTAACTGATATTTATATCAAACTAACTAAAAGAGGTTTGGTAGTTTGACAGTTTGAGAGTTACAGTGTTGCAACAGATATCAATATTACATAATTAGAAACCCACTCACACCCTGCTGGTCTGGGGGGAAACTAGATGATGGCAAACAACTGCAACACGGCTGCAGCGGCAATCTGACTCAGTGAGGCGATGTCTGATTCCCGGCATGTGGTGCTGTAGGTTCATCTGCTCTGCTAAACTACACGCAGGACCGTGTTATCATACTCGTTGCAAGGACCAGTATCTTATTCTGATGCACAGCGGCTTATCTAACGACTACAAAGCCGGCAGATATAGGCAGCCACCGCAGGCCCTGATTCCTATTTCCTATGCACAATAGGTGAATGAAATGAAGGGATAAAAAAAGAAAAAGGAGTGAGATAACGTAGAAGATCAAAGCCAGAACACAGACCGTCTCCTGCTGATTCTCATTACAGCTAACACATACTGACGCAGCCCAATTCCCAATCGGGAGACAAACCCCCTCATAGACATATGCACAAGTTCACATACGTACACAAACACACACCTCCTTGTCAGACAGTCACATTATCCTTGTCTGTACAAGCTCGACAACAGTTCAACTCTAACTCGGAGCACTCCGCCTACAGATTCTTCTTTCTGTTGTTGTTTTAATCACACAAGCCAAATCCAAACATATGAATACAAGTTGCAGGCGTGTAGAGGCAGGACGGAACCTGGCCGCACCGGGCCTCAACGCTCTGAATGCTGCATTCAAGTGTCCTAACTGATGGCTTGTTTTTTGCAAACTGGAGGAAAGAATGGAGCAAACTGAAGATGAGCGCCAAGAACAAGCATGTGAACCATTTGGAGTTTCCATAGTTTTCTGCATTCATTGCTTTGCTTTCCATTGCAGGGCCGACGTTTGCCACTCCACAACACTAATGGGGGAATGTTTTGTGGAGAGATGAAACTAAGATTTAATTTTTTGTATTTTTTAAAATGTATTTATTTATTTTTTTTGTAATTTTTGTGCATATGGTGTTAAAATGGCATAAATATCATGTCAAAGGTGAAGTCCGATGGAGAGAGCAACATGGTTTGAGGCTCTGCTGCCTCAGGGCCTGGACAGTTTGAGAGTTAATCAAGCTTCCTACAGGATAATGTCAAAGTGGCTCCACCAGCTGAAGCTCAGTAGAAGTTGTGTGATGCAGCAGGACAATGACCCTAAACATTGAAGTAAACCTAGATAATCTAGAGTAGCTTCAACAAAAGAAAATCCACCTTTGGGAGTGGCCCAGTCAGAGCCCAGACCTGAATCCAATAGGGATGCTATGGAATGACCTTCAGAGAGCCGTTCACACCAGACATCCCATAATAACATAGCTGAGCTGAAGCAGTTCTGTCAGGACCAACGGTCCAGAATTTGTCCATTCTGATCTGCAGCTACAGGAAACGTTTGCTTGAGGTTGTTGCTGCCAAAGGAGCTTCAGCCACTGTGAATGTTTAAAGGGATAGTTCAACATTTTGGCAAACTGGCCCATTGCCATACTCCCTTTAGTCATAGCAGTAGGTTTGTTACCTTTAATTGTCGGTGCAAGCTATTTTTAGAATGGCAGAGCAGAGGCGTGAGCTGCTCAGAGCTACACTGCAGAGGCTCATGGGATTTCTTGGTTTCCCTCATCAAACTCACCAAATACACAATCCAACAACTCCACAACACTCTGGTGGACAAGTTGTGACCTGCACATTCACCACACTATGAGATAATAACAGAACATTACGAAACTGAGCCGTTTTCGAGGTACAGAGCCTGCTTGATGAAAAACTGCCTCAGAATTTCCCTCTAAAACAACTCTGTCTGGTAACGTTGTGTTATTATCTCATAGCGTGATGAATGTGCAGGTCACAACTTGTCCAAAAGAGCATTGTTGGATTGTGTATTTGATGAGTTTGATGAAGGAAACCAAGAAATCCCATGAGCCTCCGTAGTGTAGCTCTGAGCAGCTCGTGGCTCTGCTCCACCGTTCTAAAAATAGCTTGCATCAACAATTAAAGGTAACAAACCTACTGCTATGACTATAGCGATTGTGGCAATGGGCCAATTTGCCAAAATGTTGAACTATCCCTTTAATAGATAGTTCAATAAAGACATGAAATTTTATAACTGTTTGGTATTAGGTTATGCACATTGTGTTTGTGACTTAGATGTAGATCGGACATTAAATGACCAATTAATGCAGAAAACTAAGAAACTTCAAATGGTTCACATACTTTTTCTTGCCACTGTGCAGTTTGTAGCAGGTAATAAAAGGATATTGCAACCAGACACACACAAACACATGTATGCACACACACACACACACGCACACACAACTTAATTCTTTTGGTAACTTCCTCAGCAATCCTAGACAGGCTCCCCCATCTGTCACAGGAAGGGGGACAGGATTAATGTGTGTGTGTGTGTGTGTGTGACTCTGTGTGTTCCTGTGATATAGTGCAAGAGTACGTGAACTCAAAAGCCGTTCACACACTACTTGGCTGCTGCCCAACTGTCTGGCTAATAAAGCAGAAGACTGATTAGCCCAGTTAGCTGGTTAGCTATTGGGCTAAATATAACACTGTGTCGGCCGGAGACAAAAAACATTACAGGACAAAATGACGAAAGAAAAAGGTCAGAGAGCCGGAGGAGAAACTAACTGCTGTGTGTGTTAGGTCCTGTGCTGCACACACATCCATACACACAACACACATCTTCATACACGCACGGTGCAACACTTCTTAGCTACTCTTAAGTCTGACAGACTTCTAATCTGACATGAGGCCAGATGGGTTATCCCTAATTCAAGGTAGAGGAATGAAGGCAGGAGGAAGCTAAGATAAAGGATGGGGGAGGGGGGATGGAGATCAGAAGGGATCTGTAAAAGGAACAACACAAAGTTGATGTCTTCACAAAGCAGCTCTTCTTTTGGGGAGATTTTTCAGAGGAGGGTTAGAGGATCAATACAGTAGTCTCACATCTTGTTGTGAGATGAGCAACAGATACATCGACAGTCGTTCTGTGCAGTATCTCTACAGTAAGTGGCTCCAAGCTGCTGACGTCAAGCAGGTTATTAGAACAGAGCAGTGGAGCACAATGGTTTTGGTTTTGGTTTTTGGTTCAGAGCTGCTGTCTGGGCTGCTGTTGGAACTGTTTGTGCCAAGTGCAGCTTCGGTCGACAGTCACAAAGTTTTCCTCTTAGCAAACTGCACTCATTTAAAAACCAACCACATGTCACTGCTCATCCACTTCCAGTGTCTCCCCATGGCCGCCTGAATGAAACTCCGTCTCTAAAGGTGTCAAATAAAGCCCTATCCAGACAAAAATGTTTTATTTGATAAATGCAGCTTTTTTCATTTGGTTTAGGGGGGTGGGGGGCGGAGTTTGGTCAGCAGTGAATATTTTTAGCAGAGATGTTTATTTGTCAACACAGCTATTTGTTGTTTCTAATAAAACAGATATTTTAATACCCAAACTTACAGTATGTGGACAGGAATATTGAATAGTGGAAAATTTTAATACCCAAACTTACGTGGACAGGAATATTTAACAGTAAAAACTCTGGCCTTAGGCCTTATCCACACAATTTCATGTGGATAAGTCCAGACTGTTCTGCTGCTGGTGCACCTTAACAGGGATGTCACGATTACTTTTTGGTACAGTTACGTGGTATTAAACGGCGCTGCTAATTAATGGTAAAGATTCCTCAATACCGTCACTTTCCAAAAAAGGTTATAATGCCAGAACCATATAGGCAAATGAGCGCAACTCTCATAAATTAAACAGCATTCACTTAAAGAGGAACTAAGCAGGATTTCTCCCGTTGCTATTCTACATATTTACATTAATTAAAAAGCTCCAGATTAATTGTGATTGTTAACCACATGACTTGTGACTTACTACGAGTGAGAACGGAGGAAGTTACTCGGTCACTGCCTTGGTGTCCCAGCTCTCATCTCGGCACACCACGACACAAACGCGCTCCATAACCGTAATCTTTTGTTTATGACGGTTAAGATACGGTTTATGTTATGTAACGTTTCACTTTATTGATTTTTTGCCAGCTTCCTTGTAAACAAATGCACATGGCTGAGAGCAGCGTAACCAGAACAGCGGAGAAGCGAGCAGACTTGCATAGTTCCGCTTTAATGCTACATTATACAGATGCGAAAAACAAACATCTCAAACGTTATTGATGGATAGTTTTGCAGTTTGTACAGACATGACAGACAGCCTGAGGTCCATCACTTGTTTTAGTCGTCAGACAGTTTCAGTGTCAGTGTGTAATGGCCTGAAGACAGACGTAATGTAGTCATAAACTTCTTGTGTCATTTGGTTTAGATGGCAATTAATGACTTGAACATTTGAAACAGCTCCTCAGGGGGATTAACAATTTGTCATATTAATAGATACTTCAAATATTTTGTGTATAAGAGGCGTTGTTTAGCCCAGTGGGTACAGTAGAGCAGAGGCTGTAGTCCTCGCTGCAGCCGGCCCCGTATCGAATCCCGACTGGAGCGGCCCTTTGTTGCATGTCATTTCCTGTCAATTAAAGGAAAAAAGCCCCCAAATTATGCCAAAAATAAATTTGAATGACCAAAAATTTGACTATAGCCTATTTGATTTCACACATTCATAGAGTTGTGAAATTATTTAATGCATCATAGGCTAATTGTAATACCGTGATTATTTCTCTGACAATTATGCTACCAAGAAAATCCATAATCATTCCCCTAACATATCTGACTCCTTTACCCAATCTCCTTGAACTTACACCATGGTCTTCCCTTCCAAGTTACTAAAAGCATCTGCACAGTATTTAAATGTAATGTAAAAGAAAACAAAGGCGTGCAAAACTGTTCTATTTAGTAGATTCACTGATTTTGAGTTGTGTTTTTGTCAGAAAGTGTTTCCACTGTGAGCATACAGGTGAGAAAAGCATCAAAGAAGAAATGAAATCTAAAAGCATCATTATTTAGTGATGAAGATCATCCCCAGCAGAGCTTCAAATGAGCCTGAACACCACGGGGTTCCATCTGCACAACAAAGAGGTGAATATCGACACTGCTTACAATGAACAGGACTCGGTTTGTTACAGAACATCAGAAAGTTGACTTTCTGTAGAAAGGTCATCAATGATTCATCAGTAAGAAACCAACTATTGTGCATTTCTGCTTCTGAGATCATGGGACAAGAATATCAACTGTGATGTAAACCAACAGCTCACTGCAGTGTGTTTCAATGTTGCTGAAGTTGATGCGACCATTTGTTTTTACAACGGAAACATAGTCTCATAATATGACCGTGGTGAATCTCACCAGACGTCCAATGCACGACTACAACCACAGCAGCTAGTTACTCAGCTACAAACGTCTGTCAACTGGTTTACTGCTGAAGTTTTTGAATGGTGAATGAAACCAGAGATTGCTGTGGTCATTTTGTGCAGCCCCTCAGGGCCGACAGATGACTACCACCTGCCAGAAATCTAGATTTGACTTTTTCCACTACTTTGCTGTTTGCTCAGATACCTGCAAAAACTAACAACACTCTGTCAGACTCCTTCTGACACTTTCATAAAAAATACTTCTCTCCTCAACTCAGAGCAGGGAATATGTCTTATTAAAGGGATAGTTCAACATTTTGGCAAACTGGCCCATTGCCATAATCCCTTTAGTCATAGCAGTAGGTTTGTTACCTTTAATTCCTATAGTCTTAGAGGCTCATGGGATTTCTTGGTTTTATCAAACTCATCCGTTACCATCTGTCAGTGTCAAGGTAGGCTTTAATTGTCAGTGCAAGCTGTTTTTTTGATCAGCGGGGCAGAGACGTGAGCTGCTCAGCTAACACAATGGAGGCGAACGGTACTTTTGCCTTTTCCTCAAAACTCATCAAATACACAATCCAACAATTTCAAAACACTCTTGTGGAGAAGTTGTGACCTGCACATTCACCATGAATTAATAACATATAATTATGTAACATTATGACAGATGAAGCAAAAACTCGTAAATACTTGCATTTTTGAAATCGCTTGCTATGCATTTGCCTCGAAAACAACTCTGTCTCATAATGTTCCATTTTTATTTCATAGCGTGGTGAATGTGCAGGTCACAACTTGTCCACCAGAGTGTTTTGGAGTTGTTGGATTGTGTATTTGCTGAGTTTAATGAGGGAAAGGTGAAAGCTGTGTTCGCTGAGCAGCTCACGACTCTGCCCCGCCAATCTAAAAACTGCTTGCACTAAAAATTAAAGTTAATGAACCTACTGCTATGACTATGACTATGAGTTTCAAATGTAGTCGTACACCTGCCATGTTGGGGACCCACAGGTGTTTCAAACTAAATAATTAGTTATACGCCAATCAGGAAGACAACGCAAATACACACATTTGAAACTCATGAATATAAATAGGAATAGGCGAATTTACCAAAATGTTGAACTATCCCTTTAAAGTTCAGTACAGGAGGTGGTTCAAGTTTGATGGCGCATTGCTAATAACTGGAAAATAAAAGATGAAAAGAAAATTACTGATGTACATTGTATCCATGGGGCTTGAGTTTATGTGAGATTCTGTCATCTCCATGGTGATTACAATGGACAGTCAATGTACAGAGATATTTGTATATCATGGCAAACTGTATCTTATCTGCTTCAGGTTGCCATACCCTCTTTGAATGGCTAACTGTGGTTAGCTGAAAACATTCTGAAGGTGTGACTCATCAGCATGGTCCATATGGATCAAATGTCTGACACAACAGATGTTCAAATATGATCTTTTGCCTTTGTATGGTGGCTGTTTGTCCATCTGTCAGTGGAGAATTACCCACAGGCCTTCTCTTTTCTGTGACACGGGAGAGGTTGGGCCAAGGGTCGAGATGAAAGAAAGCATGTGCTGCAACAAAAGACATTGTAATCATGACGGCCTTTGAAGAACCTCTGCTCTCTAATGGTCTCCATTCCAGGAGAGGCCGACGACACCCACTCCAGTCCACTCCCAGGACTGTGTGAGAGACAGAGACAGGGACAGTTGGGCCGGCGAGCTGAATGCAGCACAGTGCATCTGGACAGAGGCTGCAGCCCTCGCTGTCTAACCACCTGACTGGTCAGCTTGTCAAAGCTAAGCAAAAAAAGAGACTGTGGTAAGTCCACTTAAATTGACTGAACGGCGAGCCTGATGTCAGCAGATGGCTGATCGGAGGAGAAACCTCCCTTCTCAGCTCCCTGTCCATCAGCCCGTCTCGCTGCCACTGCTAATCCCCTTGGGACCACCTCACAGCTCTACAGTCAGGTCCCTGCACCTATGCTTTAGGCTTTATTAAAGCAGATATCAGCGGAATGTTTTGTTAATATAAGTCCTAAATAGTCCTATTTTCCGTCAGCAATCACTTGCATGGAGTGTTTCAGCCGTAACACGAGTCTCTCCGTCACTCTGCTCTGCTGTAAACCAGCAGAAAATTTTCCTTGTGGGATACAAGTGTTATCCAATGAGGAGAGAGAACGGCATGAAGGGCTGTGTGTGCAGCCAAGGGGTCTTTGAATATTTCCTATTCAAAGGACAATAGATGCCCACTTTTCCCCTAATGAACTAAAATGGTTTAAAGGAAAGTCATAACTTGTGTTTTTCCTTCCTGTGAAGTCATACCAGTTCGATCTGGATCGAGTTCACGGGTCGGAAACTTAGTGGCCGAAAATAGTGACTTTCACAGGCAACAGGAGGTGAAAACACGAGGTTTTACCTGAAACGCTACAAAGTCGTAGTTGTGACTTGAAGCTGTAACTTACGGTTTCAAAAGCCTGCCTTGAACGCAGCATTAGCCGAAACGGCCGGACCGCTGGTATCTGCTTTAAGCTGATATTTCTATGTTACCCTTTCAAACCCTATTGTCTCTCCATGTGAAAGTTAACTAAGCCTGTTTGGGACTTTTTGTCGACAAAACAACCGACATTCGACACATGCTCACCTCGAAATATAGTGTCGATATGTCGAGGGGGCGGGGCTTTTGGAATTTCCATGTGCAAATTGCATTTTGTCTTTCAATATTTCCTATTCAAATAAACAAAATAAAGTGCCACTTTTCCCCTAATGAAATAAAATATTTAAAATAAAAGCGCATGCTGACAGGCGACAGAGTCAAGAGATCTGCTGTCCGGCTCCCTGCAGTCTCAGGTGATGGTGTATTGTTGATGACGAGTCCGGGTCCGAAAAAGGGCAAAACCACCGGCAAAACAGGTGGATGCAATGGTTGCATTCTTGCAATGAAACCGAATGCGTGCTGCCTCGTCCGCTCGTGCCGACAGCAGCGTTAATAAACCACAACAAAAGCATGTGTGTACCCCCCCGTATCTGCTGTTTAAAAAAAGGGCCGACAATTTGACAAAAAGTCGACACATAGGCCTTGACAATCGATTTACCAAATCCTGTGTCGTTCCCTAATTTCCACTCTAACAGAAACAGTTGATGATGATCATGTGTAAGTGAAAACTGACCTGGTCATTGAGTCAGGGATTCATCAAAACTGTTACTGTATCATTAGGACCGATTAATATCTAGGGAAATCCATCTTGTAGTTGTCACGGTAATTTTACTCTGAACCGCAAATGTCAACCTCATGATTGCACCAGGGAAAACTTTATGGGATTCATACCCTGAGGTCAAATAAGCCAGACAAACAGACTGTCACTTCTGTATCCACGTCGCAGGTAGTGGTTTTGTATGAGACTACATGGAAGCGTTGCATTGTGCGTTGTTATTTTTGTGATTAATCAATTATTCATTTGCTCCATTCAACAGCTACAGTACCACCTAGAATGCTAAAGATTACTGTGACAGAAACAACAATTAGAAAATCATCACGCTAGAGAACCTGAAACCAGACTTTTGATTAAAATGACTTGAACAAATCAATGAACTAAAATGTTGTTGATTTACTATTGTTGTGCTGTGCCAAAACACTTGCTCTCTGTCATGTACTGCTGTGAGCCTATAATGGATGATGGAGAGGAAGATAGTGGTGATGAAACTCTTGATTAGCAATGTGAAATAAACAAAAGGGAGGAGGAGGAAACAGCAGCCCAAACCAGCTAAACACTGAGCTGTTGTTGTTTTCACTCAAGTGAATAAATACTCTGTCATCCTAAACCTAGCGAGCCAGGTCTGTACCAGTCTAACCCTGGACAACCAATCACATGAGCGCACACATCGTCTCATACATCCAGCTGAACAGACGCCCCCTCTAACAATACACTGTGTTTTTGTCTCTGCTCCACATGCTTGGTCCTCCCTGACCCCCAGCCCCCCCCACCACCACCACCACTATCCTGAGGCCATAGTTGGGAATGTCCAGCATGTTGGCCTCACACCACCATAGCAGCTTATAAAAGCACCTGACCCCTGCAGAGGATTTACACTTAAAGATAAGTTTTGTTTGTTATAAGGAAGTCACTTAAACTCACTAAGGGGTCACACCAGGCTAAGGAATAATGTCATAAATTGCCAATAATGACTTCCCCCTATAGGGATTTAAAAAAAAAACCCTATCCATCTCTTTTTGTCCATCCATCTACCTTATAGCTACTAGACAAACCATCAGTAAAGTAGTGAAACCCTTTGTTTGTGATAGCTGGTTTCAAAGCAGGTCAGCACCAACCAATCAATCAGCTCTTATTGACAGGTCAGTGGAGGTCATCTGCAGAGCTTCAGGCTCCGCTGGGCCTCCGTCCGACGCTGCAGCTCTGACTCAAGTGACAAATGAGTGACCCATGAACACTTTGTCAGGGTGCTTGAGGATCAATGATGTTAAGTGCTTTGGTTATCTTGAAAGGCGTTAAATAAACTGACTGAGGGAAATGAGTTGGTTTGGACCAATATCTGATAATATCTAATATCGTAATATTACCAACTATATGCAATATATAAAATGTTCTTGTCGTGTCATGGGTGTAATATACAACACATTATCATAATACATACCACATTCAAATGATGATGTTCTGGTCTTACAAACACTCAACATCATTTCTCACAGGTACACATCAGGGGAGAACTGGTTTGTATCAATACACGGTGTTGTTTTGATGACTTAAAGGAGACATATTCTGTCCCCTTTTCCACAAATTAAAATAGTCCCCAGGTGTCTTAAAGACATGTCTGTGACATGCTTCGGTCAAAATCCCCCAAGGATCAAACATCGCAGCTCATTTCATCCTCTCAAATGGATGGAAACGCCATAATTCCCCTGATTCGCACAAACTAAAAAACGCTCACTAAAACCAGGTTTTGGTTGATTCAAAAGGGATGGAAACAGTCATGTTCGAATTGAGTGTGACGTAGTGCACTTTCACCCCAACTGCTTCCGCTGTTTGCGGTTCAAGACTCACAAGACAACATAAGCTTTGTGTGGACGGAGGACCAAATACCATAGTAACCTTTTAACATTAATAAAGGAGAAATACAAAATAATGATCAAAACTGCGAAAATGGATCCACTTGCCCGATTGTCATTTGTGTTTTTACAGGTTGCCCTTTAATGCATCAATCCACTTGCCCGATTGTCATTGTGTTTACAGGTTGCTATGCCAACCTGCGGAAAACGTATGCGAGTTTGTAGTTTTCGCCAAAGTCCGTACTTTTCATGGAAACACACAGAATTCAAATTTCTTTTAATGCGCATTTGCCAGTGATGGGAATCACTTTTGGATGGAAACATGGTTATTGTCAGACAGCCGAGGGAACAGCTCGTAAAACCACATGGATTTCAACCTAGGGAGCCTGAAAATTACTGATTTTATTGTCAATTCTAACATTCTGGAGGCCGGAAGGCGAGACAAACACCCAAAGAGCCTTGAAAAAGTGATATTTCCATAATATGTCCCCTTTAAACTGCAATAAATCGAGAACATTTGTCATTTATTTGTTTTTGTGTGTTTATATAGCTGACCATGATGCCTGTCCTGCTCAGCTGAGCCATCCATCCATCCATTAGCTATAGCGCTCATCCTTGCAGGCTTGCAGGGCGAATCCCAGCTGACAGTGAGTGAGGTAGGGGTACAACACCCTGTACAGGCTGCCAGTCTGTCACTGAGCTGACAACCACTCACATTCACACCCCCAACATTAATCTAACCTGCAGGCTGGACTACAATGGCACAAAGAGAGCATGAGGCCCCCTCACAGTGAGGCCCCCCTCCCCACTGCAGCACCACGCTGTCTGTCTATCCCATTGTTTATTTATATGTTTTGAATGAAGACGTCATTTTCATCCTACATAATTCTCACTTGAAGGGCGTCCAGTGCAGCTACAATACTGAATCAGTGCTGTTCTTCTAAACCAGGTGAAGTGCCTTGCTCAATGGCACCTCTATGATACTTTATAGAAAACATTACTGATTCACTTTTCCCAGCTAGTGTGGCAGTCATTCATTGCTCACAACCTGCTGTGCTCATACACTGCAGTGCACTTTTCCCAGCCAGTGTGGCAGTCATTCATTGCTCACAACCCGCTGTGCTCATACACTGCAGTGCAAAAAAAAACAGACAATATCATTTTTAATATTTCCTGCCAAGCGGCACTCGCTGTGTGTGCAAGTGTGTGAAGTGTGTAACAGGCTTTTTCCCTGACAGCCACAGCTTTGTTCTGGGAGCTTGTCATTGCGCAGCCAGCCATACTGATGAAAGCCCAGAACAGATAACGCCACAAAGAGAGGCTTCAACTTCACAGCCCGCTTGGCCTTAATTTTCCCCCCGGCTTGGATAAGGGAGCACCCTGTCTTTTGCAACAATGCTACTGTAAAAGAGAGCTCGCTTGTCGCCCGACTTGGAATCTATGCAGATAAGGAACTCTGAGAGAGGAAGAAAGCCCCCTAAAACCCACACAGCAAGAGGCGTGAGCTGCGGGGGTCTGCGTTCAGGAGATTAGACCTTGTTGTGCCGCAGTTTGAATCCACTTAGTTTCAAATTGTCCCTGACCCGACTGCTGGAGGGGGCTGTGTTCTGTGGTCGACAGCTGAACCTGATCCTGTGGTTATCTCAAAGAGACTGCACTTGGTTTAGAAGTAACAACAACATTGCTGCTGGCGATGCCTCTGCTATCTAAGTTCTGTTTTACACTGGAAACAATCACACTGGCAGGACGGGAGCACAGAACAAAACAACACTGGATAGAAAGAATCAGTGTTGGGCGCCTTACTTTTAAAAAGTTATTCGTTTTTAGTTACTTACTCCGAAAAGTAACTGTATTACTACATTATAAAAGTAACTAATTCCCAGGAAAAGTAACAATTGTGTTCCTTTACTTGCACTTGCCCCCCTAACCATAAACCTCCTGTTCATCTGGAATCAACCAACTCACTGAGTATTCCTCCGCACAGGCAGGCATTTCACAGCCGAAGGACTACTGAGTGAGTTGGTTAGTTCCAGATAAACGGCTTGTTTCCGACTAGTTGATGGACTGAAAAAAAATGTGTATATCGGTATAAGATAAAATTAAAGGACAATACCGGGCAAATTCAACCTGCAGCTATAGTTTCCCAATATCTTAGGTCTAAAAGGAGGAATCTGCAGATTTTCTTTTTAATGTCAATGTTATGCAGTAGTTCTGTCTGTCCCCACATCGCCACAGCAGCGTTTTATGGGAGCAGACTGATCTTAGGCTGTTTAGGCTGTTTACATCCCACAAAAGCACAGACAGCATCGGGATTTAAACAGCCTAAACAGTGTAAGATCTGTCCACACACATTATATGCTGCTGTGGCGATGCAGGGACAGACACAACTACTGCAAAACAGGAGACATTAAAAAGAAAATCTGCAGATTCATTCTTTTAGACCTAAATTATAAGGAAACTATAGCCCCAGGTTGAATTTGCTTGGAATTGTCCTTTAAATGGGGGTATTTTGGGTTCAGCAATGGCAGATTTTATTGTCAGTAACAGTAACCGCGTTATAACGGGGGAAATAGTAACTTTTAGCAGCATGTAGCATCATTAGTAAGACCGTCATCTTCTAGCGCTGTTATTCCCATCACTGGAAACACTACAGTACATAACCAACCGCCCCTCTTGCTCTGTGTGCTCAGGACTTACTGGTTTTGTTGCACTTGACTTTGGAGAGAAGCTTGTGAGCCAGCAGGAGATCCCCACTCTTCACTGCCACCAGCAGATCTTGTTCTTTCCCCATGATTACGGGCCGGGCCGCAGACACACACACTGCTCACAGTTCACAGCCGAGGTCACTGTTTTTTCCGGTCTCTTCAACGTTCCTTCGGGCAGATGCTTTCAGCAAACATTTGCCAGAGAGTTAACAGGTAGCTGCTGAATCCCAGCCATGACGGGACGTTTGTGAACGGAGCAGCTAGAGCGAAGTAGCGTCAGGGAAACAGGTCCGGGACGTCTTCCTCCTCACATGTTGGAAGTTTGGATCCATTCTCTCCGATCACGATGTGATCTCTGGGGGGTTTTTTTGGAGTTAGAGAGGAACTGGTGGAGATTTTAGTTGCCCGCGGGGCTGAGCATGTGTTGGTAGTCTGTCTCTGTCAACCAGGAGGCAGCAGCCCAACCTGCCATCACACTGCAACAGGAACTCTAGAGGGAAAGAGACAGAGGAAAATCATTGGAAGAAAAAACACATTAAATGATAAGAGTGTAGAGCTGGCTCTGTTACTGACCAAAGGTTTGTCCAACAATGTGTTTTTGTTTTGTTTTACATAGTAGTACAGGAAATCAGATTATTGTAAATTGGGTTAGGGGCTGCTCTGAGAAAACCACAGGTGTTACTAATAAACTCATTAAGGACTCTGTTCTATTCAATTGTGGCAGCGAGGCATCATGGGAAACACGTACTGATCAATAGCTGTCATGCAGATTTGCAAAAAAAAAAACATATTTGAGGCAACAGTGAGCTAGGACTGGTTCCCAGAAAACAAAGTGAATGGGATTTCTGGATTGTGTTTTGGATGATGTCACAAAATCAGCTCTATGTCTAACACAAGTTTATGATAACAGGTTTTGTTCAGCCAGATAATCTTCACATATGAACACCTTTTCTACCGTATTTGAAGCTTAAATGGGATGGCCAGAACTTAAAAAGTTAACGTTATCAGCCTAATTTGTGTGTATTCACTCTTCCACTGTGCCTAGAAGTGTAGGAGAAAAAGCTATTTGTTAGAGAAGAGTTAGCCTAATAAACTAGAAGCTTTTTAGGATACAACTTTGAGGTTTAGGCTATGTTATTGATTAATATGATTGTTTAATGATTAATCAGTGAAATAACTGCAGATTTCCTTGAACGCATTTATCTTTTGGTAAAAATCTACTAATCACATAATATTTATGATCACCATAACACAGAGATGGTGAAAAGCAGCAAATATTCAACTAATCATTGCAGCACCACCACCTTGATGGCATATTAAAGGACAATTCCAGCCAAATTCAACCTGGGGCTCTAGTGTCCAAATATTTGAGGTATAAAAGAAGGAATCTGCAGATTTTATTTTTATTTTCTCCTATACTGCAGTGGTTCTGTCTGTCCCCGCATCGCCACAGCAGCATATAATGGGAGCAGACCGATCTTATGCTGTGAAGGCTGTTTACATCCCACAAAACCACTTTTTTTTCCCACAGACAGCGTCAGATGGCTTCAAACATACACTGAGGGGTTTGTTTACTTCAAGAAAGCTGACATGTTTGTAAACAGAGCTGTAATACAAAGTCTTGTGAAGTCTCGCAAAATCTCGTGTGAGAATCAAGTTGACAGCTAACTATGTTTACAGGTCGTCTGAAGCTCTCCTGTTTGTTTTATCAACAAAGGTATCAACTTGTTTATTCTATCTGTGAGACTTTGTATTACAGCTCTGTTTACAAACGTGGGTTTTCTTGAAGTAAACAAACCCCACAGTGTCTGTGGGAGAAAAAAGTGGTTTTGTGGGATGTAAACAGCCTAAACAGTGTAAGATCTGTCCGCTCCCATTATACACTGCTGTGGCGATGCAGGGACAGACACAACTACTGCAAAACAGGAGACATCAAAAAGAAAATCTGCAGATTCATTCTTTCAGATCTAAAATATTAGGAAACTATAGCCCCAGGTTGAATTTGCACATAATTATCCTTTATTATGGCACTGAGGTGGTGCTGCAACGATTAGTTGAATATTTGCCTTCACCGTCTCTGTGTTATGGTAAATTGATTATCATAAATATTACATGGTTAGTAGATTTTTACCTGAATAGCAAAAGATAGATGTGTTCAAGGAAATCTGCAGTCATTTCACTGATTAATCATTAAACAATCAGATTAATCAATAACATAGTCTAACCAAAACCTCAAAGTTGTCACCTAAAAAGCTCCCAGTTTATTAAGCTAACTATTCTACAAAAAGCTTTTTCTCCTACACTTCTAGGGACAGTGGAAGAGTATACACACAAATGAGGGTGAAGTGTTGAACCCTAAAACCAATCAACGGAACAGTTCTTGATAGATGAATGCTATCAGGACGAGCCACGCGACTTCAACTTGACCCAACTCTTGTTTGTTTTCTCTGGTCCAGGAAGGCCCGTCCCTCCGGAGCGTGTAGCTAATCTGTTAGTCTTCCCGTGCAGGAATAAGGTCTCCGTCGTCCACTGATAACATTTTGAGGAAGCATCTCTTCAGTCAAGTCATGTCTGGCCTTCTGCCCAACTAACTACGTTACTGGGGAAAAACATTGTGTATTTTTCTCTCAGAGGAGGAAAGCGAGACGGAGCCGATAGCTGCTTCAGCTGAAATCCTAATCATGTGGGACAACCGGCGACGAAGCGACATTCAATGTGACAAAATTACCACGACGAATGTTCTCCAACAGAGGTAAAACTGTCCCCCTGGGTTAGTCAGTCTGTTTCTACCAGCGTGGCAGTATCACTCAGACACAGCCTCCAATTAAAACAGGAGTCCACTCTGTGTGTGTGAAACAGCTACAAGCACCAGTCCCAGTGAAGCTAAGCCCTGCTTTGCACTCTGTAAGCACCACCGTCTATCTTGTCTGAGTAGTTCTATGTATGTGAGCTTCAAAAACGTCAGTTTAATTTGTTTTGCGACTCTCAAAAAACATTTTTATTCTCTTTGTCATCCCGACAGACATGACAAACCCTTTGAAGTAAATATTCTTCTTCAGCAGCGGGCTTGTCTTCGGCTTTGTTTTGAGATTACAGTCTGGGATACACTTTGCAAGTCAAAAAAAACATGAGTAGCCTAGGCTATCTTGTCTCCTCCAGCCTCTTGAGGGGCAGATGGTTCAGTTATTCCTCCAGACTACAGGGCGATGGTGCAGGAGCGCAGCCCATCAGCAGATGCCAATGCATGTCTGCGCACTGACACATGATCTAAAACCAGCCAGGCACCTTGCCAGGCAGTAAACAACCGCATGGCCCCTTCAATAGCATGAGCCAGAATGTAAACAAGGGTCCAAAATGTGGGGCTTGTTAGCCTAAATGTCAGTGGATGGAGCAGGAGTTTAAATGAGGTTCCTGTGGAATCCTGAGTGACAGGAGTCACACATGTAAGAGAGCTTATAATAAACCCTTCACTCAAGACCAGACTGTAAAAAATAATCATTAGCAAATTCTTCAGCCTCATATTCACACGTCAAATGGCAATGGTTATGAAAAGAATCAAAGCAAAGTATCTCAATTTATTTTAATTGTTCTACTTCTTCACAAATACTTTTATGTGTGATTTATAGCACAAATATGACAGCACTCCTTCCATTTATAAGCAAATCAAACCCAGTTCTCTACTCTGCTAATTTAAACCCATATTATCTGATGTATGTGAGCATATCTGATATAAAAAATAACATGCTTGGAAACCCAACATAAAAATCTGTAGCCTGCTAATACATTATACAACTGGTTCACTTGTTATCCATGAGCTGTTGTCTTCATCCACCTCAGTTGAGATTTTCTGTTCAGTAAAGCGCTGCATGATCAGTTTATATCTGCGAAATTGATCAGTTCGTTTAAAAAAAAGTTTATTTAGCCTATATTCTACTGGTCGAAAGTAGAGACAGCGTCTGTTTATAACAGCGCTGGGAGGGTTTCCCCTCAAGTAATGGGAATAACTAGCAGACAGATTCAGCCGGCACCTCCATGTGAGGACGGAGCGGACACCGCTGACTTTTTGTCACAATTTTTTTGACACAATCGTTAAAGTTCGCCCGCCGCCATGTTCGCCGTCTACTTCGTGAAGCGTCTCTCTCTCTCCCTCGTTAGCTAACTTGTCAAGTCTCAACTGTCAAGGTGTTAGACAGCCCGTCTAAAACACACGTCTTTCTTTTTGTAAACAGTAAACATTTGTTTAACTCGAGGTCATTCAAATTACGAACTTTTGTCAGGACAAAAAGGTAAATAAAGAGATGCGCGAGCTCACCTGTTGTAGTCGGTGCAGGACAGACAGGTGGTGACAGGAAAATTTACTGCGGAGTTACTGAGGGAAGAGCGCCGGGCAGCGCGTACCGAGGAGGCAGCGTCAAGCTAACAGCATCGCTACATGGTACTTCCGGAAAGAAATTTCAAAATAAAACTTACTTCAGTGCCGTGCCGGGAGATAGTGCAACATTGTTTGACATTTTTCAGTCTTTTTACGTGTTCGGTAAATAATTTGCTACTGAGCGTAAGCGAATAATTCGTAAACAGAATATTTTTCGCTGTGAATTTCAGTAACTACTCAGTGATATCCTTTTTGTGGCTTTTGCCGCCATGTATTTAAGTTTTTATTTTGACAGCAAAATTACATAACTTCTGCTAATATTGTGTCTGTGATCCTCCTTAAGTCCGACTAGCTTTACAGAGTCTTTGCTGCAGAAAATAGCATAGATCCAACAGATGAGTGCAACATAAGTCCAGCTATCAAGAGGAAAAGTAATCAATAAAATCAAATCAACTAATATTTAAAAAAAAAATTATTGCCAGGGTTCTGACGCTCGATTAATCGCACTCTTTGTCGAAATTAGGCTACTCCTCAGGGATTCATATGAAGTTTTTTTTTTCTCTTGTGCGATTGAATTTACCTGCCTGGGTGATCGCTGTGAGAGTGAAACTTTTAATACCTTCATGCATTATTTAGGCAACGTCGATCGAACATTAAGCGAAATGAAACTGTGGATCGTCTACCTGCACTGGACCCCCACGGAGCCAAATCAGGGACCCCCAGGAGACATCAGGGAGGACAGACTGGTTGTGTTGTGGTGACACCTGCTGGTTAGAAATCAGCATTGTCTTGTAGACAATGGATATGAAATAGTCAGAGGAAAACAACAACAAACCAACATCATCCTCAGGCTGCAGTTTTTCTTTTGAAAACCTTTCATCTGGATTAGACTCATCGGCTGCAAGGATTTTTTTTTTTAATTCTGTTCACTCGGTTCATTTTAAAACTATGATGTGTTTAACATACTACAATATGACTATAAATAGGTCTAGAACTCTATCTCAACATGTTGTCAAGCTAAAAATAAAAAAAAAATAAAAAACATAGCCTAATGTTCCCACCAGTAGTCTAGCCTGCAGCAGCTGAGTGGATTGAGTGGATTCTGAGTTTTTCGGCATCCTCAATAATTAAGATAAACAAATGAAAAACAGAGAAGAAAACAGGCAGCACTAGGCCTATTTGACAGTACAATTCTCACCCTGCAGAAATAAACTTCTTTGACATGAAAGAGTCACTTTGAAAGGGTTATTTCAGGAAAAGTCCCCAGGAAACTTATGCTGTTAGGTTTTTCATGGAGGAAGTTGAGATAGCATGTGTTCTATTATTCATAGAATTCTTTTGTACCCTCTTCTTGACATGTTATCACCCCGAGTTTCCTTCTGAAAACCTGCAACAGTAGAAAACATTTTATTCACAAGGTCACCAATGAAGAGTTTTACCCAAAGCACATCACATCACAGCTGTCACAATTTAAGCAGTTCTCTATGGAGATAATCAAAAAGAATCAGTTAATATTTTTTTATAATCTCAACAGCTAATTTATACCCAATCCCTGCATATAAAGAGATTAATCTCAAATCTCACTTATCAGCTTTGTTAAACAGTGCTTAGGCCTATATGAATATAAATAAATGTCCAGATTATAGTATTAAATAGTAAATCTGTTTTCCAAAGTAGGCTTACTCTTCCATTGCAGACACTGGCAGTAAAAGGAAAACAAACAAAGCCAGATAGCCCCCTGCTCCAACACTTCCTCATAACATCTTTCTCTGTTCAGCTGCATATTCAAATTAACTCAATGGGTGTTAATTTTAACACTATTCCTGGTGTCCTATGTTCCACACCAGAAAGTGTTACATACTTAGTAAGAGAGTTCGCATTTTTACACCATGTTTGAGTTAAAGGGCCAATGAGGAGTTTCTATTCGGTCATAAAACAGTCTCACGTTAATGTGGATGAATCTATGCTACCCACACTTGTCAATGGCTCCATTTTCGATCAATATATCGTTTTGTCTCTATCGTTATTTTGTTATTATTAGTGGTGGTGGAAATGCTGGTTGAGCCGACCGGCGTTTCCTAATTTTCGGGCGAATGAGAATAACGGCGCTTCGGCGGCATTATGGTCGGAACTACGACGGTAACCGAACCTCTTTGAACCTCTGACTTTAATTATTAATGAATGAAAACATGAGCCCGTCTTGCGCCGGTGGAAGAATTCTAAGGTGTGCGTGGAGGCTCATAAATCGCTTTTCCAAAACTCCTCGTTGTCCCTTTAAGTATTGACTATGTGGGCAGTTGGGATTTAACACTTATGGATAGCCTACTTGCTGTTTCTCAACACCAATGCAGTGTCACTTAAAGCAGATATCAGTGGAATGTTTTTGTTAATATAAGTCCTAAATAGTCCTATTTTCCGTCAGCAATCACTTACATGGAGTGTTTCAGCCGTAACACGAGTCTCTCCGTCACTCTGCTCTGCTGTAACCCGAGGAGAAAACTTTTCTTGTGGGATACAAGTGTTATCCAATGAGGAGAGAGAACGGCATGAAGGGCTGTGTGTGCAGCCAAGGGATGCGCGTGAATGTGGTCACGTAGCACGAGGACCAATAGATGCCTGACGAGGGCGGGGGCTGCTAACTCATGGTGCGTTCAAGGAAACTCGTAACTTGTGTTTTTCCTTCCTGTGAAGTCATACCAGTTTGATCTGGTACGAGTTCACGGATCGGAAGTTACGAGTGGTCGTTATAGTGCACTTTCACAGGCAACAGGACGGTAAAAACACGAGTTACAGGTTGCTTGGAACGCTACAAAGTTGTAGTTGTGACTTGAAGCTGTAACTTACGGTTTCAAAAGCGTGCCTTGAACGCAGCATTAGCGAAAAAGGGCCGAACCGCTGATATCTGCTTTAATAACTCTCAAGCAGGGGTTACTTGATGACTCTTGCGGGCGTTGATAATAACTAGTACAATAAAAATGAAGGCATTTGACTTCAGTTATTTTTATTAAAAAAAAATATATATACATTAACAATTTGACAAACAAAACAGGACCAGTGAATCAAATAGTCAACTTTTTTCAACACAACAAAAGAACATGTGTAAAAGCTGTGGAGCATGTCGTCGTACATGAGCCCAAAGACATAATGAGCCTTGAATAACTCATGACAGGCCGCCACGGCGGTCTGGCCTTTGCAGGGCATCGCCTTTTGATCCAGCACGATGAAGAACCTGTGACAGAAATAACCATTACTAAAATTCAAGATATCAAGCCATAGTTCTCAGGATTCATATTCCACCACAGGCACTTTGCACTAGTAAAACAAAATATATTTTCTCCACACACTACACACCTTTGGATCTTGTTTGTTTTTTTGTTTGTTTGTTTTTTGCTGTCCAAGAGCAAGGAGAAAGGATTGTCTGGTTTACGCTCCCATCCCATCAGTCCTCTTAGGTAGGAAGGTTGAAAGACTGGCTCCTTCCTGTTGGCAACTGAATTTTATGTTAGTGATTGTTAAAGGTATCCCTTTTTTTTTAACTTTTACAGACTGCAACTTTTTACTGAGCAAGAGTAATTTTTGTTTTATCACAGTGCACCACAGGATAAACATACCTGAACATATCTCACAACACGATGGTGATCGAGTGGTTGGGGGAAGGAGGTGCAGACATCAGCATCCCATCCTAGAGACAAGATTATATTGCAATGAAAAGTTTTTAAATTAGTTGCAAATTCAGTTCATTGGACATGCACATAATGAAATGTATGACAAGAATTTTTACAATACAATACTCTGTTGGCCACAATCACAGACAATAGTCAATTTAGCTATCACATAATGGAAGACAATAACAGTAGGCTTCAATACAACAGAAAAGGCTACTGTCCATAACAGACATAGGCTTAGCTTCTGACACCTATCCTCAACATGCTCAAAATAGTCTCCTTCACAAACTAAACTCTGAGGTGCACCTGCATCAAAATGCCGATTAATGCTAACGTTAACAGCTGCAAATTGAAATATGCTAGTTACTGGACATAAGTGTTAAAATTCACCAGTCTCCTGCCGTGTTTAGACGAGCAACTGTTTAAAGTTACAAATTAAATTTTACGTTGGTTGTGTTTGATACTAAGGTTTAAAGAAATAATGTTAAACTTCAAAACCACAAAAGAAGTTTGCCTTTTGCAGGCTAGCTAGCTCAAGCAGCCCTGCTGAACAAAGCTATAATGTATCATGAATTCCGTTAAAAAAAATTATGATTTAGTTGGTGGATTATTTAGATCCCAAATTTACTCTGACATTTTACAGTTTGATGAGGCACATTAATACCAAAGGGTCTTGTTGTGCACACCAGGTAATGGGGCCTTCAGCTTCTGTCCTTTTTTGTCCAGTGTGGTGCGAAGGGAGAACAATGAACAAGGGACGCCCCTTTGCACGAGTTTACCTGGGCTGAAATGCAAGGGCAGGGACCCATGTGCTATTTTTTAACACCAATCCAGAGTTGATTTGCAGAAAATGACACTCACACATTTGACACCCAACTCTATCACCATCAGGACACTGGACAGAGTGTTACAATCAACAGACAAGACACTACATGGTGTTGAATTGACTCCAATGAGTAACAAATCAACTCACATACTGGAATTAGCTTACCTTATGCCTGAGAAGTTGGACCGGTTCAGGCCACTGCCACACCCTGTCTATTTATGCTTCAACTATAGAGCTATGAGGATGTGATTCCTCAGCTCAGGTCACAGGACTGGAGGAGAATGTGCAGCTCGGTCTCTACGCATAAAGGTGGAAAGTCGGACTGAACAGTTGATCAGGTGAGAATCTTCAAATATCTCATGAACACGATCAATTTGGTACATTTTGTTGTCACACTGTTTAACTGCGCACTTTTTTGATGCTGAATGGGTCAAATTTTGAATGCAGAACAGAACAGAAATGCAAATGGTTCATTTATTGTCATTAAACCTCAACAGAAATTTATAGCAATACAAATACAAAGTAGCCTACTTAATAAATTCCCAAAGGGAAATTGTGTGAATAGTGGTCCAATTGAAACCTGAGATAACATAACATCATAGGAATGGCGGTAGGCTACTTGTTTGATAGCACTGATATGGTGTTGTTAGAGCTTTACTCAACTGTTTGCTCTTGGTCCTTGTAAACTTGAGGCTCCTTGTCGAGTTGATGAATTGTGGATTTGGTTCGGAAAGGCCCTAGTAATGATGGAGACACATCTGTTGAGTCTGGATTTTGTTTTGTGTTTTTTCCTGTGGTTGGAAGTTGCTTCATCGTCAGGACATAAACATACAGAAAATGAGATGAGATTTTAGAGGCAGAGTTCCAACTGTGATCAGCTTTGTGCTTTTGGTATTTGGTATTTATCCTATCAAATTATTCTTGTTTAACAGCAGCAGCCACTAACTTCATCTTGAGCAAAGCATTTAAAGATAAGACAGTGGACGGCTGCGGTTGTCTATGGTTTTTCAGATTTCTTTCTTCACCCAGCAAGAAAACAGAAATAACTCATGCCTTGTTTTTCATTGACTACTCTTTGTCTATAAATAGTTTTGTGCCTTGTTCTTACATCTCTGTCTGACCTTATTGGAATATTCCACACATTGGAATGACCTCAAGTTACAGGCCAGTGTTGTTTAATCTGTGTTGTCTTGCTTTTCATTAGTGAGACTTGCATGTCTACATTGTTGCGCCTCATTTGAATGTATTTCTTCTGAGCTGACTCTCCAGTAGATGTTTAGTTTGCACAATCTGCTGGACAGATGGGAGAACAACAGCACTTGATTTGGTATTCCCCTGGCAAACTGCATTAATACCACAAGTTAAACCGGTTTTGACAATTCTCTTTAGTCTCATAGAGATAGCTTCATCTCACACACAGAGATCCAGGTAGTATACTTTTCTACAAATGTTTCCTCAACACATGAAGGTGATTGAGACTATCTCAAAGTTTAACATGAAGTGTTTCTTGATGGTGATTGAAGGAAGGAAACTGAGACTAAAGGATCCTCATTCTACTACGCCACTATCGTAAGTGGAAAATAACAACATTTTCTCTGAACCCCCCAGATCTGTGAACCAAAAAACCATAAAGGCAGTGTGGACTTGTGTACATAAGGTCTTTGTAACATATTCACTTAGTATGACCAGTATAAAGGCATGCAGATAAACCAAGCCCACCCTGCCTTTATGATCCCAGGCAAAACACAGTCTGACTCACTTCAGTTGATGTCCAGAAATGATCAGAAGCAGCGTTGCAGAGTGCACCTGTTTTTGATTCACAGATCTGGGGGGTTCTACGGAGAAAATGTTGTTATTTTCCACTCACAATAGTGCCATAGTAGAATGAGTTTTCTTAACAGTAACATACAACTTGCCGACCTCCCATTCATCAGTCAAACTATAAAGAAACATAACTGCTTTCAGAACCTGAGTATAGCAACAAATCTGACAGCTTGGTGGAAAGCACACCAAATCACCAACTCCACGGGTGCCCCATCACTCCGCTCACCTATATGGAACAATCCAGACTATGCTGTAAACAATAAGCCACTACATCATGAGTAGATAAGGGAATCACGCATCTCCATCATATTATTCAAAATAATACAGTTGTTAAGTACCAATATCTCATCCAGAAGTATGGCATTAGTAGCACACAGTTTCTGCAGTACCTTCAATTAAAATCAGTTATTACAACTAAACTATCCATAATCATCAGCAACTCAATTCAATCAAACCCTATAGAAAGTATTTTCAAGATCTCAAACCAAAAGAATTTACATACTCCTCAGCTCATCAAATGATTCAATAAGCCTTCCCATTGTCAAATGGGAACAAGACCTCTCCATCAGTACAAATGCAGACTTCTGGATTCAGATTTGTGACAACAATTTTAACAAATGCAAAAATATAAATTTACAACTTATACAGTATAAAGTAATTCACAGAACACATTACACAGATGCGAGATTACATAAAATGGGATTCACTACCTCAGACAACTGCATGCACTGTACACAGGACACCCCCGACACTTATCTTCACGCCCTTTGGCACTGCCCACCCATCAAACACTTCTGGACCCAAGTCACAACACAACTATCTTTCATACTGGAATGCCACATCCCTTTATCTCCCACAATCTGCATCCTAAGTGATTTACCAGGACTACAATTACACAGTAACATCCCCCAGCATTCTCCTCACCGGTCCAACCATCGCCAAGAAGTCAATTCTTTTAAATTGGAAGTCCAGAAACAAGATTAGCATCCTGCAGTGGAAGAATCTTTTACTCGATCACATATCCCTGGAAAAAATGTCTGCCTCAATCCATAGTAATATCCCACTCTTCAATAAAATTTGGTCCCCTGCAATTCATAAATTAACAACCATAATTGCCTGATTTTCAAACACATGTATTTTTTATTTTATTTTTTTTATTATTTATTTTTCTCTTTCTTCCTCATCTTTCTCTCTTTCTCACTCTTTTGAACCCCCTCTTTCTATTACTTAGGCTATTCGTTTGTTACGAAACATAAAGCAAATCAAGTTGTTGGGCACACATTTTAGGGCTCACGGGAATGGGGGGTGGGATGGGGTGGGGGCGGCGGGGGGGTGGGGGGAACAGGCTGGCCCCCGGCAGGCTGATAAAGGCCTGGCAGGGCCCCGGGGCATCCTTTAAATTAGAATAAGGTTAATAAATAACTACATTTCATATAATGTTTGCTTTTTAGATCCTCCCTCCTCCTTTCTTTCTCCATGGTGTTATCATCATTCTTTGTCATTATTATTGGTATAGCATTGTTGTTGATTTTAATATTACTATTGCTATGGTCCTCTTCTCCCCCCCCTAGTTTTTTTTTCTCCCTTTTACCAAATCAAAGTATTACTAGGCTACTATTAATAGCATTACCATTTATCAACCTGCATAGATACCACATACGCACATACATGCACACACGCACACACGCACACACGCATAATAACACTAATATTGTTGTTTGTCTCACAATTTGTTATCTGTTTTCACAATTTCACAAGAAAAAAAGAAAAAAAAGTTTTGTTGATGGGATAATTGTGATGTGCGACATCAGTCTCTGAATGTCCTTACCATGTACTCTTAAAAAACTTGTTTGTCATTGGTTTGTTTTTATCAGGATGCACCAGCAGAGAGCAGAACCACCTGAACCCAGCTGTTTATCTCTGAAGAGTGACAGGTCTTTCTATCGTGATGTTGACTTTAAAGGTGAACAACCTGCTTTTGGAAGGTAAGAATCTATGCTCTTGCTGGAGCAACCTATGGAGAAGTGGGCTGGTCCTGGGTAGGGCTCTCAAAGGATAGTAACAGGAGAGTGGTGTGTGACATCAAGAGTCTCTAAATGTCCTTACCATGTACTCTTAAATAACTTCTGATGCCATGCCAACTGCTTTTAATTTGTCAGTGGTTTGTTTTTATCAGGATGCACCAGCAGAGAGCAGAACCACCTGAACCCAGCTGTTTATCTCTGAAGAGTGACAGGTCTTTCTATCGTGATGTTGACTTTAAAGGTGAACAATCTGCTGATGGAAGGTAAGAATCTATGCTCTTGAGGACCCTATGGAGAAGTGGGCTGGTCCTGGGTGGAGCTCTGAAGGGAAATCAATCAATCAATTTATTATTTAAAGTGCAAAATCACCATGGTGCATGGTCTCAATACACTTCCCAAATAAAATAATTACAATAAAATAACAACATTCAGAAAAGATACCAGAAGAAGAGGATAGACTAAAACAGTTAAAGGTGAATTTACAATAGTGAAAGACAATAAAACAATAAAAAGACCAGAAGAAAGTGGTAAAACTAATCAAAGTATTGGGTAAAAAGGTGAGTTTTAAGACGGGATTTAAAAATTGTGGTGGATGTGGCGTTTCTGATGTTATGAGGGAGGCTGTTCCATAAAAACGGAGCACGGAAGGAAAAAGCCCTGCCTCCGGCTGATTTTTTATTGATGGGTGGAATGACGAGGAGATTTGAGCTAAGGGAGCGAAGAGGACGTGACGGAGTGTAGGGAGTGAGAAGTTGAGATAAATACAGAGGTGCCAGGCCATTCAGTGATTTATACGTTAAAAGCAGTACTTTAAAATCTGCTCTAGCTTGAATGGGCAGCCAATGAAGTGATGCTAGGACTGGTGTTATATGATAAAATCTACTTGTTTTTGTTAGAACTCTAGCAGCAGAATTCTGTACAAGCTGGAGACTCCTGGTTGTAGAGGTAGGAAGGCCGGAAAAAAGGACGTTACAGTAGTCGAGGCGGGAGGACACAAGGGCATGAAGAACAATCTCAGCGCTACGTCGGGACAAAGGGGGGCGGATTCTGGCAATGTTACGTAGGTGGAAAAAAGCTGTTTTAGTGATATCTTTAATGTGGGACTTAAAAGTGAGGGCTGGGTCGAAAGTAACACCAAGGTTTCTGATAAAAGCACTTTCAGGAATAAAACAACCGTCAATATTCAGACCAAGACCCCCAGATAAATATTTGTAATTGTTAGGCTTAATCACGAGCAGATCGGTCTTAGCCGTATTAAGCATGAGGAAATTGTGAGTCATCCAGCTCTTGTTTCGGTCTACACAAGTTTCCAGATTTTGAATTTGAGAGGGGTCATTTGGCTGTAGTGGAATGTATAATTGTGTGTCGTCTGCATAGAAATGGAACTGAATGTCGTATTCGGCAATTATCCTACCCAGATGGAGCATGTAAATTCAAAATAGCAGAGGGCCCAGGACAGAACCCTGGGGCACACCAGAGACAACTGCAGAACATTCAGACAGAGAGTTGTTAAAGCTGACACATTGGGTTCTACTTGATAAGTAGGACTGGAACCATGAGAGCGCCAGCCCCCGAATGCCCACACAGTGCTCCAGTCGGTGAAGAAGGACAGAGTGATCTACAGTATCAAAGGCTGAGCTTAAATCGAGGAGTAATAATAGAGAGGCTGATCCAGAGTCAGCAGTTACAAGTAGGTCGTTAACTACTCTAGTTAGGGCGGTCTCAGTGGAGTGACAGGAGCGAAAACCAGACTGAAAGTTGTCAAAGAGATTGTTGGCAGAAAGGTGGGCAGTCAGTTGATCAGCAACAATTCTCTCAAGTATTTTAGAAAAAAAGGGAAGAGTGGATACAGGTCGATAATTGGCAAGGACCAGTGGGTCGCTATTGGGTTTCTTGAGGAGGGGTTTAATGATAGCAGATTTATAGGATAGGGGGACACACCCCTCAGCAAAGGAGGCGTTCAAGATGGAAAGTAGAGGGCCACTAAGACATGGAAAGAGTTCCTTACAGAGGTCAGAGGGGATGGGATCAAGTGAACAGGTTGTGGACTTAGAGGCGGCAACCAGAGAGGCCAAGCCTACAGCCGATACAGGTTCAAACTGCGAGAGTGAACTTGTGGTTGCAGAGCACTGATCAATCATGGTACTAGCGGACTGCTGACTAATGATGTTGCTCCTAATTAAGGAGATTTTATCAGTAAAAAATTCTAGAAAGTCATCAGCTGTAACAGAAGGGCTCATAATAGGTGAGGACTGGGTAAGTCTTGCCACAGTGTTAAATAGGACCCGATGATTATTCTGATTGGTTTCGATCAGGTTAGAGAAGTAAGAAGACCTAGCAGCAGAAAGTGCACGTTTATATCGCTTGAAAGAAAGGATCCAGGCGTGGCGGTCAGACTCAGATTTACTGGTGCGCCATCTGTCTTCAAGTCTACGACAGGCCCTTTTTAATGAACGAGTGTGGTCAGAGAACCAGGGGACAGATTTGGATAGTAACAGTATAGTGGTGTGTGACATCAAGAGTCTATGTCCTCCTCACCATGTACTCTTGAATAACTTGTGCCACACCAGTAATATTATGTACAAACTGATTTTAATTTGTCATTGGTTTGTTTTTATCAGGATGCACCAGCAGAGAGCAGAATCACCTGAACCCAGCTGTGTGTCTCTGAAGAGTGACAGGTCTTTATTTCGTGGTATTGACTTTAAAGGTGAACAACCTGCTGATGGAAGGTAAGAATCTATGTCCTTGCTGGAGCACCTTATGGAGAAGTGGGCTGGTCCTGACCGGTGCATCACGCTGCACCAAGACACAGACAGTGTCAATGAGGGCGAGAAGTTCCATCGAACCCCATGTGCCACAACACTGACCATAAAAAATGCCACTCGAGGCGGTCAAAGGCTTTCTCTGCATCAAGGGAGAGAACGGCACATGAAAAACACACCAGTTCAAGAGTAGGATCTAAAGTAAAAATGTACAATGCATCAGCTGGTCGGAAAAAAGTTTGTTTATCTGGAACTGACTCCTCCACATAGGCAGAAATTTAGTTTTATGGTTTGTTGCTATGAGGCCATCTTGTTTCACAGCCTGTGATCTCACACAGTTGGTTCCCGCCACAGTGACAGACAGAGACAGTGAAAGAGACAATTAAAGATAGATAATGGAGGAGAGAGCCGTGACTGTGAAGCAGAGAGAGAAAGACAAAACTGTGAAAAACAGTGAGAAATAGATGCAGGAGGTGGAGAGAGAGACAGAAAGATTGATACAGAAGAGGCACATCATCTGATGAGATCAAAGGAATGGATGTAACAATGAGTTTTATAGTGAAGCTATTTTATCTGATTTGTCATCTGTAATAAGTTGTGTAAGGTCTGAGGCATTAATTTCCCTTAAAGTTGGTATTATCTCCACAGAGTTCAGCAGAAGATCTCAGCGGTCTGTAGTGATTGGTCTGCACCGCAGCATCAACCAGACCTGGACTCCATATTTATGGTCTGTACAACCAAACTGTAGATATAATGTTGAACTTTACTTCAGGTCCAAACTGTCTCCATGTTGCTCTGGTTAGACCAGCAGACCTTCAGACTGACACATGAATCACATTTTGTCTTCAGTTTAAATGAAATATTCAGTTTATCATCTGTTTCAGCTGCTGGAGGAAAACATTGTCACTTTTGTGACGAGTGAGCTAAAGAGAGTCCAGAGGCTCCTGACGCCAGATTATCCAGAATGCTTCGAGACTCAGAAGAAAGATGAGGAGATGTTGGACATGGAAGATGAACATCAGAGGAGGAGCAGAGAGGCATTTCTGAAGATCACAGTGAACTTCCTGAGGAGAATGAAGCAGGAGGAGCTGGCTGACTGTCTGCAGAGCAGTAAGAGGATTAAACATTTACGAACAAAATGGAGGGAAATATGTTAATATGGGGGAAGGATCTGTGTAAATGTCAAATTTGAAATGTAATAACTGATCTTATTTGTTGTTTATTCTTTTAGAAAGTCGTGCCAAAGTGTGTCAACATAAACTCAAATCTTCACTGAGGAAGAAGTTCCAGTGTGTGTTTGAGGGGATCTCTAAAGCAGGAAACCCAACTCTTCTGAACCAGATCTACACAGAGCTCTACATCACAGAGGGAGGGGCTGGAGGGGTCAATGTTGAACATGAGGTCAGACAGATTGAAACAGCGTCCAGGAAACCAGACAGACCAGAAACAACCATCAAACATGTAGACATCTTTAAAGCCTCATCTGAAAGAGACCGACCAATCAGAACAGTGATGACAAAGGGAGTGGCTGGCATTGGGAAAACAGTCTTAACACAGAAGTTCACTCTGGACTGGGCTGAAGACAAAGACAACCAGGACATACACTTCACATTTCCCTTCACCTTCAGAGAGCTGAATGTGCTGAAAGAGAAAAAGTTCAGCTTGGTGGAACTTGTTCATCACTTCTTCTCTGAAACCAAAGCAGCAGGAATCTGCAGCTTTGATCAGTTCCAGGTGGTCTTCATCTTTGACGGTCTGGACGAGTGTCGACTTCCTCTGGACTTCCACAACACTGAGATCCTGACTGATGTGACAGAGTCCACCTCAGTCAACGTGCTGCTGACCAACCTCATCAGGGGGAACCTGCTTCCCTCTGCTCGCCTCTGGATAACCACACGACCTGCAGCAGCCAATCAGATCCCTCCTCAGTGTGTTGACATGGTGACAGAGGTCAGAGGGTTCACTAACCCACAGAAGGAGGAGTACTTCAGGAAGAGGTTCAGAGATGAGGAGCAGGCCAGAAAGATCATCTCTCACATCAAGACCTCACGAAGCCTCCACATCATGTGCTACATCCCAGTCTTCTGCTGGATCACTGCTACAGTTCTGGAGGAGCTGTTGAAGACCAGAGAGGGAGGAGAGCTGCCCAAGACCCTGACTCAGATGTACATCCACTTCCTGGTGGTTCAGTCCAAAGTCAAGAAGGTCAAGTATGATGGAGGAGCTGAGACAGATCCACACTGGAGTCCAGAGAGCAGGAAGATGATTGAGTCTCTGGGAAAACTGGCTTTTGAGCAGCTGCAGAAAGGAAACCTGATCTTCTATGAATCAGACCTGACAGAGTGTGGCATCGATATCAGAGCAGCCTCAGTGTACTCAGGAGTGTTCACACAGATCTTTAAAGAGGAGAGAGGCCTGTACCAGGACAAGGTGTTCTGCTTCGTCCATCTGAGTGTTCAGGAGTTTCTGGCTGCTCTTCATGTCCATCTGACCTTCATCAAGTCTGGAGTCAATCTGCTGTCAGAAGAACAATCAGGCTCCAAATGGATGAAATTATTAGGTGGAAAATCAACACTCTTCTACCAGAGTGCTGTGGACAAGACCTTACAGAGTCCAAATGGACACCTGGACTTGTTCCTCCGCTTCCTCCTGGGTTTTTCACTGGAGACCAATCAGACTCTCCTACAAGGTCTGCTAACAAAAACAGGAAGACGCTCACAGACCAATCAGAAAACAGTCCAGTACATCAAGAAAAAGCTCAAGAATCTGTCTCCAGAGAGAAGCATCAACCTGTTCCACTGTCTGAATGAACTGAATGATCGTTCTCTAGTGGAGGAGATCCAGCAGTACCTGACATCAGGACGTCTCTCCACAGACAAACTGTCTCCTGCTCAATGGTCGGCTCTGGTCTTCATCTTACTGTCATCAGGAGAAGATCTGGATGAGTTTGACTTGAAGAAATACTCTGGTTCAGAGGAGGCTCTTCTGTGGCTGATGCCAGTGGTCAAAGCCTCCAACAAAGCTCTGTATGTGCAAATATATCCATCTGCATTAACTGTGTTGTGTTTGTCAAAATAAAAGAAAACATTTCCAATTGTTAGAAAATTGATTTTGTTTTGCTGCTTCATTTTCAGATTGAATGGCTGTAACCAAAATAAAAGATTTTTTTTCTCAGAAAAGCTGTAACCTCTCAGAGCTTCATCTTCAGACTGAGCAGCTGTAACCTCTCAGAGAGAAGCTGTGAAGCTCTGTCCTCAGTCCTCAGCTCCCAGTCCTCTAGTCTGAGAGAACTGGACCTGAGCAACAATGACCTGCAGGATTCAGGAGTGCAGAAGCTGTGTATTGGACTGGAGAGTCCACACTGTAAACTGGAATGTCACAGGTTAGTGAAATGTTGTTTGCTGGAAGAGGGGTGGAAGCAACAAAATGGGAATGATGAAAATCAACAATTGCATAACAAAATATTAAAACTGAATAAAGTGATATATTAACAGTGATACAGCAGCTGGTTGGAGCAAAATGCAGTCTGGGATAGTTGTATATTGAACTGCATCGGTCTGCTGAATTGTACATTTAGTATGTAGTATGCTGACTGAGTATGTAGTAGGCAGTACGTTAATACTGTAGGTGTTATTGAAGACACACAGTTGGGTTAATCACAGGTTAAACACTTAAAGGGATAGTTCACCCAAAATTCACTCATTATCTACTCACCCTCATGTTGACTAAGGGAGAAGTTTCATAGTTATCCGTGGCTTCTCTGAGTTACAGGGGGTCTCGGCACAGCACTGCATGTCCATATAACAGTTGCAAACGGTGCTCACTTTTCTTCGTCCAAAAAGACACACCAAAAAACACTCCAAATACCTCCCTACTGCTTGTATGTAATGTCCCTCTTGTATTGAAGCCCTGACATGAGAAATTATTCCGAAAAAAGTCTATATTTCTATATTTCAAGCTTGTTTGTAGCGGAAGCTCCCAGAACTGCTCTTTCTGGACCAGGAATTTATAATTCATAATCTTGATTTCGAATAATGTTCGCTTGTAATTCCTCCACAGATTAAGTGACTGTAAACTCTCAAAGACAAGTTGTGAAGCTCTGGCCTCAGTTCTCAGCTCCCAGTCCTCTACTCTGAGAAAACTGGACCTGAGTAACAACGACCTGCAGGACACAGGAGTGCAGCTGCTGTCTGGTGGACTGAAGAGTCCACACTGCAAACTGGAAAATCTCAGGTTAGTAACAGGTTGTTTGTTGCATGGAATGTTGAATGAGGTGTAATCAGATTTTTGCCAATGTAAACAGGTGTGTGTGTGTGTGTGTGTGTGTGTGTGTGTGTGTGTGTGTGTGTGTGTGTGTGTGTGTGTGTGTGTGCACTGTTGTTACTATCTATGAGGGGACTTCGGCGTCATTACACATTCACCAACAGGGGACCGTGCAGCAAACAGGGGACATTTTTTAGGTCCCCTGTTTGACATGCTTTAAATCAAGTTAAAATCATGTGAAAACCCTTCTGGTTAATTTTTTCAACTTTTGCCAAGAGGGGACCTGAGTGTGTGTGTGTGTAAAATACCATATTCAGCAGTGCCCCGGCAGGCTGGAGCAGGGTTTTTAATGGCTCATTCACACACCATTCACACACGTCGTTTCTTACACTCCACCAAGGTGTGAACGACTTGCAGACCCAGCAGCCTTTCAGACTGTAGAGAGGCTATCAAACAGGCTCCTTAGTGCACAAACCACTACCTTGAAACATTATTTGTTATTCTTTGTAACAAAATATAACGGTTCTGTTTTCATTGATGTCTTAAGTTTAAAGTCACTACTGTATTAGGTATAATAGAAATTTTAAAATATTGAAACAATTTAACATCCATAACTATGTTAGAATTAAGATAGTCATTTAGATCATTTCTGTTGAATTCTGATCAAACATTAACAATAATTGACCTTGCTATTGTTGCTTGTTCAGTTTTTTTGAGCACAGGGTTTCAATTTTACAATGTGTTCTCAATCTGTATTGATAGGAATTATTAGTTGATTTACATTGCAGAAAAAGGTCCACACTTGGTTTATATGGAATGACAGGGGCCCACTGTTGGTTGGTGCACAATGACACAAGTTCCCACTTAGTTAGCATGAAGTGACATACACACTCCATCATGTATGAATAAGAAAGAAATAGAAAATAAATAAATAAAAATTTTATAGAAAAATAAAAGTGATAGTTCTTAAGAGATTTTTTTCATCAAAACTTAACACAAACATTTCTAATAAAATGGCACCAATAATGTTGTAATTATTTTTTAAATGTAGGGTGTACTACTGCAACACACATTTCTACTGTCTGCAATTCTTTTAATAGAGGGTTTTAGGGTTTATGGTAATCTTAATGTACTCGCATCATAAATTTGTATTCATAAGGATGTATTTTATTAGCTGTTTTACATTACAGAAAAAGGTCCACACTTGGTCCATATGGAATGACAGGGGCCCACTGTTGGTTGGTGCATAATGACACAAGTTCCCACTTAGTTAGCATGAAGTGACATACACACTCCATCATGTATGAATAAGAAAGAAATAGAAAATAAATAAATAAAAATTTTATAGAAAAATAAAAGTGATAGTTCTTAAGAGATTTTTTTCATCAAAACTTAACACAAACATTTCTAATAAAATGGCACCAATAATGTTGTAATTATTTTTTAAATGTAGGGTGTACTACTGCAACACACATTTCTACTGTCTGCAATTCTTTTAATAGAGGGTTTTAGGGTTTATGGTAATCTTAATGTACTCGCATCATAAATTTGTATTCATAAGGATGTATTTTATTAGCTGTTTTACATTACAGAAAAAGGTCCACACTTGGTCCATATGGAATGACAGGGGCCCACTGTTGGTTGGTGCATAATGACACAAGTTCCCACTTAGTTAGCATGGAGTGACATACACACTCCATCATGTATGAATAAGAAAGAAATAAGCAGAAATAAGCAGAAGTGATAGTTCTTAAGAGATTTTTTTCATCAAAACTTAACACAAACATTTCTAATAAAGTAGCACCAATAATGTTGTAATTATTTTTAAATGTACGGTGTACTACTGCAACACACATCTCTACAGTCTTTATTTTCCTTGACTGCATTGTTGTTCTAGGAAAAATACTTGAATTAAAGCTAAGGGTTTTAGGTCATTTTAATGTACTTGCATCATGAATCTGTATTCATAAGGATGTATTTTATTTGCTGTTTTACATTACAGTAGAAGGTCCACACTTGGTCCATATGGAATGACAGGGGTCCACTGTTGGCTGGTACATAATGACACAGGTTCCCACTGAGATAGCACGGAGCGACATACACACTCCAGCATGGGTGGATAAGCAGACATTAGATTAATGTATAAGTTTTAAGATACATTTTAATCTAAATTTAATACAAGCATTTGTAATTATTAATACACAACACAAACTCGCAAACACACATAAAGTAGCACTGGTAAAGTTGTCATTATAGTTTTTTTTAAACATGGAGGGAAAACTCAACGGCAACCTGTCATGATACTTAAGGGAATATTTCAGTTATTGATATTTATGGATCGATAATAAAACATGTATGGGAAAATAAAGGAGGAGCTGAGGGGTCATCAGCTTGTCTGAGATACAAGGGATAATTCTTCTAGAGGATGGATTAACCTGACTAAGTAATATGATTAGCTACTGCAGCACACTTTTCTACAATCTATTAAGTTTTCTGATCTACTGCAGTTTCATACTTCTCGACTGCATTGTTGTCATGGGAAAACTACTTTAAATAACTCAACTCAGGATTCAACATGGTGTGATGGCCTAGAGCCACAAAGTGTTATTCTGTGGTCACCTAATATCCCATATAGCCTACTGAAGATGACGCGCTATGAGGGCCACAGACTTCTACTTTTTAAAAGCGCATTGTTTCAATCAATTTGAATGTACTTGCATCCTAAATCTATATTAATAGGAATGCATTTTACTTATTGTTTTGCCTCACAGAAGAAAATGTCCACTCTTGGTTTGTATGAAATGACAGGGGTCCACCGTTGGCTGGTACAAAATGACACAAGTTCCCACTGAGTTAGCACAGAGTGACATACACACTCCAGCATGGGTGGATAAGCAGACATTAGATTAATGTATAAGTTTTAAGATACATTTTAATCTAAATTTAATACAAACATTTGTAATTGTTAATACACAACACAAACTCGGGAAAAGGGAAAACTCAATGGCAACCTGTCATGATACTTAAGGGAATATTTCAGTTATTGACATTTATGGATTCAACATGGTGTGATGGCCCAGAGCCATGTGTTATTCCGTGGTCACCTAATATCCCATATACAGTAGATGACGCTCTATGAGGGCCACATTGTTGTACTGTGCTAGTGGAAACGCACCATTAGATAGCACGGAGCGACATCCACACTCCAGTTAAATTTAATACATTTTGCAGATGGGTTTAAAAATCTGTACTAATGGTATTGATGCCATGCATAGCTGTTTGCCTCTTGCTGTACTGTTATTAGGCTAATTGCTTGTTGTTGTGAATATCATACTATTGGGGAACACTGGTGTGGTACAAAGAGTGTTTGCCAGCCATGGAGATGTTGTTGACATCTAAACTGTCAATGTCGAATCTGAAGAGTTACAGCTATACCCTGACCTTATATGGCTATAGGCCTAATGTTAAGTATAATACAGTTGTTCTCACAGTAAAAAGAGGTATCTTGTGGAGTCTATCATTATATTGTCTTGATGTTGTCTTAAGTACTGCTGAAAGCTTAACCGTTAGGACTGAAAGTGTGACAATTGTTAAAAGTTGAGAGCATTCATTCAAAATTAAGAAGAGTAATTAAAATGTAATCGAATGTAATTAGTTACATTACTTTGATGAAATAATTGAAATATTTAACTTACCCTACTATTACATTTTCAACAGGGTAACTTGTAATTGTAACCAACTATATTTCCACAGTAATCTTCCCAACACTGCAATCAAAGTGGTACTGATATATGACAATTTGATATCCATGGGAAAATACAGAGGGAATGGAGAATCATCAGTTAGTCAGAGATACAAGGGATACTTCATTGAGAGGATGGATTAATCTCACAAAGTCCCTATATTAAACTATTGCTACACACATTGCTACAGTCTATTAATTTTTCACTGAGAAAAGCATGTGATTTCAATCAAGCATGGAGCGACATACACCCTCCAGTATGTATGAATGAGAAAAAATAAGAAAAATTGATAGCTCTAATGGGGAAACTTTCATTAAGACTTAATACAAACATTTCTAATGAAGTTGCATTTGCACTTCTCTTTATGATCCTAACTGTATGTAGAACTGGCTTCTGTGAGAAGTGAGTGAACGGAGTGAGGGAATCTGTGCTAGACGACTTGTGTCAGTCCTTGGCGGCAGCGTGGGGGATGGTGTCTTGTAGCTGATGATGGTCATTAGCA
Organism: Decapterus maruadsi; assembly: GCA_030347415.2. Taxonomy (NCBI): domain Eukaryota; kingdom Metazoa; phylum Chordata; class Actinopteri; order Carangiformes; family Carangidae; genus Decapterus; species Decapterus maruadsi. Next base: position 21,256,037 of record CM064888.1, read on the forward strand.
ACTCTGAAGCCCAACCTGGAAATGACCAAGGTCTTAGAAATGTTTTCTGGCAGAGAATGGTAGATCTTTTGGGGGTTATTTCATCCATACACTGACTTATTCCCTGTATCTCTGACAATGTGATGAATCCTAATTTCTTATTCCATGTTAAGGTGTTGTTTCCAGACAGCATACTAGCAGACAATGGTAGCTCATATAAAGGCCCTGTCACAAAATATTATAACAGGGCATTACACACCTTCACAAAACTCATCAAAGAACTGACGATTCTTTACACAAAATGGAATATTGCTGGTACACCCACTCTTAACAGTTGCCAGAGAAGTTGAGTCACCAAAGGCCATAGGTTCGTGGGTAGCACATGGACAACCTGGGACCTGGGAATGCTTGTGTCTCAGTCGGTCTGATTTGGGTATAAGATGTTGGCTGAAAGAAGGTAGAAACTGTGGAGCCCAACCTGAAAATGCCTAACGACCATCGTCAGCTACGACAAACCATCCCCCACACTGCCTACACTCAAGGACTGACACAGGTCATCTGGCACAGATTTAAACCCCTTACTCCATTCACTCACTTCTCAGATCCCTGTTCAACAACTCTACCTTAAAGTTAGGATCTGTGAAATACATGAGTCCTGGTGACTTAACTATTTCAATGTGGAGGAATGTTTTTTGTGTCCACATTGTAGACCGAAACCCCATATGTTTAACACTACTTAGAAAACTGTGTGTAAATGCAATGAAGTTGCTTTGCTTCCTACAACATGCACAAGGTTATACATAAATAGTAAGGAACGTACACACTTGTGTCTGGGTACTGAAACAAAAAAAGAATCATTAGGAAATAACTAAAATGTGTAACAAATGAGTCACTTAAAAAATAAACAATTAGGTAACACGTTTTGCCATCTTCTGAACACAATTCAATGAATTAGTTTATATTTCACTTCATATACTATGGATAAGGTTGTTGAATGTACAATCCACACATCCTGAAAGCAGTCAGACCTATTTCTGTACCAGTGTGAACTGAATACAACTTTTATTGTGTACTTCCCACTTAATGTAAACTTTCTGATTCTGTGCCAGTCCTGTACCTTTTGAGAACTTTAAACTAGGTTTCAATGTGTACACCAATTCCATCTATAGATGTGTATGACTATGTGATACAGTCTATAATATACAGGGAAAAAAACCCATAAACCATAAATTTAGCTTTTCATTTTTGTTGTGGACCAAAAACATTCAGACAGGTATACATGAACTCCAGTAGAGCTTATAGTTTGGAGAGTACAAATTTTGCAGTAGTTCAACAGTGGGTATTTTGGGGTTATTCCATCCATCTGATTTATCACCTATATCTCTGCCAATCTGATTAATATTAATTTCTGCTGCCATGTTTAGTTGTTGTTCCCAGACAATATTTCTACTGGCACACAATGGTAGATCCAAATATTACATTTATCACAAGGCATCACACACCTTTACAAAACTCATCAAATACTTGACATGGTAGATTATTGCTGGGTCACCCATTCTTTACATGGCCAACCTAAGACTAGGGAATTCCAATGTCTCTCTTAGTCTGATTTGGAACATAAGATCTTGGCTGAAGGATGTTAGTCTTTTCCAGGTTGCGCCTCAGAGTTGCTAACGACCATCGTCAGCTACAAGAAACCATCCCCCACACTGCCGACAGTCAAGGACTGACACAAGTCGTCTGGCACAGATTTAAAACCCATTCACTCACTTCTCAGAAGCCAGTTCCACATTTAGGCCCCGTCCAGACGAATACGTTTTTTTCGAATCCGGATAAATACTTTATCGGATCGGCCTCGCGTACACACGAATCCGGCGTTTTCAGGGGGTGAAAACGGTATTTTTTGAAAACGGGTCCCAGAGTGGGAAAATTTGAAAACGCCGCCCCAGCGTTTTCGTCTGGACGGCCAATACGGCTTTTTTCTGAAACGATGATGTCATGCCCCCCGCCGCTCTACCTGTAACCTGACACAGACACACACACACACACAGCTGCAGCAGCTGCACAACAGCCTATATGGACGTAACAACAACGGCCGACTGCCGTCGGGTCGCTCAGACGCTGCGGCTGAATCGCGCTCGTTTAATCATCACTGATCGTCATATTTACTCTGACACGACTCCCTGTCAACATTTAATCCATGTTTGAGTTTGAATACAGCGGGGGACTTCTTCTTCTATTGAATTACAGCGGGGACTTCCCGTCTTCTTCTCTGTGTTTGTGTGTGGCAGCGCTACAGCGCCACACACACTCCACCCGCTCCACACACGCAGGCTGCAGTATGTACTACAGCGTTTTGGGTCGTTTTCACTGGATCCATGTGGACGCAGGTATTTCTGAAAACGATGCCGTGTTTACGGAGATTTTTTTCAAAACGATTAAGAAAAAGACCGGATTCGGTGAAGCCGCGTATTCGTCTGGACGGGGCCTTAGAGTGGAGAGTATAGGTAGAGTTAGGATCTGTGAAATACAAGTGTTGATGACTTCACTACTTCAATGGAGAGGACTGTTTTTGTGTCCACATCATAGACTGAAGTCTAGGGGTGGGAATCGAGAACCGGTTCCTCTTCAGAACTGGTTCCCACTTGATCATTTCCTTGGGATCGTGTGCGGGCCTGCTTAATGATTCTGCTAACCGATTTCGCTTTTTTTCCTTTGTAAATGAGCATGTTTCTGACCCAAACAACACATTTTGTTTTCGGGTCAGAACAAGCAAACACGGCATCAGGACAGAAGCTCTTTAAAGTGTCGGGGTGGATGTGATGTGACAAAAAACATTCAGATTTATAAAACACTGTGTATACACACTTGCAAGTGCCTACAAGGTATATACACTATATTACCAAAAGTATTCGCTCACCCATTCAAATGATCAGAATCAGGTGTCCTAATCACTTGGAGCACATAGTGCAAAGAGGTCGCTGACTTTCTGCACAGTCAATTGCAACAGAGCTACAAACTTCATGTGACCTTCAGATTAGCCCAAGTACAGTACGCAGAGAGCTTCATGGAATGGGTTTCCATGGCCGAGCAGCTGCAGCCAAGCCACACATCACCAAGTGCAATGCAAGGCGTCGGATGCAATGGTGTAAAGCACGCCGCCACTGGCCTCTAGAGCAGTGGAGACGCGTTCTCTGGAGTGATGAATCACGCTTTTCCATCTGGCAATCTGATGGACGAGTCTGGGTTTGGAGGTTGTCAAGAGAACGGTACATTTCAGATTGCATTGTGCCGACTGTGAAATTTGGTGGAGGAGGAATTATGGTATGGGGTTGTTTTTCAGGAGCTGGGCTTGGCCCCTTAGTTCCAGTGAAAGGAACTTTGAATGCTTCAGGATACCAAAACATTTTGGACAATTCCATGCTCCCAACCTTGTGGGAACAGTTTGGAGCGGGCCCCTTCCTCTTCCAACATGACTGTGCACCAGTGCACAAAGCAAGGTCCATAAAGACGTGGATGACAGAGTCTGGTGTGGATGAACTTGACTGGCCTGCTCAGAGTCCTGACCTGAACCCGATAGAACACCTTTGGGATGAATTAGAGCGGAGACTGAGAGCCAGGCCTTCTCGACCAACATCAGTGTGCGACCTCACCAATGCGCTTTTGGAAGAATGGTCAAAAATTCCTATAAACACTCTCCTCAACCTTGTGGACAGTCTTCCCAGAAGAGTTGAAGCTGTAATAGCTGCAAAAGGTGGACCGACATCATATTGAATTCTATGAGTTAGGAATGGGATGGCACTTCAGTTCATAGAATGAGTAAAGGCAGGTGAGCGAATACTTTTGGTAATATAGTGTACATAGATAGTAAGGAATATAGCTTTTATATATTAGCTGGGTACTGAAACATTTAAAAAATCATTAGGAAGCAACCAAAATGTGTAACAAATTAATTACTGAATCAGAATGACATTCTACTATTTGTAGATTTATTGTGTGCTTTCCACTTAATGTAAACTCGCTAGTCCTTTGTAACAATACCTTTTGACAAGCTTCAATTATACTTCCACACCAATTTGATCTATAAACATTAGTGGTGTAACGGTACATGTATTCGTATTGAACCGATTCGGTACGGGGCGTTCGGTTCGGCACAGCGTTGAGATTCGGTACAGAAGTTGTCTGTGTTTACAGTCTGCCTGCAGCTACACGTGCCGCCCGATGGTGGCTATCGCTAATGCTACTGCTAATGTTAATGCTACCGCTAGCGAGTAAACAGACTTGAAGAGCCTTCCTGCTTGTAGGAAGAGTGGAGGTGAGGGCTGTGGCTCCTCTCTCCCCTCTATCTGTCTACCTGTCCCTCCGTCCGTCCACCCGCCCGTCTCTCTCTCTCTGTCTGGCTGTGTCCATGAGCTCCCGGCACCTGTGGATCTGCTGCTGCAGATGCGGTAACAGCAGGCGTATGTGTTGACACTACGCACTGTGCCATCGTGATGATCCGCGTTATTCATTCATTCATTTTTTTTTTTTTGCGGCCGAACGGTTGCATCGTCAGGCAGCTGTTGTGGCATTTGCCCACATTGTCCTATGGTCAGTCCGTTCACATGTAAAAAAAAAAAAAAAAAATGTGTGAGAATTTTTTCTAATTCACATTTTATGTTAATTTGAGAATAATGCATTGAACTTATTAGGCAGCACTTTACAACAGTACATTTTTTTCATATTTTGTATAATGGTTTAAGTAGCTTTATATTTTATTCATGCAGTTAAGTTTAATAAGTTTAAGTTTATTTGTATCAGGGACAATGCACATAACATTAGTAGGTGAGTAAAAGAATTACATTTGACTAAAACATACATTTGGTTTAGAAAAAATCCTAATAAACAATAAGCAAAATTATGTTTTGCATTTGGTTCTCTTACTGTACCGAAAATGAACCGAACCGAGACCTCAAAACCGAGGTACATACTGAACCGTGACTTTTGTGTATCGTTACACCCCCAACAAACATGTATGACTGTGTGATACAGTGTGTAATATTCAGAACCCCCCCCCACAAATAAAGCTTTAGTTTGCATATTTTTGCCCACGACAAAAACGAAGACAGGTATTCATGGACTCAAGTAGAGCTAATACTTTGGTGAGTAGAAATTTGGGTTGCAATATACACTGCCCGTCCAAAAAAAAAGTCACACACTTTATATCTGTGGTCACATTGGACCACATTTCTTCTTTGAAGATGATGGTTCCCCACTATCCTTCCAGTTTTAAATTATGTGTTTGACAGTTCTTAAAGCAATGTTAGTCTCAGCAATCTCTTTAGATAGTTTTATTTGCTTGATGAACGTCAATAATTTGACCCTTGTGAAACAGAATAACATCTTCTCTACCACAGGATGCGTTTTCTGACATGGTTGTTTAGGAAATGAGACTGCATCAGTTAGGGTTAAATAAGTTGAATCATAGCTAAAACATAATCATACATGCAGTAATTGGAGGCTCTGACCTATTAAATGGTGACTTTTTTTCGGACAGACAGTGTAGTTCAAAAGTGATCTTTTTGGGGTTATTCCATCAACTAGCAGACTTATCTCCTTATTCTTTGTGAAGTTAATCAATCCTCTAGGATGATAGTACAGTATTGCTTTCCTTATTGTATTCCCACATTTCAAAAAGTTAACGTCAACATTTCCACTTTGCTAAAAGAAATAACACTACAGATTAGATTGTATTTAGATTAGACCATTTTCTTCTGCCATTCAATTATCTTATTTCTTCTTTATTCACCCATGCTGGAGTGTGTATGTCACTCCGTGCTAACTCAGTGGGAACTTGTGTCATTTTGTACCAGCCAACGGTGGACCCCTGTCATTTCATACAAACCAAGAGTGGACATTTTCTTCTGTGAGGCAAAACAATAAGTAAAATGCATTCCTATTAATATAGATTTAGGATGCAAGTACATTCAAATTGATTGAAACCATGTGCTTTTAAAAAGTAGAAGTCTGACAATTTGGCCCTCATAGAGCGTCATCTACAGTAGGCTGTATGGGATATTAGGTGACCACAGAATAACACTTTGTGGCTCTAGGCCATCACACCGTGTTGAATCCTGAGTTGAGTTATTTAAAGTAGTTTTCTCATGACAAGAATGCAGTCAAGGAGTGAAACTGCAGTAGATCAGAAAACTTGATAGACTGTAGAAAAATGTGCTGCAGTAGTTTATCATATTACGTAATCAGGTTAATCCATCCTCTAGAAGAATTATCCCTTGTATCTCAGACAAGCTGATGACCCCTCAGCTCCTCCTTTATTTTCCCATACATGTTTTATTGTTGATCCATAAATGTCAATAACTGAAATATTCCCTTAAGTATCATGATAGATTGCCATTGAGTTTTCACAGTGCACTCCATGTTAACAAAAAACTACAAGGACAACTTTACCAGTGCTACTTTATGTGTGTTTGCGAGTTTGTGTTGTGTATTAATAATTACAAATGTTTGTTAATTTAGATTAAAATGTATCTTAAAACGTATACATTTATCTAATTTCTGCTTATCCACCCATGCTGGAGTGTGTATGTCGCTCCGTGCTATCTCAGTGGGAACCTGTGTCATTATGTACCAGCCAACAGTGGACCCCTGTCATTCCATATGGACCAAGTGTGGACCTTTTACTGTAATGTAAAACAGTAAATAAAATACATCCTTATGAATACAGATTCATGATGCAAGTACATTAAAATGACGTAAAACCCTTAGTTTTAATTCAAGTATTTTTCCTAGAACAACAATGCAGTCAAGGAAAATAAAGACTGTAGAGATGTGTGTTGCAGTAGTACACCGTACATTTAAAAATAATTACAACATTATTGGTGCTACTTTATTAGAAATGTTTGTGTTAAGTTTTGATGAAAAAAATCTCTTAAAAACTATCACTTTTGCTTATTTCTTTCTTATTCATACATGATGGAGTGTATATGTCACTCCATGCTAACTAAGTGGGAACTTGTGTCATTGTGCACCAACCAACAGTGGGCCCCTGTCACTCCATATAAACCAAGTGTGGACCTTTTTATACAATGTAAATCAACTAAGTGTCACGATAGATTGCCCATGAGTTTTCACAGCACACCCCATGTTTAAAAAAAAACAAAACACAATCACAACTTTACCAGTGCTACTTTACTGTAAGTGTGTTTTGTGTGGATTAGTAGTAATTAACAGTATGAATAGTAATAGTTACAAATGTTTGAGTTAAATTTAGATTAGATTCAAAATTAAAATTTAGCAATTTATCTAATTTCTGCTTATCCACCCATGCGTGGGTGTGTATGTCGCTCCGTGCTATCTCAGTGGGAACTTGTGTCATTATATACCAGCCAATGGTGGACCTTTGTCATTCCACATAAACCAAGTGTGGACCTTTTTTCTCCAATGCAAAACAATAAATAAAATGCATTCCTATTTCCTAATAATTGGTTGAAACCAAATGTCTAGAGCATTTTAACTATATAAAACTGAGATGATAGTAGGTCCATTCTTGGACTGCTAAGAATGAAAAAGGCAACACATTTATGGATGGGTAAAGACAGACGAGCAAATTATCTTAATCAATCTTAATCTATGTTAAAGCTGTTTTAAAGTAAATGTTGTTGTTTATATTGCAGAACTTGATATTAGTGCATGCAGCCATGTTACTTCTGATTTGCATGTAGTTCAATAAGAATAATTTACTCTTAAATGTGGCCATTATTATTTATATATATGTTTTTATATAAAACTTCTATTACAGAGACTTTGAAATAAGTAATGGTAACTCTAAAGTTATATTATGCATTTTTAAAAGAAAATGAGAAAGTCATTGTTGTAAACAAAGACTCATTAGGTCAATGAATGGGTCATTAGGTGAATGAATGGGTACAGACAGCTCCACTGCAGTATGTGGAGGTCCCCTCTTTGATAGGTAAATGTCGCTCAGAGCTCTAAGTCCCCTCTTGGCAGTATCTTTAAAAATGATTAAAAGTCACATTTTCAGCAATACCGATGGTAAAACACCTCAAAAGTGAATTTTATATTCCATTTTTGTTTTTTCAACATAGCGTAAACGAAATACCCCTCTTAGCAGGTTTGAGCGACAGGTCCACTGTTACCCCTATTGGTGTGTATGTGTGTGTGTGTGTGTGTGTGTGTGTGTGTGTGTGTGTGCGTGTGTGTGTGTGTGCGTGTGTGCGTGTGTGCGTGTGCGCGTGTGCGTGTGTGCGTGTGTGTGTGTTCAGTCTGTCAGGTTGTCTGGTCACAGAGGAAGGCTGTGCTTCTCTGGCCTCAGCTCTGAGCTCCAACCCCTCCCATCTGAGAGAACTGGACCTGAGCTTCAATCAACTAGGAGACTCAGGAGTGAAGCTACTGTCTGATGGACTGGAGGATCCACACTGGAGACTGGACACTCTCAGGTTATGACACACTGTGGCCCTGGCCAGTTAAGTGCACGTGATCAGACACCTAAACACTTCGGCACTTGACGTGTACGTTCATGTGCTCATTGTAATACCACAATGCCGTCTGCTTTCAGAGACACAAGCCATGTTTGGGAAATGCCAGCAAATTTCAATAAAACAAATAGACTTCATAATTATGATAATAAATACAATATAAAATCATATATTTTATATTGTTTAATCTCATATAGGCTACTAATTTTTATTTTTACATCTAATGATTTTGACCTTTAGTCACATAATTATGCCTTTTTCTCTATTGAGCTATGTGAATATTTTTCATCAAGCTCTGTTTAATCTTGTGTTTGTTTGTTTGTTTTTTACTTGCATTACTTGCAAAACTGCATGTTCTTAATTAAAGAGGAACTATGCAGGATTTTATCTTAACTATGCTATATTTTTACCTTAATTAAACAGCTTCAGAGTAATTAGGATTAAATAAATGACTTGTAACTTGTTCCAGGGAGAATGGAGGCTCTCGTCTCTGTGGCACAGCAACACAAAGTGCCCATAATGTCTTGTTTATGACAGATAAGACTACACACATATACACTATCGTATGATAAATAACTTTATCCACCGCTCTATTGATTAATTTCTTGCCAGCTTTGTTGTTGACAAATGCACATGGCCGGTAGGAGGGTTAGCAAAACAGAGAGGACAAGTGATCAGGCTTGCATAGCTCACCTTTAAAAACTTGGATGACGGGGTGTCATGTGGCGTGGTGGGTTGAGCAGGCGCGCTGCCCCATATGCAGAGGCTACAGTCCTCGCTGCAATTGGCAAACCCTGCATCGGATGGCCCTTTACTGCATGTCATTCCCGCTCTTTCTGCCTCCCCATAAACTATCCTATCAATTAAAGGCAAAAGCCTCAAAAAATATACTTAAAAACTTGACTGGCTGAGGTTGCTGCCAGCTTCCAATGTAAGAGTTGTGCATGCAGAGTGGTTCAGCTCTGGAAGATCCCAACCTTAAATGTCATGTAATTTAATAAATCCTCACTCAAACAGTCTAACATTCTATTTTCTCATTTGGAGAAAAGGTTATTGTGCAATGGCACTCAGGTTGCACTTTTCAAATACTATGTCCCAAATTGCTTTTAAATTAATTAATTTAAATTATCCCATGTGTATTGTGTGACTCAGCAAAGTGTGGAGAAATCGAACAGGCCCTGAGTGTCTGTCTCTCTGACTAACTGAAGAACGCTGATGTTTCATGGTGGATGAAGCTGATCCTGACTTTGTTTCCTCTTCCAGGGTGGACCCTTGTGGACCTCGGAGACTTAGACCTGGAGTGAGGAAGTGTGAGTGTTTTTCCTGACTGACTGATGTTAAAATTGATGTTGACAAATGAACAGATGATAAACTTCTGCTGTGTCTTGTTCTCTCCATCAGATGTCTGTGAACTGGAGCTGGACATGAACACAGTGAACACACACCTCAAAGTGTCTGACAACAACAGGAGGATGACATATGTGAAAGAGGATCAGTCATATCCTGAACATCCAGACAGATTTGACTACTGGCATCAGCTGCTGTGTAGAAATGGTCTGACTGGTCGTTGTTACTGGGAGGTCAAGTGGAGAGGACTAGTTCATGTATCAGTGAGTTACAGAGGAATTAGAAGGAAAGGAAACAGTGATGACTGTTGGTTTGGAGCCAATGATCAGTCCTGGAGTTTGAACTGTTCTGGTCATCACTTCTCTGTTTATCACAACAACAGAGAAACAGTCATTTCTTCCCCTGTCTCTCACAGAATAGCAGTGTATGTGGACTGTCCTGCTGGCACTCTGTCATTCTACAGTGTCTCCTCTGACAGTCTGATCCACATCCACACCTTCAACACCACCTTCACTGAACCTCTGTATCCTGGGTTCTGGATGAGTTGTGATTCCTCAGTGTCTCTGTGTCCTCTGTAGGTCTCTCTGTCTCTCCAGAGGACAGAAACTCTGCTGACTCCAGGTTGGCTGCTTAAGTCAAAGTTGGCTCTGATCAAACACACACGCACACTGTAAAGCAAGGCAAATACTGTATTCACATTTCTTTTTCATTCATGAATCATGATCCTCACACACATTGGCCTGACAGCTGTAATGACAGAGTCCAGATTCTTTGAGTTGTCTCTTCCACATTTCACCAGTGTAAGGAAAAATTACTGGATGCACATGGAATCAAACACTGCTTCTCTGTGGCACTAGATGTCGCTCAATAATACTAGCTGCTCCGCAGTGATGGGTCGGGTTTGGGCTATTTGTGGCAGATTTAGGCAATTCTGAGCAACAAACAGGAGAATAGGAAGACAAAACGTTATAATGTTCATTTTGCACCACTTGAGGGTCAAACCCACAATTTCTGGAACCAAAGACCATTGTCTATCACTGTGAGCTAATTGTGGTTGTGATTCACAAATTGAGTAAGCCATTCACTGTCACACAGGCAGATTTGAAACCACTGTAAAAAAAATAAATAAATAAATAAAGTTATCAGTTATCAAGAATGAATCAAGAACGAAGGAATGAAAGCCATTCTTGCATTGACATGTCCTTGGAGTTAACTAATCTGGCATGGAGTTTGGTGAGTTTTTTCTCATGGGAAGTATGATTTCCTAGGAGGAAGAAGAAGAAGAAGAATTCCTAGGAATACAATAGTGTCTGGTGTGGCTTCACAAATAGACTCAGGGAGTCACCAGCCAGCCAGACAGCAGCTGTCAGGCAGATTTAAAAAATTGTCAGAATGTCAAAAAAAAAAATCTGTTATCAAGACAAAAATCTGATCATACACAAAATGTGCATATTGACAGCATGGAAATGTTAGTGATTTGTTTTTAACGATAAGTGCTTTGCTCCATAAGAGAAAATCTAATTTCCCATTCTTACATTGACTGCAATTCTTCACATGAGAGGAGAATTAAAAATATTTGCCAAATATTCAGTTTTATTTCTCCTGATATTTTCCAAACTTCATCAACCAGTTTTCTGTTTTCAGTTTTGTTTTTTGTTTTTGTTTTTCTTCAGGAAAGTTGAAAATGTATTAAGCAAAAATTGGTTGGTATGTATATAGGCTCATTCTTTCAAATATCACATATCCAGGTGTTAACTTTGTGGGTTTAAATGTACAAAAGTTGTAAAGTACATGGGCTACATTTTGGTGAAAGTTGCAAAACTGTAGCACTGAATCGCTGCTTATTGAGAACTATTATTTTCTTACTTGGTTTTCTTATTGACTGCTTGTACTTTTTTTTTTTTTTTACTGAGAATAAGATCTGAACACAACTGAAAAGATGAAACTTCTCCTTTTGAACCAACATTGATGTGAATCTAGACTTTGTGTAAAAGAGTTGCAATGTAAAGGTCTGTTTGAACTCTCTTCTTTTCAAATTCAAATAATCTTTGTGAACATTCCATAATACAGTATAACATATTAAAAATTGAATAAACCGCACCTTGTACAATAAACCAACTCTAACAAAAGTAATTGTATGCACTTTAATAAGAACTGTTTATGCTACTGTGGAAAGGTGAAGAGGGCCCGGGCGGCTTCAAACCCCAGACTCCCGGGTAAGTCTCATGCGCGCTAACCACTTGGCCAAACGGACATCCCCTTGGCCAAGTAGCCAGGACGTATGATCAATTGGAGGCATAGTGACAGGAACCTCAACTGTCACACATTCCCCGTGCACATTTCCATGAACTGTAAATAAGTTTAACACACTATTTAGATGAATACAAAATGAAAATCTGTCATTTTTTTCTTCAAACTGTAGTTTCTTTTTACACTCTATAAACATTTCAATCACTTCATTTTGTGATCAGTCCCAGGCTTGCATCCCAGCAGCAGTTAACCACTGGTCCTACCTCTTCAGCCGAGGCCATCTAGTGGTTCTCTCTGGAGCTTCAATGGTTGATTTTATTGCCCTCTTGCAAAGAGAATGGCCGGCAAAGCCCCCAACATCCTACCTCGATAGGCTCACAGTGGGTGATCCATCCCTGATGAGGATGCTCTAGAGATCCTCTTCCAGAGCACAGAAGGTGGTGTTTCAATACTGCCCCAGACGTGGAGGGCCTGAATCAGGAAATGGACTATTAGTCTGTTTGGAAAATGTTATCCTATAGGTGACCCTTTGCTGCTACACATTCCCACTTTGTCCATGCTCCTTGCTGTCTTCCCATCCTGCTTGCTCTTTCTTCTTCCACACCTGCTCAAACCTCCTCTGGAGATTCCTCTGTTTGTCTGTGGTTTTGCAAACTTGGTGCTTGGGAAGTAATCAAGACCTGCATGGCTTCTGGCCACATTCCCCACAAGCTCCCTCTGCCTCAGCCGAGACTCCACCACCTCAAGAGCCTCACCTGCTTTCCATTTCCTGCCTATTCTCGACTCGATTCCCGCTGCTGACACCTTGCAGTACCTCAAGTCTCTGTACAGGAGAGTCTTCCTTGTCCTCAGCACCACAAACTCATCTTGTATACCGCTGCAAGGAAGTTGCAGGATGTTTTCTGCTTCCATATTCTATTCTATTCATATTCTATGCTGCAGAGGTTGCATGGAAGAGCAAGCTGCTGATTCTCCTCTCAACTGACTACTGTTGTCATTGGGACCTCATAGCCCAGCAGCAGCCACAGGGTCCTGGGCAGGATGGCCTGTTGGTAAATCCAACAATGGGATTTGAACCGGGCCTCTATATGGGGCAGCCGCTTTACCCACTGTGCCACAAGCATGTTCTGGTTATAATAGAAGATTAACCATAGCGCATTATGCTCCAGTCAGATGATGAGCCATCGACCTCTACTAGGTAGCTTGATGAACTGTAAAATATTACCCTTGGGCATGAACCCTGTGTGAACATACTTTTTCCATACTTGAATCTGTCATTAAAGTCAACCATCCATCTCCTGGTTCTCTGTAGGCCAGTGTCCTTCCTTGACCTGGTAACAAAAGGGAGACAGGGTAAAAGGGTCAAACCCCAGCTACCGCCGGACCAGCACGGAACATTTGAAGAAGCATAAATCAATATTTATTTTATTTATTGCCATATTTGTATAAGCACTGTTTAACAAGGCTAATGCTTTGATGTGAGCTAACAGTTCAGTGAAGCCTTATTGAAAACATAGTTTTTTGTCTATTTACCATTGTTAATGCTAAAGTAGGCAAATGACTGCTGGCTGTATAACCATATGATGGAAACATCCTTGTGAGTTTAATAGCCCCACTATGCAGATCCCCAACATCCTTATGACCTGTGTTACAGTTTGAGCTTGAATCAACCAGAGACATGTAGGCTACCGTGATGATGCTGACTGCTTTAATCAGTAGACACAGCGTGGGTGAGGTTTGGAGGGAGGATTGCAGGTGAACAGCTTTTATAAATCAACTGGAAAAATTAGTCAAACTAGCTGATATCAAGAATATACGCAGGATCCATAAAGCAATTGATAATCAAATGTAACAAAAATATCTAATTACTACAGGATACTGCAAACCAGCCCTTCTGCTGTAGAAGACTCAATTTAACATAAATGCAGGATAAAATTATAATGTCTACTGTCATTTTGTACCAAAAAGATCACAGATCAACCTCTGTGTGAGTGTCTTGATCATTGTGTCAAGTGTTCGCAGTTTGTGTTGTGTTTTATTATTTCTCTGATTTTACATGTAAGCAGCAGCAGTTGATTAAAGAGGAGTTGGGGACAGAGCAGGACAGCAGTGACAACGTGCCAGAGAACACAGCACTGTCCCAGGACCTTAACAGCAGGACTTCACCTCCCCCACTGAGAGCTCCTCCTCCCCCCTAGATCACCAAAAACATCCCAAAAAACTAAACAGAGACAACACAGAGAAACTGGTCTTGTTGCAGCGCATGAGTGACGTTATCCAAGAGATGAGCAGAGAGCTTAATATAGTATTAATTAATATTCCAGAGAGAAAACAATAGACAGTCATAACAACAGTCAAACATGGTTCAAACATTTGTTGTTGTATAGTATGATGTGACATTTTTCTGTAGCCTGTATATCCACAAACAGAAATTTTCTGCTGGAACCAAATTCTCTGCTGAAATCACTAGCCCTAAAGAATGAGTTTTTGCTTCTACCCCCATCGTTCACTGAATATGTAGGCGGTGTATTCTAATTAAATTCTTATTTTGTCCTCTGCTGCTATTCTCCCCTTTGGTCAATAAAAAAATTACTTCCACCTTTCGTGTCACTTGCATTTCTTTTTTCTAACCCTATAATTGAGATAAGACCCCGTTACCTCTCCTTTCCAATTCCTCCAAAGGCCAAAGAAGTTAATTTTAAAGTGTTGAATGAGATCTATCTGTGTCATTACATCAAATGTTTATTTTAGATCCAAATATTTCTACTTTCTGTAACTCAGACATTGAAACCTTAGAACATGATATCTATTTCGACCTCACTCAGACCGTCACCACGGTCTTCACCTTGAATGATGCCCAACCTACTACCTATCCTCGAGACCTTATGACAACAATGTCATGTGACTGACCTGAGGAGGCACGGCCCCGAGTCTATAAGAGGTTCCGGGTGACGTCGCCTCCGCCTCTTTGCCTTTCTCGCCTCATCCGAGACCGTGAGTATTGTTGTTTCTGGACCCCACCGTCAATCCGCCACTTAGGTGCAGGTGCCGTAGCGTCCCTGAGGATTGTGTGGGTTGGTGAGTTTCTTGTGTTTTCCTGAAACGATTCCGGACGTGACAGTCCGTTCTTTATCCCTGCTCGTTACAGGTGTCTTTCCAGCGTCTGCTTGGTGCACGGTGAGCGATTGGGTGAGTTGGACTTTTGGTTGAGAACAGTTCTGCATAGGTGTGCAGTTTGTTTATAGTATTTGTGATTATTGTTTTTGCCCTGATTGCTGGCTGTGCGCAGTGAGCGGGCGTTTGTGGGGCAGCCCCTCGTGCGTTCGCGCACGTGGTAGGGACGCCACTTTATTGTTACGGTAAGTCACTCAGGACTTTAAAGTAGTAAGTTCTTTGGTTTCTTTTGACTTTGCATAATCCCCCGCTGTTCGCAGTGTGGTGCATTTTTGTTTGTGGTTACATTTTTTGTTACCTAAAAAAAAAAAAAAAAAATTAAAAATTAAAAATTAAAAAAAAAAAAAAAAAAAGGATGACCTCCCACGGCTGCAGATACTGTCAGGTGGGCATGGATCCCCGGGATGGCCACAGGGAGTGCCCCCGCTGTTTGGGGATGGCACACCTGGTGGAGGATCTGGAGAACCCGTGTCTGGCGGCGGCCGACCTCCCTCTGGAGGAGCGTCGCCGCAGAGTCAAGATGGTGGAAGAGGCGGCTCGGGATAAGCGGGCGGCTCTCCCTCCCCTGGAAGTGGGGGACGGCAGGCACAGCTCGAAGAGGAGCAGGAGCCACAAGCGGGCGCACAGTCCCGACCATCGCGGTGGACATGGCCCGGAGAAAGCGGCCCGCATAGATCGACCCAGAGATCGGCCCAGCCCAGAGGCTGACAAACAGAAACAGCCGGAGGACACTCAGCTGCAGATCCTGGCGGCCATTCAGAGTCTGTCGGAGAGGCTGACAAGGATTGAAAGTCAGCAACCCGTGGCTGCCCCGGCCACAGAGCCACAGGGGCTGAGTGCGGCCTCTCTTGGGGGCCTTCCTTCGTTCCAGGGAGAGAGGTCCGGTTCGCCGGATATCCTCTCTCTCTATGCCCGCAGCTCTTTTGGGGGGAGTGAGAGCCAGTCCGGGGAGCAGCCCAACTCCTCGCTGTGCTTGGATTCGGAGAGAGGTAGCAGGCAGGACGAGGTCTCCCCGGCACTAGATGTCACGGCCAAGATTCTGAGTGCGGCCAAGATTATCGGGCTCTCGGTGCCGGCAGAGGCCCCAAGTTCAGCGGAAGGGGTGTGGGCTGGAATCGCTAGGCCCCAGCCTTCGGTGTCAGTGCCAGCCGCTGAAGACTATCTGTCGATGCTGCGAAAAGCCTGGAACAGCCCAGCAGCGGCGCCCCAGTTTAATGCCGGCTGTCGGAGACTGACTAGGCCCCAGTTCTCGTTGGACTCGGGGCTAGCAGACATGCCACCGGTTGAGGGGGAGATGGCAGCCCTGACGTCGCTCGGTCCGGAGCGCGTCACGGCCAACCCTCGTTGCCCGGTGAGGGAATGCCACAAAACGGACAGCCTGGTTTGTCGCACGTATAATGCGGCTGCACGTGCAGCTCGTTCTGGGAACGCCTTGGCCATTCTGCTGGCGGCGATCAGGAGGACCGTCGGCAAGGAGGACCAGGACACGCTGAACCTTGTCGAGGCGGCTCAGGTGACTCACGCCCAGCTAACGCGGGATATGGGCGGAGCAATGTCGTCGGCCGTGCTAGCACGCAGGCAGGTATGGTTGGCGCAGACTACACTGCCAGAGACTATTAGGAAGGAAATTACTAACTTACCGGTGGTACCGGGTAGAGTGTTTCATCCTGACTCCCAGGGATTGCTGGATAAGGCTGAGAAATCTCGGCGTACGAGGGACAGCGTCCAGCGGACCTTCAGCAGGCAGGGGGCCTCTGGGTACAGGGCAAGGAGCGGGCCCCAACCTCCACCTCAGGGGTCGTGGTCCCGTTCCTTCGATAGGCGACAGGGCGCAGACATGGGGACCTCTGGAGGAACTGCTAGGCAGCCGTCACAGCGCCAGAATTACGGGTCCCGGTCAGGTCATCGCGGAACGCCGCAGAAGAGGCGCCCCCCCAGAGGTCCTGGGCCTCAGGGGAGTGCCTGACGCCTCAGGGTCGGCCGTCGAACCTGTTTCCCGGCTACGCCTGGACAGCTGGGAAAAATCGGTCTCAGACCAATGGGTTCTGTCCACTGTGGGGGCAGGATACAGGATCCAGTTTCGACGACGGCCCCCTCCCTTTACCGGGGTCCACACGACGCTGGTGAAGGACGCCGTCCAGACGCAGGTGTTGGCGGCGGAGGTCGCAACCCTCCTACAGAAGGAGGCGATCGTAAGGGTAGACGCCAGCGCACAGCGCGCTGGGTTCTACTCCAAGTACTTTTTAATTCCGAAAAAAGATGGCGGCCTGCGACCGATTTTAGATTTGAGGCACCTGAACAAATTTGTGAAGGTCCTCCCATTCAAAATGTTGACGACAAAACAGATTCTACACACCATCAAGGAAGGGGAGTGGTTCACTTCACTGGATCTGAAGGACGCCTATTTCCACGTCCCCATCCACAGAGACCACTGGCCGTTCCTCCGCTTTGTATTTCAGGGGCAGGCCTACCAGTTCAGGGTCCTCCCCTTCGGCCTGTCCCTGTCTCCCAGGGTGTTCACCAGGGTGGTGGCGGCAGCACTGTCTCCTTTGCAGGAAAGAGGTCTAAAGATTTTGCCGTACCTGGACGACTGGTTGATCTGTGCCCCCAGTCGCAGCCAGGTGCTCACAGACACGAAGTTGGTACTGGACCACATTCAGGAGCTGGGCTTCAAGGTAAATCTAACAAAGAGCAATCTCGAACCTACACAGCACGTGGTGTTTGTTGGGCTGCTTCTCAACTCGGTCACTATGTGTGCCTCCCTCACTCCTCGGAGGGTGGACAGTCTGGTGGGCTTGGCGGAGCAGTTTCAGCCGGGCAGACGGCTGGAAGTGGCTCAGTTTCAGAAGTTATTAGGGATGATTTCAGCGGCTGTGACAGTGGTTCCCCTGGGCCTTCTCAGAGCACGGCCTCTGCAGAGGTGGCTGAATGCTTTTGGTCTTCATCCGAAAACGGACAGACGTGTGAAACTCAGGGTGACACGGCGGTTCGTCCAAGCACTGCGCCCTTGGTCAGACATGGCCCTCTTGGCCGTGGGGGTTCCAATGGGGAACCTCCCGTCGCGGCGAGCGGTAGTGTCTACGGACGCCTCCTTGACCGGTTGGGGGGCGGTCTGGGAAGGCAGGACGGTGCGGGGTGTGTGGGGCCCAGGTTGGCAGGGCCAACACATCACCGTGCTGGAGTTGAGGGCAGTCCACCTAGCCTTGATGGAGCTCCTCCCCTTTGTCAGGGGCAGGCATGTATTGGTGAGGTCGGACAACTCCTCCACAGTTTACCATATAAATCACCAAGGGGGGACCAGGTCTCTCCGGTGTCTCCAGGTGACCAGGAGTCTTTTGTTGTGGGCGTTTCCCCATTTCGCGTCCCTCAGGGCGCTCTTCATTCCTGGGGTGGAGAATCGGGCAGCGGATCTCCTGTCCAGGACAGGTCCCCTCCCAGGCGAGTGGCGGCTACACCCACAGGTGGTGGCGTGGCTCTGGTCCCAATTCGGCAGAGCTCAGGTCGATCTGTTTGCGTCCGCAGAGACAGCCCACTGCGATCGATGGTTCTCCCTGGAGTCTCGAGGGGCTCCCCTGGGAATCGATGCACTGTCTCACGAGTGGCCGACCGGCTTGTTGTTTGCTTTTCCCCCGTTTCCTCTGATCCCTCATGTCCTCCACAGAGTGGCTGCGGGACACTACAGGGTTCTGTTGGTGGCTCCCAGGTGGCCCGGGAGGCCCTGGTTTCCGGCTCTCCTCCGGCTGGTCCACAGTCAACCGTGGCCCCTGCCAATCAGGGCGGATCTGTTATCCCAGGCAGAGGGACAGATTTGGCACCCCAGGCCGGCGGTTCTGCAGTTGTGGGCGTGGCCACTCTGCAGCCCCAGGCTGAGGAGTTAGACGAGGCTGTTCTGAGGACTATTCGGAGCGCTAGAGCTCCTTCCACACGGACAAGTTACAGCCAGAAATGGAGGGTGTTCGGTCACTGGTGTCGCCAGCAGCAAGTTGACCCTTCCACTTGCTCTGTGCACCTCGTCCTGCGTTTCCTGCAGTCCCTGTTGGATTCTGGGAAGGCTTCCAGCACGGTGCGTTTGTATTCAGTGGCGATTTCGGCCTGTCATGAGCTAGTCGGGGGCGTCTCAGTGGGGAGACACCCTTTGGTCTCACAGTTTGTTAGAGGGGCGCGCCGTTTGCGTCCGGGCAGGACGCTGAGGGCTCCCTCATGGGATCTCTCGCTGGTCCTGAGGTCGCTGACTCGAGCCCCATATGAACCGGTGGCACAGGCTGATTTGAAGTCTTTGTCTCATAAAACTTTGTTTCTGCTGGCGATTTGTTCAGCCAAAAGAGTCAGTGAGTTGCATGCTCTGTCCACCAGCGAGCAATGTTTAAGGTGGAAGGCTGACGACTCGGGGGTCTCGTTGTGGCCTAACCCGGCGTTCCTGCCCAAGGTGGTGAACCCTCAGACGGTGAACCAGGTCATTGAAATCAGCGCATTTCAGCCAGGCCCGGCACAGGCTAATGAGGAGGACTTGGCCATGCGCACGCTTTGCCCCGTGAGGGCATTGAGGGCCTACTTGGCGCGCACTCACTCTCTCAGACACTCACATTCACAGCTGTTCGTCTGCTATGGGGGACACAGACAGGGGGCTGCTGTTTCTAAACAGCGCTTGTCGCACTGGGTGGTAGACACCATCTCACAGGCTTATGAGGGGCAGGATCTTCCGATACCCAGTGGTCTGGTGGCACACTCTGTGAGGAGTATGGCAACCTCCTGGGCCGCCCTGAAGGGTGTACCCATGGCGGAAATTTGTGCTGCTGCATCCTGGACCACCCCATGTACTTTTGCTCGCTTTTACAGGGTCAACGTGGCGACTCCGGCTCCTTTGGGCGTGGCTGTGCTCTCGGCTGCCGGACGGAGCCAGGACGGGGTGGAGTCCTCTGTTCTGCACGACTTTGATGGTATGAGTCATCCAAGGTGAAGACCGTGGTGACGGTCTGAGTGAGGTCGAAATAGATCGTAAGTTATGCCTATAACTATGGATCTATGAGACCGAACGATGACCGTCACCATTCTCTGTCGTTCAGAACCGGCTGAGGCGTTCCAGGCAGGAGGCGGAGGCGACGTCACCCGGAACCTCTTATAGACTCGGGGCCGTGCCTCCTCAGGTCAGTCACATGACATTGTTGTCATAAGGTCTCGAGGATAGGTAGTAGGTTGGGCATCATTCAAGGTGAAGACCGTGGTGACGGTCATCGTTCGGTCTCATAGATCCATAGTTATAGGCATAACTTACGTTTGTTGTTGTTGTTGTTGTTGTTGTTGTTGCAACAGTCAAAGTATTCCAATGCTATCTAGCCTATATAAAAGTTTTTTATTTTTTATTTTGTTGTTATTGTTCACTCAGTCACTACTTTGCAAACTGTATTCTCTGGAAGTTATGACATGTGTCTTTTTGACTGTAAAATAAAGAATTGAAGAAAAAAAAATCTTTTGCCTTTAAAAAAACCCGGATGTTCCGGGGCCGGGGGACATATTTAGCGGTAGCTCAGGAAGTGCATACGGTAATTATGCGGATATCATATGAGTTTGTTGTGACAATGGGCAGGTACCACAGCGGTGACAGACGACCTGCATCTTTGTGACTGAATCCCCACACAGTGGACTCAGGGGCTAAGATGAGGAGTAAATAGCAGCTGGTTGTCTTAGCTCCGCCGCACCCTCAGGTTTGTTGGTTTATTGTCTTGGAACTGGAGACATGTCCCGGCGTGTTGCTTTACAATTGGCTGCTGATACCTTCTCTGTCATCTAATATTAACCACATCTCATTGTGGCCGCCGGGTCGGGTCTGTTTGGCTTCGTCCAGAGTGCAGCCGCTGTCTGTCAAAGCTTTTCTGCTCAGGCTTCTTGTCCATTATGTGTCACCTACAGCTGAGGACACTGATTTTTGTAGCGTGGCTGCTGGGCTACGTCGCCTTCCTGCTCTCCATTAGAAGGATGTGGACGGGGAAATACGTCCGCAGTCCGCTCGTCCGCTCACTCTTTGTCAACATGGTGAGCGACAGCGAGGCGGCCGCCACCGAGACACAGGAGGTAGGAATTATTACTAACATGTAAAGCTAGCTCACGCTTTTGGGCCCGCTTTAAAGGGATAGTTCAACATTTTTGGCAAATTCGCCTATTGTCATAATTCCAATAGTCATGGCAATAGGTTCATTACCTTTAATTATCGGTGCATGTTGTTTAGAGATCAGCGGGGCAGAGACGCAAGCTGCTCAGCGAACACAATGGAACTCAATGGTCCCCAGACTCCCGAGGAGTGATTTCAAAAGCGCAAGTAGGCTAGTTCCCAGGATGCGTCATGTGTCATAATTTATACTTTTGCTGACCATCTCGTGTCTCTGCCCTGTGGATCTCAAAACAACATGCATCTACCTACCTTCATCACTATAGGGATTATGACACTATG
This sequence comes from Decapterus maruadsi, assembly GCA_030347415.2. NCBI lineage: Eukaryota > Metazoa > Chordata > Actinopteri > Carangiformes > Carangidae > Decapterus > Decapterus maruadsi. The sequence goes on from CM064888.1 coordinate 21,277,727, forward strand.
CATTTGCCAAAATGTTGAACTATCCCTTTAAACAGCAGGTATATTATTTTGTGATGGGATTTCTTGAGTCAAGTCACAGCGCATTTTATTGTCAGTAACAGTAACAGCGTTATGATGGGGGTAACTTTTTTGATTACTTGTTACTGAAAAAAGTAGTGCCGTTGTTTTATAACATTGTTATTCCCATCACTGATTATTAATTAACAATGTAAGATAGCTCACACTGTGCCCACTTTAATAGACTAACTGCATGTATTGTATGAGTCATTCTCATAACCAAGATATACAGGTTCAACCCGTTAATACTGGCAGTGGGCTTTGATATGGGTGTGCGCACACGCTGATGCTTATCTATGCATTGCATTGTGTGTTTCTGTACAGCAGCTGTACAGGTATGTTTTGACTCATTGAACAGGTTTCTGTAAAGCTGAGAGGAATGAGTGTATTTATGCAGGCAGGGGATTGGATCAGTCTGCAGGTGATGGCTGCTCTACTGAACTTCGCAGATCCAGTTTTCTTATTGTCCAGCTGCAACATGGAACAACTTGCAGAAAATTCTTTAACTTTCGTTTCTAAGTCTTTATTTACATTGCACCTTGCTTTCCAGGTGTTCATGTTTTAGTTGATCTGCACGCTCTTATTTTAACAAGGTTGTTACAAATCCATGTGTTTCTTATTATAGTTTTATTTCTTGACACTTGGGTTGGGTTTGGGTTTAAGTTGGGTTTTTCTTTCTTACCACTTTTATGTGAGCTAAATGTTGTGTCTTGTGACTAGGACCTTATCCTCTGATGAATGAATGAATGAACTTTTATTCTCTATGTATAAACCTTGATACGAAGCGTGAAATATATTTCAGAATCAGTAGGTCACAGGAGGGAGAAGCAGTTTTAAAAAGAGACATTTTACAATGAAAAAATATCACAATTATGACAGTTTGCTGTGTCTAATCTATTTTTATCTTACTGTCTGTTCTGCAGTTTTGTTAAAAAAAAAAGAAGAAAAGAAGTGTGTCCAGTGGTTATAGAGAGAATCTTTTTTCTATGTCTTCCACTGTCAGGTCTGAATGTTGCTGAGTTGTGAATCTGTCTCCCTCTGGTCAGTGGTACAGGTGCACTCCTGACCTGCTTGGAGAGTCGATGCGGCCCCTGTTCATCCAGAGCCACCTGGACTCAGGCACCAAGGCGTTCCTCAAGCAGAGTGTGGAGAAGTCCAGCTGGATGTTCACCCAGCTCTACCATTCCTTTGTATCAACACTCCTCAGCCCCATGGTGTCACGCACCTCCATCAATGGGTCAGTGGTCCGGATTCACCTCTCCTCCTCCTGTTTCCTAAGTTGTGAACATCTTTACATGATGTTTTCTTTTTCTACCTCAGGTTTCTGGGGCGTGGATCCATGTTTGTGTTTTCTGTGGAGCAGTTCCAGCGGCTGCTCCGGATCGGCCCAGACTGGAGGGCTGAGAGACTGCTGGACCTTGGAGCTGGCGATGGAGGCGTCACCGGGGTGATGGGACACTACTTCAGAGAAGTCTATGCAACCGAGGTGTCGGCACCCATGAAATGGCATCTTCAGAGGAGAAATTACAAGTCAGTAATCCTCTCTGTGTTTTCTTTCTTTCTTTCTTTCTTTCTTTCTTTCTTTCTTTCTTTCTTTCTTTCTTTCTTTCTTTCTTTCTTTCTTTCTTTCTTTCTTTCTTTCTTTCTTTCTTTCAAATCCTAAGCCATGTGGACCAGTTTGATCTTTGCTTATGGCACAAATTCAAAATCTTGTGAGAATTACTCACTATTTCCCAGAAGTCATGAGTACACAGTCCTGGACAATGAAACTGGGGATCTTATATACAGACTCCCCATTTATGGCAATATAAAATTGTTCCATAGATAGGCTAACATTTACACACATGAACACCCTGCATGTAACAAATAGCCGAACAAGTGTGTTATAGAATTGTACAAACAACAAGGACAACAATGGAAAATGAGTACATCAATAACCCCAACATTCTCAGTAAACCTTCAAATGGCCTTTATTGTTCCTTTTTTTTCTTAAAATGGACACTAGGATTATGTATACAACCTGCAGATACCTAGATTTTAAATAATCAATAGATCTCTTTTAGAGAGTGATTTATTACCATGTGAAAATCCTTTATTTAAAGCTATAGTGCATACCTTCTATCGCCCCCTAGAGGATTTCTGCGTTATTACAACGATACGGCCGGCACCTCAATGACGTCAGGTAAAACACAGTAGGACTTGTTATTTCCTGTGCACCAGCACGGGAATGTCGCCAAATACACGAAATACAAAAAGAACATATACTGAAAAATACTATGAGGTGTTCGAGCCAAACGGCATAATCGGCGTTGTATCGTCTCCTCTTGTAGTGCCTTTGATGAAATGGATATTTACAGACACGTAGAAGTTACACACTGTAGCTTTAACTCAAAAGTTGGACCTCTGACCAAATGCTCCTCTCCTCTCCCTCCAGAGTGCTGGATATAGACGAGTGGCAGCAGACCGGGTTCCAGTACGATGTGATCAGCTGCCTGAACCTGCTGGATCGCTGTGACGATCCTCTACATCTCCTGCTGGACATCAAGCGCTCGCTGGTTCCCAACACAGGGAGGCTCATCCTGGCCGCCGTGCTTCCCTTCCAGCCATACGTGGAAGTCGGTCAGTCGGGATTCATTGTGTCATATTAAAAAGAAATATCCAGTTGAGTTTTTCACATACCTGCTGTCGGATCAGGGTTTAAAGTTCTCTTGTTTTCTCGTAGGAGGACAATGGCAGCGCCCCAAAGAACACCTGAAAGTAAAAGGAAAGACTTGGGAGGAGCAAGTGACCAACATGTCCAATGAGGTTTTCCGAAGGGTGGGGTTTGAGGTGGAGGCTGTGACCCGCTTGCCGTACCTCTGTGAGGGAGACATGTATAATGATTACTATGTTCTGGATGATGCAGTTTTTGTTCTCAAGGCTTCAGACAACAGTGTGGAGTCTGCTCAGTGAATACCAAACACAACGACTAGAGACCCTTAACTTTCCCTTGGATGGATTTTAGTGCAATTTTCATACGCTTCATCCATAAAACACAGTATTTCTGACTCGATTAGAAACGGTGAGTCAGGCATGAAGCTCAGGTACTGTAATTCCTACATTTACCAGCCATCTTGTGTGACAGTGATACCTCTATCCTTTAAGCAAAAAAAAAAAGTGACGGCACTTTGCCTCTATTGAAATGCCACAGAAGATCAAACCTTCAAAGACATATCACCATGTTGTAGGTGTTTGTTGTATAGAGTCTGTTATATGTGGGAAGTGTTTACTGTTAATCGTTCACCCTTCTGGAATAACGCTGGGGGGGAAAAAACAAAACATAGCTGAAGCTTTGTTGAATTTGTACTTTGTCTAATGCAAAGCAACAAATGTATGCACACACTTAATGTATCTGATTTTAATTGACCTCCTTGTGTTTTAAACGGTTAATTTTTACTTTTACTGCGGAAAAAAGAAATACGAGGCCTTTTTAAAGCAAGCTTGTGTAACTTAAACAGCAGTTACTGTAGCCACAGTTGAGAGTTACCATACACAATAATGTTCAAAACTGCATTAAAGCTACAGTGCGTAACATCTATCGCCCCCTAGAGGATTTCTGCGTTATTACAGCATTGTATCGTCTCCTCTTGTAGTGGCTTGGGTGAAACGGATATTTACAGACACGTAGAAGTTACGCATGATAGCTTTAATTAATTTTGGCCACTGGTAAGCAGAAGCAGCACAAGTTTTTTTTTTAATTTTTTTTTTTACATATATTATCATGCAATAATAAGGCAACTTGTGAGAAAACAATTGCATGTTTAGTTAGTAATTACATAAATAGAAAAAAAAGCCATAAAGTCACCAAATGAATTCCATGAAAGCTAAAGTTTGCTAACATTAGCATTAGCGACCATGAGGTACTGGTAATACCAGGCTGTTGCTTTAATCTGCTCAGTGCATTGAATTAACAAAGGTGTGGTGCTGCAGAATTTGACTGAGGTTGTGTTGCCTCTCAAAAGTTACACTGTCTGGCTTTGCATCAGTGTTGTGCAGCTAGTACGTTACTGCACGTCGAACCATTCAAAATGTGCCACAATCAATGCAACATTTGTATTGAAAGAGTATCATGTGTGGGCTCCAGAATAAAAACCATGCGTTGTTTTCTGTATTTCTCAGCTCTCATTTGTTTATGTCACTGACAGAGTGTAAATCGTAGTTGGTCATCTTCAGTTTCATTCACAGGAAGAGAAACTTTCCTTGACTTCAAGAGACATTATCATGTGAAGCAAAGCTCCGCCCAACCAGGAACAGAACACAATGATGTACTGATTCATCAGTTAAGAAACTTAATCCTTGGTTTATTGTACCTTTTATGGTACAATGAATGTTTTAAATATGTGTTAAAAATTTAAGGTAAAATTTGGAATGCTTTCAAGAGCATAAAAAAATAAATATATGTTTAACCTGTGCCCTGGTCAATGTATCTCACTGCTTCTTGTCTTACATCTTCCAAAGCCTTCAGTTTGGCCTGAGCCAAAACCACAGTACAGCATTAGTGTGCTGGTTACATATTTTATCCATCTATATTTGAAGCCATTTTTATGAGGTTTTCTTCAATAAACCATCAAAATGATCAACATTTGCCTGAAACATAATTTCATTTATCTTGTTTATCTGTAACATCTGCCATCAATCTTGACTTTTTTTTTTTTTTTAAATTTACTTTTTGTGTCTAGTATGTTGATGATGATTTGGACCTGGCTCACAATGTGTTAAAGATGCAGAGTTTTCTTTTTTGTAAATATCATAGGTGTCATTATTTTTCTTTCTTTTGGGTGGGTGAGGATGTTGGGTGTGTATCCAGGCGTACACTGACCCAGGAGTAATTTTGCATGTGGCCCAATATGGGCCGGACTTACTTTGCCACCTGCATGCGACGTCCGGTATTAACTCCACGTAGCTGGGAAGAATTTACACGTCAATTTCCTTCTACTCAATAGAAACTGGGAGTTGAATACGAAACTGTGTTTTCGTATCCTCTCCACGGTGCGTGAATGCAGCATCTGCGTATCATAATTTATACAAAGTAACCATCTCTGTCTTCGGATTGGCTGAGCGCTCCAGCGGTCCCCGTCGCTCATTGGACACCGCTGTCTTGGCCACATCCCCGAGCCACGTCGCGCTTTACTCGCCATTTTCCCATCTTCTGAAGCCAGAATCGGTCTATTCTAGTGTCACGGTGTCACTCGGCACTGTCTGGCCGTTTAATAAATCGCTACCGGAGACAAACTGAGCTCTTTTTAGAGTCCTGGACATCGGTTTGCTTCTGCTGGAGCCGCAACAAACATGAACATTTTCAGGCTAACCGGCGATCTCTCCCACCTAGCAGCCATCATCATCCTGCTGCTAAAAATATGGAAAACCAGGTCTTGTGCCGGTGAGTGTTCATATATCTTTCTATACAGTGTGCACGACCTCAATCTTGCAGGTAATGTGTGCTGTCATGTGAATGTCCACTTTAATCACCGGTAGACGCTCCGTGTTGTGTAGCTTCACTTGCTTCAGCTCATTAGCTATCCCTCTGCTAACGTTAGCTCTCAGGCTAGCAGCACCGGAATGCTCCGGTACCAGGTGAAGACGAAAGTCATATGTGACGTTGTCACCGTTGCGTTGACGGTCACGAGCGACATGCGACGTGAAAGCTACATAAACGCCAAAAAGTAGCAGCGGTGAAGTCTTTGCTGAGCAGCAGCTGTCTTCCTAGTTAGCCCTGTCAGACAGTTGCCGTTATGGGCCCCGTACCGACGTAGGGGCCAGACTGAGGGCTAACGCGGTGGTTAGTTCACTGCAGCAAAGCAAAGCTGGGGGGCCCCTTGTTTTCATTTTGTTGACCCCGGAAAGTTCCACGTTCGCCTCCCCCCCTCGGTGCTTCCTACACGGTGCGTTAGCCTGCGGTGAGCCGTCTGACGTGGCAGCAGGAGACTCACTGACAGGGAATGAGTGCATGCTCCTGCTCATGCATTTGCAACGATGTAATGCTGCAGGGACTCTTGGCTTTTAACCTTATGGAACTTCTGCCGTGTTTTCATACTGAGCTTTGCTACTCCTTCGTGTTGTGTCAGTGGTCAAAGGCCAGGCTCCTATCGCTGCAACACAGCGAGACACCTGACTTCTATCAGGTATCTCTGTACACAGGTCAGTTTTGTTCAACCGGTGCTGTTTTAAACTGTTAAGAGTCCAAGTCAATACATTGAATACCACAGTATTGATCTGTATTGGCCTATAAATGGTAGTGATTACCGATCAGCCTAGTGTCACACAGTTGGTGTGTGGGAAACCTGCCAACTCACCAGATAAACAGAGCAGGTAAGAGTGAAGTAGAGTCAACCACACACCACCAGCTGCTTATTAGTGGGTTGTAGTGTCACTGTGCAACAATGCACGACCCTGAGAATAACTCTAGTGCAACTGAAACACACTAAGCTGCAAACACTGCACTGTGTGGCTGGAGCTTCTTGTTTTTTTAACTTCCCCATTGATCTTATTACTTTCTTTTATAAATGTTTACTATTAACATGAGTCACGCTGTCACCTTATCTTCTCTTACTTCTTACCACTCTAAATAGAATTGGTAATGCAGACTGTTATGGTTCTTCTTACTATTTTTCACTGTCTGTTTTACTGCTTATTTATCTTGAGTAAGTATGTTTTCAATCCAAGTGTAAAACAGGAATGGTGCAATATTATGACTTAGTTTGCAGTCTACGAAGTGAATGTTAGTGCGATGCTGTAAAGCTGGAACAATTAATTGCGCAATAACCGATCAATAAATCCATCATCAACAATTTTGATAGTCAAATAATCAGTTTGACTAGTTTTTTAAGAAAATTCTTTGATTCCAGCTTCTTAAATGTGAATATTTTCTGGTTTGTTCCTTTATGACAATAAACTAAGTATCTCTTTGGTTTGTGGACAAAACAAGACATTTGAGGACGTCATCTTGTGGTTTGATAAACACTGATTGACATTTTATTGACCAAACAACTAATCAATTAATCGCTTAAATAATCAATAGATTAATCGATAATGAAAATAATGGTCAGTTGCAGCCCTGCAGCGCTGTATTGTCTGTTTGTTTGCTATTGTAATTGACAGGACGTGGCTGTGTGCGCTTTTGCTCACAACAAATCCCCCCCTTGGCGGACAGTCAAGTTGATCTCATCTCATCATCATCTCGTTCAGCTTACATTTAAAGTTTTTCACTCTCCTGCTTTTCCCGTGTTTGTGTCGACTCTGGCTGCAGGGAGTGAGCCAGCGCCGGTGAATGACTTGAATGAAACACTTTGATCCCCTTGCACGGAGATAAAGCGAGCAGGTGTATGTAAGAGAGCTGTAGATTAGTGGGTGAGGTCTGTGGTTCACTGTGGTTCACTGTGGTCATGTTCCACTCTGCTCAGAGATCGTAATTGTAACTCACAGGAAGATAGAGTCAGAGTGGCGTCAAAGCAGAGGAGATGGATGATGAACCCTCCTGTTGTCCACCGGGGTCAAGGAAGGAAGGAAGGAGGGAAGGACAAAGGAAAAGTATGAAGGAGGAAAGGAGAAAGGGAAAGATAGGAGGAAAGAAGGAAGGGAAAAAGGAAGGAAAGATAGATGGAAGGAGGGAACAGATTGGGTCAAAAAGGAAAGGAGGGAGGTAGGAAAAAAGGAAGGACAGAAAGATGGAGGGAGGGAACATATTTGTTCAAGGAAGGAAGAAGGACAGAAGAAGGGAGGAAAGAAGGAACGGAAAGGATGGAAAGAAAGATTGGATCATCAGTTGGATCAAAAGAGGAAGGGAGGGAAGGAAGGACAAAGGGAAAGAAGGAAGGAAAGAAAGATGGAAGGGCAATTGGATCAAAAGAGGAAGGAAGAAGAGGTAAAGATGAAGGGAAGGAAGGAAGGGAGGGAGGAAGGGAAAAATGACTGTGTAAGCAAGGAAGGGAGAAAGGAAGGATGGAGGAAGGGAACAATTTGGGTCAATTTGACCCAGAGAGACAACAGGAGGGTTAAACATGTGAAATGAGACATCATCTTAATTATGGGATGTGTACATGTGTGAGTGCCCTCTGCTGTCTCCTCACAGGTATTTCTGGGAAGAGTCAGGTCCTGTTTGCCTTGGTGTTCACCACCCGTTACCTGGATCTGCTCACATCCTTCATCTCTCTCTACAACACCACCATGAAGGTAAACCACACACACACACACACACACACACACGTTGCTGCTCCTTTTCACATCCTGATGGTTTTTTTGTTTTTCAAACACTAAACACTCAGTGTGAAGGTTGAACCCATGCACCAAACCAACACACCCATGTTTGCTAAAGGATGAAGCCGTCCAGCGAGATGCAGCAGATTGATGCCATGTGTGCCGTTGGTTAACGTTTGAACGTGTCATACCTTTACACATTGCTAGACCGTTGTGCGTTGACGTGTCTGTGCTGGTTCTTCACTTTCAGATCATCTACATCGGATGTGCGTACGCCACCGTCTACCTGATCTACGTTAAGTTTAAGGCAACTTACGATGGGAACCACGATACATTCAGAGTGGAGTTCCTGGTGGTCCCTGTCGGGGGTCTGGCCTTCTTGGTCAACCATGACTTCTCTCCCCTGGAGGTAAGAAAGTCAACACAAACACACACAAACACACACATCCTGTTCCTCTTTTAGTCAACAGAGATGCACACAGACGAGATATCATTATAAGAACAGACTCCAGTCATAGTTCCCATTTTTACTCCTTCCTTTCTCACTGTAAACAGTCAGCACATGAACACAGTGGTTTTGAGTAGTAGTAGTACTACATAACCAAACCATGCAATGCATTTGTGTAATTAGGTGTGGCTTTGTTTTGCTTATGTGTGCATACATGGAGAGATGTATGTTTCATAACTAGTTTCAAGAGTCACGTTGCTTTGACTCTTCATTAGTTCCCCTTCGTTTGTCATGATGATGGTCTCTGAGAAGTTCCTGCGCCTTGTATGGAATCCATTCAACCAATCAGACTCACACCTGTTTATATAAGTTCCCTCAGATGACGGTGCATATCAGAGGAAGATATGAGACTGTGTATTAATCCCACACATGGGAATTTTGGGTAGCATTTTGTAACATACAAAGTAAAAAGTAGATGATTATGCAAATATATGATAAGAAAATGACATAAGACAAACATATAGTTATGTACCAAAATGTTTTCAGGAATATATGCAGTTATTTACAAGAACAGAATGACATGATGTGCACAGTGCTGGTAGTTATAAGGCATAAGAAAGTGTTGCACAGATGGGAGGTGTATGGTTGTACAGCAGCACGGTGTGCTGATTGTACACAAAATGAAAACTGTTGGACATAAATTAATAACTGTAAATTGTGTGCATACAGGCTAAATAGTGGAATGAAAAGAGCTAGAGATGTGTGAATGGTGCAAAAAATGGCAAAATGAAAGTGCAGGTTATTAGAGAGTCAGACAGGTGTTGTATAGAACTAGCAGAGACGCCCTCCAGCAAAGAACAAGAGAACCTTAAAAACAAAACAAATAAACCACCTTTATTTGTTTCTGAGTAAAGTCAGAGTGGATGCTGAGAACAGCTGTGGGGTGTGCCATGATTCAAATGCAGAAGGCAACAGTTCCAGGTTGTAAAAGGTCAGGAGAGTCTATACACCTGTCACCTGCCAGATCCGGATTACGATCTGGATCTGCAGCATCCTCTCAACAACATTAATATGTCTGCTCTGGAGTTGACCATATGGACCCAGTCCTAACTCCAGCATCCATAGGTCCAAGTCTGACTGGTCTGACTCACAGACCCCCCTCCTCTCCCTGCCCTCCTATCTATCTCTTACTGCTCCAGCCAAATAAATGCAGAAATTCCCCAAAAGAAAAACTGGAACCTCTATGGCTAATCATGTCTATGCCTGTTGGGCCTGTCAGTCCAGTCATACTGAAGGGAGGTGGCAGAGATAAACAAAATAATGAGGGTAGAGTTAGATTGCTCTTTTGTTACTTTATATCTTGGTGAAATACCTGAAACAGTCTTACACAAGGATAGATACTTATTGAGGATACTTTTGGCAGGAAAGCTCTAACCCTGAAACAGTTGCAAGTTGATCCTCCAACACTGGAGCAGTCGTGAAAGAAATCTACTGCAGATTTGAGCTGGGGAAATGGACTGAACGCTGCGTTGTGTTTGCACTTTGAGTATGACATTATACCATGATGTATGTGAAAAATATTGTGATGTTGACAGTAACAGCCATGATAACCTCATGTTCTTTGCACATTTCATGTATAAAAAACCCTCCAAAAGTATAAAAAGAGAAAAGCTGCTTTAAAAACAGATCCAGCTCCACAATATAACAGAGTCTGACCTTTAAGTTTGGTTCACATCAGTTCAGTACACAGCCTAATCCTGCTGACAAACACAGGTGGAAACAGGACGTCCTTTGCAGAGCTTATTGATGAGTGGACAGCTTGCTGACTCTGTCTCTAAGTTTTTTTTTAAATTTTATTAGTATTTTTTAACACTTTACAAAATACATTTTAATACATTTAAAGTAACATTGCAGAGTTTTTCGGCCTTAAAATAATGTTTCCAGACTCATTGCAATGGTAGAAAAATGGTTAATAGGATGAATGGTGCTGCCGCTGCAGCCTGAGCCGGGTCGCGTCGGCTGAAACTGCACTATGTAACTTCCCTGCATGGGTACGAAACACCGCAGATGGAGACGTGAGCTCATCTCTGCGTCATGTTTTCCTCTCTGTCCCAGATCCTGTGGACCTTCTCCATCTACCTGGAGTCGGTGGCCATCCTGCCCCAGCTCTTCATGATCAGCAAGACGGGGGAGGCGGAGACCATCACCACCCACTACCTGTTCTTCTTGGGACTCTACAGAGCCCTCTACCTCATCAACTGGATATGGAGGTTCTACTTCGAGGGATTCTTCGACATGATCGCCATTGTCGCTGGAGTGGTACAGACCATCCTCTACTGCGACTTCTTCTATTTGTATGTAACAAAAGGTGAGTGGCGCTGCAGTTTCCTCATCTTCTGAGTGTTCCTCCAAGGTCCATCACACACTCACAACGTGTTTGTGTGGATTTGTGCTGCTACTTTGTCCTTGAATCATTTTAAGGAGTTTGAGGATTCCTTCGCTGGCTCTAGTATGTGTTTGGCTTTTTACAGAAACACACACAAAAGTGTGTCTAATTGGACAGCAACAAAAGTTGCCCTTTTCTTCTTGAGTTCAGGAGGGAGGCAGCAGAGGGGAGAGAGGAGTATAAAGGAATCACAACAACAGAAACATTGTTCTAGTTACTGTCACCAACTCTGCTGTGAGCAGTTTTCATCTCAGCTACTTTACAACTAAAGATATTCATTTGTTGCTATACTGTGACCATTCACCTGAATATCTCAGTATTTAGCCAAGTTGATCCTCAGCAAGAAGCTCCTGTTGAAACTGAGGTCTCCAAGGTCTCCCTCTCTCTCTCTCTCTCTCTCTCTCTCTCTCTCTTTCTCTCTTTCTCTTTTAAAAAAAACTCTGATAACTACCTGCCAATGGGACAAGAGTTGGAAATTAGCCAGATGGTTATTCACATATTTACATTTTTTTATGTCCATGAATATGTACTGTCCCATTTTTCAAAATAAATAAACCAAAACTAAAAAAAAAGAAACTATACAGAAAAGAAGTGTTGTTGTTACACAATTTGCGACAGTCAGATGGGTTATCAGGTTGTCTGTCACAATCTCGTGCCACAATTTGTAACTCTAAATTCACAAATATTCACTTGGTCATAATTAACCAAATTCAAATCAGTCCATCATTGATGAGTCTGTTGTTAAATGAATATTTCAGCATGTGGGCAAATTGGCACATTGCCATAATCTCTATTGTTTTAGGAGTAGGTTTGTTACCTTTATTTGTTGGTGCAAGCTATTTTTAGAACGGCAGAGCAGAGCCGTGAGCTGCTCAGAGCTACGCTATGGAGGCTCATGGAACTTCTTGATTTCTCTCATCAAACTCATCAAATACACAATCCAACAACTCCACAACGCTCTGGTGGACAAGTTGTGACCTGCACATTCACCACGCTATGAGATAATAACACAACGTTACCACACAGAGTTTTTATCGAGGTAAATTCATGCAAAACTGCTGATACACGTTGTCTTCAGGGACAGTTTTTCGGCAAGCAGTCTCTTTTTCGGCACGATACAGGCTTTACATTTACCTTAAACTCTACCTCACTACTTGAACTCTTTCTGGTAACATTCCGTTGTTATCGCATAGTGTGGTGAATGGCAATGGGCCAATTTGCCAAAATGTTGTTGTGTCTTTAATGTGTTTGTGAGAGAGTGGGATAGGAGGACAGGGAGGAGCAGAGTGAATAAGTGAGTGTATAGGAAACTGCAAATCCAGCAGTCTGTTTTTGTTTCTCTTGTTGTGAATGTTGTGCATCTGTCATGAGATCTGCCGCGCTAAACACCAACCTGTTCCGTCTCGTTCCAGTGCTGAAAGGAAAGAAGCTGAGTCTGCCAGCCTAAGTGCCAAAGAGGAGCATCTTGGCAGACTGCGAGCGGGGGACCGGAGGGGAGGCAGAGTGTTAGTGGACACCGCTGACACCCCTGCCCCACTCTCCCACCATCACCACTTCCTCCTCTTCCCCTCCCGCCAGCGTAAGATGCCTGAGACAGAGAGCGAGCGTGGGAGCCGCTGACTGCACCTTCGTCTGACCCGCGATCAGCGGATCTGTGGAACACCTGCAGAGGCTGGTCCAAGGCCTTCGGATTTCTGTTTGACGCATCTTGCCTTAACTGTTTTTTATTACTCTGTATAAAGGAAGAAAAAAGCGAGAAAAGTTTTCTACATAAAATGTGTACTCTGAAGATTCGACACATTGGTGAATAAGACCTGAAGATATAAATTGCCTGTGATTTGGCATTGTACCATACTGAAGCGGACTTCTTGTGGTGGGATATTATTGACTTGAGCGTTTGTAATAGTATTTGCAAAGGAAATAAATGTGCATTGTTATTTTTCCTGAATTCATTTGGGGAGGAATTTGTTGAAGCCTCATAACTTTGGTGAGCAACTCATTCTTGTTTTGCTCATCTGTTTTTGACCAGTATGCATTCCCATGTATAAAGACTTTGTTTCAGATTCCCACACCCCCGGTAGAAGATAAATCAAAGGTAGATGCCATCATTTAACAATCTCTTTAGACTAATAGTAAAAAAAAAAGACATCAACCGTTGTAACTCTTGAGTTATACAGTATTTTTGTTCAGATGCCTTCGGAATTGAGCAGTATGCATTGTTTCTGTGGTATTTGACTCACTATATTGAGCAAAAATAGGAAAAAAAACACATGAAAGCAAAGGGTTGAGAGGATGCCAATAAACACTCATCACTGTAAATGGCTTTCTTCATTTGTATGCTCCATTCATTACCCAACAAAGATGTTTTGTCACCTGTAATTACACTTCATGGCCCAGCTCATTTATTTCAGCCCTAACGGAGCTGTCCACGTTTCTGTTTCACTACAGAAGTTGTTGTTTTTCTTTTCTTTTAGGTGCAGATGTATTTATTTTTTATCTTCCTGGTTTTCAATAAACAGAGTCCATTGAAGAATCCACCTGTTGTGCATAATTTTAACCTTAGGAATGAATGTGGAGCTGGGAAGAACAAACCTGAGGACACTTGTTATAGTAAATCCTTCACCGCTTTCAAGACGCATCCGCTTCCATTTTAGTTGTCATGCAAATCATTCCACGTACCTTTATTAATGTTTTACCAAAGCTTTTGCATGATCCTGCCACCACGAATAAAGTCTTTATGGGAAATACTTGTCTGCTGTGGTTACAATGAGGTCAAAGAGTTCTTTGATTAGACCCTGTGTTATTCATTTTCAGATTTATAATCTTCAGCACCGCCACCATGCTGTCTCAACTTTGTACAATTTAGTTTTTCTTGAAAGAAAATACTGCATTATGATGTTGTACTAATGTAGGCTTGATCTGACAACAGCTTGATCTGGCAATGATAGCGTTAACAGCCAAAAACTGAAAAGTAAACAAAATGCAAGCAATTCAAAAAAAGAAAAGAAAGAAAACATCTTCTATATCACGTGCTGAAAATCCACACACTTTTTTTTAACATAAACTTAGAACTCTGAAGATGTAAAAAGAAAGAAAGAAAGAAAAGAAATAGAAATTGTCATGGCACTGGAATTAGTGCTTCAGTTGCATAATATAATAATAATATTATGAGACACAGATTAAAAAAAAATAAATTCTAGCCTATTAGTTATTGAGTACGAGTGGGAACCTGGTGGGAAAGCTGGTGGGAACCGGAACGCTCGGGCGAGCAGGTCGAACAACCCGGAAGATAAACACTGTCGGACGAGCACTTCCACTCCAAACATTCAAACATGCAGCCATGGTTCTGTGGTTGTAGCATCAATGGCGTGTAAATAAAAAAGCCCAGAGTTTATCAGTAAAGGAGAAAGAGGCGGGAGAGAAGAGTTTTTTGTGGACCTCGGATAAACATGGAGGACGTTTCTGAAAGAAACAGTGAGTGTGAAGTAGTTGTGTTAAAGCTGCTAGCTGAGCTGAGCTGAGCTACCAGTTACACACTTGACGTAGATAACCTAACCTCAACTTCAACTACTACTGAACGTTGTTGTGTAAACACAGATACACACAACTTATGCTGAAGAGCGAGGCTTTCTAGCTTCCAACAGGTTTAGCTGACTTTGCCTTCATTACAGCATTAGTAAATACAAATCATTCATGATATTTGTATACAGCGGTTTCCTTGACATGTTGATTCTTAGCATGGCAGTGGCATCTATTGCAGTTTCTTAATTATTTGCAGGACTGCATGAAATGGAATGGGGTATCAGTGTACTGGACTACTGGTGCATCGGAATATGAGTATATCATGGAAGGTTCATTTATCTCAGTAGTTCAAATAGAGAAACTCATGTATTATATAGATTCATTACACAGAGGAATATTTCATGTCTTTATTTCTTTTAATTATAATGACCATGGCTTATAATGGAAATCCAAAGTTAAGTAAACATAATGAAAAAGTTGTCTATTGTAACCTAATGATGTCACACTCTAATCAGCTCATTCACTTCAACACCTGCAGAGGTTTCCTGATCCTGGTTCAGTAGCTCCACTATCATGGAGAAGACTGCTGACCTCCATCATATTCTACTCTATTGAGATGCACCCCAAGACAACCCCACCAAAGGTTAAATACTTGGTTCCTCCACATGAACTGAAAAGAAGTCCACTTGCCTTCAACTTAAGCACTTAAGACTGGGAACCTCCTACACAGATGTGCACACTTTACCCAGAGGTTTTGTCACTCCCATCAACCTGAAGGATCTGTTTACATCTGAAGGACAGATGGACGTTGACTGTAGAAATGTTTGCAGGTCCATCCCTCCCTCTCTCTGCTTTGCGCCTCCTGGTCTCACCGGTGAAGCTGGTCTCCGCGGCAGTCTGGCAGACCATCCAGCAGAAAGTTGTGGCTGATTATGGGATGCTTGAGGAGTTTGTCTCCATGGTTACAGACATTGTCCCAGAACTGCTCACCACCCACCAGAGGGCCCAACTCATCCTGGGCCTCAGAGCACGGGTGAGAATCGTTAATAATTATCATACAACACCCACTGTGAAGCTGCTTTGGAGGTTTATTAATGCTTAGTAATGATTTGTGTTTTCAGCTGATTCTGGACCTGTGCCAGCGTGACGCTCCTGCTGACTCTGAGGTTGTTCAGCCACACCTGGACAGGATGCAAACCCTTATCCAGGGCTGGTTGAAGGAGGTGAGGAATCAAACGAAGCACCTCACTGGAAATGAGATTGATATCAATACTGTTGCAAATCCTTCTAATGTTCACGTTGTGCCCTGCAGACAGGTGCTACAGAGATGGAGGTACCCAACTCAAACTTTGTGGATCTTGTAAAGAACATGGTGATGAATCCTGAAAACAAGGAAGACTTCTTTCAGGTCAGTGTTGTTGTTGGAGCAAATGCATCAAAGATCTGTGTGGTGTTAGTTTCCCCAAAACCATGTAGGAATTGTCAGAAGTCACATCAGTGATTATGTTATAGCATCATATGTAAGGGATAATGTATAGCTTCTAGGGCTGTTTTCGACTAAGGATTTTCATAGTCGAATCTGATTCGTCAGATTTTGCCGTAGTCGACTAATAGTCGAACCTTTATTAGGCTATTATTTTTTTTTTTAACATAGCAGCAATATCGTATTTGCAACTTTTTCCCGTTTCACAGATAAACCGGGTAAAACCAATACATCCATGGGTAAAACAAAACAAACGGAGGTCACAAGGACTCAACAATCCGTACATTACGTTGTGTGTTTTAATCTTGACCGCGACACCGGCAGAGAGACAGACAGGCTGCAGAGGGACGAGATCACAGCTGCGCTAATGGTGCGTTCATGACAACTCGGAAGTCGCAAAAAACGAGATCCTCTTCTGAAAAACTCTTGACATGTCAAACTTTAGGATGTGTTAGATAACTAATTATTCTGTCTAAACATCAGAACTACGACACATGAAACGGTAAACACAGCTGATCGATCGAAAAAACAATTACAGCTCGAGATTTCCAATTTCCGTGGTTGAAAGCAGGATCTTGAATGCAACCTGGTCAAAGTCCGCATTCTCCGTATGTAACCTGCATGCTGACAAAGTTAGATGTCAGACCGGTAGCCTGTGCTGTGGGCTCGGAGAAAATCGCCTTGATTATAGTCTAGCCTACTTGATTTTAAACTTTGGCGGCTCTGCCTCCTCTTTCTGCCGCTCAGTGAACGTCTGCAGTGACTTCACCGTGACGTTGACGGTCCTGTGTGCAGAGCAGAGCGGTATCGCTCTGCCTGCGCGCTGCTCACCTCCGCGCATTTAATTACAACTGCAGAGGGTGATTTATTAACACATAGTACGAAGCTAAAACTACCGTTTAAACGCACATTTCATTTTGAATGCTTTATTAACAGAAAGTAGTCGGCTTTTGTATCAAAATAGTCTTTTTATAATGAAAAAAAAAACACATTCTGTGCAACAATTAATGCTCAGCAGCAGTGGGCACCCCCATATAGTCAGAATGGTATGATTCGACTACGAGGTTCATAGTCGAATCAGACCTCTCCGAATCGAATCGTCGAATCAGCGACTATTGGAGGTCAGCCCTAATAGCTTCATATCGGGGTTCCATACAACCTGTCGGGATTTATTTCTCCATAACAACCGACCAACTATACATTACCCCGCTTATTATTGAATCTGAGTTTTACATCTTTAATAATAATTTTTCTTAAAGGAGACATATTATGCACACTTTCCACAAATTAAAATAGTTCCCAGGTGTCTTAAAGACGTGTCTGTGACACGCTTTGGTCAAAATCCCCCAAGGATCAAACATCACAGCTCTTTTCATCATCTCTAAACAGTCCTGTTCAGAACGGCTGCTTTCTGTGTCTGTCCCAAATGCAAATGAGCCACTGCTTGCCCCACCCCTTCTACTGGTACCAGGTAGGGGTGGGGTTATGCAAATTCGAAACCTGGTTACATCACTGGAAGACAACTGAGAGAACAGCTCGTAAACCACATGGATTTTAACCGAGGGAGCCTGAAAATTGCAATACAAACATCCAGATATGTGTTACAGAGCCTTCAAAAGTGATATTTCCATAATCTGTCCCCTTTAATGTTTTGTAAAAACTAAACCCAATGGACTTGTCGTTGCCACCTTTCAGAAAGTTTTCCCTGAAGAGTTTGGTCCTACGTTTGATGAAGAGCTTCACTCCTTAATGTGGCTGCTCCTGTCCAGACTTGAAAAGTGTCTCCGTCTCCAGACTTTCCAGCAGGTCCGTTACACAAACATCATTCTGATCTCACTTTAAATACTTGTGTTTTATAGAAGCACTGATCTTTCTTCTTTGTCTTCCTCAGGTTGCCTCTGTGTTGGGCGATGGCGTGTCCTGTGTACTGGAGGAGTGTATGGAGTCCATGTCTCAGTGTGAGGAGCTCAGAGCCACACTGCAGTATCAGAAAGACCTCAGCCAGCTGGTTCTTAACGGCAAGTTTATATCTGTCATAGTTAATCAGTAAAATTAGAATTTCTGTCACAGCTTTTGCAATATTTGACAGATTTTCTCCACTTTAGAGGATGAATATGTATCAAATGAACACTTCAAATGAAAGCTAATGTTTCTCCATGTCTGATGGATGTGTAAAGAGGTTACTCATTTCCCAACAGATTATGAATAAAGATGAACGCATGGAGCCATCTAACTCCCAGCTAATGAAATGAAAATGAAGTTGAGGCTTTTGTGCATGTTGGTTTGTGGCAAATACACACTCACGCACCTGTCACTCAAAGAACTCATGCCCTCACCTGTATGAAATATAAAGGCAAGTTATATAATTAGCTGAAATTAGCTGTAAGGACCAAAACAGTTTATTCACCAGGCTCTAACATGTTCATTTCTGCTGTAAAGTTGGACTTTTGAACATGGGAGTCTATGGAGACAGACTCACTGTTGGAGACTCACCCTAGTGGCCAATAGAGGAACTGCAGTTTTGGCACTTATGTGTTGACTACATGCTTAAAACACAGAGGTTACTGCTCAGTGATGATATATCAATGGCAGACTAGTGATTTTTTTTCTCTGACTGATGTTCACTTTAAAGGGATAGTTCAACACTTTTGGCAAATTGCCATAATCCCTATAGTTTTAGCAGTAGGTTCGTTACCTTTAATTGTCGGTGCAAGCTATTTTTAGAACGGTGGAGCAGAGCCATAAGCTACTCAGAGCTACGCTGCAGAGGCTAATGGGATTTCTTGGTTTCCCTCATCAAACTCATCAAATACACAAACAAACTCCAAAAAAAGTTGTGACCTGCACATTCACCACGCTGTAAGGATTATGACAATGGGCCAATTTGCCAAAATGTTGAACTATCCCTTTAAAGAAAGCACTAGTTGATACCAGTGTTAAGTTATAGTTTGCCTGTTTTTCTCCCTTCAGATGATACCTCGGATGGTTCCTGCATTATTTCAGCTCTCAAACTCCCCTCTGTCAAAACACAAGCACAAGAAAACGTGGATCAGGAGCTGTCATGTACATCAGAGTTGGAGACGGAACCGCCAACGCCTCATACAATGCAGACACAACCTGACACGCTCAGAGAGCATCAGAGGAACAGGACTAATTGTGTTCCCACAGACAGTACACCTGCCGTGTTGGATACATCTCACCATTTGAAACAGTGCAGCGTTCAGCTAAAAAAACTGGAAGACCCTCCGACTCTGCGTTCTCGACCTGTGAGAGCAAACAGAGGGCTGAGGATGAAACAGATTCTGCTCATGGAGAAGAGAGGAGGTTATGAAGACGCCGTCGCCCCCTCCAGGAAAACAAAACCCCTCGTCGAGGCTTCCACGGAGGTCCGTGACAATGGGGGTTCAAGCAGCTTCAGAAATGACTCCGAATTGGCTCCTCTCGGCAGCGAAGATGATTCCTGGTCTTACTACTCGGACGGAGACTCCTGCCGCAGGTCGACAAGAAGCAGTCCCAGTGCGGCTGATTCCTGGTCTCACTATTCAAGTGACACCTCTTCCTGGGTGAGTCCCGTCAGCAGTTCTGCTGAATTGGACTCGCTGTCCAACTGCTCGAACGAGGACCTTCCATTCACGAGTCCCGAAGGTCCGTTGGCTCCGCGCACCAAGCCGAGCAAAACTCAAAACAATTACTGCATGATCTGCAAAGAGCACGTGAACATAAGGCTGAAGCATCACATGAAAACCCACTTCCCCACCGAGGACTACGCCTGCCCCCGATGCGACAGCAGGTTCAAGCTCTTCTCGTCCTTCAAGCTGCACGTGCGCAGGACGTGCTTCGAGCAGGTCAAGCAGAGCGTGGACCCGGAGAAGCCGGACGAGGCGAAGAATCTTCACAAATGCGACGACTGCCAGGAGGCGTTCAGGTACAAGGTCTCGCTGGACAGACACAAGGTGACCCACCACGAGCTGTACTGCGCCGTGTGCACAAAGGTGCTGCGGGACGCGGCAACTCTGGCGCGACACAAGGTCTCGCACACCCCGTTTAAGTGCACCCGGTGCGAGGAGACCTTCGCCCTCTTCTTGCCCTTCTTCAGACACTGTCAGAACATCCATAAAATGAGCAGACCGTTCAAATGCAACTACTGCCCCAAGACCTTCCCCAGGCTCCGCTTCTTGATCCTACACGAGTGGTCGCACACGGGTCACCTGCCGTTCCAGTGCGCCACGTGCAACGCTAGGTTCCGGTGCGACGCGGATCTCATTTACCACGAGAGGGTGCACACCAGAGAGAGACCGTACCTGTGTTCCGAGTGCGGTAAAACCTTCGGCCAGAAGTCCAACCTGCTGCGGCACCTGAACCTGGTCCACAGCGAGTTCAAGAACGAGAAAAGGCATTCCTGCTCCCAGTGCGAGAAATCCTTCCAACAGAAAGGAGCCCTGAAGAAACACCAGAGGACCAAACACATGAACGAACTCTTCCGTCACCCGTGCCCCTACTGCGGGAAGATGGTGTCGTCGTCGACGCTCGCCAGACATAAGCTCATTCACACGGGGGAGAGGCCGTACAAATGCACGGCGCCCGAGTGCGAGAGGCACTTCAGGTCCATTTCTGAGATGAAGAGGCACGTTCTTCAACACCACACCACCGAGAGGCCGTTTAAATGTGACGTCTGCGGGAAGGGTTTTATAAAAAAGTGTATATTAACCGTTCACGCTAAAATACACTCGGGTAAAAAACCATTTGTTTGTCACATCTGTGGAAAGGCTTTCCTCAAGCGTTACAGCATGCGTAGACACAAAAACCTTGTACATAAACTTGATGAAGACACGGAGACATGATGACTTAAATAGTGGCAGATAAAGAAAATGACATTTGAACCTATGGAGGTTTTGGCTGACCTAACCATGCTGGACCAGTGCTAAGAGAACGTATTACTCCTTTAACTATGGTGGACGAAATCAATACAGCAGAACCAGAGTTGTTGTCTGTATTAAATACACAGTGCCTACGTTACCCACAGTGCAAATGGAAAACTGAGCGGTTGGCAATGTGGATGATTTCTTATGGAAACATGACTCAAAGAGTATCAAGCTAAATGGATTCATCTGAGCTAAGTTTCAAATGTCATAGCCAAGTGTCGAAAAAATACTCTATAAATTTGCAGAATTGAATAAAATAAAATCTGTTATTATTAGAGTTATGCTCTTATTTTTTTCATGGAAAAATATATTTTGGTATATAACTGCAACATTACAATGAAAAAAAAAAGCCAATAAGAATCTTAATACTGTTTAATTGCTTAGCTGTTTTGCTTTATGTGATGTGTAGTACCATTCACCTCCGTTTTGTTGTTGTTGACAAAATTACCTTAAAAAACAGCCTTTTCCAAGGAGGTCACGGATTCATATTAAAAGAAATGAACTTATTTGCATCAAACTCATTATAAAGAACTCATCAAGTTTTGATTCACATCCAGGATGTTTTTGTTCATGTTATCATTTTCTCCTGAAATGGTGCATGGACCGTATGCACTTTTGTTTAATAATAGTTAAGTTTTTGAAGACATGCATGTATTTTTTCATTTCATGTTCATGTCTTGTTAGATTGAGGATTAGCAATGTTGAGACTTTGTTTGAGCACATCAAACACATGACTGTGTGATGTTTTCATGTTTTATTTGCTATACACTCTTTGTAACTAACTGGTTAACATGGTGCATGTTTTTTTCATGTGTAACAGAAGTGAAATTAATCAAGATCTGGAGAGAGGACTTGGAGAGGAATCAACCTAGACTTGTGCTTATTTTCTTAGTGGAACAAATAATTGTATGGAATGGTCAAGGTGTAATCATATAAAAAAGAAGTACGTGGTGATATGATAAGATTAAGTGAAATAGCACTACTTTACTTCAAATACAGCATGTCTACATTAGAGTGCCTAGCACTGTCTACATCATGTGACAGGATGGAAACCAGAGGAAACGGAAAAAACGAACGGACAGGCGGAACTATTGAAACCTCACTGCTGTGTCGTCGGATTGTTATTCCGGACGGAATCCGATGTACAGTTGACGCACAAAGATCGGCCGTGTAGCTTCAGTCTCCTGACGCAAGCCTGTAGCAAAATTATTTTAATCTGCATTGACCTCGGTCAGGCGGAAGGACATTATTTCCCCCACTGAGTGTGATGTGACTGCAGCGACGTTCAGGATGGACGAAGGTGTCACCGATTTAGCAGGTGAGAGTGGACAGTCACAGCCGCGGAGCGATTTGTTTGGCTAGGCCGCAGCACAGCCCGCGCGCGGGAATAGCGTTGCTAACTTTTTAACGGCAAACAAAGATTAACCGGTAATTGTCTCACCGTTGTGTTTAACTCGAAATTGGGCTTCTCCAGAAATCATTTTGTTCAACCGATAGTTGTAACCGGGCACAAGGGTTCTGTCTCTGTTCATTAAGTAGCAGTTTGGGAATTCATGCTAATGCTATGTGTCGGCTCTGCCATCTTGGCTAACGCTAGCTTTATGCAGCTCAGTGCGGAGCAGCAGTTCTAGTGTTTGTGATGCTTTCAGGACATTTGCGACAGCCTCCAAACATCAGTGTGACCATGCCTTCGTGAGAACTTGTTTAAATATATTTCTTACTGTGTTTGCATAATAATATTAGAGATTAGATCCATTTAGCGATGATGAAACTGACCGTAACGTTAGATCATCACATCATGCACAGCTCTCGGCTGTAATCTGAGATATGTGATTTGTTAACTCAAATCTTGTGTGGTTCCAGCAACCAAACAATGTGTTAATGACTATGTGAACGTAAGAAATATGAGCATTAACGTTACGTATGCAGTTTACTTTGCCCCATGTTTGCCTCTGGTGTTATTGGATCTGAGTCACTGCGCTAACAGAAACCGCATATGAAATGATCAAATCACCAAAGTGGCAATGTCATGGTATCTAAATGTGCTGCGTTTGGCTTTTAGTCCTCCAGGTTTTAAGAGAGTCTATCTGACATATGCATTCAGCAGACTCCATATGTCACCATTTCAATCAGACACATTATTTATATATTATATTCCCTGTTTCCAGGTCCCTCTCTTGCCCTTTCCACTCTGCGCCTCCTGGTCCCACCCATTCGACTGGTGTCTGCAGCAATCTGGCAGACAGTGGAGCAGAAAATTGTGTCAGACTATGGTCTGCTTGAAGAGTTTGTGTTTATGGTCACAGACATTGTTCCTCAACTCCTGTCCACGAGGCAGCGTGCTGAGCTCATTTTGGGACTAAGAGCACGGGTAAGAAAAAAGTTGAGGTTCTTAAGGTAATTTGGTTTAAGATCTGCATCCTCCAAAAAGGTCTGTGATTGTCTTGGTTCCTGGGGGCAGAATGAAACACGGACAAACAGCTGTTTCTGACTTTTAGTGTAGCAGGTTGATTATTGTCTGACCCCTGCTACAAAGCGGGAGATTATTTTAGACTGTGTGACTGGATGCTGGCGGATAATCAGTTGTCCTAAGGATCACTTGTTCATTATTGCTGCTGTCATCTGATCTTAGCTGATCCTGGAGTTATGTCGCTCTGAAGACACCGCTGACCTCGAAATCATCCAGCCTCATCTCGACCGAATGCAGAACCTGAGATCTCTATGGAATGTAGAGGTGAGTCTTGAACCGGCAATCACCAAAATCCAACCTCTGGAGGGGGTGGTGTTCAGCTCAGAGCACCCGCCCTATGTGTTGAGGCTATAGTCCTCTGCAGGCCACGTCGGTTCGAGTCCCCCCCCCCCCATTTTCCTGTCTCTCTCAACTGTCCTGTACATTAAACAGACCCTCCAGGAATTTGCGATGTTGCGATTGCAACAATTAACGCAAATTCAGCCAATCCCCACAATTTTTTGCGATCTTGCAATTTTGTACAATCACCGCAACTTTTCCACAAATTGGACCAATTGTCGGTGCTTTCCGCGAGTTACACAGCAGAGAGTGCGAGTCTTGACGGAGCCGTGGTTGAAAGTGAGTCCACGGAGGAACGGCGAGGCTCGACTGACGCCAAGAAACATGATACAATGCGCACAAAGTGATAAGTAAAGGAATACAAGTTGAGTTGAACGTGTTGAGTGTTTGAGTCGTCCTGGTCAACCACCCACCGGAGGCTGTGTCAACCCCACAGCACTCGCCGAGGGGGGATCGATGTAATTTTCCTGTGCCTTTCTTAACAAGTGGATAATTGCTGGTATAACAGGACCTCACATTATTTTGTGACATTTCAAAATTTCCTTTGATTTTTAATTATTCAGAACAAAACTGGAACTTTCGCTGTCTCTCGCAATTTAATCGCAACAAAAGCGCTTAAAACATTGCAACATGCACCGCAATTTTTTCAAAATGTGGCCGCAAAATCAGGCATTTTAGGCCACAACAATCACAAAAAAAGCCCGCAAAATCCTGGAGGGACTGATTTAAGTCAAAAAAGCCCCTAAAAATATATATTTAAAAAAAAAGATGACTTTTTCCTTTCCATCATTGTTGTTTGATCCACATTTCTCCTTTAAGTGGGGTATCATCAGATACCGGCTAGATTTTTATGTGCCTTTTTTTTCATCTTTTATAGCAGGCTGATCACGCAGAACAAGAAGCAGCTGACACACATTTTATGCGTCTTGTTCAAAATCTGCTGAGAGACCCTCAAGAGAGAAGAAACTTTTTCCAGGTATTTTTTTGTCTTTTGCACACAGTAAAATATTTTTTATGAACTTATCAAATGTGATCAGTCAGTGTCAGTGCTGCTTTGATTAACAATTCATTATTTTATTTTGTGAGTCTTATGAAATTCTTTGTTCTCTAGGATGTTTTCCCAGAGGACTTTGGTCCCACATATGACAAAGCCATCCAGACTCTGATGTGGCTTTTTCTGTCGAGGCTTGAAAAGCTTCTTCCTACACAAACTCTCCAGCAGGTATGTGTCTGTTTTTCAGAACCTTGTATGAAAATCTGAACCAGGAACAGTTCCTCCAAAGCGTACTCGATTTCAATTTCAGGTCATTTTCTGAGTTTCCAGATGTTTTAAGTTGTAATACATTTTTTCATTTTAAAATATCAGGTGTTTGCTTTTGCACTGGGAATGTACAGTGCTATTACCTCACCCTAGTTTTCATCTTGTCTTTGTCAGATTGCAGCTTTGCTCAGCAACGCCTCATCTGTCCTGAGTGAATGCATTGAGACTTTTACTCAACCCCAGGAGCTCAAGACTCTGCTTGACACACAGAAGGACCTCAGTCAGCTGGAGGACATTGGTGAGCTCAGAATTATAACAACTTGATCACAGAATATTAACAGCTATGGAGCACCAGAAGCAAAAATGATTCATTTTCATAGCTCATGCCATTTTGTATCCATTCAGCATCAGTTGTCATCATAAACCCATCTACACCAAGAGCGATAACTGTCAGTCCAAGTATAAATATATAGTTTTAAAAGGCTGTCTTACTGAAGTGGATGGGACAGCTATGGAATAACAATGACAGTGGTGAATGACACTGGTGGGAGCAGTTTAATAGACATCAGTCCCTATGGTTGACAGCCATCAAGATGCATCTGGATTTTCGGGGCATTCCATTCAAAATATGAAATGATTTATGCTGAGGAAACACCTGCTGCTTCCTCCTTTATGTGAACTGGTGCTCTAAAACCACTAAAAATGGTTCATGCAAGTGGGTTATTGGGCGCTAGAGTGGAAGCTTACTATAGATTTTCTTACAGTTATCCTCTCGGGTGTGGGTGGCTTTTTCCTTTTGGTTTCATTCATCAGTTTAACGGTTCTTCTCTTGTTTTTTTTTCAGAATCGTGTGTTGTTGAGGGCGGCATCCTGTCGGCTCTGTGTCTTCCTCCTGTGGAAAGAGTTGTGATTGTCAACGAACAGACGGAAACAGATACAGACAGTGGACTCATCTACACAGTGTGCACAGAGATGGAGGTGGAGTCTGAAAACAAGGAGGTGTACGTGGAGGGAACCGACACCTCCGAAGGGTGCGTGCAGACGGGGTGGTTCGGCATCGGCGGCGACGTGAAATCAGAGATGGACTCAGTCGTGGTCACGGATCCCGGCGAAGGTCCAGATGCCAGCGAGAACGAAATGGCCGATGACCACCACGATGAACAGTCCGGCACACTGATCATCGGCGAGGATGGCCAGGTCACTGTGCTGGACGGTGTGGCGAAGAAACCGAACAGACGCGGCAGGAAGAAGAAACGCCCTGTGGACGAAGACTACGAAGTGCAGAGCAAAATGAGGGGCAGAAAAGACCCGGAATTTGATGTTTTGTGGGAAAGACCGGTACGGAAGAACCGTGGACTCAAGATGAATCGGTACCTGTCACAGTGGCGAAAGTCTGGGAAGACGCAAGGCAGCAACGCCACTAAAAGCAGCCCTAAAAAGTTTGGCAGATGCGCAAGTTCGACCAAAAGCAACGACTTGGACGAGAGAACGTGCAAAGTTTGCGGGAAGGTGGTGAGCAGAGCGAAGTTCTTAGAGAGACACATGAACAGACACTCTGAGGAGCTCCCTTTTTCCTGTCCGGTGTGTAAAAGGTTTTATAAGAGCTTGCGCTACTTGCAACAACACAGGTGTACAAGTACAGGACAGGCAAAGGCTGATGGGAAAACAAAAGATGATGCAGACGAGGGCGAAACATCTAGCGGCATTCCTTGTGGGGCAACCAACGAAGAGCAGGGGCTAGACAGCGCCGACCATGACCCCGACTACGACCCCTCAGGAGAGGGGAATTCTTCCAAAGACATGGAAGACCCAGAGGGAAACAAATCAGTGATCGAAGGTCCGTTCTACTGTCCGCACTGCAGCGTTGAGTTCAAATGCAAACAAACCTTCCGGTTCCACCTAAGAAACATCTGCTACAACGAGCAGCAGGTGGACCCCGAGAAGCCCGACGACGTGAAACACTGTTTCAGGTGCGACGAATGCGACAAAGCCTTCAAATACAAATCGACATTGGATTCCCACAAACAGACTCACAACCCGCTCTACTGCGAGGTGTGTATGAAACTAGTACGAGACTCTGAGGCACTGGCCATGCACAAAGAATCCCACACGCCGTTTCAGTGCAACCAGTGCGAGGAGAACTTCCCTGTATTCAAGGCCCTCCACAAGCATTACATCGACGTGCACAATCCCACCGAGCCCTTCACCTGCACCCACTGTCAGACAACTTTTGCCAGTTTGAAGCGTTTCATCAGACACGAGTGGAAACACACCGGGTACCAGCCGTTCCAGTGTCCGCACTGCAGCAAAAGATTCCGATCGTACTCGGACCTCGTGGAACACCAGAAAAAACATACTAAAGCGTATCCGTTCCTCTGCTGGGAGTGCGGCAAGAAGTTCAGGCACGGCGTGACGCTGACGAGGCACGTGGAGCGCGTGCATCACTCGGGCGAACCCATAACCGAGAAACCCTTGCCGATCTTCACCTGCGCCCAGTGCGGCAAGACTTTCACCTCTAGGAGATGCCTTCTGAAGCACGACAACTTCCATCACAAAGGGCTGCGTTTTCCGTGCGAGCACTGCGGGAAGGGGTTCTTCGGCAAGGACGCGCTGGTGAGGCACACCCTGATCCACACGGGAGAGCGGCCCTTCAAGTGCGACGACTGCGATAAGTCCTTCAGGTCCGCGGCAGAGTTGAAGATACACAGGAGGTACCACACCGGCGAAAGGCCGTTCAAGTGCAACATTTGCGAAAAAGGTTTTGTCCAGTCCTGCTTTCTTACCTTACATATGCGAACCCACACGGGAGAGAGACCATATGTTTGTGCAGTGTGTAACAAAGGCTTCTCAAGCTTGCACGGCCTAAAAAGACACAGGAGGCTCGTTCATACTTAGATGACGTTAACATGATGCAAATTGCCGTACAGATGTTCTGCTTAATGCTCCCTCATTGAATGAGGTCAGCGGTCAGCATCGGCTGAAAATCAGAACTTGAGGAACTGTTGAGGTTTGGCCTCTTGCTCAAGGACACCTAGCTGTGTGGATGCTGACTAATGGGGAATCTGAACCAGGTTTTTCAGTTGAGAGACCGTTTCCTCAACTCGCCAGCCGCATTGTTATCAGAGCTGCCTGGATTGTTAGGAGCCATGTTATTGTATAGTGCATTATAAAAATGTAACTTTGTATTTTTTACAGAAATATTTGCTGTAGTTCTACATAAAGTTTGTATGTATAAATGATATGAACCTTAATTCCTTGGGGGATTGATTTCTTCTTTAATAAATTGAACATTTGACGCCAGGTGTCTTGATTTACTCGGATCATGCAAGTGATTTTAAACTGTGTAAATGCTTTTGTTGTAGACAGGATTGTAGGCTAATGGTAATGGAGGTATTGAACATTCATTTAATTTGTACCAAGCAGTGAAACAGCAACATTGTGACAAGCAAACAGATGGCTTTGTGACTACAGACAGTTTGATGTGACTATAGGAAGAGCACAGATAATAGAATAATATAATTAATAGTAACATACATGTTTGAGCATTATTCAGCTGCTTTAGTTTTGGGAGTCATCAATAATGATATTAGTAACATTCTTTCCCTCCTGGTACTAATAACTTGTGCTTGGAAGTTTGGTTTTCTAAGAAAATAGAAATGTTTTAGAAAAAGGGCTATTCAATGGCAAAATTGAATGTATTTCATCTATATAATATGCAAAAACAAGCTTTTCGGGGTGTCTTTTACATTAAAACACAGTATAATATTGTTTGAATATGGTTGGTGTTTTTGAAGCACACCTTTTCATGGCATTAATTATTTATAAAGAAATTTTGGCTTGTCATTTAATTCTCATATCATCCCAGAAAAGAGTCTATAACTAAATCATAATTTTACTGCCATCAATTCTGTAGACCAGAGGTCTTCAACAGGGGTCCGTGACCCCTAGGGGGTCCACAGAGGTACTGCAAGGAGGTCATGAAGTTTTTGGTTGATTATACTATTTTGTATTTCCACATTAATGCTTAAAATAAAAATATCACTTTAAATGGCTTGTATGCATGATTATCATGCAATTAAAAGACATAGTTGATATAACAAAGTGTGTTTATAAATGACTGAATGAATGGCCACCTTACTCACTGTACCTTTAAAACAATTTAATACATGAATATATGACTATACCAGTGTATTATTTGAATCGCTTGGTACTGAATTAAGGGGATACTAGGCCCAGTTTAATATAATAAAAAAAATGTATGAATATATTTAGCAGGGGTTCTGCTCTATCTCCAGTAGTTTGGGGGTCCTCAGCCTGAAAAACGTTGAAGACCCCTGCTGTAGACTACTACTCAACTCATAAAGTCACAGCACTAATATGGTTGTAATGAATTAATGACTGAAATCGATAGATTCTTCAAGATATGAATGTCATGCAACAGTATTTGTTTCCGTCTCCAAAACAGTACCACCCCAGATGGGACTCGAACCCACAATCCCTGGCTTAGGAGGCCAGTGCCTTATCCATTAGGCCACTGGGGCTGCGTAACACTGTCTTTTGACAGGTATGTTTATATAATGTCGCCCTTTGTATCCTAAACTGTACTGCAGGTAGTCAGGTGTGTTGAGATAACTGTTGTGATATGTTTAGTGATTATGCTAAGCGAAGGTCATTTATAACCTATAGCTCTATGGGTACTTTTCACATTATTACTGGTAACCCAGTTCAACTAAGTTAAGTTAACTTAGCGCTGGTACACTTACCGATTGTTTTGATTGATGTAATTAGCCTTGACGAAAAACAGTTATTTATTATTAATCACCAATTTGGCTGCTGAAGTCGCCGTTTTCTGATTCAAACTTGTCCTAGATCAGTGCGTTACTTTTCACTTGGGGATTTTAAATGTCGTCTCCCAGTTTGTAGAATTAACGTAATGATACATTAAATTGAACTATTTCACTGTTGAAGATGTGCTAAAATACGTCAACCAAGTCCACTGAAAACTCCCATTGATCCTGACTGGTGACATCTCTCTCCAAGCAGGAACCAGCCTCAGTTGTTTTCCTTCTCGCTCTGCCCCGCAGCCTCCGGAGGAATGGTAGCCGGTTAGCTCACCACCTAGGCAGCAGCTGTTGGATTAACTTGTTAACGTTGTTCGGCATTTTCGGCTGTTCTGGTAAAAAATAATGAATTTACTACCGTCCAACCCTCACGGAAACGGGCTCCTTTATGCTGGATTCAACCAGGATCACGGTAGGAAGCAGCGCTGTCATGTTTTTTTTTTTTCTCTCAGATGGAAATTAGCAGCGCCGTTGGTGCTAATGTCACTGTTGCTAATGTTGCTATTTCGATTTGTTTCGTTTTAATAGGTGAACCACAACATTACGTGATGACACCATCTTACATTTATATTTTCAAGGCTCAATATTATCCCACGTCTGTGCTGCTATGCCATTGTTAAGCTGCTAACTACTCAACATTAAGTTTATGTTAGCTTCGGCTAGCTCCTTGGACCCAAGCTAGCCAGCTAATGTAGCTTTTCCGTCTTAAACTAACATATAAGTCTGCTGCGGCGTTGACGTTAGCTCATAATAACAAGGCGTGATAAGTTATACACAAATGTGAGATCAACATTAAAGTATATGACTATATATCATGTGTATGTAGCTGGTGAGACAGGCGTACATGGCGTAAAAACAAATGTTAGCTTTATTTCTAATGGCTATCATACGAGCCGATCCTTGGTTACCATGGGCTACCACAGCTAAGTAGCGGTTAGCTGCGCTAAGTTTGACAGCATTACTGCGGTATTATGATGCTTTTCTGTCCATTTCCAAGTAAAGCACAGTCATTTCATAAGCCGTACAGACAATATTTGTATACTCAGTAACGTCACACATACAAAACTCTGACCGGTTTGAATGGTCTTCGCTCCCCACCCACACATTTCACACAGGCCGTAAAGTTAAAGTATTTTTCTAGATGTCCTATCCCTCGATTGTCAGTCTGAGCAGGGATTTAATGGAAGCCGTGGGGCTAATTAGATATGCGACAAGTGAAAGTAGTGTAACGTTGACGCTCAAGTGACCGGAGACCTTACATGACCCATCAAAGGGCCGACATCACTGACTGTCACTCAACACTGACAAAAAACAGCAGTGTCCCAGTTTCATATGAATTCCACCGGAGGTTAATCATTTATTTCCAGACTCCCTGTCAGCTCTGTAATTGTTTAAGGCCGCTTCATTATCTCTGTGCTGGGTCAGTCGATCAAACCCAGCCTCCCAGCGTTCCCATTGCTGTAAAAACAGAATCCTTGGGTTGATTCCATTTAAGTGATGCATGTGAAGAAGCCCTGATATGACATGAGCAGTTGATGAATGGTTATCTGTGGCTGGTGATTGATTTCCGGTTTCTGTCCTGTCTCCATCTCTACAGGATGCTTCGCCTGTGGGATGGAAAATGGATTCCGTGTATACAACACAGATCCTCTCAAAGAGAAGGAGAAACAAGGTATAGACTAGAGTCTCAATTAATGGTTGTAGTTTGTTGCAAATAATCTGTGACATTTTGTTTGGGGGTGTCCAACTACACACTGTACAAGACCAGTGTCTGTAGCAGGCATAGGCAATATCCTAAATGCAATATTTTGATTGATTTTGAGTCCACCCCAAAGCATTATATACAGCTATACAGCTCAACACTGTACTATTATCAGGCGGTGATCTTCAAGACTGTACATTGTGACATTTAATCAATCAATCAATCAATCAATCAATCAATCAATCAATCAATCAATCAATCAAAAACTTTATTTGTCCCCAAGGGGCAATTTAAGGATTCGTATGTATTTCAAACTAAACCTGCGTTGGGATGGTGCAATTTTGTTTTATTGTGTAATTCAATGCAGTACTGTAAATATAATCCCATTCATTCATTGATGGAGAAACATGCCTTTTATGTTCTGTAAGCTGCAGTCACTCTAGATCATTAACCTGCCAATGACTGATTTAGGAAATGTTTTCAACTTTTCCTCCTGATTCTTTGATCACAGAGCAGCGCTTCCTGGTCCACAGATCATCTGAGCTCATTGTTCCAAGCTTTTTGGCTTTTATATATATATGCAGGGGCGGAATTCACACCAGGCTGGTGTTGTGCTGCTTAGAGAGGAACCCTGTGTTGTGACAGAAGTGCAACTCCTTAAATATGAAGGGATGTAAGAAGGAAGCTAAAAATATGACTCAGCACATGACCTGCTGCAGTGTCACTTCTCTAAACCGTTGCTTAACCCTGCTCTCATTCACAGGACCAAGTGAGATTTTTCTTTCTCTGCTGATCCTCGTGTAGGTCTTTGATGACAGGTCTCCTCACACTGAGAGTGAGACCGGGCCTCTCTTTCTGTGGCATTCACACCATGAATAAAGAGTGGTGATAATTGGCATGCTGCAAATGTGATTTATTTTCATCACAGGCTTGTTGTTTGTTGCTTTAGTGCTAAAAATTAAAAAAAAAAAAATTTTTACCAGCCTGTGACTTATCCCTTTCAGAGTTCCTGGAGGGAGGGGTCGGCCACGTGGAGATGCTGTTTAGGTGTAACTATCTAGCTCTGGTGGGCGGAGGAAAGAAACCCAAGTATCCAACAAACAAAGGTAAAATAGTTGAGCTGTTAACATAAACACATGTGTGTATTTTTTTGTGCTGTTAGTATTTCTCTTTCAGTTAATCATGAATCACTTCTATATGAAATCTCATTTTCACTGTGACTCACTGTGAGGTTTAGTTAAGTCAGCAATTTAGTTATAACACCAGAAGGAGAAGTTATCTGCAGGTCAATCAATATTAAGTTTCATTCATGTCTTAAATGTGTCCTCTTACTGTCATAAGCACCAATGTTGGCTATCTAACAAAGGTGGGGGTAAAATCAATAAAGCATAGTATAGGGATATTTTATATGGCAATATTGTATCAATACACAGACGCCAAGTATCGATCTGAACACACTAAAGATTTTATCTCATTAGAAAAAACAGATAATATGGTATGGCAAGTGTGCGACTGCAGGGTCGTCAGGATGTAACACCTCTAACCTGTCACTGCTGCTACAGCAGCTAGGACACTCTCTCCACTCAGAATGGGGATATGTTCATTCTAGCAGGAATGTAAATGAATAAGTTGAAGTCACACAGATTTAATTATGTTATCAAGAATTATTGTGACATACAGCTGCTAGTACAATGAGTGCTGCAAGTGAAAAGGCCATAAAAAGACTGGGAAGTTAACTTGATTAAAGGGGGAACGCTGAAGAAGTGTTATTAAACCGCTGAATAATTCATCTCTGTTCTCCTTGGTATTCCAGTGATGATCTG
The DNA here is from genome assembly GCA_030347415.2 of Decapterus maruadsi. Classification (NCBI taxonomy): domain Eukaryota; kingdom Metazoa; phylum Chordata; class Actinopteri; order Carangiformes; family Carangidae; genus Decapterus; species Decapterus maruadsi. The sequence continues at coordinate 21,311,273 of CM064888.1, forward strand.
GGACGACCTGAAGAAGAAGACAGTCATCGAAATCGAGTTCTCAACAGAAGTGAAGGCGGTGAAGCTTCGCCGTGACAGGTGAAGGGAAAAAAAGAAAGAAAGAAGAAGCTGTTTCATGAGTCAGAGCGTGTCATCTGTCAGTCTGTGGCTGAACTGAATTCCATCATTCGACAGTTGTGGAACAAATGTTGTGTAATTCATTAACGCGTAAACAGGAGTTTTCCCTTCGGGGACATATGTGATGTTGACATATGTTTCAGAGTTGCAGTGCTGCCGTAATAAGGCCGGGGCTCTTTTGGTTTTACTTGGTATCTAAAAACCTCGTGAATTGATCCTGTGCTGTGAGACGACGTGTCTCCGTCTCTATCACTGCAGCCGTCGGGTTAACGTTCAATCCCATCAATGCTGCTTCTCCTTTGTTCTCAGGATCGTGGTGGTGCTGGACTCGATGATCAAAGTGTTCACCTTTACCCACAACCCCCATCAGCTGCATGTGTTTGAGACCTGCTACAACCCCAAAGGTCAGTTCACTCTGTTAAAACCCTCAGCCTCAGACGCCGTGATACACCAACATTTTTTTTTCGTTTCTTGCCTCACTCCCGAGTCCATGACAAGTAGATAGACACCATCCTTTCGACTGTGTGTGCAGTAACAAAGGAGATACCAGCAGAGCTGACGCACCGCTAATTAGCTTAGCTCAAATGCTGGAAGTGTGTTAGCCTGCCTCCACCTAAAGTCATCAGAGACACTCCTCAGCAACTCTCAACAAAAACCAGCGAGCCGATCTTCATCTCAGATAGTGTTGGGCGATCGTGACATTCTCAGATCGTCCCAATCGCCACCCCTGGAGATCGCCGATTGAACGATCGATCGCCGCGGGGGGTTTCGGAGGACCGGAGCACCGGAGCGCTCCACGTGTTTGGTTGATGGGCGGCGGCTTTTACCGTGCGCTGTTGTCATGCATGCACGCTTCTCTTTCTCTCTCTCCGTGTGTGTGAGAGCTAATAAGAGAGAGAGAGAGAGAGAGAGAGAGAGAGAGCTATGATCAATAATCGGAACGATACTGTGTTGCCGAAAGCCAACACCTCGTCGGGCTATGACAACAGGGCTCGCGTCGCCTGGTCACAGCCACAACACCCGCTAAACGTGTTTCCTCAAATTTGAGGCGGAGTGGCCACTCTGTTTACCACAAAGATTTTGTGTGCGGTCATATGACGACCTCTCTCCATCTGATTGGACATCGCCAGTGGCTGCATTTGATTGGTGAAACACCGTCATGTGACAGAGTAGCTGTAGGAAGCAGCCGGAGACGCGGCTTGAAAACAAAACAAACAGATTTGACGGCGCATTGGATCAATAAAAAAGTAGCGAGTATGTGTGTGTGTACAATCGACAAGAAAACAACAGATCGCCGATCGTCCTTTCAATCGCCGATAGACGATTGGATCGCCAATCGGCACAACACTAATCTCAGAGCTGACAAAACTCTCCGGTAAGGCATATTGAGCGGTCAAATGCCGGTTACGGGACGAGATCGGTTAAAACGGAGGCTTTAAGCAGAGACGGTTTATTTTGGTTCAAGCTAGCTACATTGAGGGTAGGTTAGCTTCCTGTTTCCAAGGAAGTGCATTGGTCACAACGGCTAGCTTGAGTAGCACCAAATTTGTCCAAACAAAATTGTAAACAGCTGGTATTTAGACGAATTAACGATATGCTGCTGATCTAAACGGCTACTTTTCTTTGAAATGTTGATAAAGTGATTTCAGCTTGGGTAGGAGGCAGGCTAACACTACCCATACACTTCCAGTGTTTGAGCTAAGCTAATTAGCGGTGCGCCAGTTCTGCCCGTATCTCCCTTGTTACTGTACGCACAGTCAAAGGATGGTGTCTATCTGCTTGTCATGGACTCGGGAGTGAGGCAAGACACGGGAAAAAAAAAAGTGGGCGTATCACTTTAATATACAAATTGTGGACGTGAGTGTCAACCAGAACGTCTCCCTCTTCCTCCTCAGGTCTGTGTGTGCTGTGTCCCAACAGCAACAACTCTCTGCTGGCGTTTCCCGGGACTCATTCGGGCCACGTGCAGATCGTGGACCTGGCCAACACAGAGAAGCCTCCGGTGGACATACCTGCCCACGAGGGGGCGCTGTGCTGCATCGCTCTCAACCTGCAGGGCACGAGGATAGCTACGGCGTCAGAGAAAGTATGTAATGCCAAGAAGAGAAAAAAAAATCTTGCATGTGGGGAGAATTTTTTTTTTTCAGTGTTTGTGTTGTTGTCTTGTGTCAAATCAGTGTTTGTGTGTTTCCACAGGGGACTCTCATAAGAATCTTTGACACGTCTGCAGGGCAGCTCATACAGGAGCTGAGACGAGGCTCTCAGACAGCCAACATCTACTGGTGAGCACAGCTCTGTCGTTTTTTTGTTCATCTTGATAACCGCGCACCAAAAACACAGCTAGGTGGAAATAACAGTTTGTCGTTTGTCGACCCAAAGAAAAGTTTTAAATAATAAAAATCACAGATTGGAAAAAAAACATAATGTCCAATGCAAAGTCTAGTTTCAACAAAAAAGGTGCACAATGCATATATTCTTGGGTGCCCCTAATGTGCCTAAATTAAAGATACTACTACTAGCCTATACTAGCAGAAATCTAATCATGAAATCAAATAAATTAATTGAGAATAATCAAATCTAAATGCTAACTAACTAAATACTAAACTAAACAACACTTGATACTAACAGTAAATACAGTTGTGCTCAAAAGTTTACATACCCCGGCAGATTTTGTGAAATAATGGCTATATTTCAAAAAATATTATTGATAATGCAACAAAACTTTTTTTATTCAGAGTTAGTGGCTGGGTGAAGCCATTTATCATCACACAATTGTGTTTGATCTTTTTAAATCCTAATGATAAATGCAAACACCAAAATGGCCCTGATCAAAAGTTTACATACCCTCAAAGTGTTACCCTGATAAAATACACACAGATCGACACAGACTGGTTTAAATGGTTACCCAGGGTAACTGTCCATGCCTGGAACTTGGTTGCTTGTAATTAGTGTCTGTTTATAAAAAGTCAGTGAGATTCTGGGCTCTTGACAAACACCTGCACAGTTCATCCATTGCTGCATTGACTTTGCTGGATTCTGAGCCGTGGAGAAAGCAAAAGAAGGTTTTTCAACTTCATAAAACAAACAAAGGACATTAAAAGATATCCAAAGATTTTAGAAAGCCAATCAGCAGAGTTCAAGCTCTCATAACAGTGGAAATTGTGGGATTCTGTTGATACCAAACCACGGTCTGGTACCATCAAAAATTTGTTCACCATCACTCATGTTTTCCTCAATGGAACACAGTTAGAACATCTTCCAGCATACCCCATGATGAGTGATCAGGAAAAACACATTTCTCTTATTTTTAATGGAATTGAAATTAAACAGTGCGACATTCCAGAATAACACAATCATTTAAAAAAAGAAAAAAGAAAATTGGGAGTCTGACCAACAAATTTTTGATGGTACCAGACCGGCTCAGAATCCAGCAAAGTCAATGCAGCAATGGATGAACTGTGCAGGTGTTTGTCAAGAGCCCAGAATCTCACTGACTTTTTATAAACAGACACTAATTACAAGCAACCAAGTTCCAGGCATGGACAGTTACCCTGGGTAACCATTTAAACCAGTCTGTGTCGATCTGTGTGTATTTTATCAGGGTAACACTTTGAGGGTATGTAAACTTTTGATCAGGGCCATTTTGGTGTTTGCATTTATCATTAGGATTTAAAAAGATCAAACACAATTGTGTGATGATAAATGGCTTCACCCAGCCACTAACTCTGAATAAAAAAAGTTTTGTTGCATTATCAATTATATTTTTTGAAATATAGCCATTATTTCACAAAATCTGCTGGGGTATGTAAACTTTTGAGCACAACTGTAAATAGCTCCAACACCTCATCCTCTGTACCCCCCCACAAACACATAGAGTATATAGACAGGGTGTAGCAGTGTGAGTTAGAGTAATGGATAGTCTGACCACAGTGTTTAGAGTGCTCCACCCAGGAAGTAACACAACCACAGGCATCATCTGCAGGTGAAGCCATGAAAAGTTAATGCAGCACTATGTTTTACAGTCATGTTCATGTACATCAGAGAGAGGAGCAGGATTTATAGATGACAGGGTTCAAACCAGCCAGGAGAGACTGGAGTCCCCAGCCGTCTTCTAACAGTCTCTGTTTTCCATTAGACTTCAAGTCACAGTTCAGACATTGATTAAATTAAGTTGTGTATTATTTTCTTTCATGTCTGTGCACTCAACCCTTCTTCCTTTGAGGAGAAAACAACACCTAACTACATTATATTGTTGGAGTTGGACTTCAGTCCAGGTCGCTGCATCAAAGCAGCAACTTTAACACTTTCAGTGTCATATTCATGTGTTGCATGTTGTAAAGCGAGTGAGTGAGTGGTCACATGATGAGCAGAGCTATCAGTAGGATAAAGCTGGATGTTGTTAACAGCTAAGAAGCTTTTCAAAAATAAAAGCAGTCATCCTCTGTCACTGCTCCACTAAATGGTCAGTGTAAAGGTAGATGTTGTTACTACAGCTCCAGAGAGATAGAGGATGTAAAATTACACCGACATGTGAAGAAGTCATATAGACTAGAATCGACTCAGTAATGTTCCGCATCATCCCCAAACCAAGTCCGCTACATTGTCAAAACTCTGCACTTTCCAAACCATTTGTCAGCTTCAGTCCGTGTTGTTTCTTCCACAGCATCAATTTCAACCAGGATGCGTCGCTCATCTGCGTCTCCAGCGACCACGGCACCGTGCACATCTTCGCTGCAGAGGATCCCAAAAGGAACAAACAGTCGAGGTCTGTTTCTGCTCTTCTGCTCCTCTCCGCTGAATCATCACCCAAACATATATATAATGAGCGCCTATGACCTGGTTGTGTGTGTCTCTGTCTCTGCAGCTTGGCCTCAGCCAGTTTCCTTCCCAAATACTTCAGCTCTAAGTGGAGCTTCTCCAAGTTCCAGGTCCCCTCAGGCTCTCCCTGTGTGTGTGCCTTTGGAACAGAGCCCAATGCCGTCATAGGTGAGTCCACTCAGGACTGTGCTGCTCTCTCATCTCAATGTAAATGTCTCCTAAGGAACTGTTAAGATATTACAGTCAGTGATCCCAGATCTTTCCCAGTTTTGGTGGGTTGAGTATGATCAGTAAAAACAACACCCACATAATGAGAAAACCAGAATTATTCTTCAGGCAATATTTGATTATGGTAAATATCATGTGTATGTGGATCTTTTGCCTCATAATAAACCAACCAGCATCAACACTGCCTACCTACCTTCACTGTGGTCCAGTGTGGTGCTTTACACTGAAAGCTGTTGTAATAAACTACAGTGACTTGTTAGAACTGCCCGACAGCTGTTTGACTGTTATCAATGAAGACAAAGTGAAAACATCAAATCAAGAGTATTCAAACTGCCAAGAAGCAGTTGAATCCGAGATCCAGCCACAGTCCATTTACCTATTAACAAGCCTACGCCAGAACTGTGTTCAAAAACTGAAGCATAGCAGTGTGAACACTTCATCCACATTAGAGGAAGACCGGGGTGAGACCTTGTGGGTGTTACATCTGCAGGATGTCCTCAAACCTCAACATTGTCTTAACTTGATGCTGTTAGAACATTAGCAAACTGAAGCCCTGTCTGACTCTGTGTGTGTGTTTGCTGACTTGTGTCCTGCTCTTGTGTGTCCCCCACCACCGAGCAGCCATTTGTGCTGACGGCAGCTACTACAAGTTCCTGTTCAACCAGAAGGGGGAGTGTTCCAGAGACGTCTACGCCCAGTTCCTGGAGATGACTGATGAGAAAATATGACCTTTGACCCCGTCTGCAGACTCACTCAGCCAGTTTTTTTGTTTTTCTTTTGGAGGAGACCAGAGAACTCCCATGTTGCACTTGTCCTGATCTGGACAGACTCTTCAGTAGAGCACCAGATGAAGGGAGGACAGAGACAGACGCACAGACTTTTTTGGGGGGAAATCTGGAAGCAGAGCCGGACAGATGGACGCAGACTCCAGTCCCTCTGGACAGAGGGACGCAAGTTTACCGACTTTACTCCCAAATCAAACAACGACAGAAGAGGGAAAGTTATTTTTGTGAAAGGACAACTCGCCGCTTTTTAAGACGTCTTCCGAGGAATTAACAGAGGACGGCTATTTTTAATCACACGGATGATTCTGATAGTTAGACGGATTGAAAATACTGAGATTTTTGTCAACTAACACCACCTAACCTAACAGTAGGGAGTGCCTCTGAGACTGGAGCGAGTCTGTATGCGTGGACATATTACTGTCGTCATATATACATATGTGTGTTTGTGTATATACCAACGTACCACCATCGCAAAGCAGGATCAGGACGAGGCCACCTCCGCTTTTTCAGGTTCACAGTAACGTCTGGAACATCAGGACGGAGACGGACGCTGATCCTGCTCTGTGAAGCGTCACCTAGTATTACTAGATTTTCTTCTATTCACTGTATAAACACAAAGCGCCAGACTGAACTTCTAACTACGTAGAACTGTACAGAATAGTAGCAAAGAGAAAAAAATATGAACATGTATTTTTGTTTTGGTCTTCCTTTTTTTTTTCATACATTGTGCAATATAGGTTTTCCCTCCTTGTTGTTGTTCCAGGTGAGCGTTTGTTGTTTGTGCGAGCCGAGGGGAGATGGTTCATGTTTTACTGGGAGGATGGTTACTGTGCTTCCACTCACTGGAGTTTTTTCTCTCAACTGGTGACCGAGCGAAGTTCCTAAAATGTTGAACTGTTTCTTTAAAGGGATAGTTCAACATTTTTGACAAATTCGCCTATTGCCATAATCCCTATAGTTTTGAGTGGGTTCATTACGTTTCATTTTTGGTGCAAGCCTTTAGATCGGTGAGGCAGAGATGTGAGCCTCTCAGCTAACGCAACGGAGGCACACGGTACTTTCACGCTTTCCCTCATCAAACTAAATACACAATCCCAACAAATCTGAAACACTTGTATACGCTACATATAATTTTGTAACATTACAACGCATGAAGCAAATAGTCGGAACTACTTGCACTTTTGGAATCACCAGCTGTGTCTGGAATGTAGATCCGGCTACGGAAACAACTCTGTTTCGTGATGTTACATTATTATTTCATAGCGTGGTGAATGTGCAGGTCCCGACTTATCAACGAGAGTGTTTTGGAGTTGTTGGATTGTGTATTTGATGAGGGAAACCAAGAAATACCCGGCACCACGAAGAGCTCACGACTCTGCCCCACCGATCTAAAAACAGCTTGCACTGAACCTACTGCTAAAACTATAGGGATTATGGCTATAGGCCAATTTGCCAAAATGTTGAAATATCCCTTTAAGGTTGAGTTTGTTGTTCTACCTGAACTGGAGAAGCTGAATAACCAAACACACATAAAAAAGAGATTTTCTACCAAACCTCTCAGAACAACTATAACACTATGACTACGTCAAACTTGGTTCTCGACAGCACTTCAATGTTAAAGTGAAAACATGAACAGTCCCAGACGATCAATAGTTTGCTTCCTGGTTTGTGTAGAGCCCCGCCCACAGCTGACGTCAATCAGGGAATCTTGAAAGTGCTTTGTTGAACCCGACTTCAGTTCAGCTCAGTGTTGATCCTCCCCAACAAAACACTTTCTGTAGAATTCATGTTGTATTTTCATTTGTCATGTTACTGGACAGCGTTTTCATTTTGTTGATTCAGTGCAAAAAAAACAAAACACATTTCAATTTGTGTTACTTTCTACATGGGATTGTACATCTGCAGGTGTCACACAAACACTCACACACAGTGACCACAGAAGGACACTGCACAAACAAGCCAACACACTCAGAATGATTGTAAAACCTGCATTTAAATTTGTGAATAAAATTTAACATCTGCTTTTACAGTTGGAATCTCTGGACTCTTTCACACAGGAAACATGAGCAGCCTCTTTCCCACTGGATTCATTCATTCATTCACTGGATCTACAGCTGTGGCCAAAAGAATTGGCTTTCGCCAAGTTTGCTGCTTCACTGCTTTTAGATCTTTTTTTGTCAGATGTTACTATGGTTACTGAGTTATAATTACTAGAGTTTTATAAGTGTCAAATCAGGTTTATCAAGAGTCTGGAAGGTTGGGAGAAGTTGTTTTTTGAGGATGTTTCAGTACAGTTTTTTATTCATTGATGTGACCTTAGGGCAGTGCTTTTCAACCTTTGTGTCGGGACCCCATGTGGGCTCGCCTGAAATCTCTAGTAACTGATAAAAAAATTACTGATAAAAATATTTTTTTCAACTAATATTCTTTTTAAAATTATGACTAAAAACACCACACACAATCTTAACCCTCCTGTTGTCTTCCAGGGTCAGGGCAGGAAGGAAGGATGAAGGGACAGAAGGAAGGACAAAGGGAAAGATGGGAGGAAATAAGGAAGGGAAAAAGGAAGGAAGGATAGAAGAAGGAAGGGAACAGACTGGGTCAATTGGGTCGAAAAGGAAGGAAGAAGTAAGGAAGAAAGGGAGGGAAAAAGGACTGTGGAAAGATTTGTCCAAGGGAGGAGGAAGAAGAAGGAAGGAAGGGAGGGAAGTAAAGAAAGATGGAGGTATGGTACAGAATTGTTCAAGGAGGGAAGAAAGGGAAGAAGGAAAAGGGAAGGAAAGAAAGAAAGATGGGGCGATATAGGGAACAGATCAGGCAAATTGGATCAAAAGAGAAAGGAAGAAGAATTAAGGATGAAGGAAAGGAAGGATGGAGGAAGGAAACAGATCAGAACAGGAAAACAGGAGGGTGTTAATCAACTGTATTCTACACTTTCACTTTCTTTAATATAAATTGAGTATAAAAATATCTGAGCTGGCGTGACCACATGATTGACGGGTTGCCAGTAAAGGTTGGGAACCACTGCTGTGTGCAGAATGCAGATGCACTCACACCTGTCTGCTGCCATTCCCAGCTTTCTTCACAACTAAACAACTCTCCAATTTCATGACAAAGAGGGACTTTGCATCTGATTCCTCTTCCTAACATTCTGGAGTATTATGCAAATTGCCATCATGAAAACTGAAGCAGCAGACTTTGTGAAAATTAATATTTGTGTCATTCTCAATACTTTTGGCCACCTGCTGTACATGCATGAAACTACAGTCAGATGTTTGACCTCACACCCAGGGTTCTGATCTGACTTTTCCTACAGCGCCACCATGAGGTCTATACTGGATGGATTTGTCCAGACATTCACATTCCCTTCAGGATGGAGCGCCATTATCAGATCACATTTTTAATTTATCCATTATTTTGATCTGTGACTAAAAGCTTGCTAAACCAGTGGTTCTTAAACTAAAACTGACACAAGTTAGACCACTGACCCCCCGTTGGACACATTTTTTGAAACAAACACCAGAAGTGTACATCAAATTACTACTTTCTGGAAGAAAACAAATGTAATACTTTGGGGGAAAAAGGTGGTAACATTTTGAGAAAAAGTTGGGGACCCCCTTGAACTCTCTGAAGAACCCATGGGGATTCCCAGAGCCCAATTTGAGAACCACAGTGCTAAACAACACCAGGCTCATCTGTATAATTATTAGCACATGTTAGCATGTTAATATGCTAAACAACTAGTGTGGTTGTACATGAGTCCTGCTCCTGGATCAGTGCACACTCCAGACTTTTACAATAGAAGCCACAGGGAGAAAGGTGATGATAATTCTAGGGGCCCAGCGCCCAGTAGGGGCCACAAAAAAACCCAGTAGTCTAATCTTTGTATGACTGAATTATTCTGCATACGACCCTGACTAATACTCGCTGTATTAGCATCAAAACTAAATTAAAGACTAAATTAAAAAAATTATTATACGTAAGTAGTCTTAGAAAAACAGTGGAAAAGTCAGGGGGAAGGGGCCCACTTTAGTATTCTTTCAGGGGGCCCAGAATTCCTAGCGACGGCCCTGAGAAGCCATGTCATTCATTCACTTGTTTCCCTGCAGCTGTGAGGTTGACGCCTCACAGGGAGATCTGGGGTTCCGGTGTCTTCCAGAACCGGAGGAGCCGGGACTCGAACCAGAACCTACCAATCACCGTAATTAACCGTTGCTCAGTTAATTACCTATTTATTTGTTTCATTTAATAATGAAGCGCAACATTGTGAGCGCTGACAAAGAGTGAAAAGTGTTCACTGTTAGACTAGTTTCTTTGATTGATAAAATCTAATCAGCTTGGGCCAATATTCAATAATAACAAAAATACCAACAGTTTCTATTATGGCCCCCCCAATAATGTTTTACCTCTCTGGAACGCCTCACAGTTGATTCCATTCAGATCAGCTGTTCACACTATGGTGATATAAGTGAATGTGAGTGAAGCCTGGAGCTCTGACGTGAGCGCAGCCGGTTGAGAGGAAGCGTGTCCACCCCTGTGGTACACTACACTTCCCGGATCAGCCTGAGCACACGGTGTGGAATGTTCGCCGCACAACGTCGTTTCCCCCTCCGTTCCAGATGTTAACTCTTAATCAGCTGGATGACGTCATCATTTATTGTCTCCCGACCGACAGAAAGAAAACCATTCCTCACACAAACCGGTCCGAGTTTGCGTCCGTTCTTCTCTCTCAAAGAAATACAAACTAAAAGAGATGTTTGTGTTTTAAATAAATTTATAAAAAAAAAAATAAAAAAAAAAGCATTTACCCACTGAAGCAAGAACAAACACCTATCACTTGTTTTTTCATCGTGTAACATAGAATACAATCTGAATAGACTTTTTTTTTTAGTAGCCTGAACAGAATAAAATAATCAAGCAAAGAAGACGGCCAACGTCAACACAAAGATAACAAACAGCCAATGATGACGGGAACAAAATAATCATTAAAAAAAACAACTAAAAAACAAAGAACAAAAACTAAGAGGGTTAAGTGCAGCACTGGTCAGAATCATATAGCGTAGATTCAGTCTAAATTTTCTTCAGTTCCATATTCAGTTAAATCTGCTCAAGTACATTGTCTCTAGATCCGTAACATGCAAGCTCGATGAAGCATATGGTCAAATACGCATGGGAATATACTTTTTTTTTTATCTCATAGGATATTTGTAAAATATGAAAAATCTGTAGATGTACAGTGATAAAGAAATTTCATTTGCATGAATGAGCAGAGAAAAGAACATCCACTCCATATAGTGTTTTCTTTCAAATGAGAGAAGAAAAAAAAAGGAGACTACATTCATTTCACTGAACAAAGAGTCCACATACAAAAACAAAACAACAAAAAAAAAGGATTCCCAAAATATCATGTTGTCATGGTGTTGTTTAAATGTTCTTGAAGACCCCACTTATAGCTTTTTAGTTATCTTAATTATTACTAGATAGTATCTGTGCCTTGGGAAATGGAGAAACACTCAAAAAAGATCCACAGATACACTTGTACAACGGAATACTGCATATCTACTCACGACTGGGTTAGGTAGCTCGACATGGAGGCTAGCTGCCGAAGATGGGAATGTCCACACGTACGTACACACACTTCCCTTTGCGGAATACATTACTGGTGATTTCACTTGGTTGCTTGTTCTATCTGAAACACAGTTAAGCACTTGTCTGTAATGCTGTAATGCTACCAGGGTCAGGCTCCGTTTTCCGTTCTTTGGGGGGAAGGGGGGGTCACGAGTCTCTCTTTTTTTGTGTGTTTTTTTATTTTTTTCTTTTCTTCTGGATTTTTTGAATCTTGGGTTTTTCTTCCTGGGAATCTCGTTGCCATCTGGGTTTCACAGTCATCAGCGCCTCTTCTTCGCTTCCATTTTTCAATTTGGTCTCTAGTTTTTGCATCGTATTTGCATCGTATTTCGTGGTCTTAAATATTATTTAAAATGGAAGAGGAAGAGTGAGGTGGGGGTCGGGGAGGGGCGGGGGTTGAGGAGGAGGAGGTTTTGCACATTCTGTAGTCCCGTTTGTGTTTCCACGTCTCTTCTCTTTTTGGCACCTTGAAGTAGATGATGACCAGGTAGGATGGATGGAGGGATGGAGGGGGGGGTGGGGGTATGGAAGATGTGAGGAGGCTCAATGCATACAGGAGAGCAGGGGTCAGGACGCAGGTCAGGGGGGAGGCTACTTGTCACCGACCTGTTCACTGACCCTGCCCTCCCCAGCTCTGTCCGTGGTACCGTTGTTGTTGTTGTTGTTGTTGGCAGCGTCGCCGTCCTCCTCCTCTGTTTTCACTCTCTTGGACTCGGGCTGCTCCTGCAGTTCTCCGTTCTGCCTCTTGGTGGGGAGGGAGGCGGAGGCGGAGGCGTGGGTGGCCAGGAGGTGCAGGGGGTTGGCGACGGCTGCAACAGAGAGGACAGTTGTTCAATCGCTGTGCTGCTTCATCACTGGCTCACTAACATCTCACATCTCACATATCAACCATCTGAAATCTAATCAATCATGTGGACCAGTGGTAGAGATGTTTTCTTTTGTCCCAGATTACAGATCAACTCTTTCTCAATTTAAATTATGCCATTATGTTTCCACTACAGGGCACCAGCTCAACACCACTCCACTCGACTCAGATTTGGTACATCTGGAGGTCGTATCAACGAAATAATCATGTAACATCACATGACAGAGTTGTTTCCAAGCAAATGGCTAGCCGGAACTACATTCCAGACCTGACTGCTGGGCGGAGTGATTACAAAGCAAGTAGTTCCGAGCATTTGCTTCATATTTAAGTTATAACTTCTTCACGAGAGCGTTGCTGTGCAGGATATTCTTTGCTTGCCACGCACTGACGAGACAGTGATTATTTTAGACTATTGGTCTGCTGTGCTCGTCAACCTTTAGTTCCTTTTTACCTGTTTTGGAACCTTGGCTGAACCTTGGTACCGCAAAGACCCTTTGCGGTACCTGTCTGTTAGACAGGGGGTCCAACCTGACTCTTTTCATTGGTTACAGGTTTTCAAAATACAATAAAATACAGGAATTTCTAAGTTATCTTTAGGAATGATTTTTCCATGAAACCACCCACAGATATCACCATGAAACTTCCCATCACTTACATTAAGACAAATATTTTTTGTATTACAAGTTTTATCAAATCGTATGTTTAAATATGTAAATGAGGCAATATCTAATTAAATATGTACTAATTTGCATACATTTCCAGAACTAAAATCTGAACAATGGATAAAGCCCCTTTCATAATTCTTGTTTTATTTTGTTGACATATTAGAGTCAGAAGTTTTTACAGAGGGGTTTTTGAATATCTCTTTTTATCACTGTGTAAATGAGAAAATACTGTCACCAGCCCTAAAAAAAATCCATTTTCACCATGTTTTTAGGGATAAAATGTTGTATAAATCAGGCTGTGAATGATGTATCAACAATCCCCTCTGGAAAAACCTTTAGAATATAGACAGGAATAAAACTGGCAGGTTTGATGTAAGTGCTGCTGAAGTGGAGATTTCTAGCTCAGAGTCTGAGGAAAAACTCATTTTTGAGAAAACAGTCTTGAAAAACTTCTACTGTAAAATTCCATAGATTGTTAATCTAAATCGTACTTTTAGGATTTGTTGCTGATACAAAGGAAATGACAATTGTTGGAGCCTACATCATTCTCCAGGAGAGAGCTTTACAATGATACCTGACATGACATGGGCCAGACAACAGTAGGATGTTCACTTTTGGGGAATTTAGGATAAATCTACTGATGAAAGACAAAAGGAAGTGTTGTGAATAAAACCTGTTTGTCTTTTATTTTGGAACATGCTCCTACTCTTCTTGTATTATCATGTACGTTGTGCTCTGTAGATTATCAACCACAGACATGGACAAACAGATAGTCTAGTATGTTTTGTTTTGCTTTGCTGTACAGTCTGCACGCTTGACCCAATTATTAGTACTGCATAAAACTGCTAATCAAACCGTTTTTATCTGTTATCACCTATGACACACTAAATTTGTTCATCTGCCTGCCCCTATGAGCTAATCTTTAGGAAACATATAAATACTTGTGCTTGTGCAAATAAACCTTTGAGTTGTCTTTGACTGTCAAGTGGACTCCTGTCATTCTTGATCTCAGACTCGGCTCCCGAGCTCGTAAAACTGTGATACCCAGACTCTGAATCTCCACCCAGCTGAAGAAACCCACACTGCCGCAGAACTACTCATCCCAGGTGCCAAATCAGAGTTGCTGTTTGGGCCACCGCTCTCCAGAAAGGATCCAGATCCTCTGTGCCTTCAGTTTCTGTCCACAGACAAAATCCCGATCCTTTCAATCTGCCAACACTCTCTCTCTCAAGAAAGGATCCAGGTCCCTGTGCCTCCAAATCCTGAATAGGACAAAATCCTGGTCCTTTCAACTTGGTGTCAGAAGTGGGATACTTGACTTAAGGTAAGATACAGCACCTACATCTTATTTTATATAAGCAGGAAAATATGCTGTGATTGCCTTTTCTCAAGTATCTAAGTATAACACTAAAATGAGTAGAAAAATATAAGCAATTGGCTTACAAATATTTTAATCGAGAGTGTGTAGTGTAAGAGTTGATGCACTACAAGGGAGATTATAAGGAGAGTAAGAGTGTAAGAGTTACTGCACTACAAAGTGAAGCAAGGAGGCTGCCTTGCCACTACAAAGAGAGTTTCTGCGGCGTGTGGTTTCTGCGCTGTCCAAGAGTTCAGAGGCTGAGTATATTTTTTTTGTTTACCTTAGGCGCTGTGAGAGTTCAACCATGGGACAAACCACTTCTAAGCAAACTGAAATTAAAACTATTAAATTCAAGGGTGCGGATAAAGTACCTAAAGGTGCCGCATCCTCTAAAGTAGTCAAAACCGATCCCAAGCCAAAACCCGGTGAAACATCAGTGCAATACATGTCTCGTGTCTGTGGTGAATATTACGTGTCCCCCTTTGTGGGAAACGTACATGTTCAATCACAGATTCACTCCGCGCGATTCCCACAACCATATCCGAAAAATGGGGATTTCAGCGAAACCTTCCTGAATATGATGGAATTAATGTGTGACCGTCGAAATAAATTGCATGATAAAGCATGGAATATGAAATACATGAATGAATGTAGAACTACCATGGGTCCCCGTGATAAAAGCCAAGACCAGTGTTACTACTGCGGAAAATATGGTCACTGGTCCCCAGTTTTCAAACCCCCTAATACATCACGTCAATTCAGGGCTCGTCCAAAGCATAAACAACACCAAAGCTATAACCGTTCATCCAATAATTCTCGCCTTGCTGCCGATGCTCGACATCCACCAAAATATCCCATGCAGTGGAACAACGCCCGCCGCTAGGGCTGCCCAGGTGACGAGGACACAACAGGGTGTGATGAGGTACTGCACACCATGTTACATTTGCAGCTCTCAGACAGAAATGAGCAATTGCCCAATCTGGATCTGAATGTGGGCGGCACCACATACTCTTTTCTGGTTGATACTGGAGCCACTTGCTCCTCCTTAACTGGGAAACAGTATAATGGACCAATCACGGCTGCATCTATCATCACTTGGAGGAACTCCTGTGCAGTGCCCCAAAACCCCTAAAACTCCCCGCTATCTGGGACGATTCCCCTACTGGTAGAACAATGCATGAATTTGTTGTAATTCCCAATGCCCTCGTCAATCTTCTCGGTCGCGATTTGATGACTAAGATAGGTCTAACACTCCTTTAACTCATCAGGAGGTATGACTGTAGACACATCCACTTTGTGTTACATTGTTTATGTATGAAAAGTGCTACATAAATACAGTTTGATTTGATTTAATCACAGCTTCCTGCAGCTGGCAGTGAGTAGTGATGTAACAGAAACCGAAACTACGGCCGCATCTCCCTTGCAGATAGACACCTCATCTATAAACAAGCTGAACCACATCCTTCTATCTGTCCCACGACACACTCTATGTACACCACACGTCATCACACCACTTCCATTGTGCACAGCCGAAGGCAGACTTAATCTAGTTTCTCTGTCCTTCTTTAATAACATGATTGTCACTCATGCAGATAATGGACAACACATAGTGTTATCACATAATACTGACGTGCCATACGACATCACATCCACACACCAACATCATGACCTCACATATCCTGTTGTTTGTGATATCTCAGCTGTCGCCCTGCCCACACATGTTGACACATCACCTATATGGTCAGGAGGAGAGCAGGATGTTGGTTTCATTGACTGTGAGCCATATGTGGCTAAACTTAAAACCACAACACCGGTGTATGTTAAACAATATCCGCTGTCCGATGAAAAAATCAAAGGGTTACAACCCATAATCTCAGACCTCTTACATTCTGGTGTTATCAAAAAGACCACATCACCATACAACACACCTGTGAACCCTGTACCTAAGCCTGGGAAACCGGGAGTATGGCGGTTCACCCAGGATCTGAGGAGAGTTAACGATGTTGTGGAACCTCTACCCCCGTTGGTCCCTGATGTACCCAGCATCCTTACCTCTATCCCAGCCTCAGCATCCTGGTTCACTGTCATCGATCTCTGCGCTGCATTTTTCTCTGTGCCCGTCCACCACAACACACAACCATTATTTGCATTTACCTTCGACCAACAACAGTACACATGGACCCGTTTACCCCAGGGGTACCTAGATAGCCCCGCAGCGTTCTCAAAGGTAGTGCGCGCGACCCTCACCGACTTTCAGGCCCCCCCCGGATGCACTCTAATCCAGTACGTCGACGACCTCCTTCTCTGTGCCCACTCACAGGCTGACTGCCTCGCTGGCTCTGAGTCTCTCCTCGCACATCTGCATGCTGCTGGACACAAAGCCTCTAAGAAAAAGGTACAATGGTGCCAGCACACTGTGAATTACTTGGGGTTTGTCCTCTCGCAGGGTAAACATGAACTTACCCGTGACCGTGTGACCACGGTACAATCAATGACTAAACCCACTACTCCGAAGGGAATGATGTCCTTTCTGGGAGTGGTAAATTACTGCCATCACTGTATACCAGACTGTTCATATCATGACTCGGTTTTGAGGGCAGCCTGTAAAAAAGACTCGCCACCACAAGTCTCATGGACGGAGGAAATGGAAAAAAAAAAAAAAAAATCGTCTGATGCACTCAAGTCGTCTCTCATCTCCGCCCCTGCACTCGGTCTTCCAGACTACACCCTCACTTTCCATCTGTATATGACTGAGAATGGGACCACGTGTGCTGCTGTCCTGGCCCAGGACCACGGCGGAGGGTACAGACCTACTGCTTTCTTCTCCAAGACCCTACCTGTGGTCGTGCAGGGCATGCCCGCCTGCCTCAGAGCTACCGCTGCCTGTGCTATCATGGTCCAAGATGCTGTCAAATTAACATTGTCACACGACACCATACTGCACACTTCACACCAGGTCTCCACTGTACTGACTAACATCACCACACAACACATGACGGCGCAGAGACAATCTGGCTACGAGAGCATTTTAACATCAACATCCAATCTCACCATAAAACCAACCTTGTCTGTCACCACACCTGCACATCTGCTCCTGAACCTGTTAGGTCATACTGACACTGACACTTTGACGCAAACACATGACTGCCTCTCCTCCATTGCTCACAGCACCTCACCTAGGGCTGATCTGCAACAGACACCCATCCCTGAGGCACTTGACATTTTTGTTGACGGTTCATGCTCCAAACCAGTTGATGGTGTCTATCCGTGCGGTTATGCTATCGTCTCTTTACCAATCTGCGTCCACGAGACATACGCGTTGCCCTTTTCGTCCGCTCAGCAGGCAGAACTTATGGCACTCGCCCGCGCTTGCGAATTATCTAAAAATAAACGTGTTGACATTTACACTGACAGTCGCTATGCTTTTGATGTTCTGCATGACTTTGGCGCCCTCTGTCGTGAAAGAGGGTTCATTGCAGCGATGGTATTTTGCGCAATCCGCGTGGCATTACCCACCTCTGTCCTGCCCATGATTGTCCGCCATTTTCACGATGTGAGTCATGTCGGACAAAGAGGGGTAATACAATCGATAAAATCATGATTTTTAACTAACTAAACAAATTCTCTCAACATGCCTCACATGCGCCAGAACAAATTCGAAATTATCATGGGTAAACCTTATCCAACGCCATGGTCTCACTCTCACGGTGCCCCTCTTCTTACAGGGGACCTGCCCACATGCCAAGCTGACTATGTATCCCATCTGGTGCAAACTTTGAACAGGAGCTAACTATTAGAAAGTGTGTCTCTCCCAGCCTCTCCCTTCCACAGATCCCACCCACTGTTGGAAACCTGGAGACGCGGTGCTGGTCAAACTACTGGCCCCGAGGAAAGTCGGCGAAGCAGCGTTCTCTGAGCCGCAGACGGTCCTCGCAGTAACCCGAACCAGCATCCTCACGGACGGACAGCCCAGGTGGATACACGCCAGCAAGGTTAAAAGCAGCCCCACTCGCCCCCCGGACACCGGTGACCCTGCTACCACAACCAGCAGCCCCGACCCCGAGCCGGACGAGCCATCCAGACCTCCCAGACCATCCAGACCTTCCAGACCTCCCAGACCTAATCCAGACCTCCCAGACCTCCCAGACCTCATCCAGACCTCCTAGACCATCCAGACCTCCCAGACTTCATCCAGACCTCCTAGACCTCCTAGACCTTCCAGATCTTCGCATCACCAGCATGACACCAGATCCAGTCGTGGCTCCCGTGGTGTTCGGCAGGCGCCAACCTAATGTCACCACTACTCAACCATGGATCAACTACCTGTTCTACACAGTCATCGCCCTGACCCTGATCTCACTGGGTGCGTGGTTGCACTCTATCGTCTGCTTCTATTGGCCATGTGCCCAGACCTGCGGCACCAACTCATGGATTACAGGTACTGATAGCCTGATAGCTACTGCAACCACTCTACGACCAGACCGACCCCTACGTCCCACACCCAACGGTCCCTCACAACACCACCGACGACACCCTCATCCCTCCCCGCTGGAAACGACGTCTTCACTCCCACTGTTCCCACTGTTGGTAAGAACTCATGGTACGACTATGCACGTGATGCAGCCAAACAGCTGGCTCCCTACAAAGACTGTTTTTCCTTAGCATGATCGAACTGCAACAACGCCCACCTCTGCCAGACGCCGAGGCCACTGAAGGCAACCCCCCTGCCCCACGAGCTCCCGCTTCCCCACCCTTTACCATCATTATCACCCCATGAAATTTTTCTTTTTTAATTGTCACGTTGTGACAAAAGAGGGGATATATCAAAATTTCATGTTATCACGTTGTGATAAAAGAGGGGAACTGTTGTGAATAAAACCTGTTTGTCTTTTATTTTGGAACATGCTCCTACTCTTCTTGTATTATCATGTACGTTGTGCTCTGTAGATTATCAACCACAGACATGGACAAACAGATAGTCTAGTATGTTTTGTTTTGCTTTGCTGTACAGTCTGCACGCTTGACCCAATTATTAGTACTGCATAAAACTGCTAATCAAACCGTTTTTATCTGTTATCACCTATGACACACTAAATTTGTTCATCTGCCTGCCCCTATGAGCTAATCTTTAGGAAACATATAAATACTTGTGCTTGTGCAAATAAACCTTTGAGTTGTCTTTGACTGTCAAGTGGACTCCTGTCATTCTTGATCTCAGACTCGGCTCCCGAGCTCGTAAAACTGTGATACCCAGACTCTGAATCTCCACCCAGCTGAAGAAACCCACACTGCCGCAGAACTACTCATCCCAGGTGCCAAATCAGAGTTGCTGTTTGGGCCACCGCTCTCCAGAAAGGATCCAGATCCTCTGTGCCTTCAGTTTCTGTCCACAGACAAAGCCCGATCCTTTCAATCTGCCAACACTCTCTCTCTCAAGAAAGGATCCAGGTCCCTGTGCCTCCAAATCCTGACTAGGACAAAACCCCGATCCTTTCAGGAAGTAAAATAAAAACCTTAATGTGGATTTTCTACCATTTCTTTCCACTATTCTGAAACGATACACGATAAGGAAGAAAAATAGCCCAAAATCTCTTTGTGTTGTCGTGCTGTGGTGTTGGTGTGTGTGTGTCACCTGTGCTAGCAGCAGAACTGATGGGGACCAGATGGGTTCCGTTTTGTGTGATGGCCTTTATAGGGAGTTGGTGCTGACCGAGCGGAGCTTGCTGCACGATGGTAACCGTCGTCAGGGGAGCGGCCTGAGAACTCTGGATGATGCGGCCGACTCCGCCTATAGACGAGGCCGTGATGGACGGAACCGGCTCCACTTTGACTGCGCGGGGAGAGAAACGGGTGTCAAGCCAAACGCGCCCAGACCTGGTGTAAATGATGGTGTAAATGATGTCATGGTGAAGCGAGCCTCACCTTTGATCTCTTTGTGATCTCCCCCTCCGTTCTCCTGAGGTTCTGAGCTCACTGTAGCGGTGGACTGTCCGCCAACTGTCGCCATGGTGACGGCCGGGATCTGGTGGACGACGTGTACGGTCTGCATGACGGGGGCGGAGCTGACCGTGGTGTTGACGATGGCCGGCGTGGCCATGGTGTAGGTCACAGGCTTGATGGTCGTTTGAGGCATCTGGCGCTGCACGGCGATCAGGACTGGCTGGTTGTTGAGGGGGGAGCCTATCGGAGGCGGAGGGGGGGGACAGTCACTAATGTACTACATATGAAGTAAAAAAAAACTAAAACAAAATAGGAAACTGAATGTTGTACCAGGGGAGTTCTGTGCGAAGCGGGCCTCCTGGATGACGGCGAGTTTGGGCTGGACTGTGGCGGCTTGGGGCGGGGCTGGTGGGGGGGTGGGCTCTGGCTCCATAGGGACTGGGGACCCCTCTCTGGAAAGGCTGTCTGGGGTCTGGACCCCGCTGGAGTGGGCAGACAGAGCTCCTGTGTGGTTGGGAGAGGCTGGAGCGCTCCTGGGGAGGGGAAGGGAGGGGGGGGTCACACAGGGTTAGAACCAGCACATGAGCACCAGACACTGTAGGGTGAAGTTGTTAGTTACATTTATTTAAACTCGTGAGCACACTGATGCAAGCATCATGTATGGTGCTGATGAGCAGAACGAATACACAAAACATACCAGATGAGAAAATAAAGATACATGTCAATACATACAGAGGACAGGAGACGACTGAAGGGGACAAGTGAGATTAGGTATAAAGGAGACATATTCTGCCCCCTTTCCACAAATTAAAATAGTTCCCAGGTGTCTTAAAGACATGTCTGTAATATGCTGTGGTCAAAATACCCCAAGGATCAAACATCGAGGTCAATCAGAGATGAATAAATGCTGTCTGTAGAATGTTAAAGGAAGCTTGCAGGTTTTTTATGGTTAATTCAAGAGAGTTTGTAATGCAGTATAAAATTGTATCATCTGCATATAAATAGGAAAAACCATTTGATAAAGATGAAGATACATTATTTATATTTATATAGAGTTAATTCTCTCTTTTGATGTTATGACGGTTGAGATTGCCTATATGTATATGACCTGTTTGTATTGTTGTGTATATGGATATTACTTTCTCTAAGTCAATCACTGAAGGTGCACCTGTACTTGAATCTGTCGTGAAGTTGCTGAATGCACTTTAATGTGTTTTACCCATTTCTGTATGGTATAATGCTACTCCCTAGCCATTGATAATTGATAAATGTTCCCACTTTTTGTGTTTTTTTTCCCATTTATTGTACTCTTTCACCACACTACTGGCACCTCGACTGTCGCTGTGCATGGGCATCCTTCCTATTTTTGACATTATTTATATACAGTATATTGTGAATAGGAAAGGGCCCAAAATTGATAAAATAATAATTAGTAATTGGCCGGAGATGTGAAACTAACTGCTGTGGATGTGGTAAGTGTTTGTTACCTGGAGGACAGAGGTCCCACGGGGGTCCTGAAGCAGGGCACTCCCCTGGGCCTGCGCTTCCTGAAGGCCTGTTCTATCAGCTTGCCCTCGGAGGCGGGGTCGATCC
The DNA here is from genome assembly GCA_030347415.2 of Decapterus maruadsi. Taxonomy (NCBI): domain Eukaryota; kingdom Metazoa; phylum Chordata; class Actinopteri; order Carangiformes; family Carangidae; genus Decapterus; species Decapterus maruadsi. Next base: position 21,333,272 of record CM064888.1, read on the forward strand.
TCCAGAACGAGCCTTTGCCCGGCTCCTCCTGAGAGCGGGCCACCTTGATGAAGTACCGGTTCAGGGACAGGTTGTGGCGGATCGAGTTCTGCAAAAGCGACAAACACAGGACGCACATGAGCTGAGAGTTACAGCATTTGTGTTCTGGAGTTGGTGTCAGAAGCATCCCCCCCTGAAGCAGAACATCAAGCTGAGACACTGACGGACTAATCTGTGTAGAAAGGAACATTTGGTTTATTTGTTTCAATTCTGTTGTAATGGTCTGCACCTCTACAGAGCTGTTGTGGGCTTATTAACCTGTTAACGCACTGAACAAGGTGTTAAATATCTACTGCTTTAGTCAATATACACTGACAGGGCGGGAATTGAACCTTATAATTAGTAGATGACCCAGTCTGCCTCCTGAGCCACAGCCTTCTTCTACCATAAATTAGGCTTTTATTGATATTCAATAATCAGATCTATCATCATATGTCCCATCATGCGTGATAACTGGAGTAATATTGTTGCATATTGTACATTATCTGCTGACTGTTCAATGCACCTTAACGTGCCAAAACATTGCACTGATGTTCAGCAGCAGCATTGTTTATACCTGAAACACAACTTACAATAATACAGATAATTATTGGGTGGCACAATTTATCACAATGTTTTGGAATTCAGAATACGGTCACATGAGGCGTGCCTTTTTTTTTTGATGCGGGTAAAATGTGTCACAACATGAATGTGTTGTTACAGATGAGCCATGGGCAACAAATCGTATTGTGAAGACACAAAGGGACATGTTTGTTTTGTACAGGACCCAACAAAAATCTAATCAATTTGATGTTTTAACTGAGAATCAAGCATTCACACTGAAACAGCAGCATCTGCTGCTACAACCACAATACGATTGTTTTTCCTCATATTGTGCAGCCCTGCATAATTATATTATGGTGTTTGTGCCAACATTGATACAATTAATGATACAACGCTAATGTGAAATGAGATTATATCTGAACTGTTGGATGTGGTTTTATGTTATCTGGGGTGTCTGCAGGAAGTTCCTCTACTTGCTTTGTGCATCAAATTGTGAGAGAAACTGAAAAAACAAAGAAACAGGTGAGGCTTAAAAAACACACAAAAGGTACACCTGACTGGTGTGAGTTTGATTTACATAATAATCCATAATCATAATTAAGCTTCAAGCAGCAGCCTCATTTTAAGATGGGGGTTCAGGAGACACACAGTCATTACTTAGCCTATCTTCTGATGAGAGTTTCATGAGGCAGGTTCGTGCAGTGCATGTTTGACTAAACCCCCACTCACATCTTCAAATTCATCCAAACACACAAAGTCCTCAGTTTGATAATATGAAAAAAAAAACAACACAATGCAGAAAAAGCCTCAGTTAAGAAATGACTCAAATTTGAAATGACTGAATAACTATTTGCCTTAAAGGGATAGTTCAACATTTTTGGTCAATTGGCCCATTGCCATAATCCCTATAGTGTTAGAAGTAGATTTGTTACTTTTATTTGTCAGTGCAAGCTATTTTTAGAATGGCAGAGCAGAGCCACAAGCTGTTCAGAGCTATGCTACAGAGGCTCATGGGATTTCTTGGTTTCCCTCATCAAACTCATCACAACAACACAATCCAACAACTCCACAATGCTCTGGTGGACAAGTTGTGACCTGCACATTCACCACGCTATGAGATAATAACACAACGTTACCAGACAGAGTTGTTTTAAAGGTAAATTCATGCAAGATGTGCATTCCTGTGGGGGCAGTTTTTCAGTAAGCAGTCTCTGCATTTGCCTCAAAAACAAATCCCGTCTCGTAACGTTGTGTTATTATCTCATAGCGTGGTGAATGTGCAGACTTGTCCACCAGAGCGTTGTGGAGTTGTTGGATTGTGTATTTGATGAGTTTGATGAAGGAAACCAAAAAATCCAATGAGCCTCCGTAGGGTAGCTCTGAGTAGCTCACGGCTCTGCTCTGCCATTCTAAAAATAGCTTGCACCAACAATTAAAGGTAATGAACCTACTCCTAAATCTATAGGGATTATGGCAAAGGGCCAATTTGCCAAAGTGTTGAACCATCCCTTTCACATTTGGTATATGTCTGAACAAATGATGAGCTGTGTGTAAGCATCCAACCACAGACATGAGCATGAACAGTAGAAGCACACAGGTAGAGACACTGACCTGCCAGCCTTTGTCAGCTGTTCTGTAGTAGGGGTAGTTCTTGGTGATGTGGGTGTATATTCCATTCAGTGTTAGCTGTTTATCCGGGGCCATGGTGATCGCTTGGACTATTAGTTGTGCATATGAATATGGAGGTTTGGAGTCGTCCTGTGGAAGAACACACAGTCAAATTCATGTTCTGCTGGGAGGATTTTCATTAGTAACACACACACACACACACACACACTCACACTTGTTTCAACCAGGATCTGTATCCAAAGTCTATGTTGTGAAGCGTTATGCAATTTTTAGACTTCAATCAGTAACCAAAGGATGTTCACGGTGTTGGAATCCAGTGAGATTTCTCTGAAGTCTGCTGCCTTCATCATGCAACTCTTGCAACTTTTAACAACACTCATCCATATTTCAGCCCAGTTCCTGTTCTCCCTCCCTCTCACCTTTGGACTGTCTTCACCTGAGGCCTCCTTGTCATTTTCTGATTGGGAGTTGTCTCCTATAAGGTCAGAGGCTAGAACACGGCCTGTCCTGTAGCTAGAGAGTCCTGCACCCCGTGGACTCGACGGACAGGAGTTTGCTGCACTGTAAAAACCCATGAGGAAGCATTGCATCATACACTGACATCTGTATGGGACAATAAGTGAAAACACGGTGCTGAGAGCGGCTCTCACCTGATGGTGCCAGTGGGCGATGGCAGTGGGCTCATGAGGTGGGCGATGTTGTCAGGAATGTTTATGGTCAGTGGGGAAATTTGGGGCTGGACGGGCTTGACCGGTGATTCCGGCACGTTCCTTGGCTCCTTCTTATCAATGGACAGGGCTGTGAACGTGATCTTTATACTTGTGCTTGGGAACCGGAAACAACACCTGAGAATGAAAACACAAGCACAGACAAAACATTAGTGTATTAGCGTGTTTTTCAATGTTGTTATATCCTTATATAACTGTGTATTTGTCTACATTTGAGCGGGACATGATGCTTGTTACAATGTAACTGCGCAGACACGACTCCTGCCTGGCAACAAGCAGGCCAAGGTCTAAGCGAAGCCCAGAGAGGAGCACTGAGATTCAGCCTCTCAGTTTAAAAATGGACTTCCACCACGACTATTATATAACAGATCATGTCTAACATGTCTCATTTATTATTAATGAGGTATATTTGGATCAGCTGCTGACACCTTATGATTAGAAACTACTATGGACTGGTGGCGACATGATCAACATACCCACATAAACATGGATTAAGTTTCAAGGTAAAATGGGAGTTTCTACAAAAACTATGCGAGCTCTGTGACAAACAAGCCGAGCAGTGTAAACACATCAAGGGTAACGTTAGGCCAAGTTGACATTGCACCACGTTGAACTGACAACAGCACAAACCGTGGCTCCATACCTGTCATAATAATACTGCTATTCTATTGTGCAGATTGTACAACAACAGAGTCATCACAAATCTGTAAGCTGCTAAACCACAGGTAGAGGAAACTAGTGCTGGAGACAGGAGACCACATTCTCAAGGTCTTGGTCTTGTCTTTGTCAAGATCACAGCTGCAGTGACATCTTTTTTTTTTAAACTGCAAATATCTCTCTGTCACTTGCTTATTTTGTTTATGTGATGTGGTTCAATAACTTTAAGATAATTAATATCTGCTTGTGTAACCATCTGAAACACTCAGCAGGTTCTGAGTGTTCTTATGTTCAATCCAAACTTTGTTTACATTAAATATGGTTTAGATTTTATAACAGATTATCTTTTCTTTTTAGCTGCTGAGAGGGAATAACGTAACTATGAAGACACATGATTCTCATGAGTACTACTACTGAATACAGTAATGGTCTTGAAAATGGTCTTTCATTGGTTTGGTCTCAGACTTATACTTGGTCTTGGTATGCTCTGGTCTTGGTACTGACTCAGACTTGGGTTTGGTGGTCTTGACTACAGCACTAGAGGAAACAGCCCTTGCTGCTGCTCGCTGGCAGTTGGGTGTTAGGCCAAATAAAAGAAGAGTTCTGGTTTAAAGAGCACTTCAAACCAAACTTCATTACAATTATGAGGGTTTTTACGTTACCTCTCCGAGTATCCACAAATACACACACAACAATGGTAATATTAAACTAGTTTTGAATCATTATAGGCTCCTCTGTAATTCGGCATATACCACATACATAACAACAACAAACTTAGCATGTACACGTAAGAAGCTAGGTCCCGCATCACAGACAACAGTGAACCGGTTCCTCCCAGCCTCCAGCATGGCTGGCCGGTGTGTCACTGTTTGTATGCCGAATGAAGCAGGGCCCGAACAACTAACACGAGACAACCAACCTGGTTCAAAATACGTTTGTGTTTAGCAATTATCAACAACATGAAAAAACAAATTAGCATGTTTGACTGGGAGGTTCAACGTGACGTTATCGCCACACGCTCACACATACACACACATACGAGCGGCACGTATCAGGCTTGACACAGCACGTGCGATACCGCTGCGGGATAACAAAACAATAACAACACGTTCACCCACAAAAGCCGCAGATGTTTTCCCTATTTTTTCTAGTTTGTGTAAATGCTTCATACGAGTCTTACATTCGTGGAAGCTGGAGAGGTGGAGCCCCTCTTCTCTGAAACACCCCATCCACAAACACCCCGTTTTTTCCCAGGCAACGGAGATAGAATTCCCCGGTGCCGGTGCCGTCCTCTCCGGCGGTGAATATTTCAAGGTGCCGCCGAGAAATAAAGCTCGAGTGTCCCATGCTGACGTCCACCGAGCCCTGCGAAGAGTTCCGGCCGATGGTCACCGACCTTTTCTTCATGAGATACTCGAATTCTCGGCCCTCGAGCCGGGCTACCGCCGACCCCGACATCCCGCTTACCACCGCCATCTTCTGAGGTATGGTGGAAATTTGGAAAATGTATTCAGCGCAAAACGTGTGAGCGGTTGCAGGAGAACCGAGGATGGGGTATGTTTGGTTTTGTGGAAAAAAAAGGGGGATCCAATTTTACACCGTGGAGAATTTGGCTAGGAACGTGCCAGACCGGGGACACAGCGGCTCCGACCCACCGCCGCGAAGCAGAGGAAAAAAAGAGGGGAGGTGACCAATCAAAAGCGGCCAAACGGGCGGAAGTAGCGCGACAGACAACCTCTTCAACCAATAGGAGACCGGCATGGGTAAGCAGATGTGTGGTGTTTACCAATGACAACAATAATAAAAATAGCCGTAGAAAATGGAGTTTGGTTGCACTGTAGGCTGACACGCAGATGGGTGGAGGGAGGTAAAATACGGTGCAGTGATTTTTACAGCGGATTTTGATGTGAGATCAGATGAACAGCATCGTATTATCAACAGCTGTAGAGACGGGTAAACAAATGATTAGATAAAATAGTAATTCCAAGTCAATTTAGGCCTTTAAATACATTCAAGCATTTTGGTGACAGTAAAAATAAAACAGTCCCATGAACCCATAACCATTTGAATGGTTATCTGCTTCTACCCAGGTAATTAAAGGGGAACTATGCAAGTCCAGTCACTGTTCCTCTGTTTTGCTAACCCACCTCTCAGCCACGTGCATTTGTTTGCAAGGAAACCGAGAAATCAATCCATGGAGCTATGGATAACGATATATCACAATGTTATGACAAATAGGCAAATATTTGTGTAGTCTTATCTGTCATAAACAAGAGATTACGGGGAGCAGAGACGAGAGCTGGGATGAGGTTGGTTCAGTCAAGAGATGCTAGGTGGAAGGCAGAGAGCCTCCATTCTCCCTGGAACTAAGTTACAAGACATTTATTATTCCGAAGCTGTTTAAAAGGGGAAAAAATGTAACATATTTAGGTTTAAAATTTTGCATAGTTCCTCTTTAAATATATGTAGTCCATACACCCTCTCTGACCCAGTTCACACAGTTTAAATCTGGCCCATATAATCATGACTGTGAAACAAACCAATTCTGGTTCACACAGAGAAACACCCCCCCCCCAAAACCTCCTTCTGCTGTTGTATCAAAGCATGTTCAATCAATTCTCACATACTGTTCCATCTGCTTCTGTAACATGTTGTCTGTCATAAAAAACAAAGCCAAACTCACACGCCTCACAGCCTCCAAAATAATTGGGCTCCAATTGTCCAAAGTCTAAAGTCAACTGCCATAAATGAATGGAGGAACATAGCCTAGCTGAAATCTGTCCAGATGTGGAGGTGAGGCCATACTACACTCTGTCATATGTTTGGCCAGAAGTTGGTTGCTGCACTCTGAGCAGCATCTATAAGTTACTAACTTGTTTGGTGTCTGGTAGCTATAGCCTAATGAACTAGAGTTGTTTTCAGTGAATACAGCTGATGTGAACAGTTAGTGTGCATCAAAATAGTAAAGTTGCAAACTTTTCTTGTCTGTAACAACATCTATTGCACGTTTGCCCGTCCTGAGTGAGGGTATTGCTCACCCTGAGGTTTGTCCTGTTTTATCTAAGGAGTTATCTGTCTATGTGTGGGTCTGAGGGCAGATGATGTTGTTATGATGCTGTGTAAAGCCCTCTGAGAAAAACTGTTTGTAAATAAAAAAATGGATTATACAAGTGATGGGTGTCGGGTGATGATTGTCTGTCTCCATTCAACATTCATTTACCATTTTTGATGCAATAATTGCAGTACTTTTACTTAAATTTCATTCTTGTCCTTTCTGATAATATAGTGCGACCCTTGACCTTTGCAGCAGCAGTGACGTCATTTGAAAATGCTTGTACTTACCTTCTGCCAGTGCTTTCAAATGATTATAAATTGCCCTGCTATCATATGACAACTGAGTCCAGTTAAAAACTGAGAAAACTTGGTTGATGAAGAACATAAAATGTGGCCGAAAGCACCGACCGAGGTAAGGATGTCTGTGCGTTAGTTAATGCAGTGGTTCTTAAACTTTTTCACATCAAGGACCCCTAAACTGACACAAATTACACCACAGAACAACATTTTGCAACAAACATCAGAAATGTAGCCGTTTAAACTGGGGCCAATGGTGTGAATTTTTGGAAACATTTTGGAGAACTTTCTGGGGGAAAAAATCAGTTCAAAATGTATAAATTCTATAATAAAAGTGGTAAAATTTCAAGAAACATTAGGGGACCCCCTTCAACCCTCTCAAAGACCTGTGAGGGTCCCCAGACCCCACTTTGAGAACCACTGAGTTAATGCTTTAGTTTAAATGATCTGATCAGAATAATTTCAGTATTTACTACATGAATCCGGTCCGCAGTAATCCACGCCAGGGTTTCCGGGCAGCGGGTTAGTTTACTAACTGTAGTACAGCAGCCACCACGCTGTGAGCGCAGTGTGAGTGTGTGTGAGTGTGGAGGTCGTGTTAAATAATGTATTTAAATCCACCTCAGACTGTGTTGACATGGTCACGGCGGCGGGCTCCGGTCCCCTCAGAGCCCCGGCACCACGGGCTGCTGGCGCTCTGATACACACACAGGACCGGATCGATACTCAGGGAAACGTGCTGCACACTGAAAACCCATGCGCCATGCTGCACATGTTCTCGGCTCATGATGACGTAGGCTAATCATGTCCGACTGAGCTACGTTCAGGAGAAACACGGCACACAAGGTTCAGTTCTAGGCTACATGTTTACTGAGCCTATCTGTACTGAAGGGCCATCAGCTTATATTTAAGATAGCCTATTAGCCTAAATATCACTAAATACGACATGGCGTTTGAAATATAGTTAAAAACTAGGCTAAAAACTAGACTAAAGCAATATCTTTGACTAAAGTGGGCCTACAGTTAAATGTGAGGATACCGATTTTACGCAAACGTAACGTGCAGGCCTCGCATTCTGAATTTCCATATAGAAATATGGAACAATGACGCAGACCTATGGAACCTGAAATAATATCATGCACTGGATGTCAGATAGGCCTATGTAAGTCTATCTTATAACAGTGTTGGCCATCAATCCAAAACATGTCATTTGATTTGGTTTGATTTAAGTTAATAAGAAACAGATGTAAACATGAAGGATTTTTAATGATGTGGTTATACATTAATGTCATTTACTCGGATGATGAACTGATGGTTGGTCTGCAGCCATTATTTTTTTTATATCTCTTTGTTTTGATACTTACATTATCTAATTTGTAAAAGGATTTCTTGAAAAAATTAGATTGCTTCTTTCTGCAGCCTTTTATTCAGGAGTTGCGTTATTTTTTTTTTATTAGACAGTTTTTATTTTCTCTTCAATGAATGAAACAAATAAATAAACTAGACTAAATACACTTGTTCATAGAGAAATTTTAATTAATGTACATATGCACATTTTAAAACAAGTATAGTTTACTTGTAGCCTATCTTACATACTGTATGGCAACATCATCCTATGGGAATATTACAATATTATTTACATTTCGGCTCACTCAATAAGAGTGAGAGATGTTTTAAAATAACTTGAAAGATAGTTAATATGCTGGTTTAAATAATTCTAATGTTTTTGTCACACATCTTGGATAGGGCACATGTTCCAGTTTAGTGTATCATCATGTTATAGTGGTAGTAGTAGTAGTTGGTGTTGGTACAACAGTCAAGTGCTGCCACCTGCTGGTTTTGTGTTGTCTCCATCCTCTTGTGATCAGGGCTTGTGAAAAGCTTTTACTACCAGTTTGTGTTTCATCTTTATAAAAATAAATCTAATGAACAGTGATAGGATGAACTCAGTGATGCACGAGTACAGCTCACAATGCAGAGGGTGACCTATTAGAAATTGGTAACAGTTTTCTTTCAAAATTCTTTTTATTGAGTTTTTCAAAAATACATTCGAACAGTGAATATCAGGGCAAAAGGAATTCACTTAAACATTTAAAAATAAATAAATGAAATATAAAAATTTGTAAATAACAAAGTAAAAACAATGCCAAGATCATACAGAATCAAATAATGCGCAAATTGGTAACAGTTTTAATTAATACCAGCATAGAAAGGGAGGTACAGTGTGACCACCAGGCCAAATCACTTAAGAAACAGTATGTTCTTCATATCACAGAGAGCAGTTTCCTATTTAATATATTTATACTCACCATTTAAACATAGCCTATCTTTTAATTTGGTTAGTTAACAGCTGGTACCAATTAATTCCAGTCTCTGCTGCTTCTCCGTTTTTCTTATCATGGATGAAAGTCTTAAAGGAGTCATCACCTGGTTTTTTACGTATCCAGCCCCCCTTAAGGTCGCTTTGGATCAATTCGTAAAACTTATTAGAAAAAAATAAAATAATTTTAATCAAACATTGAGCTTGTTCTGACCCTTTTTCCTACCGCGACTTTATCACGCGAGATTACGCGCAAGGTTTTGACTGGTCCGGATGTGCATTGTATGAGGTGCGTGTTGATTCGCCGCAGGAAGGACAGAGCCGGGCGGGGGGCTTGCCTGCATGCAGACTCCAAAACATAAACAGCCCCCTGGTACCGCTTCGGCGATTTCAGGTAGCGGACGGGGCGGGGTTGGGTGGTGAAAGAGGCAAGTAGCCTACGGTGAGGTCACCGTAGGAGCAGAATCAAAATCTCGTGCTTTAGGAAGGCACATCATTGTGTGCTATTCCTGTTCGGAAAAAGAGCCGAAGCGAAAAAACGGCGCCACTTTCAAACTCCAGCTTTTCAGGCAAGTTTCAACTGAGGTCAAACACCAATATGCATGTTTTAACAAGAGAAATTGCGATTTCCGGGTGATGACTCCTTTAACAGCAGCAACTCTCCACTGAAACCTCATTAACAGTCTGAGAACTCCTCCTCACCCCATTCACTGAGAGGGAAATAGGATAAATTACATCCTTACACCAGGAATTCATACAGGAAACATTTTCTGTAACCCAAACCCTCCCTCCCAGATCAGGTGTTACTGTGTGGATTCACAAATATTACTTAACTGCAGTTTTGTCCTCACTAATGGGTCTGAGGCACTCGTACTTTACTTTAGTTATTCCCATTTTGAGACGTACTTGTACTATAGCGCTCCATTCTGACACTCTTGTACAGCTTGTGGAGTGGCCACAACTTTAAATGCTAATTTGACATAGTTCCCAACTTTTTCTATTGTGCACACAAAATCACTTTTGTATAATCACTTAAAGGCTTTGTTAGTCTCTCCTGATTGAAATAAATGTGATAAAGTGGAAGTGCAAGGCAGCAGAAAATGGAAGACTGTTCTTAAGTTAATTCTGAATTTGAGTCAACAAATGGTTGTCAGTGGGAAATGTTGTTCATTTTCTTCCAATGCACATTATAGCTGACAGCTGTTGGCCCTGTTTCCTTTTCAAACTGAAAGTTTAAAATTATTTAAAATTTAAAACAAATTGAAATTCATAGCAAAACATAATCAGCAAGTCAGATTACTACAGAGGATGATGCACAAGAGTTTAAACAGATTAAAAGTTCAGTTATAAATTGTAAATACCGGTAATGAATTATCAAATGAAAAAGCTATAAAGTTAATTTACTCTATCACAAAAATAATTGACAAGAATATCCCTATAAAAAGTTCATGTGATCTTCTATCATGAAGCCAAGTTTTTAACACCACCAACATTCCATGTACTCCTAGAACTGCCAAGTTTGGCCTCCATTCATTCTAACAGAGCCAGTTGTTCTCTGATTCTAATGCAAAAATGGTAAATCTAGACTAGGCTACTGCATTTATATAGCCATATATAGCCAGCCAGACACACAGCTCAAAACACTTTATAGCAGGCTAATGCATTCATACACACACAAAATAACAATAGTCGTTGCTAGGCAACCAAGATAGACAACTTATTATTTTTCGAACAGTGTGTGTCCTGCTTTTTTTTTTCTTTAAAAAAATAAATAAATTTCTGAATTCATGTCCATTCCTCCTGAGAGCAAGGGACTTTGTTATGTTCAATGTTTATGAATGTTCTTTTTAAAAAAAACCTTTGTTGTCAAACATTTTAAATAGATGTCAAACAGACAAGTGAACCTCTACATGTGATGTTTGTGGTTAATCACCTTGTTAGAGAACAGCATGTTAGTAAGGACTGACAATTGGACATAATGCATTCAAAAGTTTAAAGGTTAAGGAAGGAAGTTATGTTAGTGTCTTTATAACTCACTCACTCACACACCGATGAGGCAGCAGCTTGTACCTCTTCCTGGGAGCGCGCACCGCGGGGCAGCCCCGCCCTTCAGTGAGAGACAGAGCGCAGCAGCAGCAGCAGCGGAGAGTCTCAACACACACACTAAAGTCCATATACAATTTCCGTGTAGGCCTATATTACAAGGAAATGCGTACGGTAGATAAACGTGGTATTTTTTTTACAGCGCCGTTGTTTACATCCCATGCACAACATGAAAAAAAAGAAAAAGAAAGGGAAGTTTTATATGCTGGGGCTCAAGCACATTGTTTATGTCCTATGTGCATGACGGGGGTGGGGGAGGGGTAAATCACGCAGCCAATCAAAAAACGGCTACGTTTCTGCTGAAAAACGTGTGACGTCAGAAGACTTAGGCGACCTGTGACGTCAGAAGACTAAAGTCAATTGGAAGGTTTGTCCTGTGACATCACATTCTTTTTCCTTTGATCCCATTGCATCATCGACTCATTCTCTCTTTAGCATTTCAAAAGCAAGCAGTGTTTCCAAGTTGCTGAAAAGTTCAGGCAAGAAAGTTGACCCTATTGATTCGTGGCTGATCGAAGAGCCACACAGTCAATATTCGAGTGAAAGACTCAGGTCAAGATTTCATAAAAACTAAAAAGTTGCAGCGATGACGACTAGACTCAACTCAAACCAAGGTCTGCAATCCGGTGGTCGGAACAGTCCAAGGTGGAGAAATTCATCACCGGACATGAACAGAAAGATTGCAGCGATAACGGCCAGATATCTGGAGAAAACAACTGGAGCTGCTACCATTGACCAGCGAATTAAATCTAAACATACAAGATCTTCGTTCTCTGGCGCTGAAGCATTTTCTAGACCCCGTGCATTGAAAACACAACAGCTGCAAGATTTGGTCCTGGAGGTCCCAGAAGATGAAGATTTTGTTGAAGATGTCCAAGGCAATGAAAACACTGGAGATACAAGAGACAAGAGCAAGCGTCAAGTTGGAGATAATTCTTCTTCTGCCACATCTGTGACACATGAGCGAAAACATAGGCTGGGAAAATCACACCCACATCTGCGTTATTGTCAGAACAGTCCATGGTGGGAAAAGTCAAGGAACGTGTGCAGAAACTGTGCAGCGTTGAAGACCAAATTTCTGGGGATAACAAATGGAACTACTACCATTGACCAGCAAATGAAACCAAAACTAGAAAGATGTTCATACTGTGGTCCTATGCCATTTACTAGTCGCTATGCATTGACACAACAAATGCATGATTTGGTCCTGGAGGACGTAGAATTTGCTGACCATGACCTTGACCTTGGCCACTGTGCTTGGTTTGAGGAAAAGGAACCTCAATGGAAAGAGTTCTGCGAAGAAGTCCAAGCCAATGAAGACACTGAAGATACAAGAGACAAGAGCAAGTGTCAAGTTGTAGGTAATTCTACTGCCACATCTTTGACACATGAGCAAAGACATGAAAAACTTGTCACAACTATATTTGAAACACTATTTGTGGAAATCGGTCTTGCAGACATCTGGACAAAGTACAACTTGATCACCACCACCAAATGGCTGGTCAGACTAACACTGCAGGAACTCTCTTTGAGAGAAGATTACAATCCGAACAAGGAGGAAATCAGGAAGATCTCTAAGATTCTCATGGAGGACCTGAAAGAGACATATGGTGGGAAACACAAACTCAGGTCTGCGATCCTGTTAGCAATGCCCAATGTGGATGCACTCATCGCCGGACGTTTACAGATGCACATCACAGAGCACTCTGCTAGGGTTGAGAAAGCCAGAGACAAGAGCAAGTGTCAAGCTGTAGGTAGTTCTACTTCTGCCACATCTGTGACACATGAGCGAAGACATATGGTGGGAAACTCAAACCAAGGTCTGCAATCCGGTCAGAACAGTCCAAGGTGGAAAAACTCATCACCGGACATAAACAGAAAAGTTGCAGCGATAACAGCCAGATATCTGGAGAAAACAACTGGAGCTGCTACCATTGACCAGCAAATTAAATCTGAACATACAAGATCTTCTCTTGGAGACAAGAGCAAGCGTCAAATTGTAGGTAATTCTACTGCCACATCTGTGACACATGAGCGAAGACATAAAAAACTTGTCACAGCTATCTTTAAAACACTATTTGTGGAAATCGGTCTTGCAGACATCTGGACAAAAGACATATTGATCACCAACACCAAACGGCTGGTCGGACTAACACTTCAGGGCCTCACTTTGAGAGAAGACTACAACCCGAACAAGGAGGAACTCAGGAAGATCTATGAAAAGCTCCTGAAGGACCTGAAAAAGACATATAGTAGCAAATACAAGCTCAGGTCTGAGATGTTGTCAAAAATGTTCATGGTGGAAGCACTCATCACCGAATATTTGCAGATGCACATCAGAGACCACTGTGCTAAGGTTGAGGAAATGGAACCTCAATGGAAACAGTTCGGTGAAGAAGTCCAAGCCAATGAAAACACTGAAGATACAAGAGACAAGAGCAAGTGTCAAGCTGTAGGTAGTTCTACTTCTGCCACATCTGTGACACATGAGCGAAGACATATGGAGGGAAACTCAAACCAAGGTCTGCAATCCGGTCAGAACAGTCCAAGGTGGAAAAACTCATCACCGGACATAAGGAGAAAAGTTGCAGCGATAACAGCCAGATATCTGGAGAAAACAACTGGAGCTGCTACCATTGACCAGCAAATTAAATCTGAACATACAAGATCTTCTCTTGGAGACAAGAGCAAGCGTCAAGTTGTAGGTAATTCTACTGCCACATCTGTGACACATGAGCGAAGACATATGCTGGGAAACTCAAACCAAGGTCTGCAATCCGGTCAGAACAGTCCAAGGTGGAAAAACTCATCACCGGACTAGGGTTGAGAAAGCCAATGAAAACACTGAAGATACAAGAGAAGAGCAAGTGTCAAGCTGTAGGTAGTTCTACTTCTGCCTAGACAAGTGTCAAGACAGAGGAAAAGGTCTGCAATCCGGTCAGAACAGTCCAAGGTGGAAAAACTCATCACCGGACATACGCAGAAAAGTTGCAGCGATAACAGCCAGATATCTGGAGAAAACAACTGGAGCTGCTACCATTGACCAGCAAATTAAATCTGAACATACAAGATCTTCTCTTGGAGACAAGAGCAAGCGTCAAGTTGTAGGTAATTCTACTGCCACACCTGTGACACATGAGCGAAGACACGAAAAACTTGTCAGAGCTATCATTGCAACACTATTTTTGGAAAACGGTTTTGCAGACATCTGGACAAAAGACATATTGATCACCAACACCAAACGGCTGGTCGGACTAACACTGCAGGGGCTCACTTTGAGAGAAGACTACAACCCGAACAAGGAGGAACTCAGGAAGATCTATGAGAAGCTCCTGAAGGACCTGAAAAAGACATATAGTAGCAAATACAAGCTCAGGTCTGCGATGTTGTCAAAAACGTTCATGGTGGAAACACTCATCACCGGATATTTGCAGATGCACATCAGAGACCACTGTGCTAAGGTTGAGGAAAAGGAACCTCAATGGAAACAGTTTGGTGAAGAAGTCCAAGCCAATGAAAACACTGAAGATACAAGAGACAAGAGCAAGTGTCAAGCTGTAGGTAGTTCTACTTCTGCCACATCTGTGACACATGAGCGAAGACACGAAAAACTTGTCACAACTATCATTGCGAAACTGTTTAAGAAGAACAGTGTTGCAGACGTCTGGACAGAGGACACCTTGATCACCGCCACCAAACGGCTGGTGGAACAAACACTGCAGGGACTCACTTTGAGAGAAGATTACAACCCGGACAAGAAGGAAATCAGGAAGATCTCTAAGATTCTCATGGAGAGCCTGAAAAAGACATATGGTGGCAAATTCAAGCTCAGGTCTGCGATCCTGTCAGAAATGCCCAAAGTGGAAGCACTCATCGCCAGACGTTTGCAGCTGCACCTCACAGAGCACTGTGCTGGGGTTGAGGAGGTACCTCTGTGGAAACAGTTCGTCCAAAGAATCGTGCCTTAATTTGTCACTCAGTCGCCCTGATCATGTGTGTGTATCTATCTATCTATCTATCTATCTATCTATCTATCTATCTATCTATCTATCTATCTATCTATCTATCTATCAAGAAATGATTAGCTACAGAGACACAGCAAGAAAGGAGCAACCTTTCCACATAATCTGTCAGTCCGTCCATCCGTCCGTCCGTCCGTCCGTCCGTCCGTGTTGCCTGTCCACTGTCAGAAGTTTACATAGGGCCACACAAGTTCTGGCTATAGCCTTGTCAAAAACAAAGCCACAGCTAGAACTGAACTTCCCTATGGGTTTTCTCCGGGTGCTCCGGTTCCCCCACTGTCCCACGTTTAAAAAAAAAAAAAATCAATCAATCAAAAATCAAAACCTTTCTACATATTTGACATATCATCATTGCCATTTGTGCAGATTTTTAAACCCATGTGCAAAATGTCCACAAATCCAGCTGTAAGCTGCATCTGTACAACCTGTAATATCTGTCTGTCTGTCTGTCTGTCTGTCTGTCTGTCTGTCTGTCTGTCTGTCTGTCTGTCCGTCCGTCCGTCCGTCCGTCCGTCCGTCCGTCCGTCCGTCCGTGTTGCCTGTCCACTGTCAGAAGTTTACATAGGGCCACACAAGTTCTGGCTATAGCCTTGTCAAAAACAAAGCCACAGCTAGAACTGAACTTCCCTATGGGTTTTCTCCGGGTGCTCCGGTTCCCCCACTGTCAAACCGTTTAAAAAAAAAAAAATCAATCAATCAAAAATCAAAACCTTTCTACATATTTGACATATCATCATTGCCATTTGTGCAGATTTTTAAACCCATGTGCAAAATGTCCACAAATCCAGCTGTAAGCTGCATCTGTACAATTAAGCATTATACAACAAAGTTCCGACCAAGCAATCTGATTGGTCAATAAGACATTTAGAACGTGCTCAAATGAGCATTACAGCACGGCTGACTCATCACTAAAAATATTACTGCGCCATGTCATATAATATTACCCGACGCTATAACCTAAACATGCGCAGTTTGCAGTTGTAGAAGCTACATCTGTGAAAGGAAAAAAACGGCATCTTTATTATAACTTGGGCGATCATTTGTGCAGTGTTGATTTAGTTCAGGAAAGTCCAAGACCGCGTTAAAACATGAGAGGGTGTGCTTTAACGTCATTTGAGCGCGACGGTGATGCGGTCAGGACCGAGGCGCTTATAGAGAATGTGAAGTTACGTCACGCCGTTGGAAGTTGGCCGCCATCTTTGGAGGATTGCGGATGTAAACACTTGCTCGCCCCCCCCTGAAAAAAGTTCCCAAAGTCGCTTAAAAGTAATCATGGTGGGACAGTACTGCTGCATAAAAAATGCCACAGTAGTATATGCACTAATATGAAAAATGAGAAAGTTCACGATGTCTGGATAAGTCAGTAGAGGGAGTAAATCTGGGTCTTAATAAGCAACATGGATTTGAACCGTCTTGACTTTCCGAAATCAACACTGCACAAAATCGCCTGCTTTGTCAAGTAGTTTTCCTGTTTACCTTTGTTTCTTGTTAAATTTGAATTTATCATGATACATTCCTCCTTTGTTTCCCTTCCTCTTCTCTGTTTCTTTTTTCTTTTCTTTTTTTGTCCGTCTTCCTCATCTCTTTTTCTTTCTCTTTTACTTCTTGCTCATTTTCCTCCGTTTCCCCCACTCTGTTTACGTTTGCGTTCCTCCAAAGATGGCGCCGGCGTCCCACAACGCCGAAGCAGCGTGACGTCAGCTTCACATTCTCTATTGCGCCGAGGTCCGCAAGCATCACCGAAGTGCTCAAATGACGTTAAAGCACATCCTCGGGGGTAATATTGCGATTATACCAACATAATAAAGCGTATAATTAAATATATATGCATGTTGATGGACGTTTTGCCGTCTAAATTTAAAGTTTTTTGCGAGAGCGCTTCCCGTTTCCATGGAAATACATGGGGTCTGACTAATACCTGAAACACAACCAGTCACGTCAGTAGATTCCTATGTGTAATGGAACGTAGTTCACCACTACAGGAAATAGTCCAAATCTTAGTAACGACCTAGCAACAGAAATGATTTTCTAGTCCCAGTTGTGTGAACTCTGAGCTGACGTTCATGTTTTAACGCGGTCTTGGACTTTCCTGAACTAAATCAACACTGCACAAATGATCGCCCAAGTTATAACAAAGATGCCGTTTTTTTCCTTTCACAGACCGCAAACTGTGCATGTTTAATGAGGTTATAGCGCCGTGCCGCCGCCGACACCGCGATCACAACTCGTGTCTCTCCGACTTTGTACACACATGAGGGAGAAAAATCCTCTCGGCTGTAACGGGGAGGTTTACAATATTAAAAACAATTGTAATTGTTGTATGTGACTTTGGCAGCTGACAGTAACACCCTACAGGAGGTCAATGTAGTTTGTGATTTTATTTTCACGAGTAATAAATGACGTTTCAAATCCATGTTGCCATGGAGATGTATTAAACAACATGACATGGCGCAGTAATATTTTTAGTGATGAGTCAGCCGTGCTGTAATGCTCATTTGAGCACGTTCTAAATGTCTTATTGACCAATCAGATTGCTTGGTCGGAACTACTTGTTGTATAACCTGTAATCCAGGCATGTCAAACTGAGTTTGGGTCTGGGGCCGGATCAAGACCTTCTGATCTCATGTGGGCCGGACCAGTAAAATAATGGCAATATGTCGACTCCAAATCTTTAGCTTTGTTTTTTAGTACTATGCTTTATCATCAAGCCTACATTTGTAACCTACATGTTATGATTACGGATCACAAGGGATCTATTCTAACAACACATTTATTCACAAACAATGGAATTGATCAAAATAAAATGATTGGTTTATTAAATACAGCTGAGTAAACCACTGAATCAACTCACCACACTAAACAAAGTGGGAGCTATGAAGAAATTATTTTTGCCTTAATTGACATACTTTGAAAATGCATATTTATCAAAAAACAAAACAGACCAATAAGGCTGGACCTATTGAGGCAAAAGTTACAGCAGTGCAAACAAACAACTTTGTAGGCTGGACCTACAGTGGCTGAGAATTATAGGCTATACAACTTCAACATTGTATTTTAATATGAAACCATATTCATCTTATTTTCAATTTGTGGTCTATTCATGTGTGCAAACAAAATCCACCCTTTTCCCCCTTCTCCCTCCCTCACTGCACTCCTGCAGTGCTGCTGCTGGCTCCAACCTGGCATCTTTTTTCCTTCACGAGTGCATCAATATCCTGAGTAGCAGCACATTTAACAATAGGTGCGTTTCCATCAGCTGTTTAGATGCGCATCTAGTTGTATCGCATCGTAAAATGATGATGGAAACGCCGTGATTCAAATTCAAATACATTGATTAGCACAATCTGAAATACGCTCGCTATGGCCGGGTTTTGGTTGATTGGAATGGGATGGAAACAGCTGTATGCGAATTAAGTGTGACGTAGCGCACTTTCACCCCGTCGTCTGCTCCGTGTTTGCAGTTCATTCACAAGACAACATCAGGGTTTCCGCACCGCCACGGCAAAATAACAGTCCCCACACACCTTACTGCACAGTTCTTCATAGTTCCTCCTCAGTAAAAACTAAACTTATCAACCAGCGCATCCAGCGTTTATCATCTGTACCGGCCGCGACTCTCTCTCCCTCTCTCTCTCTCTCTCTCTCTCTCTCTCTCTCTCTCTCTCTCTCTCTCTCTAATCGCGCTAATGTGCTCAAATCAGACCGCAAGTTTGGATTTAAGTTCGTCCACTGGGCTGCCCTCTAGCAGCTGGAGGGAGTATTCGGGCTTTGGCGTATTTCTTTTTAAAAAATCTTTTGATAGAAATGAGCTAGAGACTTGCTTTTTTTTTTTTTTTTTTTTTTTTTGACATACTCAGAAATTTATACCGGGCCGGATGAAATCATCCGGCTTCTTCGGATAGGCCCGCGGGCCGTATGTTTGACATGCCTGCTGTAATCAATCAATCAATCAATCAATCAATCAATCAATCAATCAATCAATCAATCAATCAATCAATCAATCAATCAATCAATCAATCAATCAATCAATCAATCAATCAATCAATCTATCTATCTATCTATCTATCTATCTATCTATCTATCTATCTATCTATCTATCTATCTATCTATCAAGAAATGATTAGCTAGAGACACACAGCAAGAAAGGAGCAACCTTTCCATATTTTTCCATTTATCTGTCTGTCTGTCCGTCCGTCCGTGTTGAAAAAAAAATCAATCAATCAAAAGTCTATCTGTCAATAAAAAAAAGAAAATGAATCATATTTTTTTAACGAATTACTGTAATTAATTTATTCTAAAATTAATATTACTGTAATATACAGTATGTGTCTGTAAATGGATCTATTGATCAAGCAGTTACTTTTTTTTTCCTTTATTGCAAAATACAATACAAATAAGCATATTCAAATGCAATTACAAAAGTTGTTGCTTTCAGAACTGAGCGTAGCATTTCTTACATTAAAAAAAGGATATGAACAGAACAGAAAGTAAAGTAATAGAAAAGAAAGAAGAAAAAAACATCTCATGGGATCAAACAAGAGTAAAGGTTGATAAACTGTCATTCAGTAATTGAGCTTTCTTTGATTTAATAAGTTTTAAAGGACAATTCTGGGCAAATTGAGAGAATAAATGAGGAAACACTGTCACAAGCCCTAATTTTGCCATGTTTTTAGGAATAAAATGTTGTATAAATCTGTGAATGATCTATCAACAATCCCCTCTGTAAAAACCTTCAGAATAAAACTGGATGGTTTGGTTTCTGTAAGTGCTGCTGAAGTGCAGATTTTGCACCTAGAGTCTGAGAAAGACTTAATGTAAAATTCCATAGATTCTTAATGTAAATCATACTTTTACAAACTGGTTGTGGACACGGAGGAGATGACCATTTTTGGAGCCTACATTGTTGTTCAGCAGAGAGAGCTTTATAATGGTACCTGACATGACAGGGATCAGATACTGAGCACAGCACCGTACGTCACAGTAGCATGTTCACTTTTGGTGAATTTAGGAGAAATCTACCAACAAAAGACTCAACTCAACTTTATTTATGAAGCGCTTTAAGAGCAGCCTCAGCTGGAACAAAGTGCTGTACATCAGTGAAAATACAACACAAAAACAGTAAAAACATAAGAAATTAAAAACAATATAAACAGTAAAAAACAATGATGATGTTAAAGCAGAAGTAAGTGGTCCGGTCGTTTTCGCTAATGCTGCGTTCCAGGCAGGCTTTTGAAATCGTAAATTACAGCTTCAAGTCACAACTTACGACTTTGTAGCGTTCCAGGCAACCCACTCGTGTTTCTCCGACCTGTTTTACCGGTGAAAGTCACTATAACAGCCACTCGTAACTTCCGACCGGTGAACTCGTACCAGATCGAACTGGTACCAACGGTCGGGGTTTTTGAAGCACCATAACAGTCCTCGTCCCTACGTCGCCACATTCACGGCGTTCCTTGGCTGCACACACAGCCCTGCATGCCGTTCTCTCTCCTCATTGGATAAAAACTGTAGGATACGATAAATGTTTTCTCCTCGGCTCAGAGCAGAGCAGAGTGACTGACAGACCCGTGTTTTGGTCCAAACACTCTATGTAAGTGATTGCTGTCGGAAGATATAACTATTTAAGACTTATATTAACACAAATATATCACTTACTTCTGCTTTAAAACAATAACACTAAAACAACACAGAGTCTCATGCTGGATTGAAAGCCAAAGAATAAAAATGGGTTATAAGTTAAAAAAGAGAGAGAGACTAAATGAAGTAAAATTACCACCTTAATGTGGATTTTCTATCATTCTGTTTGACTTTTATGATGTTAAGGAAGAAAAATATCCCAAAATCTCAAAATTGATCAGTGCATTTTGCCTGCAGGGTGTCTCCTGATGATACTTTTATTTGAGTGCAGGGGATTTAAAGTGGTCACTGTCTGGTCCTGTGAAACAGCTGGACAGTAAACGCTCTGCTGTTGCAGTGTGTGAAGCACTGGCAGGACTAACAACAACCAAACACCACACCGACAGGCCTCACAGAACCTAATCCCTGTCCCCCTTTGTCACCACAGTGCTCAGTCAAAGAGTGTCATGTTCAGTTGACCCAGGCCAAGCATAGGTGTGTGTGTGTGTGTGTGTGTGTGTGTGTGTGTGTGTCCTGGCTGCGAACTGTGTAACAGGCTGGCTGCAGGTAATGGAAAGACACATTATGTGTGAGGTGGAAACCGAAGCCTGCGTGACAGACAGACAAGAGGGAGGGAGGGAGGGAGGGATTGTGACACCTTAGATTCACATGTCCAGGTAATTCTCCTGACCACGTTTGAGTGACAGCGGCGCGGTGATGAATTAGTAATGCACGGCTGACACCATTTCCAAATACTCCACGTTACTCAAAGTCTCGCCCTGAAAACACAGAGACTCTGAAGTGCAGAGTAAATATGGATTGTGCAAAGGCAACTGACATTTTAATCTCCTCCTCCGTCTTAAATCAAACATCAAATAATCTTATCTAATCATGTGTTGTTGTAAATTCAAAGGATTTGAAATTGGAACATTTGATTCCTGTCTTGGTCTTGTGGTCAACATCTTTACACCCGAGGATTCTGGCGTTGAGATTAAATATCAGCCACACTGTAAACAGGGTGTGTCTCCCTCAGAAACACAGAAACAAGCTGTACCACATACCTGATGTAATGATTATACAAAAAAACACAACTTCATCTACACAGACAGACTGTCACGCTGTTTAAATGTCTCACAGACGGGAGATTTGCTCTCTTTTCTCCTCGCACAAAACGCATTCTTGTAAAATGAGAGGACTCCCCCCCCGCTCCAGTGGCTGAGAGACCCAGTTGGACTGGTTTGTGTTGAATGGGTCTGAGACGACCAACACTCAGATTTCACAACAGGGAAATCACCACAGAAACGTCGGATCGGGAGCAACGGCCTCGGAAGGAATCAATAAAGCAAAGAAAAGGAGCGAATGCAGGATGAGCAGGGTCGTCACGAAATGACTACAAAGGGACGCAAGACAAGTACAGGCTGTTCACTCTGAGAGATCAAGACGAACACAGGAGACACACAACAGGAACGCAATCAGATACAAACAACGTCAATCAGACACAAGAAGATTAGAAAAAATACAGAAGGTGTTGCAGCCATGTTGTTAGCTGTCTCTTTGGTGTCATGCTCTTATTGTGGAGGTTTTCTGGCTCCTGTTCATGGCAAAATATCTAACATCGCTGACTGATTTATCATTTCTTATCACAATAAAAGTTTGTTCTCTAGCATTCAACCTGACACATAATGAATAAACAATGCAACTATCAAAAAGACTAGTCATCTTATTGAATGGAATAGTGATTATGATATGTGCAAATGTGAAAATAGAATACAATCAATTTAATTCAATTCAAAATTAAATAGTCCTGGGGCAAAACTGTACCCCCCGCCATTCAAAAGTCTATGAACCTGGGGCAGTTGTTGAGCTCAGTTGGTAGAGAACCTGCCCCATGTGTTGAGGCTATAGTCCTCACTGCGGGCAACCCCGGTTCAAATCCCGCGTTGAGCGGCCATATCCTGTGTGTCACCCCCCGCCTCCCACTTCCATTTCTCTCTCTCAACTGTCTTGTCCATTAAAGGCAAAAAAGCCCCCAAAAATATACTTAAAAAAAAAAAAGAGTCTATGAACCTTCCTGTCAAATCCAGCAGTGAGACCGAGTAGAAGCCAAGTCATTTCCACCTAAAAGGTAAAAGAAGAGATCTTTACTAAAGGAACATTCTTCACTTTACTGCATGTCTCAACTGTGTGATGTTTTACATGATATATGCACCTATATGCAAGCCCTTGTTTCCAGAAAATGCCTCTGTGAAGCTCATCTGGGGAGAAACACCTCCGTTGGCATCTCCAGGTTCCCCATGTACCAGAAGATCCAGAACACCAGGCTGAAGAAAATGATAAGAGGCCCCGACAAGACCAGGAAATCCCAGAAGCTGTAGGGGGCGAAGATTCCTATGAGGAAGATGATGAGGCCCACTACGTCCAACAAGATGGCGATGGAGAAGAACAGCGGGTAGCGTCCGATATAGGTGGTGAAATCCATGACCAAAGGAGTCTGAGTTTAAGCAACTCTTGACGGCTCTAACGCTTATCACCGGGATGGAAAAATAGAAATCAGAAAGGCTTCCTCCCTCCTGACCTGCCTGAGAGTCTGAGCACTCTGGTGAGAAGGAAGAGTTTAAACACTCGGGTCACATTCCTTCCTCTATCTACATCTCATGACTCTGACTGACGGAGGAGAAATATGTTTCCTTAATGATGACAAGAGATTGTGCGGCTCATGTCGCTGGATGTGGCTTCATTTCAGAAACGTATTACCTGCACAGATCCAGGTCTTATCTCTGCCACGCAGGTGCGTTTGAGAAAAGCTGGAAATATCGGCCTCCCAGTTTGGTCATGAATATTTTCATCTCGCATGATTTGGAGTATTAGCCTAACAGGAAAACCCCTGGACTGCTGTTTATAGCCTTCAAAAAAGTGATGATGAGAGAAAGATCTGTTTTGTGTATGAGAGTTACTACGCAAACTGAGGGTGAACACAGACAAGGAAGAGAAGATAAAAAAAACAACCTGTTCCTTGTGCAACTCTAAGCCGGGGCGTTGCTGTGTTGCTATCCGGCATCAAACAGATGTGTCGCCTGGATGCACAAACACACTCCACCACCACCAACAACATATAATTATATGTAAACTTTATTGCCAAGAAAAATAATTTACATCTGTGACAAAAAAAACAACTGCACATAAAAAATAGAAATATGCTCTGTACAAGTTAAAGACAGCTTCTTCCTCTGTGCACAGCCCTTGTGTTTACTGCGGTGCAGGGCTTTTCCCTGATTAAGAAACTGTCTAGACTATTATTTAAAAAAAAAAGTGACTTTAGTTCATGAGCTCAAGGTTTTCAGTCTTTTTTTTTGTTTTGAAAGCAGCACACGGAGGGAGTCTGTCCTTCAACAGCAGGAAAGCCAGATGCCACCTGTGAAAAAAAAGAAAGAGAGAGAAATCAAATAAAAAAGACATTAAAGTAATGATGAAAATGAATGCGAAGGGAGGAGAGATGCTCAATTATCTGGGAGACGAGAGGGGAGATGTAATTGCATTTAGCCTCCCTGTGTCTGATTGAAAAGTGGCCTTTGCTTCAGAGATGTTTGGGGTGGATGGGGATATCTGTCTGCTAGAGTGACTCTGATAAGACATGAAACATGATAAATAAGATAATGGGACAAAATGATTTGGGAAAATAACCGGCGCCTTTGGAATTTTAATAATATTAATAGCAAACATTTAAGGACATGTCTTTTCTGTGATAATGGAGCACAGATATGCAGGGGTAATAGAGGAAGTGTCCTCTAGGAGCCAAAACGCATGCAAAAGTGTCCCCTGAGAAGCCAACACACGTGCTAAAGTGCCCTCATGGGGGCCAAAATGTGTGCTAAAGTGCCCTCTATGAGCCAAAACGTGTGCTTAAATGCCCTCTTAGGAGCCAAAACATGTGCTAAAGTGCCCTCTTAGGAGCCACAATGTGTGCTAAAGTGCCCTAGGAGCCAAAACGTGTTCTAAAGTGCCCTCTAGGAGCCAAAACGTGTGCTAAAGTGCCCTCTTAGGAGCTAAAACATGTGCTAAAGTGCCCTCATGGCAGCCAAAATGTGTGCTAAAGTGCCCTAGGAGCCAAAACATGTGCTAAAGTGCCCTCTAGGAGTCAAAATGTGTGCTAAAGTGCCCTCATGGCAGCCAAAATGTGTGCTAAAGTGCCCTAGGAGCCAAACGTGTGCTAAAGTGCTCTCTTAGGAGCCAAAACGTGTGCTAAAGTGTCCTCTAGGAGCCAAAACGTGTGCTAAAGTGCCCTCATGGCAGCCAAAATGTGTGCTAAAGTGCCCTCTAGGAGCCAAAACGTGTGCTAAAGTGACTTCTAGGAGTCAAAACGTGTGCTAAAGTGCCCTCTAGGAGCCAAAACATATGCTTAAGTGCCCTCTAGGAGCCAAAACGTGTGCTAAAGTGACTTCTAGGAGTCAAAACGTGTGCTAAAGTGCCCTCTTCAGTTGAGGACGGGTTATATGTGCCCTTTTTTTTTTCGTTTTCGCCCCTGCCCTTCAAAAAGTCTGTGTGCGCCACTGGAGATGTGCCCAGTGATTTTAGGGATGTCATGATTACTGTCTTATTATGATTATCATGATTATTGTGCACTGATTAATTTCACCACACTATGTAAAATGTATATAAATACTATGTGTAAAATCAAACAGATTTTGCATTGCTAATTATATTTTACACTATACAGTACAATATTTTTGAAGGCATTTCCTCTTATATTTGCTACTACAGTCGTCAACTTGATACGTTTGTTTGGAAGGTCTTTGTCTGCCAAACTTAAACCACTCGGGCACTTCTCTGTTCTGCAACTCACACTGAACGAAAACAAAGTTACACAAGTGATAACACGCAGTTGTTGTGTAATGTGTTTTTCGTTCTGTACTGAGAAATCTTTATGATTAATTAACCATGGCATTTCATGCTGCGGTAATTCATAAAGTAACTGTGACAAGACAACCCTACTCAGGATGAAAAATAAAGATAAGTCACTTTATGATCTGTATTCTCACCAACTCCTGTCTGCCCATGGTCCAATCTGTAAGGCTGCAGCTAATGACTCTCCTCTCAGTTTTCTCATTTAATATTAAATTTAGTGTTTTGTGCAGTTGATTCATTTTCTTTCAACTGACTGAACAATTGCTCAGTCATTTCAGGTTTGATCATCTGCAAATAGCCTATTAAAGAGGACAGGTGAACATTTGGGAACTTAGAATACTTACGTGTACACATGATATATACTTATATAGGTCTATTATGTACTGTAGTTAGGATGTGTAGTTGCACACCGAAGAGCAGATAAAAGGAGTGGGAAATTAAAATAAGTATTGTACCTCTTCCCACTTCCTTTTTCGAACAATGTACGGTGTTTTGTTATGTCTTAGCTCTTTATTTTAATGCTTTAAATTCTCTTTTTTTTCTATCTATTGTATGTACAATAGTTACATACAATTTCTTTCTTTTTATTTTTATACATGTTCGAAAATAAAATACATTCATTCATTCATTCAGAATAAGAACTGACAAGGAACTGGCAAAGAGCATCATAACAAAACACTGTTGTAAATCGTTTTGCAATCACATTTATAAAAAAAATAATTCCAGCTTTCTCCACAATAAGGTTTTGTGATTTACTGTAAAAACAGTAAAGGCTGGCAGGCTGAGAATGAAACCAAGACAGTTCCTCTCCTGACCACTAGAGTGAGTCTCCAACAGTGAGTCAGTCTCCATAGACTCCCATGTTAAAATGACCTTTAACTTAAAGGGACAACGAGGAGTTTTGGAGAAGCAAAGTGTTTTCACGCTGCCTCCGCGCGCACCGTAGAATTCCTCCACCGGCGCAAGACGGATTTATGTTTTCATTCATCAAGGATTAAAGTCAGAGGTTCAAAGAGGTTCAGTTACCGTCGTAGTTCCGACCATAACGCCGCAACCACAGATCGTTCCGTTATTCTCATTTACACATGTCTGCGAAACATAAATGTCTCCTTTAAAATAAGTGCTGGTCTTTGCTCGACCAGCATTTCCGCCACCACTAATAATAACAAAATAATGATAGAGACAAAACGATATATTGATCGAAAATGGAGCCATTAACAAGTGCGGGTAGCGTAGATTCATCCACATTAACGTGAGACTGTTTTATAACCGAATAGAAACTCCTCGTTGGCCCTTTAACAGAAGAAATAAACATGTTTACAGCCTGGAACAGAAACAGTTCATTTCCTCCTTCGTGACAACTGCTATAAAGGCCACTTGTCTAAAGTAGGACATTTACAACTGTGTTGACACAGAAAGAAAGAAACTATATTTATACTGTGCACCTAGAGACAGAAGTCTAGGTGCACCAGCCATTTAGGTTTATGTAGGTGCAGCAGCGCAAAGTGCACAGTGACACATAGACTCAGCCTGCTACACCTCTGGTCTGTACACCCAGGGCCGTTGTATAGGGGAGAACGGTGAGGATAATTCTAGGGGCCCAGCGCCCAGTAGGGCCCACAAAAAACCTCAGTAGTCTAATCTTTGTATGACTGAATTATTCTGCATAAGACCCTGACTAAAGGCCCATATGGCCTGCATATGGATACGGATGGAGCAGTGACGGTAACAACGTTTGAAAAGGACGCATACACTTCCGTCCGTACGTGGAGCATAAATGAGCCTTAAAGGGATAGTTTACCCAAAATTCAAATTGCGCTCATTATCTACTCACCCTCGTCGACTAAGGGCTGGGAGAAGTTTCAGAGTCCTCTGTGGCTTCTCTGAGTTACAGAGAGTCTTGGCGTAACAGTGCATGTCCATGTAACGGTTGCAAATGGATACCACTTTTCTTCATAACAAAAAGACAAACCAAAAAATATCCAAATACCTCCATGCTGCTCGTATGTAATGCCTGTCTTGTATTGAAGCCCTGAAATGCGAAATTGTTCGGAAAAAATTAAATAAGTCTATATTTCAAGCTTGTTTTGTAGCAGAAGCTCCTCTTCCCAGTTTGTCCAATTTGGACGAACCGGGAAGAGGACGGACTCTGGTTCGTCCAAATTACAAATCCAAAGTGTCTTTTTGTTATGAAGAAAAGTGGTATCCATTTGCAACCGTTATATGGACATACACTGTTATATGGACATACCCCCTGTAACTCAGAGAAGCCACAGAGGACTCTGAAACCTCTCCCAGCCCTTAGTCGACATGAGGGTGAGTAGATAAGGACTGCAATTTGAATTTTGGGTGAACTGTCCCTTTAATACTCATAGTAATGCTGCATTAGCATCAAAACAAAGTAGGCCAAATAAAAAACGATAATACATACGCAGTCTAAGACAAAAAGTGGAAAAGTCAGGGGCCCACTTTAGTATTATTTCAGGGCCCCCAGAATTCCTAGCAACGGCCCTGTGTACACCTGATCCAGCTCTGTGAAAGAAAAGAAGCTCCTTCAGGTAATCATATGGGTGTCAGTGAGGACAGGGAGCCTAGCTTAGCACAAAGACTGACCACTGTCCATACATGTCTAACACCATGCTCAACACCTCTAGCCTCTCTGGTTTGGCTACCACATGGTATCTTAAGTTTTAAATCCGTGCAGTGTCTCTTGTGAACAGTCAGTCGTGGAGAGAAAGAAATTATTTCTGCATTAACATCAGAGCTCTTGATGTGCACATTGTATCAAACGTCTTCCCTGAGGTTTGAGCTAAAATAGAACTGAAACACTAATGAATTCATGATTACCTGCTCCCAGCTGGGAGCAGTCACCACAGAACATGAAAACAAGCAGGCAAGGCAAACATCTCTTGGTCCGGATGCAAATCTAATGTTACACAACAGCTAACCACCATCTTTCTTGTTCTATAAATCTGAGCGCTTCGCTGTTCAAACGCTTATCTGTGCCACCGTTGAATCTGATAAACATTTATGACTCATAATTGATACAGGCAGGCGCATGGCTGCTACAATGGCAGTGTTGTCTTTAGGTGGAGGCCTGTGTAGGCTGTAGGTAAGTCCAGCAGTAAAAAGCCATAAAGCTGCTCTGCGTCACCGCTGGAGAAATACAGAGGCCCAGTTTCCTCAATATGACTCCACCCTCTTACATTGTTTTTAACGAGCAAAAACAGCCCGTGAAACATTAGTGTCCCAATTCTAACAACACGGCCCCTCTTCAACCGGTCCTGCTCACACTGGTTCACTGGCCTAACTATATGTAAAAACATAAAATTATTGATTTTTGACTGTGAGTAAACCAAAGTCCTTAAGTATACATTCCTTGGACAGAAAGAATACAGTTTATGAGGATTAGTTTATAAAACTACTGTTTAAAATGAGAATGTATAACTAAATACAATATTGGCAATATCCTTTAAAATAGGCTAATATATCTTTTTTTATACAAATTTATTTTGGAAAACTGGATTACACACAAATATGATATGTCAGCCCAAGCTTAATGACTGATTGATTAGTCAACTGACAGAATCTTTAAAGGTCCAGTGTGTAATAATTGACAAGGTTTATTGGCAAAATCTGAATATTCATGAATATATTTGTATAATATATAATAAGTGTATAATCTGTTGCTCTCTGCACCAACCCACCCCTTTTTTTCCCCTGCCCTCTCATATGAACCAGTCTGCCATCCAGTCCTCCCATTAAGCTGGCCTGCTCTCCCTGCCTCCCTTGTCTACCAGTATCTTCCTCCTTCAGCTGTTGTTAACATTTCTATGTTTCTCAAATTCTCTATTGTAAATTGTTTTCTTGTCTGTAACAACATCTATGTCCCGTCTGTCCGTCCTGGGTGAGGGATCCTCCTCTGTTGCTCACCCTGAGGTTTCTCCTGGTTTTCCCTGTTAAAGGGTTTTCTATGGAGTTTTTCCTCAGTGGATGTGAGGGTCTAAGGACAGAGGATGTTGTTATGATGCCATGTGAAGCCCTTTGAGACAAACTGTTTGTAAAAAACGGGCTATACAAATAAAATTGCCTTGCCTTGCCTAATCACTACAAAACAAAACATTTGAAGAAACTAAATCCACTTCCTACCTTTGGTGTATGTTATTGAATGTGGTCTTGTTTGGAGCATTTGACAGTTTAACGGCCAAATGATTCATGAATTAGTCAAACAATCAGCAGTTTAATCAATAATGGCAATAACTGTTAGCTGCGGCAATAATTAGGACACATCAAGTGTGTTGTGACCTAAACTTGTGTTAAAATGGGATGGTTCCTGTGCTCAGGAGTGGTATGTCCAGTGTTAAGACCACAAACAAAATGCAACATGACCTGAATCCTGTCGGTGCTGGCTCCCCCTCTCACCCCTCCCTCTGCCTCTTTGTCTCAGTTAAGTTACAGTAAAGGACCGGCCTCATTGTTCTCTACTGTGTTTGTTCTTTTGGCCACGCCATTTCACACAATTCCATATCTCAAGATCATTAGCCAGGTTAGATAATATAGGAATCAGGCTGGGGACCATTAAAGTTAACTATGTGGAACTAGTGGATGGAGGGAATGTGCATGAAGCAGACTTTATGATCCCTGCCTCTGATGGCAGAGTGATGGGCCTGGTCGTACCTGCACCTATACCCCACCGCACTCCATTCCACCGGATCAATAAGCACTGCTGAGTTCCATTAAAATGCAATTGCGCCTTTTGGCCCCAAAGGCTGTCTGGCTTGCCACCCAGTTACAAGCAAACTGACGGCTAAAATAATGCCGAGCTGTGAAGGTGAGCTGAAACGGTCAGGCTCATTAATTAACAGCTGCCACGGGCCACTGAAGATCTTTTCACAGCAGCCGGGGAAAGGGGGAAAAAATTAATTATTATTACAGATATTCATGAGCAGAGTGAACTGGCAGGGTCCTTGGAGGGGGGGGGGGATCAGCCAGCACTCGTGTGAGGGCACCCATTCCTCAAGATCTGGCTCCACTGTGGGTGTCATCTGATCTCTGACAATAATGTGAGAAATTTCATAATTATGGTTGGGGTGAGAGCCTGGGGAAGGAAGAGGAGGAGGATGAGGGGCTGCCATGCCAACGTGCATTACAACAACAAAAAAAAGATGCCGACGGTAATGATGAAAGAGCTACAGCTGTGGCAGTGAGCAGCTAATGACATGCAAAACAGCAGCAGACTGGCAGGAAAGGTCCAAACAGGAGGGGGGAATGCACTGAATATTTATGTCTTTCAATTATGACTGTTTGTGTTATCTGGGGGTGTAACAGGTGACAGTGTCAAGAGACTGGGTGTGTTTGGGGACATGGGCCCTCAAAGCCTCAGCAGCAGTGAGTAAGTTACAGTAGTGTGATGGAGGAGGAGGAGGATGGTGAGTGAGGATTAGTGCACCTGTTTTTCTTTTCTTTTTGATTGTCTTTGTATGTTTTTGTTGTTTCCACTTGTCTTATATTGGCATCACTTAAAGGGATAGTTCACCCAAAATTCAAATTTCACTCATTATCTACTCACCCTCGACTAAGAGCTGGGAGAATTTTCAGAGTCCTCTGTGCCTTCCCTGAGTTACAGCGGGGCTCTGTGCAGCAGTGCATGTCCATATGACGGTTGTGAACAGGGCTCACTTTCCTTGGTCCAAAAAGGCACACCAAAAAACATCCAAATACCTCCATACTGCTCCTCTGTAATGTCCCTCTTGTATTGAAGCCCCGACATGAGAAATTGTTCCGAAAAAAATTAAATAAGTCTATCCAAATCTTGTTCCTGGATGGACCAGGAAGAGCAGTGCTGGGAGCTTCCACTACAAACAAGCTTAAAATATAGACTTATTTAATTTTTTCAGGAAAAATTCTCATGTCTAGGCTTCGACACAAGAGGGACATTACAGACGAGCAGTATGGAGGTATTTGGATGTATTTTGGTGTGTCTTTTTGGATGAAGAAAAGTGAGCCCCGTTTGCAACCATCATATGGACATGCAGTGCTGCGCGGACCCCCCCGTAACTCAGAGAAGGCATGGAGGACTCTGACACTTCTCGCAGCCCTTAGTCGACATGAGGGTGAGTAGATAATGAGTGAAATTTGAATTTTGAGGGAACTGTCTCTTTAACTTTTGCCTTGTGTTAGCTTTCTGCTACCTTCTCTTGTGTTAGGGTTGGGTTTGACCCGAGTCTTAAAGCTCCAGTGTGTAAAATGAGGGGAAAACAGTGACATCTAGCATTCCGATTCTATTATTTATCTATCAAATAATTCTATTTTTTATTTATGCTCTCTGGTTGGCTGGATTTTCCATTCCGTACAAACATAGCGGCGCCAGATGGTGACACTCTAAGTTAGACTCTTGCTATATGTATATAAAAAACAAGAATTACAAAGCTATGAAAACTAAATGGATTTTATTTTATAGCGATTATACACTAATTGGTAGCAGGATATTCAGATTTTGCTAATTAACCTTGACCAAAATTAGCCTGCACACTGTCCCTTGAAAAAGAATGTTTGTTTCTCATCTCTTGGTTACGTTGCTAAGCTTTCTTATCCATGAAAAGGTTGGTTTTGCACTTTCAGTTTTAACTCTAATCTTTGCTTTGTTTTTTATCATTATAACCGGGTCAAACCACAAATGTCAGTATTTTAACAAATAGAATTTTGTGAAAAAAAAGTTTTATTTTGTTTAAATAAAGGTTCCTGACAAAGCCTTGATACAAATTTGTGTGGTAGGCTACTTTTATGCATTAAAATCCTAAAAAAAAAAAAAAACCCGGGTAAGTGGCGACTTGAACACAAGTGGAAGGTTGATGAATAAAAAAAGGAATACGCACCATGTCCTGTCAGAGCAGCCTCTCCGCCTTCTCCTCCGCTGCCCGCAGAGCCACGTCCGAGCTCCTCAGCACACCGAGCTCCACGTTCTTATCAGCTGGAGACGGACACTCGCCTCCTCCATCGAACCCTCTGTTGACGTGACCCGACCCGTCTTCCCAGGTGACCCGAAAGGGCGCAGCTCCGCGCACAGTCCCGTTCCACACCTCCTTCCCGTTCCCCATGCTCTCCTTCTCCTTCTTCTTCTCCCCCTTCTCCTTCATCTTCTGCTGCTGCTTCTCCTCCCCGGCTTCCAGGCGCTTCACTCCGCTCTTGGACAGCCTCTCGGACAGCTTCCTGGCCCAGTGCGTAAAGCTGATGTCCAGGGGTCCAGGCCGCTCCTCGCCGTACAGCTGCACGTTCCCGGTGTACCAGAGGATCCACCACACCAGGCTGAGGAAGATAATGAGCGAGCCCGTGTAGATGAGGAAATCCCCGTAGAAGCGACCGTCCAGGTTCAGGTTCCCGAAAATCCCGACCAACAGCACCACCAGGCCGGCGGCATCGAACAGCACCGCGATGAAGAACAACAGCGCACAGTTGCCCACGCAGCTGTGGGCCATGTCCTACCGGAGCAGAGCCCAGAGCCCGAGTAGCGGCACCGAGCGGCTTCTCCTGTTTTTCAGGACGCACATTTCCCCCAAAGTCGCACCTGTGCGGCGTTCACCTGTGAACAGGCCCCGCCCACTGTCCTCGCGTCATCCCCCCTCTGTATCCAGTGGGCTCCCAGGGGCCGCAGATGAATAGGGCTATGCTGCCTTCAAATGCACAACGATAATGTCAGATTTCAACGTTCTAGCGTCTCTCTGTGGCAGCGAAACCACCGGAGCTCCCTAATGGACTCGGGTTTCTCTGGCTTGAGCTGAAAACCTACAGAGATCATGGAAATATATTTTAGGGAGAAGTTTTCTGTTTTAGAAGGAAAAAAACAAAACAAAAAAAACCCTCTGTGTGAACAGGGCACAGTGATCCCTGTAGTGTAGGAGTTCCCTGGGTATATTGTGTTACCACCAACAAAACTTGAATCATGTGCAATGACAATAAAAATATTCTGTTCTATTCATGTTGTCGTGAGCTTAAAATTATAATCTCCATTTTTTTCAAAATTCTTTTTTTTGTATTGCCTATCATCCATTAGTGGTCTGTTAATTCCTGTGTGGTGTTATTTTTACATTTTCAACATTTTTGAAATACAAAGGTTCTATCAACCAAAACACAAGCAAGAACCTTATAATTCTACTCTAGTTGAGCTGATTACATATGACTGGTCAGTGAGTCTATAGTCCTGTCACAGATCGTAAAACTTAATGGACTTGTTTTTATTGTGGTGGTCAGTCTTGATGAATGAATCTATCAGAATCAATGTGGGACATGACCTCACTGTCCACATTGTAAGTACAGCCATGTATAAGTAGATAGAAGATTAGGGTGTGGTTAGAAGCAAAGCGGTCTAAGGCCCCCAGAAGAACTTGAAAGGTCCACACTGATACTATGTAGATTACACTGCAGTACAGGTGTCAGTGAGTGGATCCTGAAAGTTAAGAAAAGAGGAAAAACATGTTTGATGACAGCAAATAAAACTAAAGGTAAATTGTGGTGTGTCTGACTGTCCATGTCTGTCTGTCTCACTAACTGACCTGTCGGCTTAAAGGCTCCTCACTACAATTAATGAGAGTCATTTTATTTGCCATTTGTGGAAGGAGACCACATTGGAAAGGGATTTGCAAGAGTTCAAAACATGAACATTTAAGACAACAGACAACCAATAAACAAATAAATAAACAATCAATAAACAGATACAATAGACAGAATAAAAAAGGGCAATTTGCCCCCATGGATAGGCTAACTGTCACCTGGGAGAAGGACAGTACATGTATAAAAAATTCACGCTTTGTAAAGTGCTAAGTGTCTGCCACTAGTGTCTGCAGGAGCAGAATTTAACATGCAGAAAAAAAAAGAAAAAATTTGAATGTGCGATTTTTGTTTGTTCAGGTTACACACAGCACTAGGAAAAAAAACTGTTTGCATCCCTGGAGGAAGAGCTGTTATCGCACGATACCGTCACCTGACGGGCAGGGCCGTTGCTAGGAATTCTGGGCCGCCTGAAAGAATATCAAAGTGGGCCCCTGACTTTTCCATTTTTTTCTCAGACTACGTATGTATTATCATTTTACGTACAGTCAGATTGAGTCAGGTCAGGTGAGAACACTGCCGATAACACAATAATAGAAGTTTGATAAAATCTAGTTTGAAGTGAATTTGTTTAGTTTGTGCAGAAAAAAAAGCGGTTGAAGAGATTTTTTAACAATGATGCTGGTGTTCTCAGTTAAATTTTAGTTCCAACTCTGGACTATGACATTGACTATGGATTATACCAACCTTTACTCACAGTTACAGAAGTCCACACTTGAAAGTTACATCCCACCCTGAGTGTATCCACTGGAGAATTCAAAGACTCCACTGAGTGTGTATTATAACACTGATGGAGGTATCAAATCAAACCAGATGTTGTTGTTTTTATTACATACATTCTTCCTCCTTCCATCTCCAGTGTTTACAGCTGGGTTGGAGATGTGGGTGTGCGATGCCAGTGGCAGCTAATATAACTGCCAGCTCCAGCCTTGATAAAACCTGATAGAGTCAGTTCAGAGCTCTCTGAAGCAGCTCCAGCTCATTCACTGTCCTCAGATTTACTGCATTAGTCTGGAGATTGAACCCCTGACAATTTGTCCACACATGCAACGGATTATGTAAGAGCTGACCTGAAACCTAAACCAACAAAAGTAATTTTTACTGGAATAAACTGCTGTTCTTCATTTCGGGACTTTTTTTCTTCTTCTTAAGGGTCTTCATCATTTTTCAGGCCAGAGACCCCCTACTATATATATTGTATAAAATTGTGTTTTACATTTAACTGGGCCTAGTGCCATGACACTATTCAAATAATAGACAGGTTCTTATATTAAACATATACAGGTACTGTGGAGGAAAATGTTCGTTCAGCGTAGATCAAAACCTTATGAGTGTCTCTAAGTCACTCACTCATCACACCTTCTCGTCTAGGTCTTTGTTTCATTGATACAATTAGCTTTTCCTCTTACTCTTGTTAAGTTGTATGATAATTCCATCAGAACCTTGAGATGCAAATGCCTTTGTTTCCCATGCAACCCTCTGTGTACCACCCCCCCTCCCCCCCCCCCCCTTCCTTCAACTGTATATCTGTTCCCTTGCCCTTCATTCTGGGTCAGTCTATTGCCGCAGACATGCTCTGTGTCAGTAGGCTCACCGTTTTCCGGATTACTATTAAATTCACCACACCACAGCAAACTTTGGGATCTGAACTCGTGATTTTTCCACAACAAATGGTGCCGTGACCCGGATGGCAACATACTTCCAAGGAGACTCCTTCTTCCAGACCAAAGACAGACCAGTAACAGACAATCCAAATTCTAGAGGTAAAGGATCCTTTTGAAAACCTGATTATTGTTGCTGTGTGATGTTGGACGGTCTGTGGAGTTGGAATCCCAAAGAAGTTGACGCCATCCCAATTTAATGTAAGTCTGCTGTGTGGTCGTGAAAAGCAAGGTTTAAACTGTTTGGTATAGGGTGAGTAGAGGTTACTCCCTAAAATTTGATAAAGATTAGAGGTTGTTCCATATGGTTTGGGTTGGATGAGTCGATGCTTTCCCTGTTGAATGTCTAGGGATGTTTGAACTTCATTACCTCCAGACCTGGTTTTGAGGTTGCTTGCTTCTGCCTAGCCTTTAGAATTGACTCGCTCTCCTATTGGTGAAAACATTCCAGGGACGGGAATACTCACAAAATGCATGCTAAAATGTCTAAGTACCTGTGAATACTTAGGGAAACTCGAATTTCATTTCCTACAACACAAAGGGTTTGAGATTACTTGTTTCGACCTAGCCTTAGAATCTGACTTGCTCTTCTAGTGGTCAAACTATTCCTGGGAAAGAAAGACGAATTCCGGGTGGCCGAAGTGCAGCTGCAATGGAAAATAAAATGGGCCTATGTATATATTGTTTTGTGTTAATACTCCATATGTTAGTTAATCCCAGAATTCCCTTTTT
The DNA here is from genome assembly GCA_030347415.2 of Decapterus maruadsi. NCBI lineage: Eukaryota > Metazoa > Chordata > Actinopteri > Carangiformes > Carangidae > Decapterus > Decapterus maruadsi. Next base: position 21,370,179 of record CM064888.1, read on the forward strand.
GTTTTATTTGTTTGTACAGTACCTTTATCAATCCTTGTCTGATTAGCTTGTTGAAGGAATCAGAAAGTGTCGTGTTGTTCAAGGAATTGAAAAGCTATTGTTCATAGAAAGTATGGTTTAATTTTACCTTAGGATGGATCCTACACAATGGCACTTTTGTTCGAACCCGATTAAAAAAACTTGAAAGATAGACTAAACTCTCAGATAGAATAAATACTTCTTTTCTCTCAAACTTCGGAGAGATGTAAGACGTCGCCATCCAGAATCTCAATAAGCTTCACTTACGATCACAACAAGAAGCTGGAAACTCAATTGGCGAGAAGAAAAGTTTTTTTTTTTTGTTTCTTTTGTTTGTTTGTTTTTTTCCTCTCTTCAGCATTATAGTCTAGCTATTTGCAATAAAAAATAAAAAAACACAACGCAGAGTAAATTAAATGCAAACTAACTAGGACTAACTAGGAAACTAACACGAAGTAAAACAAACGTGAATTTAAAAAAAAAAAAAAGAAAAAAAAAGAAAAAGAGAGAATAGTGACTACTGGGTAAGTCTTCCGGAAGCACCAAAACAAGCTTGTTGTTCTTGTGTCTTTGTACCTGTATATTTTGTGTTGTCCTTAACTACAGTTCAATTAACTTTTAGCTTCAAACTTTTAGCTTCTTAACTGTCAATGTATCAAAATGTTAATGGTTGTTTTAAGCATCTCTCTACACAGGCAGAGTGAGGAAAATGGCAGAGGATTCCTGATAGACTTTAAACCATGGACAAAGCCACTCTACAAGACTTTGGGACTCAATATTTGTGAGAAAATGGCTGATTCAGAACAAACCAAAATTGAAACCTGACTATGACATCTCCTTTGAGCAACCAAATGGAGGTGTTAAATTATCAACTAAACTGGTAATTTTACAGTTTCATTTGTCAACTTGCAGAATTTCGTCATTGAAAGTTTCTATTGAAACACTTAGTGCTGTGGGGGTTGTAAGAATTCCTTTGTCTATACTTAAATTTTGAGCCTATTGCAACGTCTATTGTAACCTTTCTAGAAACATCACATTTCACACCTTCTCACTCCTTTTGTTAGCACCACACCCATTAATCTATCAGGGAAAGATTCAGTATGTTAATTAAATACCACCTTTTTGTACTCAGAAAATGTTGTTGGAGTCTAATAGAGAAAACACAATAACCACAATAGCGAGACAAAATATCCATGGTCCCAATTCAGTTGGACTTCTTTTCTTTTAATGATCTTTGAGTAAGACCAAAGTAATGGCAAAGTGGTGCTTTCTCCCCATCACTTTTAACTATCAAACATAGTATTGGGTGTTGTCCTTGATACTTGCTGGCTCCAGTCACTGACTTTTCCATTATTTCCTTGTACTCTGAAAGTAACTGAGAGAGTTAGTGTACCTCAACCCTACCTTATGTCATCTTGAATTGACTCTTTAATTTCATATCTATCCTTTCAGAACCAGCCTCTGTTTCTTTCTATAATATTGGATCCAGTCAACAGAGAACTTCCACCCTCTCTTGAGATTGTAGTAAATCAACAAGATTCCGTCCCAGGTCTCTTTCACAGTTTTGGCCTCCTTTGCCTTATTGCTCTATTTCCAGGGCAATGATGGCAACTCCCATAACTGTATGGACATCATCTCATTTTCTTCTAAACCTCATCCTGACCTCTTAGAAATTTCTTTCTCACTATACTTTCCTCAACATGTATACTAGTGGCTCTGCTCATAAAAAGGAATGTCATATAAAGGATACGCAATTTACCTTGTTATCACTTGTTTGAAGTGCCACCCTGCCATTCTCAAACTCCGCCCAAGTAGATGAGAACGTGTCGTCAAATCCAACGTAAACTACAATATGATTGACATTGATTTCAGACATGTTTTAGAAAATTTACAGGATGTCTTTCACTATGGGCAAACTGAAAATCAACCACCTCTCCAGGAACACCCATTGACTGACACCAGTAAACTTCACCATGCTGCACTTTGGCTGACCATGCAACCATAAGTGCTGACAGTCTCTATGTCTTAGTTGTTTGTTTTGTCATTGTTTTGCTGTTGTCTCCATGACCTTGTTTCTCCTTATGATGTTGTTCTTTCCAAAAGACGGCTAACAGGAAAAATGTAAGTCATGGCTTTCTCATGGATGTAAATATGTAAATACTCGTGGATCCAGGATGACGGCCGCGTTGTGGATCTTAAAACTTTTTTCTTCAAACAGACTATTAGTAATCTATGAAAGAACCCACACTAACGTCCCACAAGAGGACTGGATCTCTGTATCTGTGACATTTAAGGGTGGGTCCAAAACCAAGACCTTCCCCACATTCATCATTGAACAGCTGGTCTCCCATTTGATCCTGTGAATCCCTCCTCTACATTGCATTGGATTGAAATCTTGCAATGCTGACTCCCCTGCACCTAGAACGTCCTTCTCTTCTGAAGAACAACGCAGGCCCCAGAGGCCCAGAAGAAGATGAGACACCCCATCCAGGACCCCTACAGCTACCACACGAGTTGAGGATTAACGCATTACCATGGTCCTGAAGAACCTGCAAAACCTTGTCGCTGAAAAAGCATAGGAGCAGTGCAGGCCTCTGGCCCAGAAAACAGATGAAGGACCCCTTCAACCAGAACATCTAAGGATCTGCACAGGCACCGGAGTCCCAGAAGAAGATGCACACCTCCAACAGTTGAAAATATACCTCAGTGGATTACACACACTTCGCAAAAAAAAAAAAAAAAAAAAACCCAACCAATTCACAACTCCCTTTCTTCAACTAGCAAAATTAGTAGCTGACAACAGCCCCAATCCCAATAACTATTAAGTACGTGGAGTCTGTAGACTCATTCCACGTGCAGAAGAAGGACTCCCACTGATTGCCTCCTTACCAAGTGTGATAATTGCCACATACTACACTGGAACTCCACCTATGAACACTACCACAATTCAGAACCATGAACTGTCCCCAACATCAAGCCAACCATCAAGTAATACCCCTCATCCCCTCAACCTGTGTGTCAGAGGCAAGGGACATATCCACATGGTGACATCAAAATGTGACATGGTGTACCCAACATCAAAGGAACCATGTCAGCCTACCAACAGAGTACTCTTCAGCAGGATTCATGGATGGATAGACATTTTGCAACGACGGTTGAGCACTGCTCCATGTTATTTCCAAAAGATGTTTACTTGATTTGCAACAGTTGTTTGGGTCACATGGTCTCAAGTATGAGAGTATTTTCAACATCACCTGTAGTACATAATTAAGACACACTCACAAACACTTGGTCCGCTTATGAACCGGATAAGAGACCTTTCTCATACCATGTCACTGCTTTCACCAAATGACCAAACACCTCAATGGGCATTATCACTTACCACATAACCGGGAAACCACTGGTTTATTTTGGTTGGTTTAAGGATAAACTAGAGTCATTGGGTTCCTTAATTTTGAATTTGTAGCTACTACTTAGTTGATAATCCATTGTTTTATCAACCCCCAATGTCGTGTCTGAAATCCAATTTAAAACCCTTACAGTGAAGAACCACTACGATCACCTTCTACTTCAACTCCAAACATGTTTAGATATCTTCTTGCTTTCTTTTAGACTTGACTTTGTTTAAAAAAAAAAAAAAAAAAAAAAAAAAAAAAAAAAAAAAAAAAAAAAAAGGATGGATTGTGGAGGAAAATGTTCGTTCAGCGTAGATCAAAACCTTATGAGTGTCTCTAAGTCACTCACTCATCACACCTTCTCGTCTAGGTCTTTGTTTCATTGATACAATTAGCTTTTCCTCTTACTCTTGTTAAGTTGTATGATAATTCCATCAGAACCTTGAGATGCAAATGCCTTTGTTTCCCATGCAACCCTCTGTGTACCACCCCCCCCCCCTCCCCCCCCCCCCCTTCCTTCAACTGTATATCTGTTCCCTTGCCCTTCATTCTGGGTCAGTCTATTGCCGCAGACATGCTCTGTGTCAGTAGGCTCACCGTTTTCCGGATTACTATTAAATTCACCACACCACAGCAAACTTTGGGATCTGAACTCGTGATTTTTCCACAACAGTACAGTGAGTAGGGGGCCGTGCCACTGCCATTATAAACAGACCTTGTTCACTGATACCAATGCCTGTATCAACAATCTCTGTCAACTGATAATCATGCAACAAGCTATTGAAAGGTATTTAAAAAAATGTATATATATATGTAATACTGTGAAAGTATCAAAGTCTCAGTCCACAGAGAAATGCACACAGACTGGATTCAGAAACTGTAACTTAAAACCAACCATCAGGACTTCTGTTCTTTTTATAAGATCACTCAGAAACACTCAGCAGCCACTGACCTGATGTTACTACACAGAGCTGTAGAGCTGAGAGATATAAAACTACATTGTTGGTTTTTAGTTCTTAAAAAACACAACAAGATCAAATATGTAACACTCAAACATAGGAGAAAAAGAAGAAAAAAACTTTTAAAACTACCAAGTTATACTAATAAGACATAGTCTATTAAATCTTTCATTAAACTCAAGCCTCGACAGTGTGATAGCCCACATTGTGTTTGCAAATACATCTGGGTGTGTTGGTTGTAAATACATAGAATTGCTTTCCTTTCATCGCTGGCGCTCTCTGAGGAGAGGATCCATGCAGCAGACACGTGTCATGAATTTATTAAAACCGACAAATGTGGGACACAAGGAGTTAAAAGTGAAATTACTGTGGGAGAATTTCCAGCTTCCTCAGCTGCCATGGCTGTAAGTAGGCTGTCTCTCTGGCTGCCGGGATGATCTGTGTCTAATGTCATGTCAACACATGAAAATATTCATCCTCTGCTCACAGTGTGAAATTCACACAAGGAGGAGGAAATAAAAAAACACCCTTATTTGGTTGTATTTTACCCTTTATATGTGGTTTTCTCCATGGTTTCCCACAGCACTTGAAGGCAGCAGTGTTTTGGCCTTTCATATGTCTGAATGACACAGAATTTCCCCTGCAGCCCTCCGCAGCCCGGCTCAGTGACCCCCACAACACCTCCATGATTCACGCGGCCAGCAGGCGTACTGACACTGAAACCTAGTTACAGTGTGAATGATTTCATGACTGATTAAGCTCCGTGATTAACTGGAAGACACGGCAGATTACATGGATTTCCGTCACCGAAGTCCTTCATGGCTCAGAGTGATTGCTCTGCCATATGTAAGGCATCTGCTGCAGAGAACCAAAGAGAAATGGGATGAAATGAAAGGGAATGGTGTCTTTGTCTGAGCCAGCAGAGGGAGAGAAGAGGATTACTACAGAACTACAGTAACTGTCCAAATCTGAAACTAACCAAACAGCTCTACTGTTTAGGCTACAGTGAGATTTTTTGAACAGTGTGCACAGGGATGCATCTGCCAACATTGTATCACTGTGTCTGTTGATATTAATTTGACTGCTAGAGGGCGCCAGTCATCTTTAGAAAGCAGCTCAACCTGCTCACAAAACACTGTGCTGCTCAACCTGCAGCAATAAAGCTACAGAGGATGACAGATATATCTCAGTAGCTTTACCAACCAGTCATTATCCCATCCTATGCATGCGTACAAGCAAAAACATATGGACATGCACGAGAAACATCAAAAGACAATCAGCATTTAGAATCATCATTATCGAAATGACCTTAAAGACCCAAAAGAATCATCTATTAGAATCTTTATACGCACACAACCCTTCTGGGACGATACTGTGTAATCTATAAAAGGAAAGGATGATAACAGAGAAAAGACACCAGTCAACAAACTGCATGATTATAACAATCCGATTTCTAAAAATATTTATCCCCTTTCTCCTTTTTGAAGGTGAACAGCGAAACTCATTTTCTCCAGTGAGCATTTCATTGCTTATGATAAACCAATCAGGGAGAGATATTAAAAGACAATGAGAAGCTCACAAAATAATCTCCCAAATAACTTGTTTGTATTTTCTCATGCATTAAAATGAGTAATTATAGATGCATCTGTTGTGTCAAGGGACACATTTGTTCTTTTTTTTTTGTTTTAACCATCTCCACCCTCTCATATGCTAAAACCACTGACAATTCAAAATCTATAAGTTTTGTTCGAACCACCTCCAGTTTCCCTAACATCACATACAAACATATCCAAGTCCAGCTGCCGAGCTATAGCTAATTAAATCTGAACCGCAGGCTCGTACTTAAAGGACACGTCTCCCTGAGGTTAAAGTTCTAAGGCTGCACTGGGACCTGCCTACTAATATAATATTATACTAAGTGTGACAGACATTCAAATGAGCATGAGCACAGTGGGGGAATTTTGTGAGAAATGTGAAGATGCATGCTAGATTAGTAGTCGGGGAGCCACAGGCTCAAAAGCTCAAGAAAATGAGTTGAACCTGACATGGTCTGTTATACTTTTTATTTGTGTTTTTTCTGTTAATGTTGACACTAAGGAACAATAATTGAGGGGTCTGCTCTGCCGGAAATATCGCGAAAAAAAATTGTGGCCATTTTACTGTATGCACCCTTTATTTTTCGACAGGAAATTGTAAAAATTGATTTTTTTCTTCAAATCCTCAGTAGCCTGGGTAGGCTCTCAATGAATGCATTTCAGATACACAGAACACACGTGGTAACAACATCCACTGAAAAAATAACCCTTAAAACACATTTTTACATGATTTTATATCAATTTTATGGCAAAAAATTAGGCGTTTTCTCACTTTTTTCCAATATTTTCATCTTTACTTCATTGGCAATCAACTATGGGTCCAGGTTATGACATCAGTCAATATACCATCATTTTAAGCAAACAGTATACTCATTCCAGTGAAAAAATTATAAAAATCCAACCAAAATCATTGATTCTATGATGATTTTACTACTAGCTGGCGATCAACAGGCTCAGTGCCTCAATAGAATTTTAGGCTAGGCCTACTCACAAAATTCCATAAGACATAGTGGATGTTTAGCATCATCGTACACTCACACACATGAGCTTAGTATTTGAATGAGTTTGAAACAACAAAATGTACATTTAATATCACAAAAACACTTATATTACTACTAAATACTTAAAGGGATAGTTCACCCAAAATTCAAATTTCACTCATCATCTCCTCCCCCTCATGTGGACTAAGAGCTGTGAGAATTTTCAGAGTCCTCCGTTCCTTCGCTGAGTTACGGGGGGGTCCACGCAGCAGGATTTGTCCATATAATGGTTGTCAATGGACACCAGGTTTTTTAGTCCAAAAAGACACACCAAAAAACATCCAAATACCTCCATACTGCTCGTCTGTAATGTCCCTCTTGTATTGAAGCCCCGACATGAGAAATTGTTTTGAAAAAAATTAAATAAGTCTATATTTTAAGCTTGTTTTTAACCAAGGGGGGAGTTGTCCGTCTGAGAAGTGAAGCCAGGTGAAACTCACTTCCGCGTGCAATCCCCGCGGATTCCTGTGGGGGCTGGTGTCAGAAGGCAGGATGTCTCCATAGACCCCCATGTTAAAATCGCTGATTTTACATCCTCCAAAAACATGATCAAAGCCTGGTGTCAGGACGTTTTTTGGTTTCAATCGATAGTTTCTACCCCCACACACACTTTTAATGCTACCGTTTTACTGTTATTAGGATTAGATTCTGGCCAATCAGCGCGTGGAAACGTTCAGCTACAGGTCCAGAGCGGCACAGAGACAGGCTGCTTCAAGGCCAGTGGGCGGGTTCTCGGCCGGCCAATCCCAACATGGCGCTGTCCAGGCCGCCATATTTGAGTCACAAAAACGACTGCACAAAACCAATGGGTGACGTCACGGATGCTACGTCCATTCTTTTTACAGTCTATGTTTGTAACAGAAGCTCTCAGTGTCTTGGTTCACTGCTCTTCCTGTGTCAGTGCAATTCTCACGTGATTTGTACTGACAGGCAGAACAAATATGAGCCAAAATGTGTGCTCAAGTGCCCTCTAGGAGCCAAAACGTGTGCTTAAGTGCCCTCTAGGAGCCAAATGCTTAAGTGCCCTCTTGGCAGCAAAAACACATGCTCAAGTGCCCTCTAGGAGCCAAAACGTGTGCTAAAGTGCCCTCTAGGAGCCAAAACGCATGCTCAAGTGCCCTCTAGGAGCCAAAACACGTGCTTAAGTGCCCTCTAGGAGCCAAAACGTGTGTTAAAGTGCCCTCATGGGAGCCAAAACACGTGCTTAAGTGCCCTCTAGGAGCCAAAACGTGTGCTAAAGTGCCCTCATGGGAGCCAAAATATATGCCTAGTGCCCTCTTGGGAGCCAAAACGTGTGCTAAAGTGCCCTCATGGGAGCCAAAATGCATGCTCAAGTGCCCTCTAGGAGCCAAAACGTGTGTTAAAGTGCCCTCATGGGAGCCAAAATATATGCTTAGTGCCCTCTTGGGAGCCAAAACGTGTGCTAAAGTGCCCTCATGGGAGCCAAAATGCATGCTCAAGTACCCTCTAGGAGCCAAAACGTGTGTTAAAGTGCCCTCATGGGAGCCAAAACACGTGCTTAAGTGCCCTCTAGGAGCCAAAACGTGTGCTAAAGTGCCCTCATGGGAGCCAAAACGCATGCTCAAGTGCCCTCTTGGAGCCAAAACGTGTGCTAAAGTGCCCTCTAGGAGCCAAAACGTGTGCTAAAGTAAACCTCAAGGCAGCCAAAACGTGTATTAAAGTGCCCTCTAGGAGCCAAAACATGTGCTAAAGTAAACCTCATGGCAGCCAAAATGTGTGTTAAAGTGCCCTCTAGGAGCCAAAACGTGTGCTAAAGTGCCCTCATGGGAGCCAAAATATATGCTTAATGCCCTCTTGGGAGCCAAAACGTGTGCTAAAGTGCCCTCATGGGAGCCAAAATGCATGCTCAAGTGCCCTCTAGGAGCCAAAACGTGTGTTAAAGTGCCCTCATGGGAGCCAAAATATATGCTTAGTGCCCTCTTGGGAGCCAAAATGTGTGCTAAAGTGCCCTCATGGGAGCCAAAATGCATGCTCAAGTGCCCTCTAGGAGCCAAAACGTGTGTTAAAGTGCCCACATGGGAGCCAAAACACGTGCTTAAGTGCCCTCTAGGAGCCAAAACGTGTGCTAAAGTGCCCTCATGGGAGCCAAAACGCATGCTCAAGTGCCCTCTTGGAGCCAAAACATGTGCTAAAGTGCCCTCATGGGAGCCAAAATGCATGCTCAAGTGCCCTCTAGGAGCCAAAATGCATGCTCAAGTGCCCTCTAGCAGCCAAAACGTGTGTTAAAGTGCCCACATGGGAGCCAAAACACGTGCTTAAGTGCCCTCTAGGAGCCAAAACGTGTGCTAAAGTGCCCTCATGGGAGCCAAAACGCATGCTCAAGTGCCCTCTTGGAGCCAAAACATGTGCTAAAGTGCCCTCATGGGAGCCAAAATGCATGCTCAAGTGCCCTCTAGGAGCCAAAACGTGTGCTAAAGTGCCCTCTAGGAGCCAAAATATATGCTTAAGTGCCCTCTAGGAGCCAAAACGTGTGCTAAAGTAAACCTCAAGGCAGCCAAAACGTGTATTAAAGTGCCCTCTTGGAAGCCAAAAATGGGGGTCAATGGAGACATCCTGCCTTCTGACACCAGCCCCCACAGGAATCCGCGGGGATTGCACGCGGAAGTGAGTTTCACCTGGCTTCACTTCTCAGACGGACAACTCCCCCCTTGGTTAAAAACAAGCTTAAAATATAGACTTATTTAATTTTTTTCAAAACAATTTCTCATGTCGGGGCTTCAATACAAGAGGGACATTACAGACGAGCAGTATGGAGGTATTTGGATGTTTTTTGGTGTGTCTTTTTGGACTAAAAAACCTGGTGTCCATTGACAACCATTATATGGACAAATCCTGCTGCGTGGACCCCCCCGTAACTCAGCGAAGGAACGGAGGACTCTGAAAATTCTCACAGCTCTTAGTCCACATGAGGGGGAGGAGATGATGAGTGAAATTTGAATTTTGGGTGAACTATCCCTTTAAGTATTTAGTAGTAATATAAGTGTTTTTGTGATATTAAATGTACATTTTGTTGTTTCAAACTCATTCAAATACTAAGCTCATGTGTGTGAGTGTACGATGATGCTAAACATCCACTATGTCTTATGGAATTTTGTGAGTAGGCCTAGCCTAAAATTCTATTGAGGCACTGAGCCTGTTGATCGCCAGCTAGTAGTAAAATCATCATAGAATCAATGATTTTGGTTGGATTTTTATAATTTTTTCACTGGAATGAGTATACTGTTTGCTTAAAATGATGGTATATTGACTGATGTCATAACCTGGACCCATAGTTGATTGCCAATGAAGTAAAGATGAAAATATTGGAAAAAAGTGAGAAAACGCCTAATTTTTTGCCATAAAATTGATATAAAATCATGTAAAAATGTGTTTTAAGGGTTATTTTTTCAGTGGATGTTGTTACCACGTGTGTTCTGTGTATCTGAAATGCATTCATTGAGAGCCTACCCAGGCTACTGAGGATTTGAAGAAAAAAAATCAATTTTTACAATTTCCTGTCGAAAAATAAAGGGTGCATACAGTAAAATGGCCACAATTTTTTTTCGCGATATTTCCGGCAGAGCAGACCCCTCAATTATTGTTCCTTAGTGTCAACATTAACAGAAAAAACACAAATAAAAAGTATAACAGACCATGTCAGGTTCAACTCATTTTTGAGCCTGTGGCTCCCCGACTATAGCAAGAATGTGTCAGTCTAGTGCTGTGACACTGAATGGAATTCTCTGAGGCTGATGCTCCTGTTACCAGGGCCGTTGTAGGGAGAAAGGTGATGATAATTCTAGGGGCCCGGCGCCCAGTGGGGCCCATAAAAAACCCCAATAGTCTAATCTTTGTATGACTGATTCTGCTTAAGACCCTGACTATTACTCATAATAATGCTGCATTAGCACCAAAAAAAAAGAAGTACATACTGTACATAGTCTAAAAAAAAAAAGTGGAAAAGTTGGGGGGTAGGGGGCCACTTTAGTATTCTAGCCCAGAATTCCTAGCAACGGCCCTGCCTGTTACCATACACAGGTTGGCTGCTCCACGATATCTCTGAAATCATCATACCAGAATTACAAAAAGCCATTCTTTATATAATCCGACCAAAGACAGTGAGTCTACATGGTGAAATTCATGCCTGAGAAAGGGTTAAAATCTCAAAAAGTGACCTTTGCAACAGTGTTATTGGTGAATACTGTAACAGCTCTCAGCTGCGATACTGGCTGTATACCTCAGTGTGAACATCGGCTTGGTAATGCATACTAATTTGTTCACCTAGTAGGCAGTATGCAGCGTATAATCACTGAGTATGTAGTAGGCAGGATGTTAGTAGGCGGTTCACAACACATTATGCATTAATACACTGCAACACAGGGATGCTGCTGTATTTCCCTGAGACATATTGAGACACTGTGGTGGAACAAGCTGGGCCTTCTTTACTGATTTGTAGTTGTCATAGTGATAAATATGGCATGTAAATGTACCTTTAACTCTTTACTTTTCAGTTGAAAGAGAAATGTTTCGGTATCATATTACTATGCTGCAAATGTGGCATACAGAGCCATCAGTGGTTAATAGACTCATATTATTATTATTATTTACATGTTTATATGATTTACAGTTAATATAACTCAGGTTCAGAACGTGGTAGTAATTGTTTGTGCATTTATGGTAAGGAAATTATAGTTTATTATTTAAGGAAAATGCAGTTATCTCACTATATGGAGTACCTAACTCCGGCCAGCAGAGGGCGTATTCGCTGCACTGTGTGTGTTTAGGAGCAAGGGAAATCTCGCGTAAATACGTTCAGTAAATGAGAACACACACTGGTGTTGAAATGTGTCTGCATGTGTGTAGCGAATAGTGATGATATTTTTGCTCTTTGCAGGTAAGAAGGGAGGGTTAGACTTGAGTAACGAGTGAATGAATGTGTTATGTGTTGATTTATCATCCCGTTCGGGTGTATTGTGCTATTGTTTATGTACGTAACTGCTGTTAGTGAGTACGGAAAATGACTAGCCTGTAGTTAGCACTGGTTGCCTAGTTACGGCGAGCAACAGGAAAACTATGAGCCGGGCTCGCCCGGACTGCTCGCGTAGTTCAGAGATAAATAAATAAATAGGTTAGAATAGATATATGTAATTGAGTTTATTAATTTGAATGTGTTGAAACATGATTGTAAATGTGTATTGGTTGAAACAGTGATTACACTATGAGTACATGATTGTTGTTCACGAAAATACGTTCAGTAAATGAGAACACACACTGGTGTTGAAATGTGTCTGCATGTGTGTAGCGAATAGTGATGATATTTTTGCTCTTTGCAGACAAAAATAAAGAAACTTTCAAATTAAATGTGTAGCGGAGGACAGTTACATTCTGCACCACGCAACATATTTTGGTAGCAGAGGATGGTTGGTTCAGCCCACGGCCCAGTCGCATAGAAGCAGAGACGGACCAAGCAGAGAAAGACTATGGAGAAAGACAGAGACGAAGTGAGCAGGATACTGCTGACGCTGGACGAGAAGGAGGTCATCACCCTGTGTGAGCATCTAAAGTGTAGCGCACCTGCCGGTGGGTTTGCCAGCAAAACAAGACGCACCCTCATCAGGTTGGTGGAGACGACGTTAGATGAAATCGAGGAGAGTGAAGAGTCCGAACCGTATCACCAGTGTCTTCAGCATATATTGTCCTACCTGGCCTCTTTGAAGTCGACTCCGGAGGAAACTGAGGCTGAGATCGTAGTTCCAGAGACAAGTGAGTTAGAAAAGTTGAAAATACAGTACCAGAAGTTACAACAGCAGATGGCAGAGGAAATCGGGGCGTTGGAGGAAAAGATCCAGCGAAAGACACAAGCAGCAGGAGGAGACACTACGCCTGTCATCATGACTGCCAAGGAAGAGGACACAAGGACTGCCACCACAGCACCAACCAGACTGCCCGAGGTGACACTGAGGCGGGAGTTCCGGATCATTGGACAGATTGGTGAAGTTGGGCAAAAGGAAAAATTGTCCTACACAAGCCTCATCAACCAGATCGAGTCTGGACAGCGGAAAGGACATGGAGAAGCGGAGATCATTGAAGCAGTCACACGTGCAGTGAGCCCAGGTCTTCATCTGCGGGAGATGTTGGAAATAAAGCGAGAGCTGACACTACACACTCTCAAGACCATTCTTAAGGGCCACTACAAAGTGGACTCCTCCTCCGACCTACTGCATCGCCTGATGAACATGACACAAGATCCAAAAGAGTCAGCACAGAATTTCTTATTCAGAGCAATAGAACTGAAAGAGAAGTTAATGAGAAAATCTAGTGATGAAGATGCAGGTGAGGAAGGTGAGCAGTTTAACCCAGAGCTCATTCAGAGAAAATTCCTCCGCTCCATAGAGACTGGTCTTTACAGTGATGCGGTTAAGTTCCAGCTCAAGCCGTATCTCAGTAACCGTACTGTCACAGATGAGGTGTTAATTGAACGAATCAGTGAGGCTGCAAACCTAGAACAGGAGAGACAGCAAAAACTTAGAAAAACAGTCATAAACAAGCCCCCAAAAGTCAGTGAAATGCAGGCAGAGGTGTATTCACCTGACGCCTCAGTGGCCGCAGTTGACACAGTTACTCACCGTGAAGCAGGGGGAAAGAGTAAGAAAAGTCAGGGACCCAAACCCGAGACAGATCCAATAGAAGCACTCAAAGCTGAGGTCCTAGAAATTAAAAAGCTAATGTTACAGACAGTGGAGGCCACACAAGCTAGACCGACAGAGAAAATGTTCACACCCAGCCGTAGTCGGCCCAGGGGTTGTAGGGCGTGTCAGGAAGCTCAGATAGGTGACTCCTGTAGACATTGCTTTAAGTGTGGGCAGGAGGGGCATCTTTCCAGAGGATGTCGACGGACCAGAGAGCAGCAGGGAAACGAGACCGGGCTGCCGAGCCGGGACCCTCGGTAGCCCGTGAATCATCCAGTCTCAACATGCAGCAACCTGTCCCCCCTCCAGCACCACCGCAACTGTCATCAGTTAACTACCTCCCGCCACGACGCAAGGAAAGACTCATCAAGTTGATAGCCAAAAGACACACTGTTCATTGCACACTGGACACGGTTCCAGTAGTAGCATTATGGGACTCAGGCGCTCAGGCGACCATCATTAATGAAGAATGGAGAAAGCTGCACCTACCACACAGCACAGTGCGACCTCTCAGTGAATTGTTAGGCTCAGACATTTTATTGGGAGTGGCAGCCAACCAGACTGAGATCCCCTTCATGGGCTGGGTGGAGGTTGAGTTTAGACTGGGGAGAGAATCTGCCTTGACAAAGCCACTTCTAGTCCCTATTTTAGTGTCAAGTGACCCACAGGTAGCAGCAGAGCCCATAATTGGCTACAATGTGATAGAAGAAATAACAGGAGACTGTAGTCCGACAACAAAGACAGAGACCATCCATACTGTGTGTCAAGCCTTCCAGATAACAGTCAAAACAGCACAAGCAGTGCTTCAGCTTATCCATGCCCCTGTAAGTGAGGAAGATGTAGGAATTATACACACAGGAAAAAGAACACTTACCCTAGGTGCTGAACAGGTCACCACAGTGTATGTTAACATCAACACTGGGGCTCAGTATCATGGCCAAGACCTGCTTTTAGTTCCAAGTGAAGAGCCAACATTACCAGAGGGGGTAGTGGTAGAGGAGGGTCTAGTCAGTGTTCCCAGCAACAGGTCAGGTTATGTGCCAGTCCCCATCGCCAACATAAACAAACACAATGTAACCCTGGCCCCACGCACTGTTTTTGGTCACCTGCAAACAGTCAAAACTGCCTATGCAGCCAACGTTGAGCAGATAGATGGGAGAGAGGGAATAAAGCCACCGACTCACACAGCATCAGCTCCAGGCAGTGACAATGAAAAAAAACATAAACCAGCCTGGTGGGACCCTCCGGTCGATCTCAGTCACCTGAACGAGGAGCAAAGAAGGATCACAAAGCAGCTGCTGAGAGAGGAGTGTCATGCGTTCGCATACAATGATGATGACATCGGCTCCATCCCCTCGCTGAAACTCCACATCACCCTGCATGACACCACCCCCGTAAGAAAAACATACATGGCAGTCCCAAAGCCACTACATCAGGAGGTGAAAGAGTATATCCAGGACTTGTTGAACCGGGGCTGGATCACTCCTTCACGCTCTCCGTACGCCTCACCGGTCGTGTGCGTGCGAAAGAAGGATGGAACTTTAAGACTGTGTTGTGACTACAGGGAGCTGAACAAAAAGTCAGTCCCTGACCGCCACCCGATACCCAGAATCCAAGACATGCTGGATTCCCTCACTGGTAGCTCCTGGTTCTCTGTACTGGATCAGGGGAAGGCTTATCACCAGGGGTTCCTGGACAAGGAAAGCCAGCCCCTGACCGCGTTCATAACCCCCTGGGGCCTGTACCAGTGGGTCCGAATCCCGTTCGGGTTGAGTGCAGCGCCCGCTGAATTTCAGAGGAATATGGAAGACTGTTTGCGTGGCTTGAGGGATGTCATGTGTCAACCGTACCTGGACGATAACCTGGTTCATAGCCCAAGCTTTGAGGATCACATTGAGCACCTGAGAACTGTGTTACAGAGATATCAGGAGCACGGGGTGAAGCTCAGTCCCCGCAAGTGTGAGGTGTTAAAGAGGAAGGTGAGATTTCTGGGACGGTTGGTGTCTGGACAAGGCTACACTATGGACCCATCTGAGGTGGCCCCAGTCCAAGCCTTAAAGGAGAAAGCGCCTACGACGGTGGGAGAGCTGAGACGAGTAATGGGATTCCTCTCATACTACCGAACATACATCCCAAACTTCTCCAGAATAGCCCAGCCTCTCTACCAGCTGCTCTCAACAACACCTGACCAAATGAAAAAAGAGAAGGTCAAGGCCACAACCAGGAAAAAAGGTAACCTCCCACCTAACACTCCTATACAGTGGACAGATAACCACCAAAAGACATTGAACTCTCTCATAGACAAACTGATAGAGCCTCCCCTCCTGGGATACCCAGAAATGACTCAACCATTCGTCCTCCATACAGACGCATCCCAGGAGGGATTGGGAGCAGTCCTTTATCAGAGACAGAACGGCAAAATGGTAGTTATCGGTTATGGCTCCAGGACTCTAACACCACCTGAGAAGAACTATCACATGCACTCGGGAAAATTAGAGTTTTTAGCACTAAAATGGGCAATATGTGAACGTTTTAGGGACTATCTCTATCATGCCCCACACTTTGTGGTATATACAGATAACAATCCCTTAACCTATATCCTCTCAACAGCTAAGCTAAATGCTACGGGTCATAGGTGGGTGGGTGAGTTATCTGAGTTTGACTTTTCCATTAAGTATAGGCCAGGAAAAAGTAACGCAGATGCGGATGGCCTATCCCGCATGCCATTAGACATAAATGCGTTCATGACACAGTGTACAGAGGAAGTGGGTCAGGAAGTGTTCAGTGCAGCAGTGCAGGGAGTCAGTGTGCAGGGAGACACCCCTCCAGTCTGGGTAACAACAGTCGCCATAGAAACACTAGACTTAGTGAAAGATGCGAGTGTACACCCTCTAACCAAGTCACTGACACCAGAACAGATACGGGACAGCCAGGAAAGAGATCCTGTCATAGGCCAAGTTCTGCATTATAAGAGGGGCAATCAGCATCCATCCAGGAGAGCTCTTAAAGCAGAACCAGCGGATGTCAGAGTATTAATGAGACAATGGGCAAAGTTGTATGTTAATGAGGATGGAATTCTCTTCAGGAAAACAGGAGATAAACAACAGCTTATCCTCCCAAAAGAGCATCATCAAACCGTCTTCCATGAGCTTCACAAAGAGATGGGACATCTCGGGGTCGAGAGAACTTTGAACCTGATCCAAGATCGATTCTACTGGGCCCGTATGTACTCTGACATAGAACACTTTGTGACACAAGAGTGTGAGTGTCTCAAGGCCAAGCGACCTCACAAAGCAACCAGGGCTCCCATGACAACCATTGTCACCACACGCCCAGGTGAGCTCGTATGCATTGACTTTTTACACTTAGAGACATGCAAACAAGGATTTGAGTACATTCTTATTGTGATCGATCATTTCACTGGTTTCGCTCAAGCCTACGCCACGAAAAACAAGTCTGCCAAAACTGTTGTTGACAAATTATTCAACGACTTTGCACTTCGCGTCGGATTTCCAGAGAGAATTCACCACGACATGGGGCGAGAGTTTGACAACCAGCTGATGGACCAACTACGGAGGAGCTGTGATGTGCGGGGGTCTCACACAACATGTTACCACCCACAAGGCAACGGGAAGTGTGAGCGATTCAATAGAACTATTTTATCAATGCTCCGCACCCTCACAAGTGAACAAAAGGCTGACTGGAAGAGCTCACTGACAAAACTGGTGCACGCATACAACTGCACCCGCAGTGGGGTTACAGGGTTCTCCCCCTACTACTTGCTCTACGGAAGATCACCTCGCTTGCCTGTAGACCTGCTTTTCAACCTACAGCCCAGAGAGGCAAAAGAGACTTACACTGAGTATGTAAAGAACTGGCAAAACCGAATGCGACAAGCCTATGAGATCGCCTCCAAAACAGCGGCCCGAGAAGCTCTACGAGGCAAGAAAGGCTACGACAAAAGAACACATGGAGCCGACCTACAGCCTGGTGGACGAGTGCTTGTGCGTAACCTGTCAGAGAGAGGCGGCCCTGGTAAACTGCGGTCCTATTGGGAAACAAAAGTGCATGTGGTGGTGAAGAGAAGGAGCAGTGACAGCCCGGTGTATGAAGTAGCACCGGAGGGAGGAGGTAAAAGTCGCGTGTTGCACAGGAATCTCCTACTCCCATGTGACAGTCTGCCCTTGGGGAAACCAGAACCTGCCCCTGCAACACAAGAGAGGAGAATAAGGACACGGACAAGAACAAGACAACATCAAATCAGCGAATCAGAGGAGAACTCAGACAGCGAAAGCAGTGATGAAGGGGAGCTGGTGTGTCGTTTCCCAGATGACCAAGAACTCAGCCAGAGAGCTACAGACTTGAATCCAGAGGCCGAGCCATTTGCACCAGCTCTGATGATGCAAGAGGAAGCATTGGATCTGGAAGATGCAACGGTTGCTCAAGAGGAGACAGAGACTGACGACAGAGGCATCACAGCGGATGGAGACGGTGAGAACGACGCGGAGCCTGGGGAAAGTCTACAAGAGTCATCAGAGGAAGATGATCCTGATCCTGATCCTCCTCCAGTGACCAGCTACCCGCAGCGACACAGACACCGTCCGAGGATGCTGACCTACAATGCCTTGGGAGAGCCGACGTGGGTGGAAGCAGGTGCCGAGAGTCTGCATGTCGTGAGTATGTCCCCAGCCTGCAACCCACCGGTCATGTGGCGACCGTGGGCATCACTAGACATTGAGGTAACAGGTTGAACTCACATGACACAAACATGACTCTAACCCAGAGAAAATGGACTCTGAAAAGAAGAGTGGTGAAATTATATGGACTGTGAAGAAGAGACAATGCCAGGAGAACATATTGGACTGATACTGTACAAATAAGAGACTGGTAACAGACTAAAAGAACTGAGGCCGACATGAGTTCTGTTACATTTGAGAGTTGACCTGATTTTGGGTCCAGAGTACAGTAACTGATGTATAGTGGTAGGGGTCTAAATGGGTCATATACTTTTGATAAATGGCTACTAATTGAATTGAATGTCAAGTGCCACTTTGAAATAAGTAATACCATATTTTCAGTGAGAAAATTCAATATGTTGTGAAAAGGTACCCTATGAGTATCAGAAATGTCTGGAGACATTTATTATTGGGGGGGAGAGTGTGGCATACAGAGCCATCAGTGGTTAATAGACTCATATTATTATTATTATTTACATGTTTATATGATTTACAGTTAATATAACTCAGGTTCAGAACGTGGTAGTAATTGTTTGTGCATTTATGGTAAGGAAATTATAGTTTATTATTTAAGGAAAATGCAGTTATCTCACTATATGGAGTACCTAACTCCGGCCAGCAGAGGGCGTATTCGCTGCACTGTGTGTGTTTAGGAGCAAGGGAAATCTCGCGTAAATACGTTCAGTAAATGAGAACACACACTGGTGTTGAAATGTGTCTGCATGTGTGTAGCGAATAGTGATGATATTTTTGCTCTTTGCAGGTAAGAAGGGAGGGTTAGACTTGAGTAACGAGTGAATGAATGTGTTATGTGTTGATTTATCATCCCGTTCGGGTGTATTGTGCTATTGTTTATGTACGTAACTGCTGTTAGTGAGTACGGAAAATGACTAGCCTGTAGTTAGCACTGGTTGCCTAGTTACGGCGAGCAACAGGAAAACTATGAGCCGGGCTCGCCCGGACTGCTCGCGTAGTTCAGAGATAAATAAATAAATAGGTTAGAATAGATATATGTAATTGAGTTTATTAATTTGAATGTGTTGAAACATGATTGTAAATGTGTATTGGTTGAAACAGTGATTACACTATGAGTACATGATTGTTGTTCACGAAAATACGTTCAGTAAATGAGAACACACACTGGTGTTGAAATGTGTCTGCATGTGTGTAGCGAATAGTGATGATATTTTTGCTCTTTGCAGACAAAAATAAAGAAACTTTCAAATTAAATGTGTAGCGGAGGACAGTTACATTCTGCACCACGCAACACAAAGCCACAGCAAATCACTGGAGAATGCTTCAGAAACCACAGCAGTGTTGTACAATATAAGTGGAGAGACGTGGCTGATAAGAGATTCAGTTGAACAGTTGTTGGAGGAAGTAGAATTAAAGCAATTATAAAGCAGCTAAAACAGAGTATAGACCTTCAGGCCATGTGATAATTCTGTTATTTCAAAAACATTAATTAGTGGATCCTTGATGAGCAGTTGTCAAAACCTCTTCCGAGCTTTAAAACATTTTGCTGCAGATTGTGATCATGGATTTTTTTTTAATGACTCTATGGTTTTGCTTTTGAAGATTTTTTGATTCAGTGGCTCTACTTTCTCTTACATTTGCAGTTTATTTGAAGATGTGGATGAGGCAATGGGAAACAGCTGTGGACGTGAGTCAGCGCATATTAAACATACTGATGTTAAAGGGCAAGCACAAAAAAACCTACTCTGACTGGTTGTATATGATAAACTAAACCCTGGGGTGGTTTAAAGAGATGGAAACAAACCAAATAAAATTCTCTTTAAAAATGATGCCTGAGAGACATTTGCTCTCAAAACAGCCCGGACTTGTTTTTCCTCTGCTCTCCCTGTGTAGACGAGCTCACTCACCCTCCACCTTTTTCTTTAGCAGGAGCTGGAGGGTCACTGCTGAGCACGGCGAGTTCAGTTTAGCTTGCAAAGGGCTTCAATGTGGTGAAACTGATAGATCCTGGTTGATCCTGGCTCTATATTATTCAGCTCTCATCACCGCTGCCCGCGATTTCAGGGTAATGTCACCATGTCATTATCTGAGCCTGTGATGTTGTCAGTGATGGGGAACCTGCTTTGCAGTAACCGGTGACTTCACACTGCAGCAAAGCCATGGGGAGATGTCTAGTTTTGTAACTGAAGATACTCAGAAAAGGTACTTTTTCAATCAACAATGTACACATGATACAAAATCATGACAAAAATTATGTAAATGTACTTTATTTATACTGCCCTTTACAACAATCCTTTTGGTGTAAAAACAAAGCAAGAATAAATAAAAATACACAACAAAGCAAGAAGATACAGAAAAATCAAACAAGATAGATACAATTAGGTCACATACTGCCAAAAAAAGGAAGACACAGTCGTTTTAGTCGTAAATTCATGCAAAACCATTGATGCCTGTTGCCTTTAGGGACAGTTTTTCAGCAAGCAGTCGGCTCTGTTTCATAACATTCCGTCATTATCTCATAGCGCGGTGAATGTGCAGGTCACAACTGGTCCACCAGAGTGTTTTGGAGTTGTTGGATTGTGTATTTGATGAGTTTTATGAGGGAAACCAAGAAATCCCATGAACCTCCTTTGCGTAGCTCTGAGCAGCTCACGGCTCTGCTCCGCCGTTCTAAAAACAGCTTGCACCGACAATTAAAGGTAATGAACCTACTATTATGACTATGGCGATTATGACAATGGGCCATTTTGCCAAAATGTTGAACTATCCCTTTAACGTCCATGTAGAAACTTGACATGATCTCATTCTAATATTCTGTAAATATTAACCCTGGCCCATCAGCTGTTTTTGGGAGAGTGCTGGAGTTTCAGCTCTGCTTTTTGCTGAAGTACGGCTATGATGATTCTTCCTCAGGCTGAGATTCAGAAGGATAACGTTGTTGCTGTGCAACTGCTCTGCCTCCAGAAGAGTCAGGATGAAATAAAGGGGTAAAGCGGCTCAATTACAACAGAAAAGCAATATTCAAATGAAAGTAAGAATCATTGCTTTCCTTTTATGACTGGATGAGTTTACTACTTGAATCGCTGTGCAGTGATGAATGTAGCTGAAAGGCCAGCAGGTACAGAATGGTGTTAAACTAATTTATGAGTCCAACAGTGAACATCATCCTTCATAGTGTCTGTGGAGGACATGACAGACAAACAGACAGATGGACAGAGACAGACATTTATATTACATACTAATTGTTCCACAGGCTAAAGAGTGAATTTACCTGTGACGCCACAGAGAAGCTGCAGATACATTATGAAGTGCAAAGACCCCTTCACCTTGGCAGTGTTGGATAACTTAGGAAATGCTTGCTTTACAAACCAAGACCCTGGAGATTGCATTATAGTGTAGAATCAATCAGCGAAGACGTGTAGCGCAGAAACACTTTATCTGTGCCAGGAAGAGGAACGGCTGGAGAGTTAAACCTTCATCTCTTCCCTTTGAACAACTTCTGGATCTGAAGGAGCTGGAACTGTATTAAATAATTGAGAGTTGGAAGGTAATTGAGGACATAGATCAATAATATCTAGGGGGTTGTTCTCATTACAGAGATACCCAGACACTTCCGAAAGTTATGGCACAATGATGATGAATCTGGAGAGAAAGGCAGAGAGAAAGAGAGAGGAAGGAGGAGGAGAAAGGGAGCAATGAGATCTAAAAATTTAACAAATGAGACCCATTTCCCATCCCTGTCTATCTCATCAGAGCCTCATATCAAACCTTTGGATGTGGCAGGTGGTTTGGCCGCTTCACATTTCAAAATGTCAGATCTCTGTGCTTAGAAATGGGGAGCTTTCCAGGGAGCCTGACGGCTTCCCGGGCCCTGATTTCCCAGAGGATTGGCAGTCTCGACACGCATGGGCGTCTGTGAGCATTTAAACAGTCAACCCCCCCCCTCTCCCCGCCCCCACCCCACCCACCCAGCCTCCCAAACGGCACCCAGATCCCTATTATAGCCTGTTCTATCCTCTCATCCACTATCTCCGCCCTGTTTCTCCTCCACCATCGAGCACACTTCACTTCTGCTTCTATCACCTGTAAAAAAAAAAAAAAAAGGGACTCGCTAAACTTTTAAGGAACTTGCGGGATTAAACAGAGTCATTTCATTAAATGTTTACTCTGCCTTCGTCGCCACGGTGAGCGATGTGGAGTCGATGAAGCCGGAGTTTCAAATCAGAGATGGTTATCTTTTCTCCTACCTGGGGTGGAAATTGGAGAGCTGCATTAAAACTGATAGAGTGTTTCAGGGGATCAGTTACTTTTCTACCTGTTTATCCCGAGGGGCTCAGTGTGAGGGCTCCTGTTCATGCTCTCTCTCACACGCACACATTTATTTTACTTTGTGGCTTGCATTACCTTTGCTTAACCCTGCTTTAACCTGGTCCTGGTCTGATCCTAAACCCAGATCCTGAACTCTTACTGAAGCGAACTTTGGTCAAATCATCCTCGCTGTGGAGCTGAACTCAAACTGGCTCTCAAATGACAAAAGAACAAAAAGACCATGGGGGGGATTAACGTACTATATAGGCCTCAGGGGCAATAAAATGTCGGGCCTATATTGATCCCACTTCTTCCCATCTCATTTTGTTTAACCCATCACGCTCCCATTACGCACATTACTTCTCCCTGGGAAGCAGTTAACAACCAACACAACCTGCCACAGATCTGCTGTGTGAACAGAAAGCACACTGGAATTAGCAGTATTTACTCTTCATGGTGATGTTTCCAACGTTCAGCATCCATTAATCAGCCAGTATTCAGTCTTAAGACAAGCTGAAAGGACTTTTGTTTTGTTTTTGTGAACAACTCTTTTATTGTTTTGAAATATCAGACAAAATTACAGGTACACTGCAATCAGAAACCAAGTTTTAACACAAAATGCTAATAAAAATAGTGATTACAGAAATTCCCTAATCTTGTCTGCCATCGTTTGCCATGTTAGAATAGTATCAGCTCCAGCGCTGTGCATTCCTGCCGCTGATAGCTCCGTATTATGTGAACGTATGTGTTAATCCATTGGGTCTTATGTGGAGTTTATTCAGCATAAAGCAGCAGTGATGGCTGTTAGGAGGATACATTTCATATCATCATGTTACATTCTTATCTACCTGTGGGTCATATACTCCAAGTCATCCCATACTGAGCTGTGGCGTTTTCTTCCTGCAGCTTTAGCCATCTTTAAGAAAACTCAAACGAAGCTGATGCAGGGCCGTAACCAGACATTTTTGATAGGGGTGGCCGAAGTGGGGCACTGACTTCTGCTGGGGTGGCATGAAGCGTGAGCGCGTGCACACAAAAACACATGCCCACACAGGTTTTGGCCATACCCATTTTGTCTGCAAAACCCGTATCTACTTAAATTACTAACACTGCAAGAAAAACTAGACAGGAAAATACAGAACATACAAAGGAAAATACAGAAAACAATACAAAAAATAAACAATGTATAAAACGCTCTGACTGGGCATATAGCCCAATGGGGTGGCCAATGATTTGATGCTGATGTTATCTGACATTCACATTAGTTTTAGTTAGTTTTGCATTGTTCATTGTAGTTTTTATTTAGTTTATTCTTATTTCAGTTCATTTTTTCACTGCTAGTTTTAGTCTTAGCTTTAGCTAACTATAATTACCCTGGAAGGACCTCTGTAACTCTGTGATGTCAGAACAAAGCAGAACCCTGGACACCATCCTTGCAGGTTTTGGCTTTTTGAGATGCATATTCCCAAATTTTTGGGGAAAAAAAACAAACTGATACACTACTGAAACCATGTTGAATCAACATTATGATTCAACATGGGGAACCTGAGGCTTTCAAGGGCATGGGCTAGTGTTTCAGCCCTAACCAAGAATGTTTAACAGTGAAAACAGCTTTTCTGTTTTTCACCTAAACCTATCATTTCTCTTGTCTGTTGTCTTCTGTCCTGACACACACCTACAGGCACGCAGGCACACCATTCAACCAGAGCAGCCCTTTGAGGTCGAAGGTCATCTCCCATCAGCTGTTGTTGGGAGAAATCTGCCCTCCAAGGACAGTTGTGGCTGTTTATAGCTGCCAGCCCTGGCGTCTCTTGTATCTCGTCCACTTTAACATAGCCCAGGAAACTGACTGGGAAAGTGGTGACGCCAATGAAATCTCTCCCCCTCGACTCCCATCCTCCACTCTGAGTGGCTATTGTCTTCACCCCGGTCATATAAATCAGACGGTGCGAGAGAGCGGAGGAGGATTAAAAGAGGAAGAGGGAGGGAGGGACAGAGGAAGATGGAGTGGAGGAGAAAAAAGAGAAACGGGTCTTATGGCCAAACTGTCCTCTTCAAGGTCGTCATGGTGATTGGGTTGGTGTGAGGAGGATGGGACTCAGGGAAATGAGAAAGCACAATGTCCAGTCTGCAGTCTGTGTCATTTGCTCAAAACAATTTTTTTTATTTTATTTCTGGAGCCCTTCATCCATTTCTGTTCCTTACAGCTGCTCTTAAAGGAACATATCATTGATTTCAGCACAATCTTATGGTGAAATACATGACCAAGTTTCACAGCATTGCATAATTTGGGGTGTGGATTGTCCTACATTGACGAACGGCCGACCCGTCTCCAAGAACGTAATTACTGAGGCCCAGTCTTCCAGGGAATTTTCCACCCTGTAAATCAGGTTTTTCCTCTAAATCCATGTCACATGATGTATGTGATGTGTTTCATCACATGGCCTTCCTGTCTGACGTTGTTCTCATGCAGATCAGCTCCACCATGACAGAAAGCAGATAGCTGTAACTCCTACTCTAATCTCTCATTTGCCTGAGAGTAGGTCGGATACGACCTTTCCAAGAAGGTCAGCAAAGGTGGATGTAGGAATTTATATTGTATTCCATATTTTTTAACATTTTCTATTACTGTTTAACCATGAAGAGTTTTAGATATCTATGTCTGAACATCTCAGTATTAAAGGGATAGTTCTACATTTTGGCAAATTGGCCCATTGCCATAATCCTTACAGTTTTAGGAGTAGGTTAGTTTCCTTTAATTGTCGTTGCAAGCTATTTTAGAACGGTGGAGCAGAGCCATGAGCTGCTCAGAGTTATGCTACTGAGGCTCATGGGATTTCTTGGTTTCCCTCATCATCATCGTTAATGTTCGTTAACGCTGTTAATGGTGTTAACTGCCCAGCACTAGATGTAAAACTTGGCATAATCAAGCACTAAACCTCCATGCCCAACACAGCTGCTGCTGCTGTAGCCTGCTGTAGGAGGAGAGATGCTAGCCTGCAGTCCATGTAGCTAGAGTCTAGATGTGGACTGTGGTCTGGAGATGAAAGAATTTGTGAACACCTTTGTCTGCATATGTATTCACCTCTGTTGGAAGGCAGTGGTACATTTATCAGTTGTTGGTTGTATTTTCAGCTAAAGTTTATAATCACCACACAAGGATTTGGCTAATGTTATTTTAATGGATGTAAAATATCGCCATCTGTTGGTGAATTTAATCCATGACAGGCTTAGGAGGAGATATTAGAGATACATTTGACAGAAATGAGTGTGTTTGATACTTCAGTTGTAACGATCCATTATTATTTCATAGCGTGGTGAATGTGCAGGTCACAACTTGTCCACAAGAGTGTTTTGGAGTTGTTGGATTGTGTATTTGATGAGTTTGATGAGGGAAACCAAGAAATCCCATGAGCCTCCGTAGTGTAGCTCTGAGCAGCTCACGGCTCTGCTCCACCGTTCTAAAAATAGCTTGCACCGACAATTAAAGGTAACAAACCTACTCCTAATGGGCCAGTTTGCCAAAAATGTTGAATTCTCCCTTTAATATCTCTTGACAGATGATGCTGTTAGATTTTTTAACATGTCATTTTTCAGAGCTGTTAGAGTGTTAGCTGCTGTTCTCAGTTGCATGCAGAAACCTCTGAAACAAACAACTTTAAACACTGACAGGTACTGAGTGAGTGAGAAAATATGCAGAATTATGTAAAACAAGTACAAGCTACATAAAACCTGATAAAGCCCCAGACCAGGTAGTGGCACAGCAAAGATGATCCATCTGAATGGTGATGCAGTGACTACTAGTGAGCCAACATAATAGTTAAAAGGGAAGTTTGTGCTGTTTCTTTTTATCAATGGCAACCCTAACCACATTAGTACTTTTATCCCAAACCACCTGAACAGGGGCGTAGCACCAAATACTGGGCCCTGTACACTTGTCAGTGGGTCCCTATGGGTCTCGAAGCACAGAGTTGTTTTCAAGGTAATTTCATGCCTTCAGGGGCAGTTTTTCAGCAAGTGTCTTTGTATTTACCTTGAAAACAACTCTGTGTGGTAACGTTCTGTTATTATCTCATAGCGTGGTGAATGTGCAGGTCACAACTTGTCCACCAGAGCGTTTTGGATTTGCCAAAATGTTGAAATATCCCTTTAACAGCTGCTTCTAATAATTCTGCCTTCTTTCTTGTTCTTTTCGCTTTTTCTTTTTCTGATATCCCGATTTATGTTTTTTTTTTAATGTCTTTCTCCTGTTTTGCTTAGTAATATATGATTATGGGTTTTTTTTTGTCACTTGGAGAGTGAAGCTGAAAGATGAAGAGAGCGAAGAAGACTGAGAGAGAGCAAGCAGGAGAAAAATGGATGCCGGTGGCCAGTTTGTGTGACAGAGAAGATGCGAAGGAGGAGAGATTTCCCTCCTTATCTCTCACGACAGTTACACTTTGCAGATGTTTATCTCATCTGGCAGAGAGGCATGTGAGCTCCGCTTCATCTAGCTTTTAACTGATTATCTATTTGTCAACATTTCTCACTATTTCCTCTTCCCAAAGCCTCGGGGAGGTCTGGAAATATTGACTTCACTTACAACAGAATCTAAAGTCAGACTCCAAATTGAGTGCAGAGGCTTCTTCTTCTTCTCCTGCCAAGCCTCATTCTGCACCTTCAAGTCTACACCTGCGCTCTGAGTATTTAAAGATTGATCTTACTGCACAACAATGGCGTGTCAATTACTGGACATCTCATGTCTAACCTACAGGGAACAGACTAAACATATAATACTGGCAGCAGTTGGCAAATGGAGGAGGTTAGAAGCTCACTGTTGATTTTCTATTCATGGCTTATTAGTGGGTGTCATTCCTCTGTCCTCCCCGAGCCCGTGTTTCTGGAGCAATTTGAAACAAACAATTGAACGATCTGAAAGGCTTAATATGATTAAAACATGATCAGCTACATCGGCGGCAGCAGCCAGTGTGCATAATTGGATTACTAATGGGGGGAACACGGATGAAAAGTGGTGGGGAGAGGAGAGGAGAGCTGCGGTCCGGACAGCCCCGGAGCAAAGTCTGATTTCTATTCTGATGCAGGGAGCATATTGTGGTGAGAAAATAAGCACGATAAATCATGTCACTGTCCCAGATGTAAGGAGTCATTAAATTTTTCAAATGAGTGAATTTGAGATAACCTCAGTGGCGTCTCCCTCTGGAAATGAATTCCTGGACAATAAGGCCATGTCTCATTAATTTGATGAAATGAATTATTTTCCAGTGGAGACTGTCTTTTTGCTGTGACTATTGTGAGAATGTTAAAGGGTCAATTCAGTCAAAATTACAGAAAGTATGCACCTATACGCCGGCTGTGACAAAATATGTATTTTTTTAACTAAAGCTGTCAAATACACTGTGTTCCAAATTATTATGCAAATTCTATTTTTCTCAGATTTTCCTAAATAGTCGATGCAAACGACAGGCAACATAATTTTCAAGTCATCAACTGTGAATTTAATGAATGTGAATGTATTGAACAAACCTTCCAACGATGACTGTATTTTTAAAAAAAATAAAATGCACTGTTCCAAATTATTATGCACGAAAGAGTTTTATAACATTTTAAAGGTTGTCAATGACTGAAAATGCTCATTTTTTGAATTTGTGGCATTAGGAGGTCATAGTTATTGAAATCAAAAGCTAATTCAATCAAAAACATCTTAAAAGGTCAAGTTACATTTTAACATAGGAGCCCTTATTTGATAGCAGCTTCACAATTCTTGCATCCATTGACCTTGTGAGTTTTTGGACAGTTTCTGCTTGAATGTCGTTGCAGGATGTCAGAACAGCCTCCCAGAGCTGCTGTTTGGATGTGAACTGCCTCCCACCCTCAGAGATCTTTTACTTGAGGATGCTCCATAGGTTCTCAATAGGGTTGAGGTCAGGGGAGGATGGGGGCCACACCATGAGATTCTCTCCTTTTTATGCCCATAGCAGCCAATGATGCAGAGGTATTCCTTGCAACATGAGATGGTGCATTGTCATGCATGAAGATGATTTTGTTACGGAAAGCACGGTTCTTCCTGTTGTACCATGGAAGAAAGTGGTCAGTCAGAAAGTCCACATCATTTTTACACCTTCAGGGACCTTAAAGGGGCCGAGCAGCTCTCTCCCCATCATTCCAGGGGGGGAGGAAAAAAAGGTGATTGGGGAAATAAAGTGATTTCATGATGATTCCAAAATCTGAGAAAAATATAATTTGTGTAATAATTTGGACACTAAATGTAGCTACTGCAAATAAAAAAACACAATCTGTCTCTCTGTAGTGTTGGGTGGCATAAAGTGGCATTAATGAGTTTTCCGATTTTCTCTCTGACCTCGTGACCCACATGGATAACATCATTATTTTTGGCGACTTTAATATACGTGTTAACCATAAAACTGATCCACTGACCAAAGCCTTCAATTCCTTAATGGATACTTTTGGTTTTTCTCAGCTGGTCCATGAACAAACGCACTCTAATGGTAACACACTGGACCTTGTACTCACACGGGGTATTAACGTCTCTGACTTGTCAGCCTTATCATATCCTTCAACACTGTCGGATCACTGCCTTATTAAATTCAGAGTTGACTTGTTTCATCGGCGATCAAACCATACTGACACCTTTAGTAGCCGCCGAATTGATGATTCCACCATTGACAAGCTTACTGCTCTGCTCCCCGTCTCTCTTGCCGCCCTGCCGGATCAATCTGCTTCTCTTGAAGACCTCACAAATGGTTTTAATTCAATTCTAAGTGCCACGCTTGACTCGGTTGCGCCCCTGCGGATAAAAACGCGTCGGTCTAGAAAACCCTCTCCCTGGTTCAATGATACCACTCGTGCACAAAAACGCATTTGTAGAAAATTGGAACGCAAATGGCGCTCATCCAAACTCGAGGTCTTCCGATTAGCTTGGAGCGACAGCCTTCAGGACTACAAACGCATGCTCTCCGCTGCAAGAACCTCTTATCTGTCAACCCTTATTAACAATAACAAAAATAATCCGAAATTTTTATTTAACACTGTTGCAAGCCTCACTCGCCAACCCCCTCCAGAAAATAGCTCCTCGTTCACAGCTGATGATTTCCTTCACTTCTTTAATGGAAAAATCTCCTGTATTAGAGACAAAATTGGCAGCCATCTACTCAGGAAGGGTTCAAAACCCTCCCCTAGTCCAGTAAGATCCCTAGATGAGACTCTGACACTCTCCAACTTTGAGTCAATTTCTCTAGATGCGTTTTCCAGGATAGTGCTCTCATCTAAGCCTACAACCTGTCTATTTGACCCACTACCAACAAAATTAATTAAAGTACTCCTTCCCATCCTAGGCACCCCCATACTCAACATTATTAATAGGTCCCTGTCATCTGGTATTGTCCCGACCACTCTAAAAGCTGCCGTGATCAAACCACTACTCAAAAAACCCTCCCTGAACCCTGAAGATTTGAACAACTTTAGACCAATCTCACACCTACCGTTCATCTCCAAAGTTCTTGAAAAGATAGTTGCAAGTCAACTCACTGATCATCTTTCCCGCAACAGCCTCTGTGATCCTTTTCAATCAGGTTTTAGATCACTTCACAGTACTGAGACTGCTCTCACTAAAGTGACCAATGACCTTCTCCTTGCTTTAGACTCCAATTCTTCTTCCCTCCTCATTCTCCTGGATCTAAGCGCAGCGTTTGACACTGTTGACCATACCATTTTACTAGACCGTCTGTCCAACTACGTAGGCATCCATGGTACTGCACTCTCCTGGTTAAAATCATATCTGACTGATAGACGACACTGTGTCTCTTATAAAAACACTACATCTGAATCCTCCTCATTGCACTTTGGTGTTCCACAAGGGCCTGTCTTGGGTCCCCTGCTTTTTAGCATTTACTTACTCCCCCTTGGTGAAGTATTCCGTAGATTTGGCATTAATTATCATTGTTATGCAGAATAAGATTTACTTACCAATTACGCCAGACAATCACTCCCAGCTTGCAAATCTTGAAACCTGCTTAGCTGCCGTCACTGACTGGATGTTACAAAACTTCTTACAACTAAATACCAGTAAAACCGAAATACTAGTTGTAGGCCCGACCAACCAACTACCACTCCTCTCCGACCTTAGGCTAAACATTGACGACTATATTATCACTCCACACCATACAGTTAAAAACCTTGGTGTGACCTTTGACGCCACCTTGTCTTTTGACAGACACATCAGGGAAATCACCCAGACAGCATTTTTTCATCTCCGTAACATTTCAAAGATCCGTCCCCTTCTAAGTATCTCAGACGCAGAGATTTTGGTTCATGCTTTTGTTTCATCCAGATTAGATTACTGTAATATTCTCCTTTCCGGCCTACCACACCGTAGCACTCATAAACTACAGCTTGTCCAAAATACAGCAGCCAGAATACTAACCAAAACCAGGAAATTTGATCATATAACCCCAGCTCTAATTTCACTCCACTGGCTCCCAATCAAATCCAGATCAGATTTCAAACTGCTCCTTCTGGCCTACAAATCCCTACATGGACTTGCACCCCCATACCTGTCACATCTACTCATCCCATACACTCCCACACGTCCCCTCCGCTCACAGAATGGCAACTACCTCATGGTCCCCAAAATCAACAAAAAATCAGCAGGTGGTAGAGCATTTTCCCATCGTGCCCCACTCCTCTGGAACCAGCTCCCACAATCAATCAGAGATTCAGATTCCATTGCCACCTTCAAATCCAGACTAAAGACCCACCTATTTTCACAAGTATACAACATAGCCTGATAGCATGTTTTATTTTATCCTTGTTGTTTGTTCTGTTCTGCTGTCTCTGTTGTTGTTGTTGTTGTTGCTGTTGTTGTTGTTGTTGTTGCTGTTGTTGTTGTTGTTGCTGTTGTTGTTGTTGCTGTTGTTCTGTAATCTTTAACTCTCTTTTTTCTGTGTGTGTTGTCTTGTAAAGTGTTCTGAGACCATGTTTTGGTGATTTTACACTTTAAATAAAGGTGAATTGAAATTGAATTAAATGGAAATACTTCTCGATTATGTGTTGAAGGGTATTTCATGGACTTTACTAAATAAAGATGAAACTCCTTAAGTCCTCTAAGTGGCTGTCTAAATAAAGAAGCTAATGACAAACAGCGGAACACTTAATGGACTGCCACAGCCTGTAATAACTATTATATCAATGACTGATGAGAAAATATACCTTTACATCATCTCGCCCTCCGTTCTCTCACTGCTCATGACTATTTTAATAGAATAAAACATTTTGTTTTTGTAACACTGAAATGAAAGGGCATGCAGCATGGTACCAGCTAACAAACATTTTCTAATAATGATAATACAAAGCTAAGTTAGAGCCCAAGAAACATCATTTACCTAAACTGTAACTTGAGGCCTGTTAGCGTTCAGCTGCACTCCACACAATCTCATTCTGAAACTCTGAAATTCTATTACGAGATGGCACAGCGCGACCATGGGCGACGCAATGTGTTACAGTTACAGAGAAGAAGCACAGCAAAGTGTTTCAACCTCCTCAAACAGTTGTATTTTAATAACAACAACTTGGGTCTGGAGTGAAGGTCTTCAGGCTTGACAGAACCTGCTACGGTGCAAACTTTAATATCAAAGAAGAGCAGCGTGTCGAGTTTTGTCTGCTCTGTTTTGTCTTTAAACCAGATGCTGTGCAGAGCCAAGCAGGTAGTTTCAGAGACACACTCCCAGCTACAGTATCATGGATCACTGGCTGTATTTGAATATAAAAGTCAGTGCTCTTAAAAGCAGCCTATGTAGCATGAACATAAACCAGTTTGATCACAAAACACCACATTGTAACAACACTAATTAATGTGAACAAATAATCATAGGCTCTGACACATGTGATAAAGGTAAAGGTACTTTGTTTGTCACATAATAGCTATATAGTGAAATTCTTTCTCTGCTTCTTCTCACCCTACCCTATGTGGCTGTCTTTCACGGTTTGTATACACAAATAAAGAACCTCTCTGACAAATATAAAAAAGCCAAACCTGAAAACTGGTTCAGGCACTCAAATTCAGTCTGGTGTTACCTTGAAACACCATAAGCTGTCTGCTCACTCTTTTGCTGCATGCCTGCTGCCACAACATTCGGTAACACTTTATTTGACGTCTATCTCTATAACACATTATAACCATACTTATAATGAGTTATAATGCAGTTATAACACTGTATAACTATAGTTATAAACACTCATAAATGATCATAATGCTTTATAACAATAATTATAACACACTATAAAGCATTTTATCATGACTTATAAGGTCAGGTGTTATGATGGTTATAATTGTTAGTAACTCACTGACAATGCCCATATTGATAATGCATTATATAGTTATGATGTGTTATACTTGGCTTATAAACGTTTCTAACTATCATTATAAACACTTGTAAATTGCCATAAGGCTTTATAACAATAAACATAACACATTATAGAACATTTTATAATGGCTTATAAGGTCAAGTATTATAATGGAGGTAAAATGCACTGTTATGCTTATTGTTATAAAGCCTTATAAGAGTGTTTATAATGATAGTTATACACGTTTATAAGCCAATTACAACTGTATTTATAATGCATTATCGATGTGGGCATTGCCAGCGAGTTACTAACAGTTATAAAGTATTATAATACATGATGATTTCTGAGTGTTTATAACTATAGTTATACAGTGTTATAACTGCATTATAACTCATTATAAGTGTGGTTATAATGTGTTATAGAAATAGGCGTTAAGTAAGGTGTTACCCAACAATCAGCTGGGAAACTACATCCTCATCCTGCTACATCTTCTGCTCTTCTATGCCAAAATCTCTCGCATAGCCTACACCTAAGTTGCAGTTTCCTCAGGGACATTAATGGTGCACACTTATGATGGACTCCCAACAGGCTAATTCCACTGAGTTGGCTGACACACATACAGTATACTATGAGTACAGTATATATGGAAAGTGGCAGTAGTAAATAATAGGGCTGTATAACGTGCTTTCTTTGTTCCGTGATGTGAATTGATGACCTCCTTTGAGAAAGATGAGATTAGTTGCAGCTCAGAGCTGAGAAAAAGTCACTTTACCCTGATTAAAGATTTGCTATAAACATTTTTGTTAGAGCTACATTCTTACAGCAGAGAAGGAGTTCCTATAGGGAGATGGTTTGACAGCCTGATGAGTTCATTATTCAGATTAATGGGAGTTGGTTTGAGGGGGCACTGATTCTGGAGGGACACATTCCTCTTTCTTAAAGTTTCTCTCCAGACATGTTGTAAACTCAGTAAAAAAAAAAAATCTCTGCTGTGATTAATATTTAGTTTGACCTGGTTTCCCCACATAAAAAGTCAGTAATTTAATCCAAAAAGTGAAGTGAAGCTCAGTCTGACCTTCTGAGTTAGAAACCTGCAGGCCTGATGCCCCACCCACCACCATCTGCTTCCTTCAGGAAGTGCAGGTGAAAGAGCAGAGAGCATCAAGATGGTCAGAGGAGGGGACGTCAGAGACTCAGCCACATGTTGAAGCTTCAGTCAGACCCAGACCCAGACCCAGACCCAGACCCAGACCCAGACCCAGACCCAGACCCAGAGACCAGAGACTAGCAGATGGAACAGAGCAGTTAGCACAGTTAGCATATTCTATTTGTTTATGTTTGTAACTGATGCTGGCTTGGCTGATAAAGTTTTAGTGGTTGTCCTAGACCTAAATATGCTCTTAGCCTTTCTTCCATTTTAACTCTTTTTATCTTTTCTCATCTTATTGTATCTCATCTTATCTCCTTTTATCATGTATTCCCTTCCTTTAACCTCCTGCACTGCAAAAACTCAAATATCTTACCAGGAATATTTGCCTTATTTCTAGTCAAAATGCCATTTCTAGTCAAAACAAATCTCATCATACTTTGAAATAAGACTCATCACATAAAAAGCAGCTTGTTTTTAGAGACTTTTTAAAAAAAAATTCTTTTAAGCAGATTTTCACTTGAAATAAGCAGAAAAATCTGATAATGGAACAAGTGTTTCTTCCTTATTACAAGCACAAAAACTGCTCTCACTGGCAGATTTTTCTACTTATTTCAAGTGAAAATTTGTTTAAAACAAGTGAAAATGATCTGAAAACAAGTTCATTTTTAGGGGATGAGATTAGTTTGGACTATAAATAGGACATTTTGACAAGAAATAAGACAAATATTCTTGGAAAGATTTTGCAGTGTGGTCTCAATCTGTTGTTGGGGTCTTGCGGTCCATCTCCTATGGCTTGTGACATATGTGACTTTACTTGTCTTGTGTGGTGTTGCTTTTGTCAAGCACTTTGTAAACTCAACTCATGTTTATATACTTGTGCTGTATAAATAAAGTTGTTATTATTATGACATAGGGTTTATTTAGCCCCGCCCACTGCCCTTACAAGCTGTCAGGATTGGTTCCTTGGTGGTTTGTGATGTATGAAACCCTGGCTGTCTGAATTGTTGTTTATGTCACTGGTCATTGCAGTTCACAGTGAAAACACTTATATTATGTCCTGTTATAAACCATACTAAAAAAAAAGGTTGAACACTTGGATTGAACTCTTTAAAGGTGACTGTTCAAAGCTACAAGCTCTGCAATCAAAATCTAAAATACCCTCTTGGAGTCAAGAGTGTGATATATTACTCCCTCCCCTCTCTCCTGTTTACTGTTCTCTGCGGCTCCAGGTTTGGTATAGGACAACACCAGATATATTAGATGGTGGCTTATGTGTTTGGGGACTGGATAGATGTTATCCTCTCTTCAGATGTATTCTCATATCAGCTGGGCTATTTCTGCTGTTGTTCCCTCTCTTTTTTTTTTTTTGGCCCAGAATGTGAAGATCTGTCTCCGGTCCCTCAGATTCTGCTGTGCCTGCAGGCTGTAATAAACTACAGACATGTTTCTCCAGCTCTAACTCCACCTTCGCTGCCCCCTCTCTGCGACACAGGCCATATCATTATCCTCACAAGCAACGAAAAAATACCTCTGCAATCTCGCCGTTGAAGGAATTTCTCCTGCCTTCTGTCAGTCGCTCTCCGGTCGTGACTTACACTGAATGCACAAAATGACAAAAGAAAATCCACGAGCGTGCCGGTGTTATTGTGTGCCCCAAGAGGAAGAAGAGAGGAGAGGAACATGTGAGGATGTACTGGGAGCTGGCTGACACCTCAAAGCTGGTTGAAACCGTTCTCATGGTGAAAGATACTGATTGTCTAATAAGAAATCCACCTGGGTGCAGCTCTCCTCATGTGTCACTTTCCTTATGAGGAGGGTGACACAAGAGGTGAGCGCAGACTGAAGTGAGAATCCAAGTTTTCTCGAGCTGCTGCTAGCTATTGATCCTGTATCTTTTGTGTGCTGTGAATGCGTCTGCTTCTGGGTTTGTGCATCTGTTTGTCTGGCTGTGGACTAGATAAGAAAACAAAGAGCAGAGCTCGAGCCAAGATGGTGCAGATGAACGTGCTGCGAAAACCAGTCTGAAGGCGCTCCCTGCTCAGATTCCTCTGATTCATCTTCCCCTGGTCTGCCCTGTCTGCAGGCAGCGGCCGGAAACAGCACTAGATGGCGCTGTTTATTTCTAGAAGGGAGCTCAACGCTCAATGCACATTAATACTAAGAGGGGAGGAAAAAAAGTTTGTCCTATGCAATAGTATCACACCCACACACCATTAACTGATAAATGCTCTTGTTTGAAACGCCAGCTACTTCTGGTGTTTAAGCAGCACAGTGTTTCATGTATTGATTTTTTAATTAGTGTGTATTGGGGGTGAGGTTGCACCATTTGAGCACAGTTTCTCAGTTTTTCCAGGGGCGGGTCCACAGTATGTTCTCGTGGGGGGCACAACAGTGAATCGGGGGGGGGGGGGCATTGGCAGCATTGAATCTTTCACCTTTATGATTTATGATTTTATTTGGATCCCCATTAGCTGATGTAGTTTACATCAGCTATTCTTCCTGGGGTCCTTGTAAGGAAGACGCCTATGACCTTTCCATTTTCCACTTGTAAATATTAAAACTATAACCAATCAATAATCAACTCTATCTTGTAAATAAAAAGCAACACAATACATTCTCAGCGGGAACATCAATATCTTATACTCTTACCTAGTAGTTAGAGCTCAGCTCTTTGTGTAAGAGTCAGTCATTACGCAAATGGTCAAATTGAGAACAATAACAATCTTACCCAATTTTCTGTATTCCTTCACAGAACATTGGTATGTTTGCTGTTCAGAGTTGAACCTTAGTCAGAAGTTAGTGCTTATAGCTCTTTACAGTGGGGGTGGCCAACAGCGGGGGCAGGTGCCCCCCTGTGCCAACATGGAAGAGCCGCCCCTGCGATCTGCCTCCCTGAGGATATAACTACTCGGGATACCGAACGCAAAAGCGACACAGACATTTGAATAGGACTTGACGAAGCTGTCAGACCAGCGGAGGAACGCAGGCAGAGCTGGTTGTGTCAGGTTTGAGTTGAACCGTCGATGTGCCATTGCTTGGCAACAATGATTTTCCCGGCATAATGTGAAAACTGGATTGCAGGACTGTGCGTTCCTGCTATCGCTGAGGTGTTACTGTGTTTGTCCTCTCAGCAGCGACGCACGCTCGTTGGAAAAATACACACTCTGCTAAGTGACAACATGGTATTTTCTGTGTGCGTGTGTGTATATTTCCTTGTCATGCGTGAGTTAGATTATTGGCCAGAGAGAGGTGAGCACAACAACACAAATTGCAGTGCGCGTGACGGGCCCTCTGTTCCAGCCACTGGACCGCTCTCAGATTACTTTCAATGTATCGATCAAAGTAAATGAAACGACTGGAGTGGCCAGACTTAATGTGATTCTGATATATGTGTGTAAGTGTGTGTGTGTGTGTGTGTGTATGACAGGCAGGTTGACATGGAGCCTGGGGAGACCTCATTACACCAGACCTCTGTCCATGTGTGAGACAGGGCCCTCGTCTCGTAGCTGTGTCCTTGACACTGCTGTCACATCCACTACACACACACCACTACACAGTCACACACATGCACGCGCGTGCGTTCGCACACACAGTTTGACTGTTCACATTTGAGAGATTGGAGAATAAACTTGTCGATAGCAAACCTCTGTTATCTGTCATCCTGTTCTCTGAGTGTTGTCCCAGGCTTGGAAATTGGCAGCGGGCAGCTCGTGACTAAAAGGTGGATTTGTCTCCATCCTGTCCTCACCCTGAAGGACAATTCTGGTTTTACTCGAACTGCTGGTCTTATTATTTTCAGATAATGCTGTACAGACCTAGAGGAACTCAGATGCAATGTAACAGTCTAATGGGCCAAGAAACACCAGGATTGAGACAGATTTCCAACCAGCCGAGTGTGTAACTGTTATATTAATATTATGCTAAAGTACAGTAAAAACAATGAATTCCAAAATGAACAAGCAGTATAATTAACCATTAACCTGTGGTTTTTGCTAATCTAGAGATCTGCATTCAGCAGCTAACATGGTCAATATATGTAATCACCAGTTAGAGCTCAGCCAGACCTGGGATCAGTGTTTTTCTACTGAAGTCTGGTCTGGTTTCTCAGGAGAAATACCTGCAGCATCCTGATCACTACTGTGTGACACTATGGCATCCTAGGTGTCAGGGTGCACCACCCTCATTAATGCTACAGTGACTGCCATAACCCAAATGTTAAAGGTCCCACATACTGAGGATATGTCCCATATGTCCATGTCTTCTTTGATTATAAAGCAGCTCTTGGTTCCATATTAATACTGTTAAAGTATCAGAGCCTCAGTCCACAGAGAAACGCACACAGCCTGTATTTAGAAAAAGCATTCAAACAAGCTGTCAGGACCTCTTTAACTTTGTGATGTCACAACGTAACAGTCCCTGCTAACTGCTGATTCAAAAACATACTTCTGTGTATGTTAACAAAAACAACTACATATTCAGAGACTTGCTCAACACTATGAACTATATTTTCCTGCAACTCCATAAATGACAGAATATTATTGTACACTCCTTTAACAGACACCACTTCCTGTTAGGCCATCACAGGCTGAGCTACAAGTCTATGTCGAGACAAATATGCCAGAGTGTTTTGACAGCAGAGATTACAACTGACAAGCTGCTAAATTTATCAGGATATTATAGACAAAACTGATATAAATGCAAACACATTTTGCGGTTTACTCAGAGTTCTTTTACTTTAGCTTTGTTGGAATGATAAAGGTATCAGTTTCTAATAGTCAGTCATGAAGCAGACAGCAGCGTGCCCTAGGATATGGACGGCTGATGCTGTATTTTCTTAAAAATGATGACAGAAATGGGTAAACTATCATGGAAGAGAGAGGTTAGATATAAAGCCATCCAAATTATGTATTAGGCAGAATGAAAAATCCATTATGAAATACAGAGCTAAGAGAGTGAAGGCAGGGCCGTTGCTAGGAATTCTGGGCCCCGTGATAGACTACTAAAGTGGGCCCCTCCCCCCTGACTTTTCCACTTTTTTTTTTCTTAGACTACGTATGTATTATCCTATCTTATTTGGCCTACTTTGTTTTGATGCTAATGCAGCATTACTATGAGCATTAGTCAGGAGAATAATTCAGTCATTCAAAGATTAGACTACTGGGGTTTTTTGTGGTCCCTACTGGGAGCTGGGCCCCTAGAATGATCATCACCTTTCTCCCCTATACAACGGCCCTGAGTGAAGGACACAACAAAACTGTAAGATCAGTCATTTACAACATTTTAGGTTAGTACATGATGGTTAAATGATCTCAAATATGTAGAAGGGAGTCATATCAGAATAAGACAGAACAAAATCATATCCTTGGATCTGTTTTGGGAACCAGACCAAACCGTGTTCGCGGGGCTAGTAGCTGTGACACGATAAGAAGAAGACCCCAGTTGTATGATCCTCTAACTGCATGTCAGAGATAGGAACCTAATATACGCCCACCTCCAACACACACACACAAACACACAGACGACTCGCACACCCCCGAGGGAGAGGCCGGTTATTATGAAGACAGTGATGTGGCCACACATTTCACCTCTGCCACGTGTTAGAGGCAGAGCGACGTGGGCGCGGCATCTCATTCTACCGCGCCTGACCTCACGTCAGCCCCGCCAAGGTGGGTGTCACCTCATTCAGAAACGAGGCGTTTGCTTTCTCAGGAGGATCACTGCACCCCTCCCCTCTGCTCACCGACAGAGCCCCCCCCCCAAAAAAAAGAGCTCACAACAGCCTGAGAGGTGTGCGAGTGATAAATCTAAAGAGGCAGAGCAGGAGGGTGAGGATAGAGGGAGGGAAAACAGAGGGGAGGGAGGGAGGGGGGGGGGTAGAGTGCAGAGAGTGTGGGAAGAAGGGGTAGATTTGATGCGGAGGAATTACGGGTGTAGAGGTGAAGGAGCGCATCAACCCCCTCTGTTTCATCTCTGCGTGACTACAGCCTCGTTCAGCCTCAGACAGCAGAAAATAAAGCGAGCCATTTATCTGCGTACAGGAGTGTGGAGAGCAGATGCCTGAACCCGTAAAACCCCTGATCCAAGGTCAGTTTCTTTCTCTGAACGGCTGAGTTCAGAGGTGGCAGATTGGAATAAACTGATCCTCAGTCCACAGTCTGAGGTGGAGCCGAGACCTCGACCAACGACCGGGCCAGTGCACCACCGAATAGTTTCTGAATTCGGTAACACTTTATTTGACACCATAATGAGTTATAATGCAGTTATAGCACTGTATAACTATAATTACAAACTTTATTATAAACAATAATCATAACACACTATAAAGCATTTTATCATGACTTATAAGGTCAGGTATTATAATAGTTTATAATGGGCACATCGATAATGCATTATAAATATAGTTATAATGTGTTATAATTGGCTTATAAACGTGTAAAACTGTCATTATCAACACTCATTAATCATCATAAGAATTTATAACAATAAGCATGAGACATCATAGAGCATTATAACGCTATTATAAAACTTGACCTTATAAGCCATTATAAAATGCTCTGTGATATGTTATACTTATTGTTATAAAGCCTTATGATAATGTGTTATAAGCCAGTTATAACACATTATAACTATATTAATAATGCATTATTGATGTGGGCATTGTCAATGAGTTACTAACAATCATAATGTATAATACCTGACCTTATAAGTCATGATGAAATGCTTTATAGTGTGTTGATGTTGTTGTTGTTATGATCATTTATGAGTGTTTATTACTATAGTTACACAGTGTTATAACTGCATTATGTCTCATTATAAGTGTGGTTATAATGTGTTGTAGAGATAGGTGTCAAGAAAAGTGTTACCCTGAATTCCAACCTGGCCAATCAGGCTTCCTCTTCCTTTTATGGCCTCACTCACTTTTTACCTGAGAACTGCTAGTCTGTACACAAACTGATGAATATTTGATGAGCGCGCAAGGTGTGAAGTTAGCTTTTAGCTCCTCAGCTTTTTCTTTTTTTTTTTATTGAAGATGTTTTCAGTCTCATGAGAGAGAGGCCCTTTCATGTCTCCTGCTACGGGGATTGCTAATCGGCTTCTTCCTGTTGCTGCGGCGTTTCATCGAGCTACTGCAAATTTACCACCTCAAACATCTCTTACTGCGTCGCCCACCCTGCAAACATTTCATTGACCTGGGGGTTGACAGCAGGTTGCACCTTAACCACAAGCAGATGTACAAAAAGAAATCTCAATCTTACTGAGTTTAAATCCAAACCCTAACAGCGTTATATATTGACTTTTATATGCAGCCTGAATGTTATATTTGCTTTTAGAAAAAAAAAGATATATTATATTTGCAGTCCGGGCTGCACTTAAAGTCTCTTCATATTTCATAATACAGTACATGCATCAGGTAGGTGTAGGTTTGCTCCTCTGAAGTTGTAGACAAATAGAAGATGAGTAGATAAATCTAATTTAAGCAATTCAGTGTTTTCTACCAGATCTAAAGTTGTATTCCACATACATTTTCTTAATCAACAATCTTACTGTAATACTTTGCCTATTTCTGACAGAAATCTGGTGTATCTGCTAATCTTATTAAAACTTAATCCACCTGCTGAAAATAACTCACACATAGGCTATACCATTTTAATTCTAGATGCACTATAGGAAGACATATCTTACCAGCCTGAGGATTTAAAGACTCCTCCTTCATCTCCATTCATTATCTGAATATACAAAAAAAAAAACACCATGGAGAAAACTGAATATCAACCAACCCAGATCACCTGAGCACTGCTAAATGTAATTAATTTTCTTTGGATTTTAGAGATAAGACTGCAGCCGTCAGAACAAATGTTATTCAGTATAGAGGCTGGGAATTCATCACAAAGCATTCAAATGCACCACATAGTTCTTTACATCAGAGGAGCTGGTGAATTAAAATTGTCTACCTGTGCTTTTCATCCCATCCTGCCACCTTTTTGACTGCTTTTTGACTGTCTTCATTGCATTCACTTGCTTTTCATAAGCACCTGTTCTCTGGTCCTTCAGACTGCTTTAATTAAACCGTCTTCTTTAGATTGTTCTTTTAGTGTTTCCTCCGGGATTTTGGAGTGGCAGCGAAGGTGGTCGGATCAGGGGGACAAGGGGGTGGGGGATCGGACGGTATAACACCGGGGCCACACCGGACATGGAAGCGCAGAGAAGCATTGGCATTTTCATTTCAGCGGCCTGCAGTGATCGTTTCGGCGTCTGGTCTACTGCGTGCACGAGCCGCGAGCGATCCTGTCAATGTTGGCTGGGAGTCACACAAAGAAACACGAGAGAATCCGGTCAATTTTCAAAATAAAATAAACAATTTCTGTTTATTAAAGGAGTCATCACCCGGAAATCGCAATTTCTC
The DNA here is from genome assembly GCA_030347415.2 of Decapterus maruadsi. Lineage (NCBI taxonomy): Eukaryota > Metazoa > Chordata > Actinopteri > Carangiformes > Carangidae > Decapterus > Decapterus maruadsi. Next base: position 21,412,808 of record CM064888.1, read on the forward strand.
TTGTTAAAACATGCATATTGGTGTTTGACCTCCGTTGAAACTTGCCTGAAAAGCTGGAGTTTGAAAGTGGCGCCGTTTTTTCGGTTCGGCTCTTTTTCCGAACAGGAATAGCACACAAGGGTGTGCCTTCCTAAAGCACGAGATTTTGATTCTGCTCCTACCGTGGAGGCTACTTGCCTCTTTCACCACCCAACCCCGCCCCGTCCGCTACCTGAAATCGCCGAAGCGGTACCAGGGGGCTGTTTATGTTTTGGAGTCTGCATGCAGGCAAGCCCCCCCCCGGCTCTGTCCTTCCTGCGGCGAATCAACGCGCGCCTCATACAATGCACATCCGGACCAGTCAAAACCTCGCGCGTAATCTCGCGTGATAAAGTCGCAGTAGGAAAAAGGGTCAGAACAAGCTCAATGTTTGATTAAAATTATTATTATTTTTTCTAATAAGTTTTACGAATTGATCCAAAGCGATCCAAGGGGGGCTGGATACGTAAAAAACCAGGTTATGACTCTAATGTAAACAGAGCGCAACACACATTAGCGAGATTTAGCGCATATATTTAGCCACTGTTGCGACCGCCACAGACTGGTTTGGACGCGCTGGTTGATAAGTTTCGTTTTTACTGAGGAGGAACTATGAAGAACTCAGCTGTGATGAAAAAGCACCTAAAGCGAGTCAAGAGTTGTAACTGTGTAGTGGAAAGGGGTGCAAAGTAATGGTAGGCTAACTGGTAGTGAAAACCCTGCTTTACATTGTTTTAACATAAAAATTAAAAAAAAATCATCATTCTGAAGGTGTGGAGCCTTTATTTTGCCGTGGCGGTGCGCCATGATCAATTACATATAGAGGAAACCCTGGCTCTTTCATCTCCAAATCCAGACCAGTCTGGTCTGGTTTCACAGAAACAGGTCGAACCCACGCTGCGTGACCTCAGAATGAACATGAATCCTGTTAGATCTCAGTGCTGCATATGTATGCATATATATGTTGCCACTTGTATGCCAAATGTTATTATCATAATTATGCAGATGACATTCATCTCTACATCTCTGTCATTCCAGTTATGTCTGTGTGAACAGATCCTTCAAACGCTGCAGAAAGGAAAACCGCAACACGTCTGTGGTTTCTGCTGCAGTCCATGTAAATGGCCTCAAGCAAATATGATTACATCTACATCAGAATGAAACAGCAGCAGAAGCTGAGACAAAGACTCCTCACACTAATCATCAGGAAACAGGTCAAACACCATGGTACCACTGATGATCACTGACCTACATTTGGAGTGTCACATTAGAAGTGATCAAGTCAAGTCGAGTTTCTTTACGAGCCTCCTTTGGGTTGAACAAGGGAAAAAATTCTCCATAATACACAATAAATAAACAGACAGTATATTGTTGACAATAGCGAGGACAGATGTGCAAATAACATTGTCTCATGATGAAGTGTGCATGGTAAGCCGTGCTTCATATATACATGCACACACAAGTACACCAGACATTCACCCCTTAACTGAGAAAGTCAAAGAAGTGTTTGGACCTGTTGTGTTTGTAAAGAACCCTGAACCTTCTAATTAGAACATATTCAGGGTATAATGTATAGGAACTGTGATATGATGTTCTTTGCCTGTCTGATTGTTATCTGTTCAGAAAGCTCTTGCAGGTGGAGAGGAATGGATGTTTCCATGATTTTGCTGCTGTCTAACCAGACTGAGGATCTGAACTTTGGAATTAACTGTTCAATTCTGAAACCAGCTGGTGGTGCCATACTGAAGGATTGAGTCTACTGTTGCTCTATATAAAACTAACATCAGACACCCTTAGTCTGCGCAGAAACTGAAGACACTGATGATTTGATCAGGTGTGTTGTAGCAGGAAACTTCTAAAACATGGGTTTAGCAACTGAATTTTGCGCAGAAACAACTGATGATGATCGGGGTTTAGCAACATTTCAACACTTTTACTTGTGTTATAGAGGAACTATGCAGGATTTTTAGCATAGCTATGCTACATTTTTACCTTAATTAAAAAGCTTCAGAGTGACTGTGATGGTTATGATGACTTGTAACTTGTTCCTGTGTGACTCTTGGCTGAAAACCAACCTTACGTTATCCTCCACTCTGTTGATTGCCTTCTAGCTGATGTTCATATCCGGCCCTCTGCTGGGTGTTTTTCATGGCCTTCCGCAGGTGAGGTTCGAACTCTGGTCTCCTGCACGGCAGGCGACGATGCTAACCGCTTCGCCAAGAGTTAGACAACCACTTCGCAAGTTGGTTAGCACGCCGTTACACCACCTTCGTTGAAAACAAATGCACATGGTGGAGAGGAGGGTTAGCAAAACAGAGGAAAATAGACCAGACTTCCCCTTTAATATGAAGTTTGTGTGCATCACACTGCAAACCAATACAGCAGCTCAACTGATGCATATGTTTAAACGTTTTGTGAGCAGACAAATTAATGAATGAAAGTGTCCTTCAGACACAAACAGACTAACACCTCCATCTCCAGCAGGCGGGATCACTGTGTCCCTTGTCTGTTTGTTTGGCCACTGGTCAATTAGAGCTCATGGAGAACACAGAGAACCCACTTTCATCCAATCTTAAAACCTGGTCACTTGTTTGCCTCAGAGTTACTTTGTCCTGTCTAGTCTGTCTGGGATGGTTTAGACATATATGCCTGCCAGGTCCCTGAAGATCATCCGACTCAGTGTTCTTGTTGGGAGCAGCCTTTGTTATTTACACCCTGAAGGTCTTTGAGACTTTAAAATCTCTTGACACAAACAAATCTTAAGACACATTATTTTGCTTCCCCCTGAAGTGTGTTTTCTTTTACCTGATTGTTGTTTCTCATCCTGCTGTTTTAATTCAATCGTATTGCTTTTATATCACTCCTCAGGTTTTTTATTGTTTCAAGTAAGGTTGTTTTATCCTCTTATCCTGTTGTTTTAATGCAACTTTATTCTTCTTAAAAATTTTATGTTACGTTAAGTTATATTACAAGTGGTGCATTGATGCATGAACTGAGGTACTGTATATAGAAATAAAGTTTATTTTTGCTATCATTATAATGAATATGGTGTGTGGAGTTACTATTTTCACATTCATGTCAGGTGGGAGTGAACATCCAAATTATAATAAGTGATGTGACCCTGAGTAATACAGAAATGCTGACGCGATGCAGGCTTCACGTTCACTGCAGTTGTTCACTTAATTAAATGTTAATTTGCCAGACATGTGTATTATATCATTTCACTACTCCACAATTATACAACTGCAGCTTATTAAGTAAGTCGGTAAATTTTATTTGTACAGCACTTTTCATAAGGGGTTCACAACGTGCTTCACAACAGACTCAGGAAATCGCAGTATACAAGGAATAAAACAAGAATACACAATTAAAATACAGAAGAGCATAGAAATATAAAAACATCACAGTATAAAACAAAATTAATTAAAACAGAAACCTAGAAAACCCACCCCTACATAAAATACTGTCTAAACAGCTGAGTTTTCAGATCCTTTTTAAAGGTGTACAGAAAAGAAAATTGAATTTGAGCCACTCTGGGTCATACAATTAGTGTAATAACTAAAAAAGTAAATCTGGGATGAAAGTGTGGTATTTTTTTCTCATTGAATAATGCAGGCGCACAGATTATACGTCAGCCTGTACACGATTCAAAAGCCACTGATGTCAGATCCGTCATTCGTCATTCAAACATCTGAGAAACGCACACACACACTTTGAATATCCCGCCCGCTCGGTAACAACCAATCAAATCTGTTTTCCTTACTTGGGTAAACTCGTGTTGCAGCTCGTGACAACTCGGTGCAACAAACAGGACAAATGGCCATTTCTGTACGTCTTTAAAAGACTCAATGGAGTTTAAAGTGCGTAAGGACAATGGCAGGGCGTTCCAAAGTCTGGAAGCAACAGCTGTGAATCACAAAGCAGGAAATGCTCATCATGGGTCACGTCATTAAAGTTGCTCTACATCATGTGGGAGGTTTGAAGATTTGCTGCCATCCATTTTGAAGAAATCATAACCTACAGTATGCACATTGTATCTACATCACCTGTGCAAACATCGGGATCATGTGAAGCAGGAAACTAACACATGGACATGTTAAAAAACAACAGGTTATTGGGATGGCCCTGTGCTGTTTGAACAGACCTTGTTAGAGTCCTTAAAAAACATATGGTGATGGTTGGGATAGACACTCTTCATCAGTCTTATTTTCAATTTTAAAAAAGGCTAGTGGTCATTCTGAATGGCTGGTAACTTAAGAGCCACGTTGGCAGGTGATCAAAAAAATTAATTTAGAGCTCGGTAATACTATGCCTTGTTTTGAATGGCAACAAATACCTTTTCACATACTTCTTTTTGCACATTCACACAATGATTGAACAGTAGTGAAAATGTGAATAAACATGAATAAACTTTAACTACCTGAATGATTTTATTTTTCCTTTGAGCTTTGATACAGGTTCTTTTAAAATGTACATGTGCAACTTGAGCTGCAAGTGGAACAATACGTTTCCCTGATTGCATCCTCAGACATTAGTACAACAAAGACAGATGATGAAAACAACACATATACAAATGTGAAATGTTACAGCTGGAGAAGACGAGGCTCTCCGTTCTGGCAAAACACACTTATTATTTTCCATCATTTCCTAAGCAGCAATAAAGAAAACAAATTGGGGACTGTGTCAACTATGTTCATGAGAAGTTAGCCAGGGCGGGAGATAGAGAGAGGGAGGGGACACAAACCAATTACAGGCATTGATTTACTTCCAGGCTGCCTTATGGGCGGCTTAGCTTGCCGGTCAGGTTCCAGGTAATTCAGGGGATTGCATCCATCGCCATGTACTTCAGTTATCGCTGCAATCCCATCTCAGCCTCCGTGAAAGCACGTGGTGAGACAGGAATATTAATAAGCAGCCGCCGCGTTCAAAGTCTGGGCCCGTAAGATATTGCATGATCCGCAGTGACACCCCCACCCCTTCCTTCCCGCTCTGTCTCCACTCCGAGGGGGCCACCGGTTCATGTTTCCTATTCTCCTGGTGTGTGTGGCGAGCTGAATGCAGAGATATCTCCAAGCATGTTCCTTTTATGCGGCAGGTCTCAGATGTTTCACAACGTGCCACCAAGCCTCTCCTCTCAATACGCTTTTGATTAATGTGGCACACGCTCTAATCAATCATGAGAAGGACTTTTTCCTGTTGGATGTCTTTAAAGGGATAGTTCACTCAAAATTCAAATTTCACTCATTATCTACTCACCCTCATGTCGACTCTGAAAGGGCAATTTTCAGAGTCCTCCGTGCCTTCTCTGAGTTACGTCCATATAATGGTTGTGAATGGACACCACTTTTCTTCGTCCAAAAAGACACACCAAAAAACATCCAATATACTGCTCATCTGTATATGCTTGTATTGAAGCCAAGGCATTAGAAATTGTTCCGCGGTCAGTGTGAATCATGCGAGATTTGCACTGACTGCACCTGAATCCAACATCAGAGCCTCCGTCCTTCCTCACACTACTCAGTGGTGACAGTTTTAACAGGCGAGCCGACAGCTCCGCTGAGTTTCCGTGGTTACCTACGCTCACGCTGACACTCAACGTAAAAACTGGCGATTCAACATGGCAGCCAAGGTTCCATGCACCCCCCCTTTGTATATTTGTAACGACTTGTAACGACTCATTCTAAGGTACGAGAAAGCTTTCATTTGTATGCAGGTGTGATTCGACTAAAGTTAAATATGTATTTATGAAAGCAATATTTGATTTTTGCTAATAAAAAGCCAAATAAGTTACATACTTGGGCTTTAAGCTTGTTTGTAGCGGAGGCCCCCAGTGTCTCAGTTCACTGCTCTTCCTATGTCAGTGCAAATCTCGCGTGATTTACACTGACCACGGAATAATTTCTAATGCCTTGGCTTCAATACAAGAGGGACATTACAGACGAGCAGTATGGAGGTATTTGGATGTTTTTTGGAGTGTCTTTTTGGACGAAGAAAAGTGGTATCCATTCACAACCGTTATATGGACAATACTGCTGCGTGGACCCCCCCGTCACTCAGAGAAGGCACGGAGGACTCTGAAAATAGTCGACATGAGGGTGAGTAGATAGTGAAATTAGAATTTTGGGTGAACTATCCCTTTAATTGTCAAGAGCTCAAAAGACCCTCCCCACCACCACCACCTCCTCACTGTCTGATGGTTGAACACACACCCCCTGGTAGGAAATCACTATTATACAGTTGTTTCGGTCTCAAGAGACTCAAGGACGAGACGTGAAGGACAATAGACAAAAGACAGGCTTGGACGTCCATTGTGACCCCCCACCTCTAACGCATTCAAACAGCCCGTCTTCCAGTTCCGCCTTCCACTTTTTTCTCATTCCGTCTCCATCCTTCAAACTCGTCCTCTCACCTCTTGACTTTCTCCTCTCTTTCCGTCCGCCGCCCCCTCTTTCTGACTCTTCAATCACAAGCCGTTTGGCTGCCAGTGGGATCAAGCCACTGTGAGATGTATGAGCGTGGAGAAAAATGGATGGCTAATTCAATCAAGTCTATTATTCCTGAGGCACCGCAGTGTTATCAGCAACACTGCAAAGGCGTTTTGATGCATTGCCTTCATGCTCAGCCTCGCCCCCTCCCCACTCCCACAGAAATCAAAGTTGTTGTGGTGCGTGCGTGTGTATGTATGCGTGTGTGTGTGGGGAGAAGAGGAGGAGGGGGGGCTTCACAGAGTCATCAGAGACCAGAGAGGGCTTGTTTCAGCAGCAGGGCGACACACAGCAGTGGGCCGTTTACCTTCACCGCGAGGAAGCTGCTGTCACTGCGGCGAGGAGTCGAGTGTCAGGTGTCAACATCATGCACAAACAAGGAGTGAATCATATCAGTCTGTGTTTAAGTTGAGAAACTGTTCAGAAGGAAGCATCGCTCTGAAGATACTGCAGCAAATACAGACTGTTAATGACAGTGTTCGCTCATATGTTTAAATATGAGCTCCAATCCTGATTTCATTTTGAATTTGACCTTTTTAAAGCCGCACTAAGCAAGATTCTTCACAGGACAATAAAACATTAAAGCAAGTGACTGGTTTTAATTTGTGACCTATCCATGCATTTTTTGATCAGATTTTCAAAGGTTTAAATGAAACGACTAATAATTCAAACTACATCCATAGAAAAGTTACCTGCTTTAAAGTGATAGTTCACCCAAAATTCAAATTTCACTCACTGTCATATCGACTAAGGGCTGGGATAAGTTTCAGAGTCCTCCGCGCCTTCTTGGAGTTACAGTGGGGCTCCGTGCAACACTGCACTCCAAAATACATCCAAATACCTCCAATCTCACACGATTTGCGCAGATTTTGGATGTACCAGGAAGAGAAGTGCTGGGAGCTTCCGCCTACAAACAAGCTTAAAATACAGACTTATATGATTTTTTTCAGAAAAAAAAATTCATGTCGGGGCTTCAATACAAGAGGGACATTACAGATGAGCAGTGTGGAGGTATTTGGATGTTTTTTGGTGTGTCTTTTTGGACGAAGAAAAGTGAGCCCTGTTCGCAACCGTCACATGGACATGCACTACTGCACGGAGCCTCGCTGCAACTCCGAAAAGGCAAGGAGGACTCTGCAACTTCTCCTAGCCCTTAGTCGACATGAGGGGGAGTAGATAATGAGAAATTTGAATTTTGGGTGAATTTATGCTGCAGTAAATGACTGCAAGTGTGGATTTCCTGATGTATCTCATTGAAAGTGCAGGAGAATGATTTACTGAATAAGTTTTCTTTCTAAACACCATTTTTACTGCTTTTCATTCTGTCATTTTTGACCCAGACCTAAGTCTTTATACACTGCCCGTCCAAAAAATAAGTCACACACTAATATTTCATTGGACCTTTGATTAAAGATGCATTTAGGAAAACAGACTCCAGAGTTGCATTCATTTTTCAAAGGTTCTCAATTCGGTGAAGGTCTGGACTTTCTTCCTTGAAGATGATGGTTCCCCACTCTCATTCCAGTTTTTAATAATGTGTTGGACAGTTCTTAAAGCAATTTTAGTCTAAGCAATCTCTTTAAATGTTTTACTTGCTTGATGAATGTCAATAATTTGACTCTTGTGAAATAGAATAACATCTTGTCCTCTACCACAGGATGCGTCTTCTGACATGGTTGTTTAAGAAATGAGACTGCATCAGTTTGGTTTAAATAAGTTGAAACATAGCTGAAACAAATCAAAGCAGTCATTATCCGATGGGAGGCTCTGACCCTAGCTTTGTTAAACCCAAATGGTGACTTTTTCCCGTCCAAAAAAAAGTCACCATTTGGATCCAAATGGTGACTTTTCTTTTTTTGGACGGGCAGTGTTTCTGACACTGGTGCTTTCTGCTTGATTCTGTGAGACAGAGCTTTTTACTCAGTCGAATGATTTTTCTTTTACTCTCTAAAAGTGTAATAGACTGTTTGCTGTGTTAATCACAGGAGAAAAAAACAGTCTGTTAACTCGTCATGTTTCGCTGCTGCGTGTTTGAACAGCTCGGATTGAAACACATTACATAGGTTTCCTTTCTCTTTTTTTAATGTTTGCAGTGTTCACTGACTGTTCATTAGAAATTTGCTGTCCAACTTTGGATAACTTGTATGAAATGTAAGATGTAACAGTTTGAAGTTGGCAAACAAATGGTTTGGTCAGTCATTACACTGAGGTATTACTCATGCCTTATTCAGTACAATGACTCTTTAATGTTAACAACATCTCTGCTGGCTCTTTTGTGAGATTCTCATCAAACCCATAGAGTGACACCAAATCAATACATTAATTCCTCAAAAGGTTCACTTCCCATAGTAGCCAGCTACGCTACCAAGCCAGGTATGATGATTGCAGACGGTGATACCTGCTAATGAGTGCAAACAGCTTCCTCACATTCTGTTAGTCAACCAACAATTCAAATGATCTGCCTGCTACTGGCATGAAAAGTCCCCAGAAGAAGCAACACCACAAACACGGGGGCTGAGTCAGATGACTGCAACAGCGCCCACCTGTTACTGAAAGAGGCCACGCCCCTTTATTAGTCATAACTTCAAGCATCAATAATATTTAAATGAGTCATAAAGGAGTAAAATTGTTTTAGTACCAGGCTGTGAACAAATGACATTTTAGCATGGGAGTCTATGGGATGGAGTCAATGATGAAGCCTGGCTGAAGAGGGCAACCTCACCTAATATAGTTCCTCAAATTTTGACCTCGAGGGGTTTCATCAAGGTTTTTAACATCTGTTGATTTTCTATCATGAATGTTCTGTCTTCTATAAACCCTGTTAGCACTCCCAGATATTCTCAAAGAGGTCCTCTTTCCTCCACTGTGCAAAAAAGAAATGTAGGCAGGCAGCCACCACACAGGTGGAAAAACATTAAGCTTTAGGTTCACTACTAAATCTAAAGATTAAAGAGGCACGGAGCACCCACTTTAATGACCTCATTACTGGCAATAAAGGTAACCCTAGATTTCTTTTAAAACTATCAATCACCTTTTAAACAGTAAAGCTCCTCACAATTAGAGCTTCAATTACTCCAGCTAACTCCCTGGTTACCCTGGACTGTTTCTCTGCTATTTAGTTAAACAACTTAGATGAATCTGTATCCCACTTATCCCTCCATCCTTAAGTATTAAACACCATTATCAATAATTCTCTTTATCCAGCTGTATCCAGCTCTTGATCTTGTGAAACCCCCGCACTTGAGACCCATTTCAAACTGACCCTTTATTTTTAGAATTGTTAAAAAGTCTACTATGGCTTTGATTAAAGGTACAGTATGGTATAGAGGCACCTCATGTGATCATGGTATAATCTGTCCATTATTTATATACATGTGAGCTGGACAGTCATCATAGTGATGGGGATATTAGTTGTATGCTAAATAACTCTTGATATTATTATACTGACGATGTCCAGCTGTGAAACCTGGTGAACTTTCACATCTGTCTTTGAATCATTAGCCCATACATGGCATAGGATTCTCTGCTGATGAATAAGTTTTGATCTTTGTACCAAATCAACCCTTTGAATGTTTTCATCAGCACATGGATCTTTGAACTCTGGTTTTGGGGTGTGCTTAAACACTAGCAATATAAAACATTTAATTTTCTGTTTTAAGAAGAGTTTTGAAGACACATTCTCTATTATTAAAACATATAATTACAAAAACTTGTTCAATTAATTCAGACAATGGATATTTACAAAACTGTGTTTTTTGGCTGAACCAGCTGCTGGATCCAATAGGTCTTGTATTTGAGTTTTGTGTGCTGATGAATAATGAAGTTATTTATGAAATCCATGATGCCTCACCAGCATATTGACGAGCTTATTAAGTCAGCCTTGGGTCAGTTTACCGACAGTAATGTGTTTCATTGTATGTGCAGTCATTGCTTTGATAAATTACTGTGAGTATAGCTTGACTAAGGAACAGTCTGTACAACTCAAAGTGTATTTCACAGCTGCTGCCGACCTGACGTGACCTCATGGCACAAGTTCAAAAGTGATGAATGCAACAGGTCAATGTGAATATGTGCACTTGGTTTCTTTCAGGCACTGATACAAGAAAGTTGATATGCCTGACATTGAGTTGAGAGGCAATTAGTCTGCAATTCCTCTACTGACCACTAGAGGGTCTCTCCCGTATTAAAATATCCAACTTTACAGCAGAAATTATTGCCTGGTACAAAAACAGTTTTGGTCTCTAAAGATAATTTCCTCCTTCATGACGACTGTTTCTATACCTCACAGGTTGGTTACAGTACATTCAAACTCTATTCATGCCCCATCTCTTTGGATAAACCTGGAGTTGGGGGCGGAGTCAGGCATTGCCAAGATGGCAATGATGAAGCAGCTCGCTCTGTGCTTTAAACTATTCTTCAGATGCCTGTGGGTGATTTCACAGAGGGTTCATCCATATTTACAGTCAGAGGGAACAGCCATTTGCAGATGGTCCTGATGGTACCATTGACCTGTGACCTTCCGATGGGTTCGCAGCTGAGTGTTAAGCGGCTGGGATGAGGATCAGCACCACTATATATATCTGAGGCCATGGTTCTCAGCAGGACACCAGGATACTGTACTGCCTACTCCAGATAGGGAATCAGTCTCTGCCCCAAGGGACGGAGATGAAGTATCTCAGGCCTTGTCTATGAGTGAGGGGAGAAATTGGCAGTAGCATCGGTATTGCAGTTGCCGTACCACACCGTTGTCACAAAAAGAGAGCTGAGCCAAAAGGTAAAGTTCTCGATCTACTGGTCTGTCTTCGTTCCTACCCTCACCTATATGGTCATGAGTGATGGGTCATGACCCATAGAAGGAGGTCGCGGATACAAGAGGCCAAAATGGGTTTTCACAGCAGGGTGGCTGGGGTTTCCCTTAGACATAGGGTGAGAAGTTCACTTCTGTGTCTTCTCTGTGAGAGATGAAGTAAACCCACTGCTGGTAAGGATGCCTGCAGGGCGCCTCCCTGATCGAAATGAAACTGTGTTGTTGAGTGTAATATTTAATTCAAAGCCAAACCTTTTTCATTATAATGCTAAGCTAGGCTGATCATATCTTGACTGTCCTAAGTGCACAGACACCAGTGTGATATGATACGATACAATACAAAACAATACGATACGATACGACATGATACGATGTGATACGATACGATACAAAACAATACGATACGATACGATACGATACGATACGATACGATACGATATGATACGATACGACATGATACGATGTGATACGATACGATACAATACAGTATCATACTATACTATACGATACAAATGACTTTATTAATCCCCAAAGGGAAATGCATTTGTCTGGCAGCTCAGACATTAGACGTCAGATTTCATACAATACTCAGTAAGATAGTAAATTAATATAATTGCCATCATTCCTTTCAATTAAATCATTACATTCAGGAGCTGAATTTGATAGGCGCCAACTGAAAATGAGCTTGAATGCATTTGATTACGGCACGTAACAACAGCAGCATGAAAGCAGTGGGTGAATAATTTGACAGGGGTGAGCAACGTGAATGAAAAGACATTAGAAGTGAGAGAAAATAGATTTGGACAGAGCGAGAGCCGAGACTAGACAGAAAAATAGTGGGCAGTGAGTGGAATATAGACTGATACAAAACGAACAACAAGCCGAGATGGGATGAGCCTCAGTGGATGACGACATGTGAGTTCATAAATGTCATAGAGAAAAAAAAAAGGACGATGATGGAGTGAGAGAGACAGATAGGGAAGACAGGAAAGAGACAGCGTGAGCGAGGAAACGAACAGTAAATAGAATCTCTCTATTGAAGACGGGCTGTGTGAGAAATCATTTACCCTCACGTCCAACTGTGTTTCGTTTAGGCCATTAATCACAGCTGTAATGGAAAGCTGAGCCCTGTGCTACACATTCATATCACTACACACACGCACACACACAAAAAGCTACATACTGCATGGTGAAGAGGCAGCCATAATAGCCGCATGGGAGCGAGCTGAACTGTCGGGAAGCAAAGCTGATTTCACAAAACTAACTGGTTTCTAGAAGCAAAGACATGCTCCATGTGCGTGTGACCCCAGGCAGGAGATTGGGGAAATTGTACAGATGGATTTTGGGTCGGTTTTCAGTGTAAGAAATACCTGCTGCAGGGCTACTTCATTTTGTTTGGAGAGTGTATCTGAGACACAGCTGTTGATTTTGTGGTTGGCATTGAAAGCTGAATGCTTTGTTCCTCTGCGTTATCGGCAGAAACAGCTTCAAGGATTTTCCATGTATTTCCACATTTACAGGGAGAAACTTTGAGTTGATCTCAAGTTTGAATTCTACTTCCTGTTTTCCGGTGCTGCAGCTATTGTGGAGTGGTTTTTCTATATCTCCACAAAGGACAATGCTATTTTTGGGACATATTTCTGAAAACTGTGTCTGATCCTCAAGTGTCTGAGTGGGCGTCTCCCATGACAGCGTCAGCTGAGAGCTGCAGATGCTCTGTCAACTTCAGTGCTGCACTATATAGTCTACATAGCAGTCAGTCCATTCACAGCATGATGCGACTAATGTTGTACTACAAAGTCTGTAAGAGGCGGAAATCACTGCTTAAAGGGGAAATATCACTTTTTGAAGGCTCTATTTAAGTGTTTGTCTTCTCCGGAGTGAGAATTGACAAAAAAATCTGAAATCCACGTGGTTTCACGAGTTATTCCCTCAGCTGTCTTCCAGTGATGTAACTAGTTTTTGAATTTTCATTATACCACCCCTACCTGGTACCAGTAGAAGGGGCGGGCCTAGCAGTGAGAGACAGCAATTTGTCCAAATAGATACTTACGTTTCACCCTGTAGGGATATAATTTGTGGTGTACCTCAGGGATCTGTATTAGGCCCTTTATTATACTGAGGGACAGGCACTGAAAGCAGCCGTTCTGAACAGGGCTGTTTAGAGAGGATGAAAAGAGCTGTGATGTTTGATCCTGAAGCATATCACAGACATGTTTTTAAGACACCAACACATTGTACTTTTTTTTTGGCAAGCACGTTGTATTTTTTCGTGCCTGCCAGCCTTGACCTGGAAATCAGTTATGTGACTGCATTCATATTCTGATGTCCGGTGGCCCCGAGAGCTCAGTGGACTGCATCTTAAGGCCACGACAACACACACAAATTCAGGAAACGTAATAGAGTTTGTTACTCCGTGAGTCAAATAATGACACACGATGAGCATGAAGTTCACAGATGGGGTTAATCAAATCTGATATTGGTTGAATTTCTGCTCTGATCTGTCTGAATTAAAAACGCACATTTGTATATTTGCCTTGTAGACAGATTTATGACTGTAATTAATGTTAATTGTTGCCTCCGCTAAGGAGGTTATGTTTGTTATTTGTCATCATGATTAGGCAAAAATGTCTGATCTGATTTGTGGGATGGAGGATCAAGTGACATTTAGGGTCTGAAGTAAAGGGCGGATCAAGGAAACTGTTGACATGTTCATGGAGATTTCTCGGGGAATCATTTTTGGCTCTGGATTAAAAATAAAAAATCTGACATATTTATGGTAATTGCATCTGAGTGTATGTGTGTTGATCCAGTTAATAATCAGATAATTAAAATTCACATTGTACTGTACCACATTCACAACAGTAAGAGTCAGTGGCAGCAGCAGTAAGGAAGACTTACATTCATATTTCATTCATGATGCAACAAATGCATAATTCAAAAAATGTATAAACACATTATACTTGTTTGGTCTAATTTGGTCTGCTTGTTTGGTCTATTCTAATTGTTTCTAATTGGCTTTAATCAGTTTTGATGAATATAAACTCTATCATCCGCCTGACGTTTTAAACACCAAGTATAATGTCCACAGTGTTAAGACTTGATGTGGATGAATCTGTTAAAATATCTGTGTATGCTTCCATTGAAAAAGCTCCATACTGATTTGGTTTATTTTAATGAGCTCACTGACCTTCGTCTGTGTGCAGGGAGGTCTGCAGACACAGTTAATAAGTAGTTATGAGTTTTTAATCAGTGCAGTATACACAAGTACTTAGCTGTGGAGGCTGCTACACACATTACTGTGACCGGTCATTATTAGCAACACCTGCTTAACCTGCTTCATCATAATGTCTGCCACGAAGAAGGCCGATTGAAAAGACAGATAGTGAACTACAGAAATGAATGACATCCTTCACTACATTTGAACTGAGTCACAACAAGGCTGTCTCATTTCACAATGTGTCCTTCTTTTCCCAGGCAATGACGGGTCCAACAGGTAGACCCTTCACCACAGAGAACCCATACAGAAGTTGCCTCTATTAAAAGAATAGTTCACCCAAAATTCAAATTTCATTCATTATCTACAAACTAAGGGTTTGGGGAAGTTTCAGAGTCCTCTGTGCCTTCTTGGAGTTACGGGGGGGTCGGCGCAGCACTGCATGTCCATGTGACACACCAAAAAAGCACTTTGCACTTTGCCTACATCATACATGTTTTGGTATTGTCGAAGTGTTGTCTAATTGTGTCTTTCTATGCCTCACCTTCGTATAGCTTGTGGCCTGTGTATTTTATCATTTGTATGTTATGTGTTGGGACTACAGATGGAAATTTGCTGTGAGCTAAATCTGGTGCAACCATCTTTTCATGTTTTCGGCAAATGATTAATGTAATTGCACAATGTCCCTTATTAAACTAATAAACTAAACTAAACTAAAACACCCAAATACCTCCATACTGCTCATCTGTAATGTCCCTCTTGTATTGAAGCCCCAACATCAGAAATTGTTCCGAAAAAAATCAAATAAGTCTATATTTTAAGCTTGTTTGTAGCAGAAGCTCCCAGCACTGCTCTTCCTGGTCCGTCCAAATCTCGCACTGACACTGGTGCAAATCGTGGGAGGTTTGGACGGACCAGGACGAGCAGCAAACAGGAGGACTCTGAAACTTCTCCCAACCCTCAGTCAACATGAGGGTGAATAGATAATGAGTGAAATTTGAATTTTGGGTGAACTATCCCTTTAACTTTCTGCCTTTGTGATGCCACCTATCAACAAAACTCATGATGGACCACTGATTATTAGGGCACCGGCCATCGCCAGGGCACTCGACCCCACAGCTATGAAATAGCTGTAGGGACGAGTGCCCGGCGAAGCCGGGCACTATTGTTATTCTGTGGATTTTTTGCTAGTTATTTTTCATCTTGATTACTAGTCCTGCAACTCGAAGAGTTGCAGGACATATTATATATCAAAACGTCGTCCTGATCGGGATTATGCTATTACTTTTTTCATCAGTCTAAACGTATGTCGCGAAAAACTGCGCAAAATTTTGCATTGAAGTCTATGGGACGAGCGAAAAAAAGAAGAGCAAAAAAGACCAAACATTGGAGTTTAACAAACGTCTACTGCTCAGGCATACTTTCCCCTAGAGACTCCGTTTAAACTTTAAATAGTAGACACAAGTCTTGTGTATTGGTGTATTACTCCACGTTTTGATAGGTTGAATAGTTTTTGATCAATCCCTGATCAATGACCATGATCATTTTTGGAGAAATTATGAGATTATAATGGGTGTGTATTGCACGGAATGTTCGTGCTAGAGTGCATGATGCAATCAGCTAGAGTGGGGGAGAGCCCAGAAAAACTCCTGATTCTTTCTCTTTCCACACTCCTCTTGGACACAATTTACACTGTACACACAAAATTTTTTCACAGTTTTGTAGACAAACTTGTTGTGTCTCCCACAATGTGTTCAAAATATCAGAGAGACTTACAGAATTTGAATTAGCAGCCTCTGAGTGCGGCCATGTCTGTCTCTCCTCCTCATTGACTCCAATACAAAAATTTTCTGAGAGGAGCAGAACGGACCGATGTTTTAAAACTGCCCGTGTCGCCAAAATATTTACTGTAGAAACACCAAATCGTACCAGAATTTTCAGGAAGGCCTTAGGGCACCGTTGATCCGTGTCTTGTTCTGATAGGAGCTACCGTTTTGTCAGAATAAGCCTAAATGCGAGACCAGTGCAGAGGCAGAAAATCAGTCTTTTTCTCGACGTTTCTGTCTGCCTCAGCCTGGGAGCCCCTATCGTCATGGGCAACCAGCTCAAGTTGTCATGGTAACCTCTGATCCTCAGGCCAGGGTCGTTAACTCCATAAACAATTCACCTGGAGCTCGTTAAGATGTTTGTAAACACAGACACACAGCTAAATCAGACTCAGATGCAGCTCAGTCACACACACAGACTCTAGAACCAGCTTCATGTCATTACAGTTACACACACACACACACACACACACACATTAAAAACACACAGGTAATAAGCTCTCGACTCCTCTCCCACACTCTAACACACACAGGTAACTTCCTGTGATTACAGTTAAAGACACAAACACATCAAATGCGCGCGTAAGCGCGCACTCATCTCTCTCACTCTAACACAGTTAACCTAATGTGATTACAGCTCCTCCATATCAGTGCTTATAGAAAGATGATCATGTGTCTGATCAACTCTGTCTTGACCTTAAGATCGTGGGTTTGATTCCCATGTTGACAGAGATGGTAGGAACGGCAGTAGCTCCGGTGCCCTTTCAAAATTTCCCAAGAGGAAATTTTCTAGTTCACTTTTCAACCACAGCCAATAAGCTCTCTGAAGACCAGCCCACCTCATTTCACTTTGATGCTTTGCATTTTTCTGGCCACATTTTCTCACCAATGTAAGTGTTTAAGTTTGACTTTGTGTGAGGATAATTAATCTCCTCCAACCAAAGTGAATCAGTTGGACGAGGATCTGTTGTCCTGCACGAACGAGGACCAGAATTATTTTAGAGGACAAAATGAAGGAAGGAGGCAGGGCACGAACACTTTTGCCTTTTGTAGAAAAACAAAACAAAAACAAACAGAAATACTTTTCAAAGTTGTGTGTGACTTTTCAGTTTTCAGTGCAACCTCAAAGCGCCGCCCCGACGAAAAGCCTGGAGTCTGTCCTCGTCTGATGATGTCACCTCCTCTTCCCCAGAACTCCTTCATCAGCAAGGTCAGGAGGCTCCCAGCGTGGAGCTCAGTGTGGCAGCGCTAATGCAGTCAGCTGGAGATAATGGGGAGTTTTTGGGGAAGTGGACCTTCAGCGTGACCCTGGAGGCGAGGTAGAAAAGCTGACTAAATTATTCATCAGCCGTCACTGATCCCAATATAAAAATAAATAAATATGCGATGAGTCCCATGCAAATGAAGACGAGTGTTTTTGCCTGTACGGGGCCCATGGATTCTGCAAAAAAAAAAAAAAAAAAAGGGAATGGAGCGAAAATGCCTGAACAAATCAAAGAAAGCGTGCACGCCCACCACCTCAGGAGCTCCTTTAAACAGAAATCAAAGCAGAAAATCTGTCATTTTGCTTCTTTCATCGCTCCATTTCACCATATGTTATCCCGCATTGTGTACAAGAGCTGCAAAGAGACAACCTCTCTGTGATGAGACATTATCTCTGAGCCAGAACGTGTGGGTGTTCGTCACATCCTCGTATGCAGCGCAGTCGCAGGCATCGTCGAGAAGCCATTAGGAGCACATACAGAGCAGCGAACAATCATTGGGACACACAGTAAAACGTCACATCATACGCTCAAGAGCACATCTGCATGATACGGACAGCTGTAACAAGCATTGTGTTTATGGGGTTGATCCTGTGAAGCTGCCGTCCTCTTGTCCGGCGTAGGTTGGATTAATAATTCATCTGTTTTCTGCATTTGGAGTGCGCTTTATATATTTATACTGTGTGTGTGCCAGCATGATGTTTGGGAATCTAAAGTTTGTGGCCCATTTCTGTGCAGCAAAAAGGCCACCAAGTGCTTTTTCCACCCTCGGATGATATTGTTTGACGGTCAGCTCTGAAAGGGGGGGTTTTGTTGGGATCCATTAGTGTGTTTTGTGCGGTGAAAGCCCCTCGGTGCCCCCGCTGCGGTGCACATAACCCACATGCATGCACACAAGTAGGCATACATACACTCCCCTCATGCCCAACCCCATTCTCCCCCCCACGGCATACAGACACAGTGGGGGGAAAACGGGTGGGAGGTCAGGCTGTAAAAAAAAGAAAAGAAAAAAAGATGCATGTCGGTGTTAGTTACTATGGCAGCCGGTCAGACCCCGCTTCCCTGACAGCGCGGCGTAGAGGGTGGCATTACTGTCAGTAAATAGATATTGGAACACCACTTCACCGGAGTGTGTTGGCGGCTTATCAGATCCACATGAACCAGCACTGAATGATCAAATGTGTTGCACAAAAATCAAATGGTGTGCAGCCTACACAGTGTCAGCGGTGTGCAGGGCTGTTTTTCCTATCTTGGTGAGGCCACCTGGTAAAGTGGTGAAATATGGGACAGGTCATTCAGTGAGCCAGCTCTTGCCTCGGGGCCTGTGGGTAATGCACGGTACACTCTTGATGGCTTTATCCAAACTGACAGTCCGTCTGCTCGTCTGATCACTTCACTGGGCGCCTTGGTCACAACTGTTTCCTTTTTTTTTACTTAAAGAGATACGCCAACATTTTTTTTTGCATGTCTTGCCTCACTCCCGAGTCCATGACAAGCAGATAGAAAACCAGTGACTGGAAGTGCGTTGGTTGCTAGCTTGAGCAGCGCTGAGTTCATCAGAACAAAATAGTAAACAGCTGGTATTTAGACAAATTAACGACACACTGCTGATATAAACGGCTACTTTCTCACCTAAAAATGTTTGTTGATAAAGTGATATATTTACAGAGTTTAGAGCTAAAATGAAATCAGCTTCTGACTGCTGATTTCAGCTTGGGTAGGAGGCAGGCTAACACTACCCATACACTTCCAGTGTTTGAGCTAAGCTAATTATGGGCGATACGGCTCTATCTCCCTTGTTACGCACAGTCGAAAGGATAGTGTCTATCTGCTGGTCATGGACTCAGGAGTGAGGCAAGACACAAAAAAAGGTTGGCATATCCCTTTAAAAAGGCTCAAATTGTTTGGATTATCAAAAAAACACACGTGCTTCCTTTTCTTCTTATGCTGTGTATCCATAGGCCTACACAACGTTTTATGTCTTTCTTTATTCTTTGATTGAAATGAAATCCGATGCAAACTGTACCCTATACACTTATGGGCTGTTCTGCCGAATGGAACTGCCAATGAATTTAACTTAAACTCCGCTCAGTCTGTATTTTCACGTCTCTAATGTATATTACATATATTCATATCTGTGCAAAGACCTGACAAAGGAATAACCGTCAGTAATATTAGACTGCATATCTAACACCGGAGATAATCATTATTCATGTTATGAATGATGACAGGCAGATAGGGCCTGGAGGATGAAAAAGACATAAAATAGAGAGTGTTGCTGAGGGATCTCTGTGGCTTTTTAATGGAGTAGCTCAGGATGCAAGTGTCTCACTGATCAGGGTAAAATAAACCCCAATGCAGGCACGTACATGGTTACCAGATGATTTAATGTAGGTCACTTCAGTCAATATTGATGATAAGATCACTTTTTGTACAGATATGTACAGAATAATTGGTTTAAATCCAAAGCCACATACCTACCAGCTTCTAATACATTTGCTTTCAGACAACAAACACACAACACTACTATACAGTCTATTTAATGTGACTCTTGCAGCCTCAGTCCAGTTTTTTGATCTGCACCAGAAGTCTGAGAGGTATTAGGCCACTGACTTTAAGATTTACAACAGAATGGCTGCAGTTACCTGTTTGAAAAATGTGGGCATTTCCCAGGCAGATCTATGACGGCTGATGCATTATGGAAAAGATCCAGGTTTTTACTCATCCTGGGGACAGCAAGGTTTCTCTGCCTCTCCTGCTCCAAGTGTTTTTAGCCACTGGGGCCTCAGGGGAGATGGTGTTGGTCAGTCCACCGCTTTAATCCAGGCTGAAATACTTTAACAGCTACAAAGTGGATTCCCAAGAACCGACTGTGACAACAAGCTCTTCACATAACCTTATTCTATAAAATGGATGGTGCATTACATTTTCTATGAATGCAACACTCTGTGTGCTGATCTTCTTGCTTTCATGTTAGTGCCACCACAAGGTTGACATTGATGGGACTTCTAACGCAGGATTTCATTGCTAGTAACAATCACAACGTTATAACAGGGGAAACAGTAACTTTATTGGTTACTCGTTAGTGAAAAATAAAATAGCACTATGAGTAACGACTTTTTTCCCATCACTGGGTAAGGGGGGCAGAGAATTAAACAAATACCAAGAGCATGCTAACATTAGGTAAGACATGCTAAACTTAAACGAAGAACATCATGTGGCCATGTTAGCATCCAGCTACAATGCTGTGCACAACCTAACAGGGCTGCTAGCTTAGCTGAAATTCCTGTTTTACCTTGAAATTCCTGTCTTGTCTTCCTGTTCTCCCTCCTGTTTGATTACCTCATGTGTCTCACCTGTGTCTGATTGCACCACCTGTGTCTCGTTTCCTCATGTAGCCTACACAGTACCTATAACCTCTGTGTTTCCTGGTCTCTTTTTGGTTCATTTGTCATTGTCGTCGCTGTGAGGTGTTCCCGTTCCCCTGTCATCACCGAGTCTGTTTTTTGTGATTAATAAAGACCTTTTTTTGTCACAGGTACCTGCTCCTAAGAGTCTGCATTTTGGTTTCTGTACTTCCTGCAAAACCTGACAGAGCAGCAGTCTGAAGGAATGCAGTAGTGGTAGCCTTCATAAATACATGTGGTTCAAAGCAAATAACCACTGTAAGTCATATAATAATTTTTAAGGAGCATCTGTTGTGAACCAAAAATTAATGAATGAGGCAAAAGTTAGAGAACACAGCTTGTAAGAGGAATCCAGTGTGGCATGTAGGAATAACATAGGCAGCACTAAGACCGCATGTCTCATTCAGAGGGGTGCGAAGGTCAGAGGGCAAAAAGAACATTACTATCGTCAGTCCTCGTGGGGGGAGTCAGTGCTTATGGAAAATCCAACACAGAAGTCCTGACTCTGCCCTCAGGTTGACGGTTCAGGAGGTTAGGTTGTAGGTTGAACCGATACATGAACTCATTCGTTGAGATACTGACAATAAAAAGACTGTTGAAAGACTTTATATCTGAGTTTATATCAAAATCAAATGCTTATAACTGGTTTTATTGGAACAAATTATCTTCTATCACAGTTTACACCTAGTATTAAACACTTTTTGTCATTGTCTTACATAGAACATTTGCCCCTGAGCTACTGTGTTAGAGGATTGTGTGTATTATTTACTGGTGTGCTTGTGAATTGTGACAGTGTCATGTGATACAGTAGGTTGGAGCCTATGACAGCTTTCTCCTGCAGGACAATACAGCACTACAGTACTTCACTTAAAGGGACAATGAGTAGTTTTGGAAAGCAAAGTGTTTTCACACTACATTTCCCATGAGCCTCAGCGCGCACGGTGAAATTCTTGGACCGGCGCAAGGCGGATGAAAGTGAAAACATTTGCCAAGAATGTTTTCATTAATCAGGAATGAAAGTCGGAGGTTGGAAGACGATCAGATACCGCCATAGTTCCGACCATAAACTGCAATGTTATTCCCACGACACGCCGGGCAGCGTCTGGGAAAACGAAATACTGGGCAAGTCGACCATTAAACAATAATAACAAAATAACTATAAAGACAAAACCATATCAAAAATGGACCCATTAACAACTGTGGGTAGCGTAGATTCATCCACATTAATCTTTTATACCCAAATACAAACTCCTTGTTGTCCCTTTAACTTGTCTTACATTCTATACAACCATACTTTACCTTTCCTTACCTTACTTAACCTCCCAAATATTTTTGGAGCTGTTTACTCAGCCTCTGTTGTGAGAGTTCATTCTTTTAGTTTGGTTCAGCTTAGACTGGGTGAGAACAGTTTGAACAACACTGAATGTTTTCTGGGCAAAAAGCCCAGAGGAGCCCATCATCATGGTCTGCTAAAGTACCAGTGACTGGAATTAGATTTGTTTTGCTTTCTCTATCTGAAAATCTCAAACCGCACAGGATCACAGGTTAGCAGAACTCTTTCCGAAGAGCCAGCACTTCCGCCCGAGTTCATATTGTTAGGATCGGCCGGCTCCTCTTGGAATTAGCAGTGATCCTCACAAACCCAATTCAGAAAGAAATAGAGTTAAAGGGCAGAGAAAACCAACTTCATCAGATTCAACGCAGCATGAAGCGCTCACAGACTGTTCTGCTTCTGTCGCTCGTTCGCACAGTAAGTGTAAATACCAGCCAAAGCTTTTACTTAAGACGCTGTTTGCCACTGTCTAAGAATAAAAGTATATTTCGTGGAAGCCCGCACTTTAACTGAAGCACTTATCTGTGAGCTTTGTTCTAGGTTGGAATGACTCAGAAATGACCACAAAGGCCCTTGAGACACACTGCAAATTCAGACCAACAACAACAAAAAAAGGTTCTTTAAAGTGGCTGTGCTGCACTTCCACCCTGCTATAAGCTGTTAGAGGCTTCCCTATGAGTCACCTGAACACTTCTATTTATCACTGTCTCCCTGTTGCGGCAAAGCCATTCCTCAGCCGGGACAGGAGGATGTGTGAGAAATGTTTTTTGAGACTTGGGAAAGCACCAGGTTGCTGTCTAATCTCACATTGTCTGTGTGATGCTTCTGAGTGGACCCTCAGCAGCAGCCGGAGCCGGAGCCGGAGCCGTGCCTCTTGTTTCTCTTCAGTATCAACATGCCACTCATCCTCATGCAATGTGGACTGGAGGCATGGAGGAGGAGATACAGCAGGTCCCTTCTGCTGGTTGAGATAACTCAACAACTGCTTGATATATAGGCTACATTCTGTATATACCCAGTCAAATCCTCCAGATATGTCTTTATCATTATATCTTCATAATGAATATTAATAGTATGTTTTTGTTCAAGGTCCAATGCTTCATAATAATAATAATAATAATAATAAATTTTATTTATAAGCGCTTTTCCAAATGCTCAAAGACACTTTACATATTGAAAGACATTAGTTAAAAATAAAATAGACATATAGAAGACAGTATAAAACATGAAGACAGTTAAAAACACACACAAAATTTATAAGTTAAAAGCTGATTTGAAGAGGTGGGTTTTTAACATAGTCTTGAATGTTGGGAGGTGAGTGCAGGTGCGGATGGGTTTGGGGAGTGAGTTCCAGAGGGAGGGGGCGGCGATGGAAAAGGCTCTGTCTCCCCAGGTTCGGTGCTTGGTCCATGTGGGTACTGAAAGGATGTTTCCTTCAGATGAGCGGAGGGCGCGGGAAGGGGTGTGGGGATGAAGCAGGTCTGTGAGGTAGGGGGGGGCCAGGTTGTTAAGTGCTTTGTGTGTGAGAAGGATGATTTTGAACTGTATGCGGTGAGTGACGGGCAACCAGTGTAGATCGCGGAGGACGGGGGTGATGTGGTCTCTGGAGCGGGTGTGGGTGAGGAGGCGTGCAGCTGAGTTCTGGATATATTGCAGTTTGTTGAGGAGTTTGGCTGGTGAGCCATAGAGAATACTGTTGCAATAGTCCAGTCTGGATGTGATGAATGCATGGATGAGGGTTTCTGCAGCAGAGAAGGTGAGTGAGGGGCGGAGACGGGCAATGTTCTTGAGGTGGAAGAAGGCGGTCTTGGTGATGTGGTTGATGTGGTGGTCAAACCTTAGCTTGTTGTCAAAGATGATTCCAAGGTTGCGGGTGTGGGATGAGGGAGACAGAGTGCAGTTGTCAAAAGTGAGGGAAAAGTTGTGACTGGCATTAGTGCAGGATGTGGGGTCAATGATGATGATGTCCGATTTGTCGCTGTTCAGTTGAAGATAGTTTGTTTGCATCCATTCATGAATATGTTACATGTCGTCAGCCTCATAGCATAATTGCCTAAGTCATATTTGAACATTTTCGGATAAAATAGAAAAAACACAATTTCTAGCAAGCACATTGGTATTTTTTTTTGATAATAGATAGTGATTTTGGACTCTAAACAGTTTTCTGATTGGTTGAGGACATAGCCGATAAGGCAAGGTGATGCAGCAGTGGTAGGAGAGGAAAGTTACGCGGATATCTCAATTTGGCCAAAAAATGACTTAGGCAATTATGCTATGAGGCTAACGATGTTCTTCTTTGTAGGGCTGATCCCAAAAAATCGAAGCTTCAAAACTTTGTTCGTTGCCATGATAATCAATCATGAAGTCTGTGATCAATTTGTTTTTATTTTCCATTGGCAATTGTTACAATAAAAATGAGTAGGCTACCCTCGCCCCCCCGTTACGGTCACCGTTGTCGTTGTTGTTAGGGTCAGACTTGCCACTGCTGCGTAGTCTTTAGCCGTATTTATTTAGTATTTATTCAATTTTTTTATCATGCTTCTTTGGTTTTTATATCCTACATTTAGATCATGTTTCAGTGGCCTCATCGTGTTTGTCGTACATTATGTGTTGTGGTTATGTTGTCTCTGTGCTGTTTATTGGCTGTAGGATTTTTTTTTTTTGACCTGGTGGTAAATCAGTTTTCCCATGCAGGATTAATAAAGCTAACCTAACCTGACCTAAAAAGCTGTCAGCCAGGCCTCAATCCCCACCCATCTTGTCCTACCTTGTAGAATTTGATGATTTGGGTGTTTGCTGGTAATCCGCAATATGGGAGGAGAGCCAATCAAAGGGATGGGTTAAATTTCACAATGTCAGCATTTCAGGAAGTGGCCAAAACACCATGGTTAAAAAATAAAATAAAAATAAATACAGTCATTCTTGGCACCAGTGTTGGAGTGCACTGCTGGATTGATCTGGCTGCAGCCCCTACATGCCCTCTCCTCCCACTGGGATGCACCATGATTCACTGAGACACTGAACCAGTGAGAGAAGTGACCTCGGAGTTCTGCAGGACCATTAAGAGTTCACCAGTTCACTCCAGCCCAGACAGAGAGAAGAGGAAAGTGACAAGTACGGAGCTGGAGTCAGGACACTGTTGGCCTGGCTGAGCCTAAAGACAGACAGGCAGCTGCTCTGTCCAACTTTTACACTCCTGATACATTTGTTTGGCACGAACTAGTTAAAGATTGTACAGTATTTCTGTGTTCATTAGTGAGATAAGGCAAAGAAACTGTAAGTTAAAGTGACACTCTGGTCTTTATCTTCAAATACAGGATCAAGGAGGATGTAGTAAGGGAATTTATCACTTCACTCTTTCAAAGGCTTCACCCCTGGCCACCAACAATACAGCCCAGAATTACACCAGCCCTGTCAGTTACCGGTGAATGAAACTTGAGTGTGTGTTTCATGTGTGTGTGTGTGTGTGTGTGGTTGGCCACAAACTGGAAACAGCAGTGAGAGGATCAGGGCTACATGAAAATAGATTAAAGGGATTCATCCAGTTATCAAGCCACTGCAGACAATCTCTGCTAAGTGATAGCAAGGCCATTCAAAGAGGGCCACAGTCACCCCCCAACCCCCACCTCCCACCCCCTCTGCCCCAACCCCAATCTGCTGTCCACCGCCTCCGTGTGTGAGCTGTATTTGGACTCTGCAACCGTAACTATATATTTAATTAACAAACAACACAAACAAAAATATAAAATAATAAAATAAATCAAAATTATATAACCTATTTAGAAAAACTATGATGCGAGAAATATGCTATTTCATAGCTGCAGGGGCCAGTGCTTGGTGCGATTGCCCTGTGGCCCTAATAAAGTGAGGTAATAACAGCGCTACAGCGCCGCGAGATGCATTCTGGGAAAGTTGTCATACCCCTCAGTTTGAGGTGTGCCTCTGAAAAGCCCTACCACTTACCCCTACCCCTCTGACCCAAACCAATAGGTGACGTCACCCATTGGTTTGGGGGAGTCATGCCTCTACTACGGGCATTTGAACTGCGCCATCTTGGATTTTAGTGGGAGTGTACTTTCCATATTTGGAGAGGTGCAGCGGTTTGCCGGCTGAGAACCTGCCCACTGAACTTGAAACAACCAATTAACGCTCGGTAACTGTCTGTGAACCTGTCATTCAACGTACAGTAACCACGCCCCCATTTACCATGCCTAAACAACACTATAACGGTCGTGGTACAAAAAAAATTCACCCCCCCACAGTGTTCACGGAGGTGGAAACAATCGATAGAGACTAAAAGAATAAAATGTACCAGGCTGTAAATATGTTTTAAGCTGTAAAGACGGCCAGGGGTCAATGGAGAGTTGTTCACTTCCAGTACCGGCCCCCAGTGCCACGAACGCAGAAGTGGTCTTCACTTGAAGAACCCACAACTCCCCCCTTGGCCATAGTCTGCTGTGGCAGTCGGGGTTGCCAGTCAGGGTTGCCACTCGTGACGTCACCCTGTAGCATATTAAATAGTGCATCCCGTTTTCAACCAATGGGCTACAGGAGGTTTGACCCGTGTTTCCCAGTTGTATTAAATGCAACATCATCAAGACTCGCTGGTGTTCGCGTTGGTGACAGTGACTGTCAGATAGCTGTTGTCCGTGACCGAGAGTCTTTCATGTGGCAGACGGTGACCTGCAGATGTACGGAAGCCTCAGGAGGACAAAGTTCTCCATTCACAACAAAGCCTGTGATGAAGGTTGAAGTGTAGCCTGCAGCTAATCTACATCCTTCAGTAGTCTATATTAAAACTGCATAGAGACATAACTTACCAATAGTATATTTATTAACAGTTTCTCATCCTGCTCCTATTTTAATTTATTGAAGTGTATCAGTGGACTTATACATGTCATTGTGTATATTATTACTATATCTGCTATTTTATTTAGTATTTATTTGATATTAAGTCTAGATGAACTGTTAAATGGGAGTTGAATAATATTCTTCACATCTCACATGTTCCTCCTAAAGCCTTGTTCCTGATCTCTCTACAGTTTAGCTACTGGCCACTAGAAGCCTACAGTTGTGTGAAAATGCACATTTACAATATTAAACTAAGGGACACGTTCTCTGTCTATCAACCACGCAGAGCTCTCAAAAAAATCTGATGCTTTCAGTATGGACTCATACTTTTCCCCTGATGTGTACAGCAAACACTATAATCCCTCTGTTTCATGGAATTTGAACATTCATGATCCTCTGTTAGAAAGAGACGGCCTTCATTCTGGTTTCATTGTTCTAAAACATCTTTCCTGATCGATTGATTAAAACACTGAAGTGGCTGCAGTCAAAAGCTGTTTGAAACTCATTCTTTTTTAATGAGATTAACATTAATAAAGTCGAAAATGACCCCTCATGGTCAGTCTAGATGTCACAGAATGACCTTGACAGACTTCACAGGATCCTAAAAACCAGAGGCATTTGTCTGTTTTATAGCAGTCCGACTATACAAACTGGTTGATGATATTCACACCTTAATTCAAAGACAGTTAAGGCAGATGTAGACCACAGAATACATCAGCGGCTCCACTTTGAGGGATTCTGGGGCAAGGGCAGTTTACTGTACTGTATGAGAGGTAATAGTTGTCATTGTAAACAGTGTGCGCTCTGTTCTCCTCAGGGGTTTCAAGTGTTTGCCTGGTTTGCCTCTCCTGACCCTGTGCTGCTGGGCGCCGACACACTGAGTGCAGAAATAATCTCTAACACACCTGAGCATGTGTGTACAGGTGTCAACAGGAAAGATCATAATAATAATCAAATAAGAATTCTAATTTTATTTATAAAGCACTTTTCAAGCTGCTGTCATCAACTCTTGTTAACCATGTCTATGTTTTATAAACTGTTTTCTTGTCTGTAACAACATCTATGTCACGTCTGTCCGTCCTGGGTGAGGGATCCTCCTCTGTTGCTCACCCTGAGGTTTCTCAGATTTTTCCCTGTTTAAAGGGTTTTCTATGGAGTTTTTCCTCAGTCGATGTGAGGGTCTAAGGACAGAGGATGTTGTTATGATGTCATGTGAAGCCCTTTGAGACAAATTGTTTGTAAAAATGGGCTATACTAATACAATTGCCTTACCTTGCTTTCCAGATGAAAACAAGCAAACAAGCAGCATACAATTACAAAGAGAAAGAATCCCATCTCCGCCCTCCCTCCCCATAAGACACTAACAAATGTTACAGAATGCAGGTACATAGAAAAACACAGATAAGAGCAAGCCATACAAGATAGATATTAAAATCGTAGAAATATAAAACACAGTCAACTGTAGCCTGTAGGTCATGTTGTAGAAGGGAGTTTTAAGAAGGCTGTTGAAAGTTGTAAAGGAGTCTGTTTACCTTATACAGACAGGAAGGCTGCTCCCTAATCGAGGGGCCATCACTGAGAAAGCACGGTCACCTTTTGTTTTTAATCTGCAGTCTGGCTGCCTGATCTCAAGCGTCTAGCTGGAGAATACCAAGTTAAAAGTTCCTCAATATACTCTGGTACCAGACCATGGATTGCCTTGTAGGTAATTAATAAAATTCTAAAATGAACAGGCAACCAGTGCAGTGATGCTAAGATTGATGTGACACGACAGGACCTTCTTGACTTTGTTAATAATCTAGCTGCTGAATTTTGGTTGTGAAATTGAGAGTTTAAGCAGGTAAGTAGTCCAAGCGAGATATTTTATTTTTATTCAAACCTTTATTTTAACTCGTTGGTCACTGAGGTTTTCCTCATTTACAGGGACGACAAGTTTACGAGCAGCAACAGACCATAAATACAATTACACAGAGAAACATTGCAGGACGATTCACAAAAGTCAGACACCATACATTTAAAATCAGCAGGAGAGGGAATATTCTCCAATATTCTCCCCAAAGCATGTTGGAGAATATTCCACGAGTAACCCTTCCCAATCCTTTTCCCTTCCTTCCCTCTTTCCCTTCTTCCTTCCTTGAATGAATCTGTTCCCTCCCTCCATCTATCTTTCCTTCCTTTTCCCCTTCCTTCTTTCCTCACATCTTTCCCTTAATCCTTCCTTCCTTCTTTCCCTTCGTCCTTCCTTCCTTCCTTCCTTCCTTCCTTCCTTGACCCAGGAGACAACAGGAGGGTTGACTACAGTAGGAGCATTAATGCAATCTGAGTCACACCATTTTAAATAAAATCAGCCAATCACCTTAAACTCTGTGTAGTGTAGTCTTGCCTGCAGCATGTTGACTGGGCCAGTGCAGCAGGTCACCAAAACAAAACATGTGCAACTTCTGTTGTCAGTGTGAGACTTCTACTGATCATCAGTGATGCATGGATCTCACTCAGATCATCAGTATTAGTATCAGAAACAAAGGAGAACTTGATTGCTGTAGCTGCAAGCAAAGACAACAAGGTCAGACACACTCATAATTCATTATCTGTGTTGTTTTCACCACTGCTAGTCCAGGCTGAGAAGACTCAATCAGGAGGCGACCATGGGTGACCACATCATCAGTTCCAAAGGTCTCATTTTCCTGTCTGTGCAGAATCAAACACAATCCTGGAGCATTCGCACTCAGCAGCATTTCCAAAAATCTCTCTTTTAGAGACTCTCGTGTTGACGGCAAGTCAGTGAATATGGGAAAAAATGATGTGTTGTTAAAACAAAGATGCATGAGTGCAGACGGAGCCGGTTTCAACTGAAAGTGCCAATAAATCCAGCAGTATATGCAGCAGTTTTAAGAGCTTCATTACTGTGAGCACAGCATGTAAGTCAATGGCAGACCTCGAGCCAGGCAGCATTAGGAACACTAGTTGTGATGTGAGCATCCAGCCAAAATGTAATGAAGCTGCCATGTATAGTCTGCTGCAGGCTGGCTGGCTGGGAGTGTTTGTGTGTGTGTGTGTGTGTGTGTGTGTGTGTGTGTCATGGGCTCTGTGTATGATGGGCTCTTGAAGGGGATTTGATGCCTTACATAAAGCCCAGAGAGCAGGACGACGACAGGGTCAGCGCACGCCCTCTGCTCGTTTTTTGCCCCCTTGCCACCGTGGTTGGTTAATTCAGCCGTAATTGAATCCAGAAATTATTTTTTATCCCCCCCTCCCTAAAAAAAAATATGTCACAGAAGCTAAACAGCAAATAATTTGGCAGTGTGGGTCAGAGCAGAGCACAGGCAGAGTAAACAGCCTGGAGTGCTTCCTATACCACAGCTTTCATCACAGCCCTTCACACAGAGAGGAGACATCAGAGCCAGATGTGTCACACTGACATGTACACGAGGGCTTGGCCCCTCACTGTCTACAATTAGGAAGCTTGGATCACACTTCTCAATGCTCCCCTACCTCCATGTAAAACCTCTTTTCCCTCCTGCGCGCCGGCTTTTTCTCTCGGCACCGACACGTCACTGGGACTCCTTGGCAACGGAATCGGCTCTCGCTCTGTGTTTCATTCACATTTTTTTTTTGTGCCTGTGACCCAATTTTCTCTGGTTTAGGCTGCATAAAAAAATGAGGCACAAAGGCAATTTTTCACAGGGCTTAAAGCCTTTTTTCATACGAGACAAATTGTGCAAATGGAAAAAAAGGGTCACAAAATTGTTGTAATGTAATCAGCAGTGCCATGTGAATTAAGCCCTGTTGTATCACACAGTCATGTAGTGGAAGAGGTGATTATACTAATCCACAGTAGCTTACTGTACAGTACATAGAGCCGCAGCATTCAAACTGCAAACACCTGCAAACTGTGCAGGGAATAAAGTTTACTTTACTTGACACCTATTTCTGTAACTAACCATATTTATAATGAGTTATAATGCAGTTATAGCACTGTATAACTATAGTTATAAACTCATAAATTATCATAATGCTTTATAACAATCATAACACACTATAAAGCATTTTATCAGGAACAGGAACCACTCATCAACATCTACAATACTCAGGTCAAGAAAAAAGGCACACAGATCGCAACAGAACACATTTTATCATATACCATCAGCAGGCAGATACTATTTACAAAAGAGCATCATCCAGGGTTTTTTTTCCTTCATCTATGGACCTGGTTATAATTGATTGTTGTTTTTAACCCTTGCTACGAGTACTTATGTAGGAATGTTTTTATGATGTTTTACTACATGGATAATGCATTATAAGGATACTTATAATGCACTTTTGTTCCCCAACGAAGTTCCTAACGGAAAAATAAAGTACTTTTGATTGATTGATTGATTGATATACTACTATCTATCTATTATAGGTTATATAAACATTATAAATATAGTTATAATGTGTTAAACACTCATAAATTATCATAAAGCTTATAACACAAGCATAACACAAAAATACAGTAGAGCATTATAACTCTATTATAATACTGAGACATTATAAGCCATTATAAAATGCTCTATTATGTCTTATGATCATTGTTATAAAGCCGTATGATAATTAATGTGTTTATAATGGTAGTTATACACAGTTATAAGCCAATTATAACACATTATAACTATATTAATAATAATGCATTTATTGAGTAACAATTATGACCTATTATAATACCTGACCTTATAAGTCATGATAAAATGCTTTATAGTGTTTATAAAAAGTGCCCCTCTGCCTGTGTGTGTGTTTTTTAAAAAGCCTTGTTACATGAACCGGGTTGTTTGAGCCTGTGATTATAAAGAATTCTGATCATTTATAGCTGTGTTTATAATTACAGTTATACAGTGCTTTAACTGCATTATACCTCATTATAAGTATGGATATAATCTGTTACAGAGATAGGCGTCAAATAAAATGTTACCAAGTTTACAAAGTCAGAAAAATATTTCCATGTCAAAGCAGAAATACGGATTTTACACCTGTGCATTGACTGGTAGATGATACATGATGCAAAATAAGAAATATATGATGAGAACAGGGTGTAGTTTTCATGCCGATCCAAATGCAGTTTTATTTTAAAGGAACTTTGCTAAACAGATGGGCAGACAGCAGTGTGTTTTTCAAGCATTTATCAGACTGATTGTAGATTCATTTGAACTCACTCCTGAGACCTCGCTTAATGATCTGTGTACCTATTGAAATCAGCCCTGGAGGATATTGATGCCTGTCTCTGATAAACTAAGGAGAGCTTGACTTGCAAGAGCAGCCCCCTGGACGTGTTCCAGGTGAGCTTTACTTCACTTTGTGGCTCACTTGGCCGGAGAATTAATAGGAGGCCCCTCTCTCTCGCTCTCTCTCTATCTCTTACTTTGGCCTATGGCCCTGAAACAAAATGATTATTCCTCACATTTCGGCTAATGACTTTGGCACATCAGCATACCCCCACTCTCTAACACATATCAATTAGCCGGGACTGCATGAACGCCTGAAACACTCGTGTGAGCAGAGTGCTGACACCAGCAGAGTTGACCATCATCCTCATTTGACTCTCAAGTAGTTACGATAACTTCGCTTTCAATCCAAAGTCAAAAGGTCCCAATTTAGAAGTGTAATGACTTCAGTTCACAAGCATTTATTCCAAAATAATTACCATCTGTACACTGGGACAAGCATGTGCAGTAAAAGTACACATATAGAAGGAGAGTAAAGTTTAGTTCTGCCACAAATAGTCACTTCCTGACAAAGTCAGCAAAGTGGGAAAGAAAGAAAAGGAGGACATCAAGAAAAAGTACAGATTATTAACATTATGACTTCACAGTGTAGTTGACCTTTGACCTTGTGGATGTAAAATATCTTCACCTAATTTGATCCCTTCAGATATTTGACTTAAATTGTGTCATGAGTGAATTAGTTCTGGGTTTTCAGCCTAAGATGTGTTCTGAGGTTCTGATGTGGACCATGAAAGTCTAATCAGTTCATCCTGACGTCCTTGTGAATGTTTGAAGAAGTTCCTGTTAAGGTTACTGAGATGTCGTCCCCACGACAGTTTCTGAGGAGTGGATTTGGAATTCAGCGTCACTTCGTTCATCTGCATCATGTAGGCAAAGAAGAGTGGTGGGTGTGGTGGTCAGACTTCGGTACCTGCCGGGTGGTAACAGGTGTACATTTATTCACTCAACTGCTACTTAAAGTTCACTCACATCACTTACACATTTAAAAAGCCCATGGAACTCATGTCTCATGGAGTGTTAAAAACAAAGTGCATGATCACTTTATAAAAAGCCTTGTTACATGAACCATTCACATTAAAGAGGAACTAGCAGCATCTCTACCATGACTCTGCTACAGTTTTACCTGAGTTAAAAAGCTCTGGAGTAATTCTGATGGTTAACTACATGACTTTTTAGGGCCCCTGAGTTAAAAAGTGCTCTGTGTGTTTTTTATTTTATTTTAACAACATTAATAAATTCTGATGGTTAACGTTTTCATGACTTGTGACTTCCGCCAGAGAGAGAGAGGGAGGAGTAAGTGAGAGGAGAGAGAGCCAACTGCGCCCCATGAGGAGACGTGACAGTGGAGCAACTTGAACCTGTGAGTTATGGTCTAGTCGCAGTCCACTTATTCAGCATTTAATATGGGTAATATTTCAGAAAAACGCTGTATTATTCTATTATTCAATGTGTCAGCTTCTGTTTTTGCCGGACGTCGGAGCACGGCGCATCAATTGAGCACATCAATTCCGCACAGAGCAGAGCAGATCGTGCGAGACTAGTGTAGAAAATACAAAATAAAACACCGGGTTAATTTTCAAAATAATATGCACTGTGTTTACGGCGGATCACATTTCTCTCACAGTAGAGGTTTTGTTGACACAAAAGAAATGGCAATCACTTTTACCTACAAAGGACACACAGCTAGTTAGCTTCCTATTGCAAATTCAATTTTCCCAGACCAAAAAAAAATGTCCTGCCCTTTTCTGACTTTGAGCCCCTGCCCCTCTATAATCATGTGCACGTCCCTGCTTGTGACTTGGGAGGAGTGAGAATGGAGACTCTCTGCCTTCCACCATGGCGTCTCATGGCTGGAAACCATCCTTGCAACATCAGTGTAGTTACTCACCCTGGTTCCCAGCTCTCGTCTCTGCGTCACTGCAGAAATGCACTCCTGCAATCTTTTGTTTATGACAGTTAAGACTACACAAATATACACATCATAACATCATAACGTTATCCACAACTCCATGTGTTGATTTTTCACCGGCTTCGTTATAAACAAATGTGCATGGCCTTGTCTAGGGTTAGCAAGACAGCGCAAAAGCGACTGGACTTGCATAGTTCCTCTTTAAAGCAAACCGTTAAGTCTTTATAAAAATGTAAAAAGGGTTAGTTAGAAAAAAAAATTATTTTATGTAGTTTGACATTTGAACATGAGTCTATGGGGACTGACTCACTGTTGGACTGAATGTCACTTGGTTGCTTTGCTTCTGCCTGTAGTTTGTGAGTCATAGCTCTTGATTAGTACTGGTTTACTCTTCTGTGTGAGTCTCAGTTTGATCATGCTGGCTAACAGACGAGCGTTGTACGAGCAGGGATCCGGTGCGGTCTGATTAACTGTCAGTCCACAGAATCCAGCAGCTTTCATTCCCTTCAAACATGAAGTGAAAAAACGACTTCTCTCAAGTGTCAGGTTTCATCACTGATTAATAAAATCTCACTGCAAACAGCAGACTCAGACCTTCTGGAAAGTTGTGGATTTTTAGTTATTGCCATTCGTTGTGATGCTGTTGAATGACTGGAATGTTTATAGAAAGGTTTGAAGCAGAGAAGAGCAGATGTGTTTATTTTCTGCTACAGCTGCAAATAACTGATTGGATATAGAATTCCTGTGACGTACGGAAAGTGACACTTTCACATAAACTGGTGACTGTGCCATGTATTTATCTGTATGCATTAATGCACGTCAGGGCTGATGCCTCCCTACATGTTCATACATTCTCTTTTCCCCTCCTCGGACCAGCCGCCATATGTTGCCCTGCCCTTAATTCCTAATGGCAAGAACAGGGAGGTTAAAAGCAACAGAGTGGAGACAAGTGACAAGAGTCAGACCTGAGAACAGCAACCAGACTTTAAAGAGGCCAGCCTTGCTCCAGTCTCTATCTATTAGAGGAAATGTGAGGGGGGAAAAAAGACTTTCCACTCAGGTCAGTGATGGATCAGGAAGCTGCAGCAGCTGATGAGCCGGCTGCAGGATGGAAACATCTTACAGCTGGAACAAAGTCTATACGATACATCCATCGAGACAGTTTTCTACCATCATGCTGTTATTCAACAAGACAGTGGAATATGACAGGAAATGGCAGGGACAGGGAGCAGGGGAATGATGATATGCAGGAAGGAGTCCAACCAGCCCAGTGTCAAACTGGAGACTTGCTGGTCTGCTCACATGCTAACACTTGGCCAATCAGAGCGGCCCTGGCTCCTCTCCTTTCACCAGCTTGAGGCCTGTTTATGCTCAATGGGATTGAGCCTTTTGTCCGTACTCTGCATTCATTTGCTCCATATTTCTGCACGTTTCCATAAGATACAGAGCAAACGGAGCAGAAGCACTGGAAATCATGGGGGCAGTGCTGCTGTCACTATACGTAGCCTAGCTCCAGAGTGAGACAGAAGAAGAAGATGTAACAATGGCGGAACTTTTTGAAGAGAAGTTGTGTGAGTTGGTGAGGAACTTTTAGCACATATACATGTTGTTACTTCGCTTGTACACCTTGATGAACAGATGCCTCAGAACAGCTGGGAGGAAAATTGAACGTCAGTTGGTCGGTAGCGAAGGAGAAGTGAGCTGCCCCCTGGTGGATGTACTAGTTAACACCCATCCCAAAGTAAAGGACACTTGGAAATATGTGAGCAGTGATGGTAACATTGTTTGAAACGGACATATAGCCTATATTTTCATACCAGGACCTGCTGAAACCCTCGGGGTGGAGTATACTGACAGCAGTGGACTGGACCTTTGGTGCTGTTGGTTGGTTCAATGGTGATATTTCAATTGTTGTTGTTGTTATAAAGTAACACAATGTAGTTTCCGAACACAGAAAGCCTAAATATCGGAACAGTGTTTTCCAACTCCCCACCAGAATCTCACTCCCTAGTCAGCGGTGGCATGATTCGTCCTATTAACCATTTTTCTACCACTTGAATGGGTTTAGAAACATTGTTTGAAGGTTGAGAAACTACGTAGTGTTTCTTTAAATAAGTTTAGCTTGTCAAACCGTCACTGATATACTGTTAACCTCTGTCACCTAGCAAAAAAATGTAACTATGGGTCATAATAACCTGCAGATCTGTGGTCTACAGGCTTGATTTTTACACACGGTCAGGAGTCATCCCAATTCTGTTGACAAACAAGGACAGATGGAAAACTAAATGTATTTGGAGAGTCTGTAGCAGCCAAATGCAATTTAAATTTGCATTTGTATAATATTTACTCTCTATACACGAGTTATTAATGTGTTGCTTTACATATTCTATACTTAACATTGTTACGTTATGATCTGCTACGTGTCATGATGAGAACTGAGGTGATTTAAATGTTAAAAATTAGTAAATCATGGAGAGAAAATTCAATAGCAGTTCAGTTGACCTAAATAATAATTTTTTAAAAATCAGTAAAAAAACATTACAGCAACATTATTGTCCCAACTTTTTAACCTTGTTCCAGACCTTGAATGAACCCGCTAATCAAGATTAGAGTATGACATTTCAAAAACCCCAAATACAAGACACTGTAGGGAATCAGGTAAGCATGAATGAACAGAGTTCAAGTGTTGGCCTTCAACTTTAATTGTAAGCTACAATCCAGTAAGAACATGGCATCCAGAGGTACTGTGCTGCTTGTTCACACTGTTGCCTCGTCATTTTACTCTTGTTTGGCAACAGCCCACAGTTAACCAGCAGCAGGAGTCCTTCTGTCTTCTCCAGAACTAAAAATGTGTCTTGAAGTGACACCTGACGTTGGACTGGCAGGGTAGGAGTAGGAGGAGAAGGGAGGAAAGCAGAGCGGTGATGGAGAGTGAGAGTGACAGCAAGAAGAAGGAGGGGAGGTAATGAAAAAGAAGACAGCCCAACAAAAAGAGGTCAGAACCGAGTGGGTGGGCGGGAAGATGCGATGCGGATACATGGACAGCCTGACTGAGGCGAGATTGTCGGGGGTTGGCGTGGTTTCGTCACTGCACTTGGAGGCTGATGAAACAGGCCCGCAGCTGGGAAACAAAACTCAGGTATAGTCCCTTTGTGTTGGGACACCTACACGTGTTTGTTTGGCTCCCTGCGCTGCTGTCACTGACGCTGTCGTGAGCCCACGTTACAAATGTGAGAGTTAGGAGAGCCTGAAATTGGTTGGAAATCTCGCAGCCATCATTGTGCTGGCCATCAGAGTAATAGACTGTCTGGATGCATTATCTGGTTGCATTATCTCCCTCTGGCTGCAGCCTGGGTTTGGAAAGGATCCCAGAGCAAAGTGATTGAGAAGCAAGAGCACTCATGAAAGTTGGGGGTGGGGTTGGGGGGTGAGCCCAACTGGTAATATATGATGAAATACAGCACTTGAAGGGGGGGGGGGGGGCAGGAATGATGGTCTTTATAAATGATGAGCAGAAAGTGGAAGGGACTGAGAGATTTAGGATGATGGGAAGAGCTATTTGTAGGGCAACAGTTTATGTGGCAGGATGGCACAGTACCTACCTCCACACACGCATGCACACACACACACTCACATCCCCCCCACATCCCCCATACAGGCTTCAAAGGGGACATATTATGGAAATATCACTTTTTGAACGCTCTTCAACATATATCTGTGTGTTTGTCTTGCCTTCTGGCCCCCAAAATGTGAGATTTGACAAAAAAATCTGTGATTTCCAGACTCCCTCCACTCTTAGAAATAAGGGTTCCAAAAGGGTTCTTCTGCAAGGGCTGAAAAACCCTTTCCTGAAGAAATGGTTTTTCAAGGGTTCTTGGTAACACTAAGGGTTCCAGTAAAAGGGTTCTTGGTGGAACCCCCTGTATGGGTTCTAGATGAAACCATAAGAAGTGGGATATTTTCTGGATGAAACTCCCAGTAAGGGTTCTGGGTGAAACCAATACACCATAAAAGGGTTTTTTGTAGCACCTTTCATTGGGGGTGCCAGGTGTAACCTTTCACAGATGGTTCTAGGTAGAACCCTTTATGTTGGGTTCCCTTGAAGTTGAGTTCTAGGTAGAACCGTCCAAAAGGATTCCAGGCGGAACCTTTATAAAGGTTCTACCTGAAGCCAAAAAGGGTTCTCCTAGGAGGACAAGCTGAAGAAACTTGTATGGTTCTACATAGTACTTTTATTTCTAAGAGTGTAGGTTAAAATCCATATGGCTTCATGAGATGTTCCCTCAGTTGTCTAGCAATGATGTAGATAGTTTTAGAATTTGCATAATACCCGGTGGGGCAAGCAGTGGTTCAGAAGCAGTACATTTAAAGGGACAGGCACTGAAACCAGCTGTTTTGAACAAATGAAAAAAGAGCTGTGATGTTTGATCCTTGGGGTATTTTGCCAAAAGCATGTCACAGACATGTCTTTGAGACACCTGGGAACTATTTTAATTTTTGGAAATTGGACATCATATGTCTCCTTTAACACTGTCAGGCAACCCACACCCACGTACATACAGATGGACACACACCAAGAAACCTATGTCACATTCTTGCTTAAACTTTTCTCATCCTGAAACCAGAAGCCACCCCCAAACAACACCCCTGTTGTGAATGAGTTGCAGAGCTTTATAATAACCTGTGTCTGCAACAGTGGAAGTAATAGGACTGAGCCTATGGACTGAGACAAGCAGCCATTTTATAATGAGGGATGGAACCGCTCAGCCATACAGCACCACTCCTCCTGTTAGGATCCTTAAATTAAAGAAGCAAACGATGCGTGCAGCAAATTCTCGCCCCCTAAAATCTCCAGGGCTACCTTCCTCTGAGTGGAATCTAACTCCACTTTCTAGCAGCTCAACTCTCATCTGCTCCAGTGAATCAGCCCCGCTCTCACAAAGAGGAGAGAGACGACTCGCTGTCTTCAGTTTATCACTGAATTGGAACTGTATTTATCTACGGACCATTTTCATCAGTGCAGGAGAGCAGTTACTTGTGCATTTCATCACTCTGAAATTTATGGCACTTACAGCAGAGTTTTCTTCAAACTCTGGAGTGTTTACCTCCTTTTTCTTCAGATTGCCGGGCTTATTGAGAACGTGGCGTTTCACATTCTGATGCCACACAACACTTCACACGGAGATGCTGCGGGAAAATTAAGGAAGATTGTGGCCACCTTTCAACTGAGCTGAAGTGCACGAATGAGAGTAAGGATGTAATGTGAATTAAGGCTGAGTGAAGGCTCAGTTGTTCAAAACGTCACTGAGAGCAACAATACTATAAGTTATCAAGGCGTTCAGCCAGTTGCATCTCTGTCTTTATTTCTTTTCAAGCTTACATTAAGGTTGAAAATCTTTTGCTGGAGCATTTTTGACTAAATTACTTTAAATCCTCTCCACAACCCGATTGATTCATGAAAACCCAATATTCAATATCTCAAAAAATTAGAATATAGTGAGAATATTCACTATTATAACGTAATGGTGTCAACCTGACCAGATGCACTGGTGCAGGCTGAAATTCTATTGAAATTACTTGGGTTGGGGCTCAGACTTCCTTCTTTTTTGGGGGCCAGATTCGGGCCGAAAATTAATGAGGGATGGGTCGTGTCGGCAGGGTCAGGTTTTAATTTATAGGCCTGTTGAGAACTCTAAACCCAATAGAAGTTACACATTACATGGCTTTACAACATACACATGCAGCAGCAGCAGGGCTCACAAGCATTACTACATTGTTGACACTATTCAAAGCATTGGCGATCAGTGGTTCTGCTCAATATCACAGAGTAGAGTAGAGTAGAGTAGAGTAGAGTAGAGTAGAGTAGAGTAGAGTAGAGTAGAGTAGAGTAGAAAGAACTTTATTGATCCCTGAAAGGAAATTCCAATGTCAGTTATAGCTCATCATAAAAAACAGATCAACCACACTTCCATTAATCCCCAAGAGCACAAAACATGGAACATAGACAATATGGGGACATAAAATATGTTATAATAAATTAAAGTGCAAATGTAGAATTTAAAATGAATTAAAATTCATCTTAAAATCACAGTCACTCCCTCTCTCCAGCTGTCCTGTCAGAATAAAAAGCCAGAGGACAAAAGAAACTAAAACATACCTTGTCACAGGCCCTGAAGCCCCGCCCCTGCACGGACGTTCACTGCAGCAGCTAAGCGAAGATAACGCAGGTAGAGTGTTCCCAGCATCAGGAGAGTGAAGTTATGGTTGCTTTGATGGCAGGTTTATGATGAGGTGTGGACTAATTCACAGCCTGTCCAATCATCTGGACACTCATGTCTCTTGTTTGTCAAACTTCCATCCAGTGACGATGGCCTCCTTCTCTGAGAGCATGGGTGTGTCTATTGTTGCTATTTTAACAGAGAGAAACTGTCACTGCTCCAGGTGCATGGTTTAAAGAGGCTGCACTTATCCTTATAATTAATTGTGGGGGTGTTTTGGGCATAATATCAAATAAACCCATCACAGTGCTCTCCCCCATTCCCTTTAAATGTCACTGCCAAGTGCACCTGTATCTTGGTGTATTGCCATTATAGTGGCATAGTGTTTCACGCAGAATTAGATTCAGTATATGGCCAGTTGATCACATATTGTCACTGACCAGTGAGTCCGTGCACACACACGCGCGCACACACGCAGACACACACAGCTCTGTGAGCAGTGAGGGGCAAAAAGAGAGAGCTAAGAGTCAATACTCTGCACACAGCTCTACAAAGACACAACACACCATCAGAGATCATTCATGTTATAGTCTGAGCAGTGTAAATATATTTTTGCTTCATTGTGAACCTGGTGGGAAAAGAGTCTTTGTCAATGGTTCCAAACCTGTGGGCCGACAAATCTGTAAAAACTATAAATAAAGAGAAAATCTCTTTTAAAACATTAAAACATTTCAATACTCCTAAAAAAATTTAAAAAAAGCTGCTGGGAGAAGACACTGTCTGTCCTCAGGCTGTGAGTTTTTTAAAAGGTTGGGAGCAGCTGGTCTAAACCCAGGACGTATTCACAAGGTAGTAAGGAAGACGGCTTCACTGCAGAGGGTTAGGGTCATTCATGTCCCACAAATGTCCACGACACATGACAGCATTGTGCCACAAAGAAACTCCCTTCGACCTTGTGCTGCTGCATTGTGCACATTCCACTTGACTTCTCCAAACGAAGCTCTTTTTCAGCCTCTGTTTGTGTTGTACAGAGTGGATGCATGTGGTTTAGGGTCCAATATCTTCAGAATCTGGCCTTATAATAACTTGCGTTGTGCTTTGTATGATAAGAAACAAAGGATTATCCATTAAAAACACAGTTACACAAACCTACAGTAGCAAGTCTGTCTAATAATATAGGTAATCAGCCAGCACACTGTTGGTGATGTATAGCAGGCAGTCCTCTCACCTTCTGCTTCTGGCCTCCAGGTCCTCATGCTTGGCAAGCCTTCAACAACTCTGGCACGTTTACAGTACAGCACGGCCCTGAAAGCTGGAGTGTAGTTGTTCTAGTCGACCTTCATTAGGACAAACAGTTTTATGTTCTCCTCGGTGGGCCCTCGTGAGGAGGTTTGATGCCTTTGTTTTGGTCTCCAGATGTCCCAGAAAAGATATGAGCAGAAACATCGTTAAATCCAACGTTAAAGAACCAGCTCAGGACTGTGATCCACCCTCATACACCCTACATCTCTCCTTGAGAGGTGGACAGTTACTTAAAGGGACAGTTAAACATTTTGGAAAATTGGCCCATTGCCATTGCATATAGTCATAGCAGTAGGTTCGTTACCTTTAATTGTCAGTGCAAGCTATTTCTAGAACGGTGGAGCAGTGTAGCGAACTGCTCAGAGCTACACTACGTAACATAGCTCTGAGCAGCTCATGGCTCTGCTCCGCCGTTCTAAAAAATAGCTTGCACCGACAAATAATGGTAACGAACCTACTGCTATGACTAGAGGGATTATGGCAATTTGCCAAAATGTTGAACTATCCCTTTAAAGTCACAATGAACAGCTATGAATGAGGTCTGGACTTGGATTGACCTGAATTTTTTCCAGCCTTCACAGCATTTTGAAACAACTTAACACTCACATTCACCCATCCCGTATGAGTGAAAGATTGATGTTGTGCTGCAGTGTTGGCACTTCACATTTGATCATCATTTGTTTTGTATTAATATTAATATTTCCTCACTTTGACCTAGTTCTTCATGGATCCAACAGATGTTGGAAACACTCCTCTGAGATTCTGCTCCATGTTGACACGACTGCATCGTCATCTATGTAGATTTATGCTGTTGATCTCTTGTCCTACCACATCCCAAAGGAGTGCCAACATGGATTCAGGTCTGGAGACTGAGGAGGTCACGGGAGGTCACTGAACTCACTGACATTTCATTATCCTGCTGGAAGTAACCGTTAGAAGAAGGTGAACTGTAGCCATAAAGGGATCAACATGGTTTGAAACAATAGTGTGGCATTTACACATGATTAATTGCTGTTAATGTCCCATACTTTCTTATTTCCTGTGTTTTATTTGAAGCATTGATCCATGAGATGTAAAAATGAAAAGTATAGTTTTTCAGGCTTCTGTCTGGAGGTCAGTGAACCAATCAGAGGAGAGGAGGCTCTGGTGCTCTCTTCAGATTTAGACCATGTCCACATGCCAACACAAGCAGCCGAAACTGATCATCCACACTGAAGTATTTGCACAGGTACCCAGGACTAGGCCTAAGGTAAAACACTCTGTTACAGCCTTCCTTATCAACAAGGGCTCAGGTGGAGGTGGCAACATAAAAGGGACGACACAC
This sequence comes from Decapterus maruadsi, assembly GCA_030347415.2. Taxonomy (NCBI): domain Eukaryota; kingdom Metazoa; phylum Chordata; class Actinopteri; order Carangiformes; family Carangidae; genus Decapterus; species Decapterus maruadsi. The sequence continues at coordinate 21,456,025 of CM064888.1, forward strand.
AGGGGCTGCAAAAACAAATAAATGGTTTTTAGTGATAGGCCACATTAAAAATGCACCACAAACCCAAACAAAAAAATAAACAAAAGAGGGAATGGAGGTCCCAGCTGAAAGTAACACAAAGTGAGAGCTCCTGGGCCAGCAGCACTAAGGAGTTCATGCTGAGGACACACTACACAATTTTCTGCCCGATTTTACCCACGATTCAGTCGGGTCTAGTCTGCACCAGTCGGCACTGGTTGGCAACAGTCAACATGACGAGTCGGTGCGTTTGAATATATGTGATATACATAAGATTGGCCATTTTCATATATGCACATATCCTCATGGAGAACAGACGCCACCCGACTTCAGTCGCAGCAATTCAAACATTTTTTTGAGCCATTAGCACTTCCGCTAATAAAGCGAGTCACAAGTTAACTCAACTAACGGCATCTGTGGAAATTACACACTACTACTAGGGATGTATTATATTATCTTATAATAGATCCAGGACTACTACACACTAAACTGTCCGAGAGTTTGGTGCCTTCAGGTGTCTTCAGTTGGTCTGACAAATTGTGTATAGTCTGTGCTCCCTCATCTGGTCGTTAAAGGGACATTGTGTAACTTTTCCTGTTATCTATTCACAAAAATTGATCATTTGAGCGTTACACTGATGCTGCATTCAGGTGCAGTCGGGCAGACAGCCGTTGGTAACAAACTGACGGACCACTTGTTTACATAGAGGCTAACAAACCAGATGTTTTTAGTCACAGAAGTGGAGAGAAAGTTGGCAACTGGGTCAGGTCTGTCACCGTCGGACCACCAATTTCATGTGAATGCTGCATGAAAAATACCATGGAGTTGCTTGAGATCTACAACCGCAACGCTAGATGAGAACAATTCCTATTTCCTACACAATATACTGTAGGAGTCGTCATAAAAATCTGATGAAGCCAGTTGGTTAGTGTGAACTCATAATAAATCGGCAACGACTGTGAAAATTGCGTTGTGTGGCCCCGGCTTAAACCAACAAAGGCTGGTGAGATGGCTGCTTTGTGTGTGAGAGAGGACTTCCTCCCTCTCCCAGCCCCTTTAACAACCTCCTCCAATCACCTGTCTCATCAGTCTCAGGTGCTGCATCTGCTGGAGGAGGGAAAACAGATGGAGCGCCTGAAAGAGAGAGAGGTTAAAGTAATGTAGATCACATTACATGCTTTTCCTCTCTTATACCATCTCACCACACAGCACCGTTGTGAATATTTGTTAAACTAAACCCAAAAGTGGTTCCACTTGGTTTCTATTGCGTAGAGTGAACCTAAAGCAACAACAAAACTGTATCAAAGTCGATGTTTTCCACTCTGGTTCAGGGCAGAGAGAACAAATTGCAGGTGTGAATGCATTCCAGGATTCTGCACCCTGACCTGCACTAAATCCACTCTCCTTGCGCGCTGTAATAACAGGGAAAAGCTTCTCTCTTCCAGCACTTTCACAAACACAAGCCGCCTCCGCTCCAACCCGAGCGGGATAAATCTACAAGCGAGCCGACTAATAGAAAATCTCTCAGCCATGCATCATAAACTTTGAAGGCTCAAAGTGAGGAGAAAGGGGGGAGAATGAAAATAAATGAGGTGTAAACACGCACTGGATGAATGTGCGCTGTCGAATCAGCGTAAACACTGGTTATTCATTATCAAATGGGCAGTTTAATTGGTGGCAAAATATGTCCAAGCAACCGGGCCGCTATGAAAAATCACGTGACGGACTTGACTCCAGGTCGACTCCTCCGCGATTTCCCTCTGAGAAATGAGTTCCCCGGTTCTGATGAGAATCAGGAGTCAAAGCGCCTGCAGGAATCCTCAGTCCGCCTGGCACGTGTGCATATGGATTATGGGGAATTTGCATCTGTTAATCAAGCTTGTTGGAAATTATATAAATAACAATTGACGATTGCCACGGATGAAACTAATTATCCACGTTCTTTATTAAGCAGTGTTTGGTAATCCCTCTGAAGATGCTCGGCGGTGGCATCTCTCCAGCGCTCGCCCCTGCAGTCAGCCTGTCATGAGAGAGAAGCCATTGTTTTGCATGTATACTTCATCAAATCCCGCTCGTCCCAGTTGGCTCGGCCACCGACTGTATGTGTGTGGTGTTGAGTCCAAGACGGGCCTTGGAGAGATTTGTGGCAGCCACAGAGCTAACTCCTCTTGGATGTTTTCATGTTTCTTTGTTTTACAACAGAGTGGATGTACTGTAGATCTGATGTGGCTTTGATACGATCAACATATGATTTGGTTTGATGGTTTAAGAGGCCAGATATGAGTTAAATGGAGTTTGATCATGGGGTTTCAACAGACTGTAGTACAGCTTTATCTAAAGGGTCTGAGCTCAGAGGACTCTACTACAAAGCAAGTTTAACATAGCCAGGATAACTTTAACTAAATTGATTAAATGAACACAGCTTTATCTGTAATTTATGAATGTTTGTTAAAGCTCAGAGGACTCTACTGAAACAGTTAGCAAGTTTAACATCCAGCCACCGTCCTGTTGTCTGTGAAAGATAACTTTAACTAAATTGATTAAACCTGAGGTAACACACACATGATGTGTTATGCTAATTGTTATAAAGCTGCCGTTCTCCTTTGGTAATTTATTGAATGAAAATTTTTTGTAATGATAGTTAAACATAAGTGATTTGACGGAAAAAGACTATTTCAATTATAACAAAAACATTTATATCTGCTTTAAACATGTTTAAAAGTCAATTATAACACATTATAGCTACATTTAACATGCATTATTGATGTGGGCATTGTCAGAGAGTTAATAACAATTATAACCAATCATAATACCTGACCTTATAAGATAAATTGCTTTATAATGTGTTATGATTATTGTTATAAAGTAGGGATGCACCGATACCGATACTGGTATCGGGTATTGGTCTGATACTGTTGTAATATACTGGTATTGGTATCGGTGAAATTTAGCGAGTACAAGAACCAATACCAGTGCATGCAATTGCTCTGCATTTAGATCAGAGGCTTGTTACAACAAATGTTGTTGTAATAAGCAGAGAAGAAAATACAACTTGTCTTCCAATTCATTGCATTTTGTCTAATCGTTTGTTTTTTTGTTGTGGTAGAAGGATCTGCATCTGTACTCGGTATCGGCAAGTACTCAGATCCAAGTATCGGTATCGTATCGGTTTGGAAAAAAAGTGGTATTGTTCATCCCTAATATAAAGCATTATGATCATTTATGAGTGTAGATGTGAATAACTATAGTTATACAGTGTTATAACTGCATTATAACTCATTATAAGTCTGGTTATAATGTGTTATAGAGATAGGGGTCAAGTAAAGTGTTACCAAACCTGACATTAGTCGTACTGGATAACCTATATAGCTATAAGCACATTCATGTGAAAGTTGTTAAGCAATGATAAGAGAATGGTGTAAACAATATGAAATCAAAAAACAAAAAAGAACAAAAAAGAAACACACACACGCTCATGAAGTCATTCATACAAAGTCAGACCAGTGTAAGAGCATGAAATATCAATGCGTATGTATTTTTGCTGTTTTGTCTGATGAACTGTTTTGAACATGTGTTTCAGAAGATAAAAGCTGAAGTTAACATCAGACTGTTTCTGCTGTACAGACACAGAAAACTAGTTCATGACTGAGATGTTCAAACGTTTTCAAAATCAGATTTAGAATCGTGGGAATATTGATCAGAGTGAGCATCGTAGACATAGAAGATTTAGTTTTTATGACAAGTTTTCATCACAGAGTCCTCCTGCTGTTATTCTGAGAGGGGGTGATGATGAAGAATAAAATCATCTTCTCTGCCAGCAGGGTAAAAGAATTAAGCCATGGTTAAACCTGGAGTTACATCATCTTACATCATGCTTTGTGTGCATAAAACTTCCACAATGAAAACAAAACAACTCCCCAAACATCTCCATGAACATGTGATGGGAGGTTGGAATGATTTAAGAACATTTCCATGTCACTGGACATTTACATCAGTAGAAACTATGGAAGACGGAGAGCGAGACACAGGTGACACAGCTGTGTGTGTGTGTGTGTGTGTGTGTGTGGCCTGGGTGCTTCACCAGGTGCAGCTTTACATCCTCGTGCTTCAGCTACACAGGTGTTTTCACTAACCTGCCTGATGAGACCATGCTGTTTGTTCTGTTGCACCTGTTTCTCTGTTTGACCTCATATTAATCCAGTTTGGCTCCAGCAAACTGTAACAGGAGCAGGAGCCTGATGCAGCCAATGAAACAACCTGGGTCTTTAAAACAAGACTGGACAGGTGCAGCTCCATACATGAGAATATAACTGAAAAAAGTTAATTTATTTCAGTAGTTGAATTCATATATTATATAGATTCAGTACACACCGATGGAAACATGTCTTTGTTTCTTTTAATTGTAATGATTATGGCTTACAAAAAAAACCTTAAATTCAGTACATCAAAAAAATTAGAATTGTAAAAAAGTTCACTATTGTAACCTTAGTTACACTATCACAGAGAAGACTGCTGACCTCCATCATATTGAGATAGCCATAGCAGCTCTGTTTGTTTTTTGTTTTTTTTGAACAGTTCAAATGCAGGACTTCAACTTTATTTCTGCTGCAGGATTTTCATACACCTTACTCATGCATGTAACACATCCCCACATTTAATGTATTCAGTAAAATAATTTATGACCTTTATATCTTGGTCTCATTATGAATCATCGTTTAGCTTTAAAAAAAAAAGAAGCAAAAATCTAAAGGTCAGTGCTTAATATTTTGCCCAGTGCAGAGGTCAGTCACATAGGAACCACCAATCAATTATTTATTAGAAATCAAATGATAACATCCATCTTCAGGTTTCTGATGAATCTCATGTTGTGGGACTCTGTGCATTTCCAGCGTGTTGTCGGCCTCCTTTCCTGCTGTCACTGAACATTAGTGGAAACATGACAAAGCAGCAGAGCCTGATTGGTCGTCCTGAATTAGAACCTTGTAAAACCCATTTAGAGTCCTTTGGAGACATTTTTATTTTTAAGAAAAGGAATCCATATATGTCACTTAAAAAATACAATATACATAATTTAAACAAATATATTGTCACAGGCAAATTATTATGCAATTAAGCCAATTCTGACACATAAATAGATAGAAGCTTATAATGTGGCTCTGCTACCAGCACATGATGGCTACATGTCATGTCCCAGTGTTCATCATTTATCAGCTATTGTGTTATTAATTTTCAATAATTAGAAAGGCAGTAGTGGTGCAGTGGTTAGTGCTGCATGTCTCACAACAAGAAGTCTATATTTGAGCTATTCCCAACTGTTTCTTTGACCCTGTAATAGACTGGGGAGCAGGGAGTACCCCACCCTCACCCGGAGTCAGCTGGGATCGGCTCCAGAACCCTGCATGGGTGAGTGCAGTAGCTAGTGGGTGGGTGAATTGATGTAAACATAAAAACACAAATAATGTTTGATGTGCCTGAATAAAATTCTGATTGAATGTGTGTCAATCACTGTGTTGTTGTGAAGGTAAGTGTCAAATGCTATGATGCTGGCTGCTGCCTCTTACAGAAGCTGTCAATGTGCTAACACGTAGCTGTCATTCTGAAGCCACAGTCGGTCTTTGCTTAAGAGCTCTGGGAGTGTAAATTCCCGTGTGAGGTTCCCGGCAATGAAAACTCTGCACACATGGAATAAATATAGGAGCAGAAATTAATGTTCCCCGTGATGGAAGCAACTATTATGACAGTGGTTCCGGATTGAAACTATGGTACATTTGATAACATGACATTTTGGGGTCATCCCTTTGTTCCCTGCTCACCTAAAAAAGGGTTCTATTATATCTTCCCCACTCACAAAAAAAAGGTTCTATGTTCCCTGTTTTTCCCAAAAAGGCGGGACACATAGCAGTAGCATTAATATGTTGTTTTAACATCCCTAAACACACACAATGGAACATAATGAGGGGAAACGTACTGTTTGGACAATCTGTGGTGGGCAGTCTGGACAATAATAATATCCTTTCCAGAAAGTTTTCAATCCAGCCATTAAGTGCTCAGCTGCAATCACTCGCCAGTTTGGCACAGACTCGCCTTTTCGCTTTGATGGCATCATGTCACTGCCATGTCTCTCTGTACACCGGCACCACCGGGATAACGGCAGCCAATCAGCACTGAGCGGCAAGCGACTGACGACCAGCGAAATGATGTAGACCAGCAATTTTTCGCCTGAGTGAATATTCGCTCAATTGCCCATTTGCATTGACTTGATATGTAAACTTGTCGCCAGCAAAAACATTAAAAGTCTGGTGTGAACATAGAACCTTTTTTGCTGGTGTAAGAGGGGGACATAGAACCTTTTCTCGGTGAGCAGGGAACATAGAACCCAGGGGACATAGAACCTCTTTTGGTTAACTGGGTAACATAGAACCTTTTTTGCAGGGGTAAGTGGGGAACATAGAACCTTTTCTTGGTGAAAGGGGAACATAGAACCTTTTCTTGGTAAGAGGGGAACATAGAACCTTTTCTTGGTAAGAGGGGAACATAGAACCTTTTCTTGGTGAAAGGGGAACATAGAACCTTTTCTTGGTAAGGGGGAACATAGAACCTTTTCTTGGTAAGAGGGGAACATAGAACCTTTTCTTGGTGAAAGGGGAACATAGAACCTTTTCTTGGTTAAAGGGGAACATAGAACCTTTTCTTGGTGAAAGGGGAACATAGAACCTTTTCTTGGTAAGAGGGGAACATAGAACCTTTTCTTGGTGAAAGGGGAACATAGAACCTTTTCTTGGCGAAGGTGGAACATAGAACCTTTTCTCGGTGAGAGGGGAACATAGAACCTTTTCTTGGTGAGAGGGGAACATAGAACCTTTTCTCGGTGAGAGGGGAACATAGAACCTTTTCTCGGTGAGAGGGGAACATAGAACCTTTTCTCGGTGAGAGGGGAACATAGAATCCAGGGGACATAGAACCTTTTTTGGGTAACTGGGGAACATAGAACCTTTTTTGCAGGGGTAAGAGGGGAACATAGAACCCGACTTATTCAGGAGGTGTTTAGGAGATTCTGGCATCAGCTGGCAAAAAAAATCTTTTCTGGTCTGATGAGACCAGGATTGAGGTTTGTGACCATCAGACTAAAAACTGCATTTACTGCACTTTCTTCATAAACACAGTGTGAATCATGGCAGTGGTTGCATCTTTGCAGCAGCACAGCAGGGAAAAAAAACCTAATAATACTGAAGACTGTCCTAGTTGGAAGATGATCTGTGTTTCAGCTTTGGCCACATTAGCTGCATTACTGTAAAACAACACATGAACCCTTCCATGGGGAGTTTGTGTTTTCTATAGGCACTGCACTGGAGCTGCTGTTGTTGTGATGAAGGGAATGGGTGATGTCAGGGACCCTTTGCACTGGCCCAAAGAGGAGCCATGCATAATTTAGGTCAATTTATGGCGAAGCCACTTGGCGGCTGATGAGCTGTCGAGAAACACGAGAGCAGAGCCGGGCCTCTAAGGGCAATAAACAATCCCAACACACAAGCCTCTGCTGGCACAAATAAACACAACAGTGTTGGCAGATCAAATGAAAGCAGACAAACAGAAAAGTTTCATGCGAAAGGAGGCTGTTAGGGAGACACACATCACACACACACACACTGCAGGAACGTAAATGTGCTTTTGACGATAGGAGTGCTGTGTGAAAGCTGGAGTCAATGAGACTTACTGGAGGAGGCATGCACACAATTATATAATCAACACCATATTCTCTTGCACTCGTGAGTCATTTTGGAGATTTTGGGGCTCTCTGCTACTGCCTGCCATGCGGGCGCTGTGTATGTGTGTGTGTGTGCACTGCTTCTCTTGGTGGAGCCGAGCCTTTTTCGTAAGGCATTCATACTTTAATCAATTAAACACTGTCAAGTCGCTGGCTGGCTAACAAGCAGGAGGAGGAGTGGGGTTGGTGGTGGTGGTGCAGGCCTTTCCTCTTCAAAAGAGGCTTGATTTGCTGTGATTTAATCTCCAAACTTATTCAGTCAAAAGTTAGGGGGGCATTTTCGAAGATCTGTGGGAAATTCTAAGGTTTGTTGTGTTGCAAAAATCAGAGGGAAAACAACATTAAAAAAAAAAAAGCCCCGAGCCAGTAAATCAACACATCTCTCTGCTGAGGAGCCGAGCCGAGACCATCTTTGTGAAGAACGTCCCGTGCGTGAGTCATCATGCCTTTACCCATGAGTGTCCAATTTGCATAACTACAGTTGCAACCACCAGGGGAAAGTCGTCTTCTCTAAGCTAAGTTGTGTCCCGTCTTGTTTCTCAGTGGCTCCGATCGGAAAACGCTGCCGTCGCCTCGGCGCCTGATACTGTACAAGGTTCAGGATTAAATCTTTTATCTAAACACCAGATGTAGACATAATTAGAGAGCGCAGAATCTCCCCCCTCGCTTCCCCATTGATGGTGCGGGAGGGTCATACTTGACGCGTTTGCGTTTCACACTTCTCCATCTATCACACCTCCTGTATTCAATGACTTCTTTTCAACCATCTGTTACCTGAGCGTTGCCTTGATGTTTCATACGCACCAGTCTTCTGCTTCCCTGCAGACAGGATGCTATAATCTTACCCAAATCTCGTTTCCTCTGTTCCCCTGCTGCTGCCTGCTGGGCTGGGATCACATTGAGGTTTCAAGGCCATGTGACTGATCAATCGGGCCGGAGCAACTTCTCCTGACATCAGCCGGGTGCTGGAACTACTTTAGTACACCGTTCTACTACCTCCACCCCCAAGTAGGAACAGATGGTGATTTTTGGCAGCCGTTTGTTGGCTGGAAAATACCCTTTTGATTGAGATGCCCATTCTTTTACATGTCTGAAAAAATATGTGTAGAGAGCAAACAGTGAAAAAAAAAAAAAAAAAAAATCACGGTAGCAGAGCCAGATTTCATCTTGCTATGTATGCACTGTCTTATAGACCATCTGGGCGGTTTATTTGGCCTTTCAGGTTTCACAGCACGTCCATGAAATCGCTGTAAAAGTCGGAGTCAGGTTTACCCCATCACACAAACAGGCCGGTTTAGACTGGATGCTGCTCCTGTTTATTGTACCTTCTTGGAGTAAATCTAAATAAAGGGTAAATGCCTTTATTTGCCTGCTGTTGTACATTAACTGCAGTAATCAGCTAATGGGCAACTTTGGTCACAAACCGCAGGGCTCTTCAAGGCTGTGTTACAGTCACCATTAGTCTTATATTGGTAGTGACAGCGCGTGTACGCCCGGGTTTCTAAGTGACTCCTGGTAGTGTCCCTTCTAATCCAGTAATTGGTAGAGAGAATGAGAGGGAGAGAGACACAGAGAGAGAGTGTACGGAGAACACACAGAGAGGATTGACCCTTTTCTCTCTTTCTCTAATTAGCAGTATTAGACAAAGAGCCCTGGGAGAAGACAGATTGCATCCCATCTCGAGTGTGAGATCACTCATGTTGGAGTGGCCCTCTGAGCAAACCCGGCGCAATGTGCCAGCATCTGAAGTGAAGCTGGGAACAACACACCTCCCGTGGCTGTGGAGGGACGTGGGCAGAACCTCCGCACACTTATCGACATCACTGGCAACAGAGGCAGGATGGATGGGAAATCAAATCTGTGAAACAACTATTTGTTATGTTGTTGTTGTTTGCATGTGCATGTGTATGTGTATGCATGTGTGTGTGTCTCTCTCAAGTTCTCTCTTTTTTTCTTTATCTTGTCTGCACTAGCCTTAGTTTAAAGGGAAACATCAACTTTTTTTTTTCATGTCTTGCCTCACTCCCGAGTCCATGACCAGCAGGTAGACACCATCCTTTCGACTGTGTGTACAGTAACAAGGGAAATAGAGCTGTATCACCTGTAATTAGCTTAGCTCAAACACTGGAAGTGTATGGGTAGTGTTAGCCTGCCTCCTACCCAAGCTGAAATCAGCAGCAAGCTGATTTCATTTTAGCTCTAAACTCTGTAAATATATCACTTTATCGACATTCCAAACATTTTTAGATCATAAAGTATCTGTTTAGATCAGCAGTGTGTCGTTAATTTGTCTAAATACCAGCTGTTTACAATTTTGTTTGGACGAATTTGGCGCTACTCAAGCTAACTGTTGTGACCAATGCACTTCTGGTTACTTTCACAAAATAAAACACAAGCTAACCTACCCTCGATGTAGCAAGCCTGAAGCAAAATAAACCTTTTTCTTTGCTTGAACCCTCCGTTCTGACTGATCTCGTCCCGTTACCAACATTTGACCACTCAAGATGCCTTACTGGAGAGTTTTGTCAGCTCTGAGATGAAGATCGGTCCATTTAGAGTTGTTGAAGAGTCTCTGATGACTTTAGGTGGAGGAGGCTACCATTACGATACACATCCAGTGTTTGAGCTAAGCTAAGTACGGGCGATATGGCTCGACTATCTCCCTTGTTACTGCACGCACAGTCGAAAGGATGGTGTCTGTCATGGACTCGGGAGTGAGGCAAGACACGTAAAAAAAAAAAAAAAATGTTGGCGTATCACTTTAATATTGTGTTGGTCCCCTTTTCTGTCAAATACTCAACAAACTGCATTGCACTGTGTTCTGACACTTCATCAGAACCACTATTCCTTCCTTTACTTGGACCACTTTGATAGACCCTGACCACTGCAGATCACAAGAGCTGCAGCTTTTCACAAGAGACCCAGTCATCCTCATCAAACTGGATCCAATCTATCTAGAATCACATGTTCAAACCTGCTGCATCTCTGTTGCATTGCTGCTACTCTGTATCCCTCTACATAGAGGTAGTGGAATGTTAAATGTCTTAAAATTGTTTTTTAAATGTATTCACTAAAACCATATAAAAAGAAAAATAAGTGTGAATGTATTCATATTTTTTCGTGTCTTTGTAATTTTTAGTCAGCATACTTAAAAAGGTGAGATTCAACTTTGTGTTAGTTCACATATAGTATACAGGAACATCAGGATAAATGAAAATGTCATTGAAAAGTAAATTTATTTCAGTAACTTAATTCAAATAGCCTAGTGAAACTCATTATATAGATAGCATGAAATATTTCATGTCTTTATTTCTTTTAACTGTAATGGTTATGACTTACATTTAATGAAAACCCAAAACTCAGTAAATCAAACATAATACAGAAGATAGAATATAGTGAAGGTTCTCTATTGTAACCTAATGGTGTCCCACTAATCATTAACTCACAACACCTGCAGAGGTTTCCTGATCCTGGTTCAGTAGCTCCACTATCATGGAGAAGACTACTGACCTCCATATATTCTACTCTATTGAGATGCAGTAGTATTTGTGTACATGAGATGCTCCTTTCAATTCCTGACTCTAACACTCTTTATTGACTCATGTATTGGTCGATAAAGAGTGTTGATCCAACTCTATTAGAAAAATGTTCTGCACACTGTTTTATGATTTCCAGTCATAAAAAAATTATACATCTAGAAAAATAAAACTCTTACTACACTAGATGTCTTTAAGCTCTGTTCAAGACTTTGAAAGCCTGTCACTGCAGGCCTTCACTCATGAAGATGAAATTAGTAAAAGGAGCCTCTTCACCCAAACTACTAACTAAGCAAATACATATAAAGGCTCTGGAAAAACGCTGACATGTCCCCAAACTACTGAATCTACGAATTTAAGCCAACTTCTGTGATCTCCTTTTGATAAGTAATATAATACCTTTTACTTTCTATTCACTGAACCTCCCCTGAAACAGTTTGGACCCCCCCTGATGAGGCCAACCTCCCACTTTGAAAGCCTGTGCTGTACATGCTGCCCCCCCCCTTTTTTACTGGTGGGGAACATGGTGTCAAAACGCTGACAATTTGCAACAATTAGCGCTCATCAGTTCTTCTTCGCTGCTCTAAATCAGTAGCTGCCATGGCTGCAGAGTGCGTAGACCACTGTTGTTCATTAACAGTGGGAACACTGCAGCTTCATCCAAGTGTGAAACTATAAAGTTTATTAATAATGATGTGGCACAGATCAGTGGGGCTTCTGACACCTGAAACCACATAGAGAATTTAAAAAATTATGAAAAAGTATAGACCCTCTTAGCAAAAAATAGTTCATTAAAGTGTACTACAAGTATACTCATTTTATACTAAAACTGAGGCAGTATACTTGAAAGTTTACTTTTGTAAACTTAAAATGACCTTACAAAGGATACTTCAATAAACTAAAATGTGGACTGGAAGTATATACTTAGTACTGGTAGTATAGATGAGTATACTTGTTGTATACTTGAAAGTGTACTTTTATTAACTTAAAATGTTCCAATTTAGTCTGAATAAGTATTAAATTAGTATCCTTTCTAGTATGCTACAAGTACATGGTCCATAGTATACCTGCTATTATACTTATACTCAAGCATACATAACAAAATGAACATCAAGTATACCACTTTTTGCTAAGGGTCTTTTCATTGTTGTACATAACATGCTCCACCCAGATCAATGTGTGAGAAGATAAAATGACAGTATCAGATCACACCAACACACGTAGCTTTCCTGGGATGAATGTAGCTGTTCTCCTGAACCCAGACCCTGGAGCTTCACATTTAGATTTAATGACATCAAACCCTTCAGATCTTTTTCCCCAGTAAAAAAAAAAAAGTGAGGGAGGAAACGCAGAGACACATCCCTCTCTGCAAAGAATTTGTTTTCCACTTTACTTTATTCACCCGGCATACGTGTAGCCAAGAGACCCAGGGCAATTTTCCGAGTTGCACCGAGGCAATTGCACTAAAAAAACATCCTCCTTCAAGTCCTGCGTCAGAGCTTTTAGCAGGATAATTTTGGAAAGAAGATACAGTTTATCTGAGGACAAAAAACTCCGCTGAAGGTGTCCTCGGCTGTGTAAAGGCTAACAGCCTTATCCATCACATGAATACATCCAAACCAAACCCGCTGATTATCTCGACAAACAACATTAATCTGAGCCGAGGCTGCTGGATGAAATAATGATGAGGTGAGATAAAACCACTGATGGACTGAGGATGGAATATGTCTTTATCATTATCCCCATCTCTCATGCAGAAATCCAATGATTAAAAAAAAAAAACACAGAGATGTTCTTTTCTTTCCGTTGATCCCTTATTGAAAAGTGCTGAAGATGATGCCTGGAGGCTTATAGAGGAGGGAGGGGTGTGTGTTGGGGGGGTCACAGCAGCCCATACATACCAATGACATTTATCCCTGAGCAGGTAGTGGAAGAATGCTGAGACGGCCGTATGCACATTTTTTATTGGTTGTGAGAGAAGTGGGCTCCGTCCCACCGTCGGGGCAGCTCGGCGCCGTTTTGATGAGCTGGGCGGTATTTGGGATGAATGTGCCATTTCTGTGTCCTTCAGTTTTAAAACGGCGGCAGAGCAGAGAAAAGGCCCTTTACTGTGTTAAGTTGCAGTGATCCAAAAAAAAAGGACCCTTCACTCCAACCAACCCCACCCGCTCAAGGACCCCTGGGTGTAGCTACACTCTTAGAAATAAAAGTGCTATGTAGAACCATATAAGGTTCTTCGGCTTGTCCTCATAGGAGAACCATTTTTGGCTCCAGGTAGAACCTTTTATAAAGGTTCCATCCGACTAGACCCATCTTACGGTTTCATCTAGAACAGTCCACGTTAAGGGAGTTCCACCCGCACTTGTTAATGGCTCCATTTTCGATCAATATATCGTTTTGTCTCTTCGTTATTTTGTTATTATTAGGGAAATTTCATTCGCGGACGCAAATGAGAATAACGGCGATTCGGGCGGCGTTATGGTCGGAACTACGACGGTAACTGAACCTCTTTGAACCTCTGACTTTAATCCTTGATGAATGAAAACATGAGTCCGTCTTGCGCCGGTGGAGGAATTCTACGGTGCGCGCGGAGGCAGCGTGAAAACACTTCGCTTCTCCAAAACTCCTCGTTGTCCCTTTAAAGGGTTATACCGAGAACCCAACATAAAGGGTTATATCTAGAACCCAACACATAATGGGTTATACCTAGAACCATCTATGAAAGGTTACACCTAGAACCCCCAATGAGAGGTTCTACCCCCTAATGAGAGGTTTCACCCAGAAGCCTTACTGGGGGTTCCATCCAGAACCTATCCGACTTCTTACAGTTTCATCTAGAGCCCACACAGGGAGCTCCACCAAGAACCCTTTCATATTTCAAGGGTTTCATTTAGAACTCACACAGGGAGTTCCACCAAGAACCCTTTTACTGGAACCCTTATTGTGGGTTCACATCAAAAGCATCGGGAGCGTTTGAGCAGCCAGCAGTCATTCATTTTCAATGGAGACTGGCGTCGAGCGAAGGAACATCGAGAGCGTCAAATTAGAAGTTGAGAGAAGTTCAACTTTATGCAAATGAGGAGCATCGCGGCGGCGGTGGCAGCCAGTTGCAGACCAGGAGTGTCACAGGGGGAGAAATTGAGAGTGCCTGAGTGGACACATCTTCCGCGCTGCTTGAAAGTCCCGCCCTTTGGCTGCCGGCCACTGGAGCTGAACAGAGCGTTGAAAGCGTCTGCTGCTCATGCTGCTGACGCTCCCAATGCTTTTGGTGTGAACGCACCATTAGGGTTACCAAGAACCCTTGAAAAACCATTCATTTGGGGAAAGGGTTCTTAAGGGTTGTCTGGATCAAAATGGTTCTTACTGGAACCTTTAGTGTTACCAAGAACCCTTGAAAAACCCTTTCTTCAGGAAACCTCAGCCCTTGTAGAAGAACCCTTTTGGAACCCTTATTTCTAAGAGTGTACGACTCTTCCTGGGCCTTGAATTGCAATGCACCGTGGCTCCGGCTCCAGGGACTCCAACACTCTTAGCTTTATTCTTATATCTGCTCACACTTTCATGTACGGCCTTACATGTGTGTGTGAGCAGCTGTTAATATTTCATCACTTTGTATCATCCACACTCTCCACCTGATGCAATATTTAACACTTGGCCACTATTACACTACTGTGTTCTTCTACTAATTATCATTTTTTTAACATGGAGGAGGAAGTGGCTGCTGCTCTGTTCAGCTGCTGTGATACCTCAGGACTGACAGAGAGCTTGTGCTCTCTGAAAAATTTAAAGAGTGTTTTCTTCCACATTATGATTCCCCCTCTATTCAAATAAAACGCGCTGGCTTCTCTATATACTGTACTTGACAGCAGTAAAAACAGTGGATGAGCTGGTGTCAGGCTCCTGGTGGTGTTGATGCTGCCTGCTGCTGGGACACGTCAGCAGAGCGGAGCCATCATTAATGATATTAGTAACACCTGTGCTGTTACTACGGTGACACCTCAAAGTGTCTGTTGTGGAAAAGGCCCAGCTGATGACAGCTCAGCTCGTCCCGTCAAACGCTCGACTTGACTGTGATGACACTTTCACTACAGCAATTATTAATCCAGATGAACTGGAGGCTCTGCTGCTGTATTCACTGAAATAACTAAAACATTCAATGTAACACCTGCTATGTAACTGCAGATATTGCATTTTCCATGGTTTGTACATAAGCTAGTTTTTTTGTTTACCGACACTTAATACATTTTTAACACAAACCATGATCTTTCTTATGCTATCCGTACTTCAGAAGACTCCTGGAAAACTATCATCTCACACCTGCTCACATCTAAAGACAAGTTTTAGAGTTTGTGGTTATTGCCTGGTCTCTGACTGAGATTTTACAAAGACTGTGAATCTTACAGGGTCACTCTTTACAAGACTTTTTCCAACCATGCAATTTTTTCCCAGCATGCTCTTAGTAGAAAGTCACATCCAACAGGCTGAGCTGTTCTGCCCACAGCTCTACCATCCACTCCTCTTTCTGGACGGTTCATATTGATTGACCTTCGACCTTTTGCCGGTGTTTGTTTATCTGCCAGGTTTCCTGTATTGTTAGAGCTCATTTATTGGTTGTTGATTGTGTTGCGCCACCGCAAAGACTGAAAGACTTGTGGTAATATTAAACACGACGGATACTGTTGTAAGGCCAAGACTGGCAAAAAACTGATCAGATTAATACTTTATACTTAACGATCGAGATGACAGGAAATATTTAACTGATTTAAACATCACTGATCAATTTAAAATTTACTTTCAGTTATAACGTTATTTGATACATAGGATAGTTTGGTTGAGATCTGAACTCAATGTCATTCTTCTATTTTACTAATTACTATCTGTTACTATTCACTTCTACAGTACAGTATGTGGAGTCAGCATTGTGCTTTGCTCTCTTTCCACCTGTAAACCAAACACTTTTATTTTGGGGCTAAGGCCCTATATGGCCCCTATACATATATATATATATACTGTATATATATGGTTGGAGTCCCAATAATTTGTCTCAAGTCAAAATCTAAGGACTAAGTCGTCACAACAACATTACTGTTCGATACAAAAACATGTTTATTCAGAGGATCTCATACTTTGACACAGTTACATGTAATTATTGTTGATAATAGAATTTGTAAACCAAGTGTGTCAAGCCAATGACAACACTGACTCCATCTGAATGATTTGAGCCAACTGAAATGAAAGTTTCAACTTTAGAAACTTTATCCTGTGCAAAGCCCTCCTGCAGTTCACTGTTTCCAATAACTGACAATGAGTTCACAAAGAGTCCACAGCAATGACGTGCAGATTTTTGACTAAATGTCAGTATTAAGAAGAGATCAGATGTAGTGTACCATGACAACCACTTTGCATCCTGACCCTGCTGTTCCATCGTTCCCCCGTCGGAGGCAGTGTCAGCGAGCAGACACTTCTTTACATGGACTCATGATGAAGGTCAATCTGAGGCTGCTGTTCTCTGAGGTCTCAGCAGGGAGCCTGCTGCTTGTTCTCAACACTTCTCTGTCTCACACACACAACACACACACACACACACAGAGGAAAACACACACACACACACCTTTCGTGCATACCACACACAGAAATATGAATATAAAGACTCATGCATGCGTGCAGACATACAAAGCCAGCTCGGCACAGCTGTGGCCCAGTCTGATCTGAGCATGGCCATCCAGGCAGAAGAGGTCGTTTCCCAGCATCACTCATGGGTACAACCTTTTGATCTCTCTGTCTCTGTCTCTGTTTAGCTCTCTTTCTGCCTTTCCCTCAGTTACTCTCGCTGTCTTCACTGAGCTCCCTGAAGCTGAATGTAGAGATCACCATGTTAAATCTAAACTATACGGTGTATATATAGTATATATAGTCATGTCTAGTTGTGGTATCTCAGGACATCACCCCCACTGCTTAGCCTTATGCACCAGACACAACTCTGTTTTTATGGTGTTACATAATTGGAAGTAAAAGCAAACATACATGCTTAGGTTTGTAATGACAAACTAATAGAACTTAGAAAGCGTTAACAACTGTCTTCTTGATACAGTAGCCGACCTGATAACATATAACAAGCAGCAGCTCATTAAGACCAATCACATTTTGAGGAGCTGCTTTTCAAGGATGAACCACAGAGTTTAACACAGTTACACACATTGTGTCTCACACAGTAAATAAATGATCAACTCTGATGCTTTATGCTGTTTTAGTTTTACAGCTCAGTTTTAAATGAGCTGAATAGACTGTAAATATGTTAATATTGGACTGAACCTCCAGCAGATGTGGTCAGTCTGCAACGTTTTGTCTACTAATTTTTCGGATTCTGGATCAGAGCTGAGGGCCTGACAGAGGGTGACCACATGTCCAAACCCAAATCATCAGGGTAGGGGACAGTTATCCCAGCACTAAGCATATCCTTGTGCACGTCCTGAACATATCCAGGTAGCTTTTAATGGAAGTCACCCTGGAGCTCTTTAGAAAAGACTAATTGTCTCCTCTCGTCTTTGTGTGACAGCTAACTGTTTGAAAACTGACAGGTTCTGTCAGAAAGAGCCTTCAGTGTTGTACATACTCTACTATGACTCAAAGGCTAGCAACAATCTTGACAATGATAGACACAGATATACCAAACAGCATTGAATTCAGATGCATGCTGTACTGTACATTATTTATGTTTTCATGAGGAGCTAGAGACAGCGAGCGTACCTATGTTCCCTGGGTTCTGTGTTTCCCAGGTTCTATGTTCCCCACTCACCTGAAAAAGGGTTCTGTGTTCTGTGATCCCTGCTTTGTAAATAAAACATGTTGTCCAGTAGCATTAAAATGTTGTTTTAACATCTCTAAAAACACACAATGGAACATGAACCCTCACCCCTAACCCCTAACCCTAATGCTATTGTTATGTTTCCTGCCTTACCTTATTTTTTAGTAAGCAAGGAACATAGAACCCTTTTTTGGGTGAGTGGAGAACCTCTTTTTTAGTAAGCGGGGAACTGCAGCTGTCCAAGGTGCTGTCCAGCTGCCGCTCCTGCTGACGCTGACAGCAAATTGGGCGGAAAAAATAAATAAATTTTGCTTTGGTTGGGCTTAAGCAATGAAGAAAGGAGTTGGTTAAGTTTAGTAAAAAGACCAGGTAGAGGCCAGACAAGCTAGGACGTTATATGTCATTAATATGAAGTATTTGCTTGTTTTGCAGTTAATTATGAACATGATCCGTTTGACCCCAAAAAGGAAAAAAGGACCAATGCGCATTGTGCACTGCACAGCCTCCGGTTCCTTTCTGGTAACGTCCGTCCGTCCGTTCACAGTGGGGGGGTCTCAGAATGGAGGGGTTTCCCCAATAGCCTTTTTGGAATAGCAGGGTCTTTTTACGATGGATGGAAGTCTACCCTGGAAACTCTTTTTCAGGTGAGCGGGGAAAATAGAACCCGGGGATATAGGGATGACCTCAGGGAAGAGAACAGGAGTCAGGACAACAAGCTTTCTGGAGTGTAATAAACGGACTAACTGTTTGGTCAGGTTCGTTGTTTCCAGAAAGTACCCCTCAGCGTGGGAGCCAATTGATTTTTCAGTGTTGTATCCATTACTCTACTATGACTCAAAGGCTATGACAACAATCTTGACAATGATAGACACAGATATACCAAACAGCATTGAATTCAGATGCATGACTACCTGCACGCTTTTCCAGCCTGTACAATGTAAACTGCAACGTGACCTCATTTTGTATATTCATACGAAGGACATTACTCGCCGGACCTATTTCACCAGCCGGTTCTACCGAGACGTCATCCTATCTATGTTCACGCACCAACTCAGTCAGCTGTTCTGTGTTTCCCAGTTAGAATGGTTCAAGTAACTCAAGTCATGTAGGTTCCCCACTCACCTGAAAAAGTGTAGGTTCTGTGTTCTGTGATCATTGGACCTGCATTTTGTAAATTTTTAAAAGGTTATGCCTGAAATGTTCCGGTTTATCAGGGGACTAGGGCCATCCACAGACCTGTCCGACCTTCACAGGGGTCACAGGTCAAAAAATTTGGCTAAGGAAAAAAACATAGCAATAGCATTAATATGTTGTTTTAACATCTCTAAAAACACACAATGGAACATGAACCCTCACCCCTAACCCCTAACCCTAATGCTATTCCCATGCTACAGAGTTGTTTTGATGGATGCATCACCGTATCCACAGGCCAAATTTCAAGTGATTTGGTTGGTTTCTATGGAAACAGCGGCCTCAAGGAGACAGAGGAATGCGGCTTGAAGCCCCACCTCTCGAAAAGTAATGGCTCGATCAGGACCGAAAGCACGTCAACGTGATTGTCTTGGGCCCCGAACCACTGATAAAAAAATCAGAACTTCACGACTTTTGGAAACACATCCATTTTGGCTTTTCTGACTCAACTCAGGCTTTAAGTCTGACAGGCTGTGAAGAAAACCAAAATGGATGAAAAATATTTTCGCACAGTTCTGAATTTGATATCAGTGGCGGGGGGACGAACTGCAGCTGTCCAAGGTGCTGTCCAGCATAGAAACCAACCAAATCACTTGAAACTTGGCCTGTGGATTCACGGTGATGCCTTTATCCATCACTCCGACACCCAACTCTGTGGGAGCATGGGAAACAAAGCTGACAGCAAATTGATAGAGGACTCTCTGATAACAACTAAATTTCAATGATTACTTTTCACTCTGATGTTTGGGCTTAAGCAATGAAGAAAGGAGTTGGTTAAGTTTAGTGAAAAAAGACCAAAGAAGGTAGAGGCCAGACAGGCTAGGACGTTATATGTCATTAATATGAAGTATTTGCTTGTTTTGCAGTTAATTCTACACTATATTATAAACTAAGGTTTAGGAGGGAGGAGGGAGAAGGGGGAGAAATGTTGTTTTCTGGACCTTAAAAAAAAAAAAAAAGGCCTACACTTGAGTTACTTGAATCATTTGGACTTTTTGACTGTCCTGATTCCCAAAAGGAATTAAAAACATGGACCAATGTTCCAGGCAGGCTTTTGTGCACTGTCACAACAGCCTCCGGTTCCTGTTTTTTCTAACAGGTACTTCCGACGTGAACCGTCCAGTCCGTTCACTTGAAGTAACAGTCCTCGGGGGGTCTGCACACACAGAATTGGAGGGATAAATGTTTCGGCTCAGAGCAGAGCAATAGCCTGTTTTGGTCCAAAATAGCAGGATTGCTGTCGGAAGATATAACTATTTAAGACTTATATTAACACAAAATATACTTACTTCTGCTTTAATTTCCACTCCCCATGAACAGCTGACTGACAAAACACACTGTTGGTGCGTGTATTCCGAGACACCGTAGATGGATGGAAGTCTATTTTCGGAAAGGTCGGGGTTAGGTCCGGCCTGTAAATCGTTTGAATCCCCTTTCGGTTTGAGGTCGTTGCAGTTTACATTGAGCAGGGGAAAAAAATGGAACCCAGGGATATAGGGATCGACAGCGCTCGACAGAGCACATTGTCTGATATCGTTACAGGACAAATTAAACACAATTTGCTTTCATTCAACATATAAGAGTAAAACTGGACATTTCGCTAGAAATGTCATAAAAATATGTTGAAATGTTATTTTTGGGCCAAAGGATCGGAATAGGAGTGAATGGATGGCTGGAGCACTTGGAGATACAGTAGCATTTTGTTAAGGTCCCACGCTGAGGGGTTGCTGGAGCCCTGACCAAAAAGGAACTGTTGAATGGTCATAGGGAGATACAGTAGCATTTTGTTAACGGAGTTGCTGGAGAAAAGGAACTGCAACATTTTAGAACCCAAACTGACCTTTGTTGGCAGAGCAGCTAATTAGCCACTTAGCGTGCAAACTGATGTCAGCAGTGCACTCCCCCCTCCCCCCAAGTGAGAGCTCATTCATCAACATGAGACATAGACCTTAGCTGCAGAGCTAACATGATAGGTGATACACAGATGGTTCCTCTTCTTCTTTTTTGTAAGCACTTCCCACTTTCCCAGTTTCCAGCAAAGCCCTCCAGATGGTTCCCTGTAACAAACCAACTGACATGTCAGGTTAGCTGTTGCAGCATTGCAAATGACTATCAATAAATAATACCAGTTGGTAGGCTATCTCTCACTGCTTTACCCACGACTGATGTAAAAATCTGCATAACCATTAAAGATACAAACTCTAACAGACTGCAGTAATTTTGTCTGTTTGTCTCTGTGTGATCATCAGCCAATGATAGAATGGTAACTTTACTGCACTATGCAACTTGTTTGAAATGAAATTATGAAATCCTGAGTCCTGCACCTACACGCCTAGAAATAAAAGTGCTATGTACAGTAGAACCATATAAGGTTCTTCGGTTTGTCCTCATAGGAGAACCCTTTTGGAGGGTTCTACCGAGAACCCAACTTAAAGGGTTGTAGTGAGAACCCAACATAAAGGGTTATATCTAGAACCCAACACATAAAGGGTTATACCTAGAACCATCGGTGAAAGGTTACACCTAGAACCCCCAATGAGCGGTTCTACAAAAATCCCTTTTATGTGGTTTCACCCAGAACCCTTATGCTGCATTCACATGGAGTCCGGTAAACGGCAGACGGTAAATGGCAAATGCCGCTAGACGAAACGGTAAAAATAAACAAACTGTCGGACGGCACGGCACAACGGCAAGATGGGTCACATGTTGCTATGGCAACGTCAACATACTCGTACTCAGACATCACGTTCGGTTGAGTTTACCGTCGCGGCAGACCCTTTCCTCTTTCCCTTACCCGCCAGAACCTTTTCCTCAGGAAAGGGTTTTTCAGAAACAAATGGTTCCAGGTAGAACCTCAGCCCTTGTAGAAGAACACTTTTGGAACCCTTATTTCTAAGAGTGTATAAAATGTAAAATATTAGGATAATCATGAGCAGATATTTGGTTCATTATTCACAGATATTTGCTGATTAGATGTGCAACACAAAAACATGTGCCTTCATCTCTGATGGACTTTAAGAATGTGACCATATGTGAGTCTGCATTAAAGCTGTGACCAGGTTTTCGTCGACAGACTGAGGCATAGAGATGGAAAATTGTGTATGTGTGTGAGAGAGAGGGAATAGCTTTGTTTACCTGGCAGCCTTCAGGCAGCTTTCAGTCCACTCGGCTCTGGGACAGACACCGTTGTTGGAAAATACAGTGGCTGAGGCATCTGACATCATGTGAGCGCGGCCCTGAACATATGGATGATGCAGAAATTGAGAGCCTGCAGCGCTCATTAGTTTCCTACAAAACCATAACACATAAAGGCTTTTTGCTTTCAGCGTCAGCCTCTGTTTGTTTTCCCTTTGTTCAATTATCAATGTCCACACTGTTGCTAAATTCATGTGCTGGGTGTTTCTGCAGCAGGAGAGATGCACTAAAGCACATGAACACATGTCTCTGGAGAGACACGGGGCTTCAAGGAACTCTGGGTAATGAGCTGGAAAACTGCATTGATAATGTTGACTGTCACTCCGATGTGAATGTGTCAGGCCGGATAAATAATGTGAGAGGTGCAGTCTCAATTTTGAGGATGCTCCCTTCATTGACCCTTTTAGTCTACATCTCACTGGGGCTGTTTAATTATGTAAACCTGTAGCCAGGGGATTGGCTGGTTAACAGGAAGGGTTGATGCTTCATAAAGTGAGCAAAAAAACAACAAAAAAAATCAAACAAGAGAAATTGAGGTAGAAGTACTATCAGAGGGATTTGTTAGT
The DNA here is from genome assembly GCA_030347415.2 of Decapterus maruadsi. Lineage (NCBI taxonomy): Eukaryota > Metazoa > Chordata > Actinopteri > Carangiformes > Carangidae > Decapterus > Decapterus maruadsi. Next base: position 21,479,101 of record CM064888.1, read on the forward strand.
TGTGTCTGGTATCCGCTGCTATCTTCGCAGGTTTCACAAATAAACCTTGTGGTTTTTATTAGCAGCACTGTGTGCGAATAAAAAAACACAAAGCCAAACATTCAAGAAAAATATGTGCAGCCCTGCAATCTGTGCAGAAATTGAAAATGCAAGAGTCTAAAATGGATTTTCTTCAACAACAAAGATAAGGCCAACCTGGGAGAAAGAAAAAAAAAAGAAGGCAGGGCTCATGCAGGTTCGGGAGACAGAGCAGATATCAAAGAGAAACGGAGGGATAGCTGAGAGGCCTGGAAAAAAACAGAGAGAGGGATGCACATCAGTATGACAGCCTATTTTGCAGAATGTATGCTCCGGTATTGCCTCTGTGTTCCACAGAGAGAGAGAGAACATGTGGTGAGGGCCGTGGCTGGATGAGGGCAGGAGAATGACAATCCTGATGCACTCATCTCATTTCTCTTCTTTGCTCAAGGAAAGCCCCAGCTTTGAGAAAATGGTCCTATATTTGCAGCTGTGACCCACTTTTGCACATTCTTACTTGAGCTACAATATGCACACATGCACACACACACACACACACACACACACACACACACACACACACACATTTGCACACCCACACGCCCACACATGCCGTAACGCATCAGTGAAGAGGAAAACAGAGGCATCTGGAGAAGTCGTCCTCTGGGAGGCATTGACATGATTTGCGGGGGCTCGCTAGCGTTTCCCATAACTTTGGTGGAGCGGCGTTCTGCCAGGTGACTTCCCGGTGCGTTCACTGTGGCCGCGCAAACCAATCGACAAAGCATGGAGCTATGGGGTCTGTGCTCGGGCCGTACTGTAAAGAGGCATGTGAGACCACACAATGTATAAATAATTGCACATTAATGTTTAACTTCAGTTTAAGTGTCTCCTCAGGAGTGGGGGGGGGGGCGTTTAAGTTCCCTGCGACTCGGCTGGAGCTGAATCGACAAACGTCGTCTCAGATGTGATGGCCTCGTTTGTGGTTAGATGGCTTTTGAATTCCCCTACATATAGAACCTTGCAAGCTCAGGTCGCTGTTACTTAAGGAGCTCAGGAAGAAAGGGAACATTTTAACACTAATGTGTCATGTGTGAAGTGGGCTGCATTTACAGTAAGAACCCATGGTGACCGCGTGCTTGTATAATAAAACACGCTTGCATTATTTCCTGTACAGTCAGGCGCTGGTTACCACACATCCAGCTTAAAAAATAAACTGCTGACCACTGTTTCATGATGATTTAAGCTCCTTTTTATGTTTAAGTAACTACCGGTGTATTTGCCTTAAAGGATAATTACTGTTTTTTTACGATCTGGACCTCATTTCTAGCATAAAATACAATCATTTACTCACCCAGATAACTTTGGTGTCATTATAAGTCGTTCTGACGAAATTAGCTCCAGTCGAGAGCCATGCGTATCCGTATAATGTGAGCCTCTAAATAACACATTATCCACCACAAAACTCATTCACTTCACCAATATTTTGTGATGATACACTATGCTATTCCCCTCCAAGCCCATGGTGGCATGTTCTCAACATCAGGGGTCTGTAGGTTGACCTCCTGACCTCTGATCTGGATGATGTCGTCGCCGACAAAATGAGCAGCTGGATGAAGTTCAGCTTCCTCAGGCTTCCTCTCCTCAACCTGGACTAAAGCTCTGGATAGTTGAGATAAAAATGGACCTGAATGCTGAAGCGGAGTCATTATTATCGGAATGAGCCGGGCAGCGGTCGGAGATGATATCATCCAGGTCAGAGGTCAGTAGGTCAACCTACAGACCCCGGATGTTGATAACATGCCACCACGGGCTCAGAGGGGAATAGCACTAGTGTATCATGACAAAATATTGGTGAAGTGAACGAGTTTCGTAGCAGATATTGTGTTATTTAGAGGCTGCATTGCGCTGCCCCGTGTTCTCATATTATACAGATATACGTGGCTCTCAGCTGGAGCTAATTTCGTCGGAACGACTTGTAGTGACCCCAAAGTTATCTGAGTAAATGATCGTATTTTATGCTAGAAATAAGGTCCAGATTGTAAAAAAAAAACAGTAATTATCCTTTTAAATGTTCTGCCACCAGTTGTTGCAATTCATCTCCAACATCTCGTGTTGACCACACGTCCAGCCTCCATCGGTCACAACCTCTCCTCCTCTGCTTTTACACACATTCTTAGACAGCAGTGAAAGTGTCACAGCATACACAACACAAAGCACAACTAAACACAACCAGTTCACAAAGGCCAATGAAATCAGTATTGCTCCACCAGCAGCCAGGATTTGAGCAGTGCTCAGTCCAGTCAACCTGTGATCTTGATTTCTTCTTCTCTAACGTCACCTTTACCTCAGTGTTGCACTGAGTCACCTCACCTGCAGTCGGTCCTTATGTCTATAGACGTAAAAGTACCAGCAGTTTAACAGGAGGGACTACACAAGTCCCATGTCTCTTCCTCTGTGTTGCTAACCCTCCTCTGTCATGTGCATGTGTTTTCAATAAATAATAATAACGTTACATATCATAAACACGTTACCATGCATACTTGTGTAGTCTTATCTGTCATAAACAAGAAAGTACAGGTTCTGGGCTCGGTTGTTTTGTGCTGCTGCCAGGATAAGAGCTGGGACACCGGGTCGGAGGTTGGTTTTCAGCCAAGAGACGCTGGGTGGAAGGCAGAGAGCCTCCATCCTCCCTGGAACAAGTTACATGTCATTTATTAAACCATCACAATTACTGACTTTTCACAATTAATGACATATGCTTTAAGGTAAAAACGAAGCATTTACAAGACCTATAATATAATTACAGTACTACATATCTACATGAAATTGTAATGTGTCTGAATTTTGTAAATGTGTTTCACTTTTCATTTCCTTTTTATAGGTTTATCCAACATCACAGAGCTCTATTGGACCCGTGTAAATAAAATCATTTGCCTTAACTACAGGTGACTGGGTGTCACCAAGGAACAACAACAGAACTCTGTAGAACTGTTTGAGATGTATTAATTGACTTTGTTGGCCACTTGGTGGTAGCACAGGAAGCTATAAACCATTATACAGTAGTTTACAACACCCCCATCTCCCCAGTTGGTGTTGAAATTTCAGCAGCTCATGTAAATAAGCTTAAATGATACAAAACAATGGTAAACTAGTAAAAAAAAAAGTGAACATCAGAGAAAACTGCTGAATTCCTGCAGCAATAAAAGTAAATGAAGCTCTAATCCAGACAGTTCCTACAGGCTGATGATGACAGATTCTCTGACTGCAGAGTGTGTCACTACACTCGCTGATGCATCATCAGGACAACTGTACTGCAGGTGGAGGAACTGGAGTGCTGACAGAGTGGAGAGACAGACTGGATCAGAGCTGCATCCTTCAGCAAGATGAGGAGTCACAACATGAATGAAACATGATGAAGACCAGCACAGTCTCCAGAGCTCAGCTGGTTTGGGATGAAGTGGACTAAAGGTGAAAGCCAAGCAGCATGTGCATCACTGGAGGAGTCAGGAATATATGTTGAAATTCAAGGTTTAAGTCCAGAAACTGCTCAGGAACATAAAACCAAAATGAAACTCCTGACGTTTGTGCGGCTTGTAGCGGCAGTTTGTTTACCCTCCCCGAGTAAAGACGTGAGGAAAGATGGCGACGCTGTGAATACGGCCAATTGGCTAAAGGTGAGACCTGGTGTGTGGCTTCACAAATGGACTCAGCCAGTCACCATGGTGACGGCAGATTTCAAAAACTGTCAATTTGCTACATAAAGGTGCATTCACTACGGACCTTTTATTTTTGTCACTGTCGCTTGTGTTGCTAAAAAAAACCTGCACTCACTCAGCTGCAGTTGCTCGTCAGTGGCTCTGATGACGTCATTCAAGCGGTTCTCTTCCTGTTTGATTTGGTCCAGCATGGCTGACATTGTACCTGCTGGCACTGTTGGGCGCATGGCGTCTGTCCGACTACCCATTTCTCCGGCCACACGTCTGTCCGATACCCATTTTCCTGTCCATTTTGCCCTAACCCTTAACCTTACCCTAAACCTAACCTTAACGCTGTAGAATGGGTAGTCGGAGAAATGAGCAGTCGGACTTTGGGGCAGTCGGACTGACGTATGCTCCCCGCCACTGTTTACCTGTTGTAGAAGTCCCACAAGCGCTGTACAACAGTTTCAGTAGTTGTCACAGTTACACATAGATCACGGCAGCCAATCAGCGCTGAGCGACAACCGACTGACGGCCAGAGAGTTGGGATTTCTCATCTCGGTCGCTGTAGCTCGGAGCCCCAGCGATTTTTCGCTCGTTTACTCGTTTGCATTGACTTAAACGCGGCGACAAAAACAAATAGTCCCCTGTGAACGCATCTTAAAGGAGACATATTATGCTTATTTTACTGCTTTTTGCTTCCCATTGTTACAATTTTGAACACCTATAGAGTATTTCTGCATAATTTTTAGCTCCAAAAACTATTTAGTCGTATCGTAAAAAATCCCAATTTCAGCTGCATTGCGGCCACTTCTGGAAACGCTTCGTTCTGGCTGCTGCTTTCCTCTGATTGGCTAGCTCAGTGGAAGATTCCAGCTCTGCTCTGGAAGATTCCACAAGCAGACCAGACCGAGGTTTCCTAGGCGCAGCTCAGCTGAACATCTGTGGGTGGAGACCTAATACATCAATGGTGGAGGCGCGCAGAGAGAAAGTCAACAGCAGCGGATCAGCTGATCACAGACCTCAGATCACAACGTGATCCAGATCCAGTGGACTTTCAAAGTAAAGCTGACACCAGCCGCGCTTTTACAGCCTACATAACCTAATCATAAATTAGCCTACCATGGCGATCTAGCCGGGTTAAAAGAGAGCCACGTATAGTAGCTAGCCTACAGGAGAGCTCGCCTCGCTAACACACTGAACTGGCTTCACAGTAGCTGCACCGCTCCGTCTCCGTCTCTCCAGAGACGCTCTGCTTCTCTCTCCCTCCACGCTCTGCGCCGGTGGGTCTGTTTACTCTCAACACCTCGTTTGACCGTAGCGGAGCCCCAATAAGCCCCGCCCCCGCGGGGCTCATTAGCAGCATGGGACAAGCCGCGCATCTTGCGGCCTGGGCCAGAGTTAAAATCAAACGCCATCCTCCTGCTGAGGTCGAGTTGAACTCTGGTTGAACCGAGTTGAAAGCTGCACCACTGAGCTTCTACACCGTACAATAAGCTTCAACCAGGACTCCAGCGCGGCGGCCGCCTCAAAACTTATAACGCAGATAAAACCCTGGACACACGTTATTTCAGACTGGACTAGAGTAGTTGCCGTCCGCAGGCTGTAGCCATGGATGAAAATACTGATACACATCTACAGTTGTAGCTTGGAAAGTACTTTGAGAAGACACGGAAGTGGACCAGGGGGAGTCTGTGTGTGTTTGTGCGGGTTCCCGAGCCGATCTCACAGCGTGTCCCGTTGTCAAGGCGACCACTATTGTCCAGAGGAAGTCCGGTCAAAGTCGCGAGGCATCCTTTTTCTTTTTTCAAAATGAGGAAGCAGGGAGAGATGCCGGCTGGGGGCGGGCGTCAGATATATCTATGGTCAGAACCTGGTCAGAACCCTGGCAGTTTGGACATTTGTCCTGATTGGACGGTAAAACCTGACGTCAGGTTTTGCACAAATCTCGCGGAGATATCGTTACCAAGGGTACAGAGTGAATGCAGAACAGGTGAAATCTCGTTGGGGGATTACAGCAGGACCCCTACAGCTCATGTTGTGCAACTTCACAGAGGTTCAGCATAGACATATGGCATTATAACATTGTACACATGATCTGAAATACGGAACAGCATAATATGTCTCCTTTAAGAGAAAATCTGATGTTTAAAAATGCCACTCTTACATTGACTCCAGTTGTTCACATGAGAGCAGAATTCAAAATGTTTTCAAAAATTAAAGCAGATATCAGCGGTACGGCCGTGTCGGCTAATGCTGCGTTCAAGGCAGGCTTTTGAAACCGTAAGTTACAGCTTCAAGTCACAACTACGACTTTGTAGCGTTCCAGGTAACTCGTAGCTCGTGTTTTTACCGTCCTGTCTGTGAAAGTCACTATAACGGCCTCTCGTAACTTCTGACCCGTGAACTCGTACCAGATCGAACTGGTATGACTTCACAGGAAGGAAAAACACAAAGTACGAGTTTCCTTGAACGCACCATGAGTTAGCAGCCCCCGCCCTCGTCAGGCATCTATTGGTCCTCGTGCTCCGTCACCACATTCACGCGCGTCCCTTGGCTGCACACACAGCCCTTCATGCCATTCTCTCTCCTCATTGGATAAAATTTGTATCCCACAAGAAAAATTTTCTCCTGGTTTACAGCAGAGCAGAGTGACGGAGAGACTCGTGTTACGGCTGAAACACTCCATGTAAGTGATTGCTGACGGAAAATAGGACTATTTAGGACTTATATTAACAAAAACATTCCACTGATATCTGCTTTAAGCTTTTGAGATTTAAGAATTCTATTTGCCAAACTTCATCAACCGTGACTTGAAAATGATGTCAATTTTTTTCAGGAAGATTGAAAATGTATTGTATTGTAAATGTATGTATTCAGCAAGAATTGGTGGTGAAGAAGAAGAAGAAGAAGAAGAAGAAGAAGAGGAAGAAGAGGGCTCCTGGACCCTAACAACCAGCTGAAAGCTGCTAATACGCTCTGTGGGGAGCTCATAACAAAATGAGTGCAGATTTAAAGAGCTGCTTGTTTTGTGGTATGTCTGCATGGTTAAAACACAAGGCCTCGGTAATGATTCCAGCAGATTGTCATAATCTGCAGCTGATTACTGTTTGACATAAAGACACCAACTGCTGTGTGAGGATCCCTCCCTGGGCGCACACCATGCCATTCATTACATCCGGAAAAAAAAGGCAGGACTACGGTAATAATCATTTATAACCCCGACCGCTCAGCTCTGCGAATATATGACCCTGATCAAAAGCCAACACTGAACATCAAACGCGCTCATTCAGTTGTAAGTCTGGCTGTAAATTAGTAAGACATTATAGTGTGCCAGAGCCGGTGCCAGGGACAGGAGCAGGGACAGGATTTTAGATTAACAAGACAGGGGAGTGATGACAGCACGCTGACAAGTGCCATTACTCCACAAGCCGACACACTATTCATCCCGGATGAGGCAGACGGTAAACGGCTAAAAGCTTGAGAAATACAGGACGGCGATAAAATGTTTTAGCGCTCGCAAACGTGATGTGATGCCTTCAATTCATTAGAAGACCGTACGGAGGAGAAAATGTGCGTATTACTCACTTATATTGACGGCCCACGGAACGAAAGTAGCTAAACATGACACCAGGAACATCTCTTCATCCTGTTCTCTTTTAGAGGTGCTCTGTTTCTCCGTATTAGAGAAGCCGTCTGGGTTTTTAATTCTCTGCCCGGCTCGACACTGCTCTTGTAGCCCTGTGGGCAAAAAAAAAAAAAAAAAAGGAGCATTATCAGAAATTCTTGACAAAGCACTTTCTGCAGTAGGACTCAGCATCACGCATAGTTAAACTCAAGGGGACAGCTTCTCTTAAAAGCTCTTGTACCAGCCCGGGTTCTTTCTGCAATTTGGGAAACAGTTTTCAAAAGAAATTGGGTCATGGTAATGGCAGGAGAACATGGCATGTAAGAAAGGATCGGCCTCTGGAGAGAGAGCAAGAGGACTCAAGAACAATGGCGGCCCCGTTCAGACGAGGCCGCGCTTCACTGCATTGTCAGTGCTGCAACAGCAAAGTCTTGTCCGCTGCACAAACCGGTATTCTCCGGTCCTTCCTTCTGTTTCTTCCACATTCAGGTAATGCGCATCAGCCACGGTCAGAAGAGTCAGCGCCGCACTGATCCTGGGTCATTTCATAAACAAATAAGAAGCTTAAGGTGTATTTTATTTTACTTTTTGAGCCTTTAATGATCATGGAGTTCAGAGTTTCCTCTGGGTGGAAAAAGGTCTTTTGGTGGTCATGTGGAAAGGGGAAAAATCCAAGGCACTTTGAAAATGTGTCTGAAGCCCTTTATTCTGCATGGCTAGTCATAATTGCAGGCTTAAAATTTGAGAAGGAAAAAAGAGAGATCCAAGGCACTCGGGAAAAAAAATAGTTAAAAAGCTCTTTATTCTGCTCAGCTGGTTCCTGTGAAGTTTTTAACTGGCTGTTATGACTGCACTAACAGAAAGGACTGGCTGCTTAACAGATTTTGCAGTGACTTTTTTCCCTTAATTATAAACAAATCTTAGAAGTGGCTGAATATTTAAAATGCAGAACTGAGACACGAGCCAAGGATAGAGCAGAAACAATAGAACCATTTACCTCCCCCTATAGCACTCATAGGGAGTACATAAATACTTAATATAGTCTGTAACAGACTATGATGTTTATGTTTATGTTTATTACTCAGAATGAAGTGCTGTATTTTGTGCGAGACACTGAGAATGTGGTTTCTGTGTTCAAACATGTGGTTCAGAAATGAAAAGACTCTGGTTGAGGTTGGGGAGAGGTTCTACTTTCTGTTACTGACAAACGTTTCTGTCCTTTAACCTTGAATCAGGCAAGTAACCCAATTTAGATTCAATTATTATTATTTAATTTATTTAATTATCCCTTTGACTTTGCCTGTGTGTTTTTAAAGGGATAGACCCAAAATTCAAATTTCACTCATTATCTACTCGACTAAGAGCTGTGAGAATTTTCAGAGTCCAAAAATCATCCAAATACATCTGTACTGTCTGTAATGTTCCTCTTGTATTGAAGCCCCGACATGAGAAATTGTTCAGAAAAAAATTAAATAAGTCTTTTTAAGCTTGTTTGAAGCGGAAGCTCCCAGTGTCTCAGTTCACTGCTCTTCCTGTGTCAGTGCAAATCTTGAGGTGGAGTGATACAGCACATCGCGGAGCCTGCCTTTGTGGAGAGATACAGAGGTTGGTTGTGTTGGTTAGTTCCAAACTAACTAACTAAAAAGTTAAAAACACAACAAAAAACATCTTCCAATACCCTCCAACTATGTTCCAGGATTAAAATCGCAAGTATTTAAATTGGTGTCCTTTTTTAATGTTTAGGTACTTTTGACTTCAGTATTTAACCCTGACCACTCTGTGCCATAGTTACATAAAACCATAAAATATGGTGGATATTCTTCTATCAGTGTCATCAACTTTTTTTATGTTGTGTAAAACCTGATTCTGGCATTTCTGTGTCTGTCAAAATGAGGCTTCTCAGTGGGATATATCCTGGAGGCCTGACAGGCAGGTAGAACTGTTCCAAGAAGCCAGCTTCCCAGGCTCCCCAGACCCTGGGGACATGAAGTCCAAATGAAGACGGAGCCACTCTGACGCCTCAGACTGCTGCATTGCAGAGCCAGAGATTGGGCTGGATGTGGGCTAGAAGGCCACCCACTGCAAATGAGGAGCAGGTGTCAGCCAGAGCGCTGAATCAGAACAAGGAGGGAAGATATCGACCGGAGCGCTGGTCAAGGGCTCCTGATGCTGGAACAGGTGAGGCTTTGGCTGGGGAAGTTTCACCCAGACACAGACGAGGTGTCGACCTGGACCTCTGACGCTGGAATAGGCGGGGTGGTGGCGGCGGCCAGGGTGCTGGCTGCCCGGAGACACTGTCTGGGCTGCGGGCCAGGGCTTCACAGGCTGAGGGACTCGCAGGGCCAGAGACCTGGCCAACTGGGAATGTGACTGGAGGCTAACAGGCTGGAGGTTGGCTGACTGGAATGCAGACTTGGTCCCTGGCCGCTGGCTTTATCCGTGACAAACTAGATGCACAGTCAAAGGTTGCACTGTTTCACTTTAACAATGTCCTTATATTTTTCCGGGAGCTGCACCACAGTGTGGCCGCTCCGCCGTAAACCATCTAAAATCAGACTCATAAATGCTAAATTAGGAGACGGTAAAAATAAAGGCTTGCCTAGAAAAAGGATGGAACATCACACACAGTGTTGACAATAATACCAGACTGAATCATATAGTAAAACCAGCAGTAATGATCCAGCCTTAAGATAAAAAAAAAAAAGGCTGATGTAATGACACAGAGTGCAGCTTGAAGAAGGATGCACCCTCAATCATGTTTACTGCAGGAACAGGGATGGATCTGAAACATTAATGGAACATCATCCCAGTTGGTCACAAACTGCTGCACACAGATGTAGATGAGTCAGGCTGAAACAGCACCTCTCTGTATTTCTGGCTCCTTAAAGACCCACTGAAGGCTCCGTCTGCATGGATTTGTATTTGGAAGTACAGTAGCATGCATCGTGAATCATGGAGGAGGCGATAGGTCTGTCTACCTGCTGTAGTGTTTGTATTTTTTTTTTTTTACTCTGGTGTATGTGCTTCTATTTGCTGCTCTGCTTCCTGCCCCGATCCATATGTCTCAGAGCACATCCATATCTAATGCCGGAGTCCCGGAGAATAGTTCAGTAGTGAGGAGTTTAAATTTTTCATCACAACAAGTACGGATGGCGTCGTAAAAAAAAAAAAAAAAAAACGTGGTTACCAAGCAACTGCTTTTCAGCCTCCCCAATCAGTGGCGTTGTTGGCTCCAGATTCAGACACAAATATCATCACGCTCTCTTTTTTCCTCCCCTGCATGTCACTCAGCGTTCAGAGCCTGCGCTGAATGGATTCATCGGAGGTGTAGTAAATGAAGAAACAAAACCGCTTTAGACCCCCAGAAGTCTTTCAGCCCGGCTCGTTGAAGGACGAATCAGTGTCCTGACTCAGTCTGTCAACTTCATCCTGATGTGCTGAAGGTGTGAAAGCTATTCAGGAGATACTGGAAGTTTATAGGGAGAGGCTTAGACTTTAAATTAGGATCTTTAGGTAGCCTAACCTGCTGCCAGTCACACCACTGGAGATAGTGAAAAAAGATGCTTATGCAAAGCACCCCCCCCCCCCCCCACCCCATCCCCTACTGTTCCTGTCAGGGAGCTTTTGAAATCCTTTTTTCTAATGAGAGCTGGCATTCCAACCTTCCTTCAGTATTTCCTCCGGAGGGGGAGCGAGGGGAGGGATGACAGCAGCGGAAAAGTGCCACAGTCAGGAAAAGTCTTCTGCTCTCAGCTTATGGAGGAGTCGTGCTCAGGCTGGAGGATTGTCTGCTGTATTATAAACAATGTGGTGTGACTGCTCGGCGGCGGTCAGCCCGTGTGACCTCCATCCTCGCCGGCGCTATCTGATCTGGCACCGCTGGCTGTTCCTGCAAAAAGCTCTGACAGCCGTTGCTGATGGAGGTGGATTCAGGAGAGACTTTTAAAGGTCCCACAATAATCACTTTCTATTGTTTTCAATAAGGAGGAGGAAGATGAAGAAGAAGAAGTCTGTATTGTTCCTGGAGGGGCAATTTGGTTTGACAACACCCCATAAATAAAGTTACACACCGAATAGAAACAAAACTATCGGACGACATTTCATTATAGATTGTCTTTATCTTATTCCAGCACATTATATTAATGCTTCATCATACTTTCTCTTTCACCTTCTGACAAAGGACAGATACATAACACGTGCATCAATTATGGACTATGGAAACACACACACACGTCATAACAAACAAATAATTTCTATATCTCTATAAATGATTATTGTTGAGTAACCTTGGTGTCACACTTGCTTCTGTAATACAAATTCATTAAAAAGGGACTAAATAACATTTTAACAAAGCAAACAAACAGAAAATCCATATTAAATAAAGTTGTATTCACTACAAGTTGTTATTGTCATTAAAACCTTGGAAAAGTAAAAACAAAACAAAAAAGAACATCAGTTTGTCTGACTTCCATGGTACGACTCTGGCGCTCAGCCCCAATGTCAGATTGTAATTAAAAAATATTTTTTTGAAAAAGCTTGATAATAAGTAATAAAATACACTTTAGTTTTTAACAAATGTTAAAGGATAATTGCGTTTGTTTTGGGGTTTTTTTTACAATCTGGACCTTATTTCTAGCATAAAATACGATCCTTTACTCACCCATTGGTGTCATTACAAGTCGTTCCGACGATATTAGCTCCAGCTGAGAGCCGCGTATCCGTATCTGAGAACACGGGGCAGCGCAATGCAGCCTCTATATAACACATTATCGACCATGAAACTCGCTCATTTCACCAATATTTAGTTCTGATACACTAGTGCTATTCTCCTCTGAGTCTGGGCTGACCTGTTATCAACATCCGTGGTCTGTAGGTTGACCTACTGACCTCTGACCTGGATGATGTCATCTCCAACTGCAGTGCGGTGCGGCTTGTTGCTACCGCTAATGCTATGGTCCATTTCTGCGTGTTTCTGACTTGTCAGAACAAAATGAGCAGCTGGATGAAGTTCAGCTTCCACAGGCTTCCTCTCTTCAACCTGGATCCTCACTAAAACTCCGGCTAGTTGAGATAAAAATGGACATGAATGCTGAAGCAGAATGGTTATTATCAGAATGAGCCGTGCAGCGGTCGAGATGTAGTAGAGTAGACATTATCCAGGTCAGAGGTCAGTAGGTCAACCTACAGACCCCTGGTGTTCATTACAGGTCAGCCCAGACTCAGAGGGGAATAGCACTAGCGTATCATAACTAAATATTGGTGAAATTAATGAGTTTTGCGGTGGATAATGTGTTATTTAGAGGCTGCATTGCGCTGCCCTGTGTACTCGCATTATACGGATACACGCGGCTCTCAGCTGGATCTATTCATTGGAATCTGGATCTATTCACGACTTGTAATGACACCAAAGTTATCCAGGTGAATAAATGATTGTATTTTATGCTAGAAATAAGGTATAGATTGTAAAAAAAAACAGTAATTCTCCTTTAAAACAGTTTGAAACAGTGCATTTGTGTTCAACTATTGATAATGTTCTGCCGTTGGCTAATTCACATTCTCAACCACGTCAGCCTGTAGTGATGAGAATGCTCCAGCGTGATTGGCCGATGACCCCTCCAGGGCTTGAGAAGCATGTAGTTTAAAAACCCTGAATTCACTGATTTCAGCAGCACAGCGGTCGGTGTGAAGCTGCTTCCACTGGCACAAAAACACAGCGGGTCGTGATGGACAGTTTGGAGAGAGCAGCTTTAATTAGTGCGCTCTCACCTCCTGACCTGCCCAGGGCAGACAGTCCACTCCTCATACTGCACGCTGGCTTCGGCACAAAGGGGCTTTTTTTTGTTGTTGTTGTTTTTTTAGCAACTCTCCAAAGCGAGTGCACGTACTGTACTGATGATATACTCCATGTTTTGAAAGGTCCAGGCTGGTTGAGCTGTAAATACGGTCTATAGTGTGTAAATGTTGTGAGTGAACAAATCTTTGATGAGTCATAAAACCTGTTTGCTTGGGTTTTTTTTCACAATTATAAATTCACAAGACCTTTCAGCAGCCAGAGTCTGCAGTAAAGTCGTGACAACCTTAAAGCTGCATTTACATTTCTTCACTAAAATAAATGATCACCCCTTTTATGTGTTACAGTCATGTTCCCGTTACGGCTCTGGGTTCAGACCTGGGTCTCTCTGCCTGGAGTATGTGTGATTTTCCTCATGGTGTTTCAGCCTAGGGGTGTGTAAGCCATGTTGATATTGCTAATTATGGTTTAGTAGTTTTGCTTTAAAATGTTGAAACGCAAACTCATAAACTATTGAAGTCAGGCTCCTGCCCCCCTCACCTCACCTGGTTTGAATATGTGCAACAGTTAACTCTTGTTTGTGTGTAACTATCATTATTATTTAATTTCTTCTTTTATCCTAAGTCGAGGACAAATTTGATAGTTTAACTCTTTTTTTCTTCCTTTCTCTCTCTTCTTTTCACATCATATTTTGTCATTACCGTTGATATGTTTGCTGCTGCTGTAAAAAATAAAAATATGTTAAGAAAAAAACTTTTGAAATGCTCTTTTAAGCATGCTGTTGGTGACACCACAGCCAAGGCAGTTTTTTGACCGCTGCACCCAGTTGAGCCAAGAGTGAATCTTGTAACTTTGTATTTTGCTTGCTTTGTAATAGTGGTGGATGACAGATTGTGGTTACATTGTGTAATGGAAAGAATGTAGCGATACGAATGTAACACAATACAATATTGATACAATAAGCAAGATCATATATTGTCATTTGTCCTTCTTTAACTGAGCTAAGTTACTGTAGCTAACAGACCTCCTCTCTGAGAAACCACGATATTCCAGTCTATTGATATTTTCTTCCACCTCCTACTCAGGCCTCCTCAGTCCAAACACTAGGAGGGAAGTTGGTGGCTTTAAATGACTGGTGTGAATGTAAGATTGAATGGTTGTTTGTCTTTATATGTCAGCAGTATGTTGCCCTGGTAACCTGTGCCGGTGTACCCTAACCTGACCCAGTGTGTGTTGGGAGCTGATACTATAGGTACAGATAATAAATGAATGAATGAGTGAATGAATGAATGGTCCTATGTTCCAACATTAAATACACATTGAGCATAAACCATTAGAGTTGTGACTCTGGCGTCATGAGTCCAACATTCACACTGCTTCTAGTTTGGTTTTAATCCCTATTACATCCACGCTTTGCTTTGCTCCCACTCTGGCTTTTACAGGCATGGAGGTGTAAAAACAGTAAAAGGCTCCATAGAGCTGAGAGGACCTGCTGAGTGTGGAGTTAATTCTCTGTAGCTTCCTCACCAGGAAGGATCCACTTCATGCACTCGGCCTGTAAGTACAAAGCAGAGGAGGGGGACTTGAGTCACATGATCTCAAGTTTTTTGGGTTTTTTTTGTATGTTTGTGGGGCATTTTTGTTTTTAAATGAGACATATAATGGAAATGAAGGCTCTTTATCCTGTTGTTTGTCTTGCCTTCCGACGCCAAAATATGAGAATTGAAAAAAGAAATCTGTCATTTTCAGGCTCACTAGACTGAAATCCATGTGGTTTTATGAGCTGTTCCCTCAGTTGTCTTCCAGTGATATAACTAGCTTTGGAATTTACATAACCCCACCCCTACCTGGTACCTGGTACTTAGTCTATATTTTAAACTTGTTTGTAACGGAAGTTCCCAGTGTCTCAGTTCACTGCTCTTCCTGTGTCAGTGCAAATCTTGCGTGATTTGCACTGACAATCTCACCTCATGTCAGGGCTTCAACACCAGAGGGACATTACAGACGAGCAGTATGGAGGTATTTGAATATTTTTTGGTGTGTCTTTTTGGACAAAGAAACCTGGTGTCCATTGACAACCATTATATGGACAAATACTGCTGCGCAGACCCCCCTGTAACGGAAGGACTCTGAAAATTCTCACAGCTCTTAGTCGACATGAGGGTGAGTAGATAATGAGTGAAATTTGAATTTTGGGTGAACTATCCCTTTAAAATCTGCCGTTTGACTGCTTCTTCGGGGCCATTTGACTGCTCATGCTCATAACATTTTTCTTCTGTGGTATTTTACATTTTTGCTAAATGCCACCTATCGGCCGAGCATGGCAATGCAGGCTTCAGAGGCGATCTTTTTCAGTTTTGCCTCTTCGTATGGACAGAGATATTTCTGTGGTGTGGACAGAGTTTTTTTTTATTTTTTAAACAAGAACCTAAATATCTGCTCAAAAAAATATCCATATACGTATAGTCCAGGCCTGAAAGCAGCCGTTCTGAACAGGGCTGTTTAGAGAGGATGAAAAGAGCTGTGATGTTTGATCCTTGGGGGATTTTGACTATGGGGAACTATTTTAATTTGTGGAAAAGGGACAGAATATGTCTCGTTTAGTTGATAGTTTGGAGGGAGACATGAAATGGGGAGGCAGAGAGAGGGAATGACATGCAGCAAAGGGCCGCCCATCCTGCAGCGAAGTGTCATGACCCTCGGTCTTCCACCATTAGTGGCTCGGGTTTCTGTTATTGGACTCTTTGTTCCGCTGTTTAGTCTAGTTCCTGTTTTATTTAGAAGTTCTGTGTTCTGTCATGGTCTGTGTCTTGTCCTAGTTTCCTGTTTTACTTTGAAGTTCTTGTCTTGTCTTCCTGTGCCCCCCCCCCCCCCCCCCCCCCCCCACTCTCCTTGCATGTGTTTCACCTCATCAGCCCTGCTCTGCTCCTTGTGTGTCTCCACCAATCAGGTGTCTTTGCTCTCCTGTCTCCTCACCTGTTGCTTGTTGGTTTGATTAGCTCTGTAGTCTTTATTTAGTTTCTGTGTATCTTTCTAATGTAACTGACATTTTCTTTTTGAAACATACTTTCTCGTATGTTTCCAGCCAACCGGCTCTTAAGGAGCTAAAATTTTCATTACAGGGGGGAAAAAGAACATTTGCCACGGCCAAACAACCAAGGTTTTATAGGATTGTTCTCTGGTCCCTCCCCCTCCCCTTCACGAGTGGGGGGTCACAGATGTGAACACTGGCACAAAATATTCACCAGGTGTGAAGAGCTGGAACATTTTTCATCTTCAAGGTAAAACTAAACTTTTCATGACCACTTGTCTTTAAATTATTGAACTAACCCCCAGGCTGATCCTCTGGATTTTATGAAACTTAACTTGTGACTTTCTTGAATCCCACCACAGTAAACTGAGACTTCCACACATTCTGTTTTAATGTCAAAATACTGCAAAATCAATTTCTTTTTGTGTGTGTGTGTGTGTGTGTGTGTGTCTCAGCTATAAATGTTGTGTAGTTCTTCAGCATTTTGCGCCTTTACTCTCTCCTTCTTCTCTGATCCTAACTGGAGCTCCTTTGGCCCACATCATTACAGCCCTCCTGCCAGAAACACTCCCCAGAAACAATGGTGTGTATTCCCATCACGTCCCATGTGTTCCCAACCGAGGCGGTTAACTGCGATTTAAGGTCCTGCTCTCACCCTGCAGCTCTCACACTTTTCTGTAGCTGCTGATGTCAAGACACCTTTGCTGTAGTTTGTGATGGGTGCGAATACCGGTGTGCAAGACAGCTCAGCAGAGTGTCACTCAGCCGGAGTTTCATTATAACCAGCTCTGGTTGAAGGTGTGTTAATTAGTCAAGATCTTTATTTGGAAGAATAAAAACCCCTCTGTGTAAATACACACAGCTTCCACTGGTGACCAATGGAGAGGAAGGAGCTGTCTGTGGGAGTGTGTGCTCTGCAGCTTTGGTTCATTTCAGTGCAGCGCCGTTGAAACGCTCCTCGCTGGTAATTTAGCCCCTATCAGTTCTCCATAATCCCCCAGGTGCCATGGTTTGGCTTCAGACCAAAAATGCACGACTTTATCTGCAAAATAATGAGCGTGTTAACAGAGAGAGCCACAGCCAATTACTGTTTCATCCTGAAAAGAAGAAAAAATAACGATGCTTGTTTACAGGCATGTCGCTGCGAAACGATAACAGCCAGCTGCACAAAAGGTCGAGGGATTGTTGAATGCAAATAAATACGCGAGGTCTTGTCCGGGTATTTAATTTAGGAGTGTTAATGCCAGTAGCCGGGGTTTGCTTTCTTGCTCGGAGGAGGAGGAGGAGGATAGCGAGATGGGTGAATGAGGGTATGAGGGAGGGAGAGAGGAGAAAAGGAGGGGGGATTTACCGATACTTGGCTGAGTTCTGACGCCAGCACTGAAGTGATGTAAGGGACAGAGGGAGGGAGAGAGCGGAGAAGGAGGAGAGAAGAAGTACAGAGAGGAGAGAGGAGAGGAGAGAGAGGGTCTCGGAGCTCTGATATTCTGCTCACTTTCAGAGACCCAGACAGAGCAACTCCCCAGCGGGTATCCTGACAGAGGTAGGCGGCTCTCACACTCCCCCTCTCTCTTTCTTTTTTTTAATATAGCGAGAGAAAATATAAATGCATGAAAACCTAATTTCAGTTTGCATGCGCGGACGCTGACAGACGCGGTCGTGTCTCCGCTCCGTGAGCGGAGCGCAGCGAGCGGTGCGCGGGGTAGAAATGATTCACATGAGGAGAGCATGTTCCTTCAAGACCATTTTGTGATAATGTGTCGTTCCTAAGTTGATGCGCTGCAAACTGCAACAGTGACTTAATGTTAATGAGTAAAAAAAACCAACAATCAGCCGTGTAGGAGCCTGCTACTTAAAATAACGCGTGGGACGTGAGGGTAATACCTAATGAGCCCGTTTGGCTTATTTTTTGTTTCTGCAGCCGAACTTTGATTAGCGCAGGAACAGAGTGAGGCTCCGGGATTCAGCACCTTGGACAGCGACGCGCCAACTCAGCCGGGGCGGACGGGCAGCAGCAGCAGCAGCAGCAGCAGCAGCAGCAGCAGCAGCGCACGGAGCCCGGGCAAAAAGCATCCGCCACCCTATCCTCCCCCTCCTACCCCCTCCTCAGTCTGGATATGCTGCTCTCCCGCCACCGCTCCCCGCTGGGTCGCAATGGACTTTAGTTTGTCTGTTGCATAATAAGAGCCAGAGAAGATGTCCTTGACGCCAGCCCGCACGGAGCCCAATTCAGCATGACGGCTGCACAGGAGACGGAAGACTCGATGGCGAAACTTACACCTGACTGAACCCACCAGAGTTGACGCGTCTTTTTTTCTTTCTTTTTTTTTCTTTTTTGTGTCGCTGCCAGTACAATAAGCTCTTAGAGTTTCTTCTCACTACCATGGGGATAAGGCACCTCCTGCTGCTGCTCATATACCTGGACCCGCTGAGCGTGCTGAGCGCCGCTACGGGCGCCGGCGGTAAGAAAGCCAAGCAGCCGTCCAAGAAGATCCCCAAAGCCACTGCGGTCCCGTCGGCTGTCCCGCCGCCGAAGACCCCGCAGCCGGCGCCCGCCAGCAACCACGACACCTGCCTGGGCTACTACGACGTGAGCGGCCAGTATGACAAGATGTTCGAGTGCAACAACACGGACCACCGGTACTGCTGCGGGACCTGCTACCTGCGCTTCTGCTGCGAGTACAAGAAAGACCGGCTGGACCAGAAAGCCTGCAAGAACTACCACACGCCGGTGTGGGTGCAGACGGCCGCCCCGTCCCCGGTCCCGACCGGGGAAACGTACGATCTGAGCATGGATCAGACCAACACGGCGGTCTACATCACCTGTGGGATCATAGCCTTCATCATAGTGCTGGGGGTGTCGGTCAAAGTTGCTTATGACAAAGCCACAGAGCCGCCTCAAGAGATGAACATACACAGGTGAGTGGGTGGAGGCTTGAATACCTGAGTTGATAAGTAGGCCTATTATTCTATTCAGTATGTTCTCATTACACCATCACGTGTAGATATGGGCCAATCAGACAGAACCTCCTGCAGGCAGGGTTCAAAGGTCAAGCCTGAACAGTGCTGCAGTGATGTTCAGTGTTACCAACACATAACTCCATACATTTCTATTTGAAGTGGAGGTCGGGGAGTTTTTCCTGAGTATCAGATATAATGAGGTGAAAATCAGGCTGACAGTGTGTTTGAATTAATTAACAGATCGTTATCTAATGGAACCTCAGATCAGATTCTATTAGATTTGCACCAGATGTTTAATTCAAACGGATGAAACGAAATGATGATGGAGGAGTTGAAAGAGAAACTGTACTACAGTGACTGTGGATGGCTGGCGTTCATGGAGCCCCAGTGTGTGTGTGCATGTGTGTGTGTACATCTGTTGTGTGTGGGAGTGAGCAGGACTGGTGCCAGGCGTTTACACTGGATGTTTGTTCATTTATATTCATCATAAGACCTGTTTTTTTTCCTCCATTAAGCTGAAATAATAATAATAATAATAATAATAATAATAATAATAATAATAATAATAATAAAGGCGTCTGTTACATTTGAATCTGATCACAGTGAAAGTTCAAGTAGGCTGTCAAAAAATGATCCTAACCCTTCCCCAACCCCACCCACACACAGATCTCTGGTGCGTGGAGGTGGGGGGGTTTCATAGGACACCGTCTCACCTCCACAGCTGGCTCCTGTTTCCTCCCCGGGGGGGGCCGCAGTATGAGCCTGATCATACATGAGTGGACCACATGTTGTAAGGCTGCTCCCGCATCGGTGAACAAACGCTGACACACATTATTGCCTTAAGATTGAATAGGGTTTTTTTTCTTTTTTTTTTATTGGATGCATTATTCAACACTTGAGCAATCCTAAAGACTGTGAATAATGGATAGTGTTAACATTGGGACTGTATCAAGGTCATGTGACATGCATGCACCGCTGCACATTCAATAAGGAACAGTGCAGAGGAGGGGGGGTGAGGCTAAAATATTAATTTAAAAGCAAAGGTTACGCCAGCGATACATTTGTCATACAAAAGCTTTGAGCTGCTACGGCGCCGCAGAAGTAATTTGATTTCCTTTTTTTTTTTTCTCTAAAAAGCTCTGCCAGAAAAAGCAAACAAACACTTTTTGAACTTTCTTTCATCGTGATTGCTTCTCCCTCTCCTCGGCTCTCTCTCCCCCCCCTCGAGGGCTCCATCCTTCCATATGCACCTGGTGCGGTCTGAAAAACATTCAAATTCAACCCAATTAGACGAGAGACTCGCACATCCAGCGTTTGTTTCTCCTGCAAAATGAACATTCGTCATGTTCCCAGCCGTAAAAGGCAGAGGAAGAAACAGAGCGGCGCCCCCCCCACCCCCCCGAATTACCCATGATAGCACGACACTGTCTGAACAATTAGCAGCCATTCGGCGTTGCAGAAAACAGACGCACCGTTGCTCTGTTTCTTTCCTCCAGTTCAGCTGCACTCACTGAGAAAAAACTACACAAGATGGGGAAAAAAAAACACATGTCTCTTGTTCAAGGATTAACGCTTGTTCTTTGTTTTTGTTTCCAGGGCCCTTGCAGACATCCTGAGGCAGCAGGGGCCCATCCCTATATCGCAGTACGACTGTGAGAATTTCGCAGCAATGAACGGCTCACCCAAAGACAACACGCCTGTCAGAACCTCATCCAAGAACCACTACACCCCTGTTCACACCTCCAAATCTAACCACGGTAAGAGCCCTTCTGTCTCTGCGCTGCGCTCTGATCCAACGCTTCACAAAGCATCTATGAGTTTATGTGTCACGACTTTTGGTCAAATATAGCTCAGAGACAGATTTCAGCAGTTTAACCCCTTAGCCCACGTCTATCTCATTGCGTCTGTGATGCATCTGCGATACACGTTCATTATTTCTGTGCAGAGGCGTTTCTAGACACTCAGAGGCCTCGGGCAAAAGGCACCTTGAAGGGCCCCCCCACCATAACCACAACCACAAACATTGAAGGGATAGTTCAACATTTTGGCAAATTGGCCCAAAGCAGTAGGTTCGTTATCTTTAATTGTCAGTGTGAGCTATTTTTAGAACGGCGGAGCGGCGGCTCAGAGCTATACTACGGAGTCAAAAATTTCTTAGTTTCCCTCATCAAATTCATCAAATACACAATCCAAAAACTCAAACGCTGTCATGGACAAGTTGTGAGCTGCACATTCACCACACTATGAGATAACAGAATGTTACGAGACGGAGCTGTTTTAGAGCTAAATTGCAAAACCACTGATGCGCGTTGCATTCAAGGACAGTTTTTCAACAAGCAGTCTCTGTATTTACCCCATATTTACCTCGAAAATGGCTCCATTTCGTAACGTTCCGTAGTGTTGTAAAAATAGCTTACACCGACAATTAAAAGTAATGAACCTACTGCTATGACTATAGGGATTATGGCAATGGACCAATTTGCGAAAATGTTGAACTACCCCTTTAATTGTCGGTGCAAGCTGTTTTAGATCGGTGGGGCAGAGATGTGACCTCTGCACAGCATGCGGTACTTTCGCGTTTCCCTCATCAAACACAATCCAACAACTCCAACACGCACCAAGTTGTGACCTGCACATTCTGAAACAATAATGTGACGTTACTAGACGCAGTTGTTATCGAGGCAAATGCAAAGCCGGCAATACGCTCGAGACACGGCTGCTCGGCGAAGTGATTTCAAAAGCTGTAGTAAAAGTAGTTCAGAGTATTTGCTTCATGTGTCGTATTGTAACATAATTATACGTTATCTCATAGCGTGGTGAATGTGCAGGTTGCAGCTCATGTCTCTGCCCCGCTGATTTAAAAACAGCTTGCACTGACAATTAGAGGTAATGAACCTACCTGTAAGACTATAGGGATTATGGTGATAGGCAAATTTGCCAAAATGTTGAACTATCCCTTTAACTGTTAATTAATCCAAAAATCCAAAACCAGTGATTGTACTTTTTTTTCAATTATTGTGCAAAAACAAATATCATTGATATGGACCAAAGTCAGACGTCCCTGGGTTGTCTGCAATGTTGCAACACCTCTTGTTTCTGTGTCAAGTTCTCCAGCAACCCCCCCCCCCACACACAACAAAAAAACACCCACTGCGTTTGCTCTTTCAGCAACGTAATCCGCGATGTTAACATCCAGTAATCATCCGATTTGAGCGAGAGAGTGCGGGGAGGAGAGCAGCAGAGAAAAAGAGGGGCCTGCTAGCGGAGATAATTACAGGCTGGCAAGGTAGCACAGCCCCACAGCCTCTGACAGGCTGGAAGTGATGACCCCTCAGTCAGTCAGCGGGCCAATCAGACGCAGGCGACGCAGCGCTGTGATTTAACTCCGCAATCCAGGAGAACAGACAAGGGGGGGGGGGTGTAAATTGGTATCAGGGGCTTAAAAAAAACATGCAGGAACAACAAGGAGTCTGGAGGACGTCAGTCAGCACCGGCGGCTTCCCAAGGCAAAGCAGGTGTTATCAGATTGAGAGAGACAAAGTCACTTGGGGGAGAGGAACACAGATGGAAAATAATGAGATATTTAAAACACAAAGTAGTCGCTGAGATGGAAAGAAAAGCTGAAAGACGTGTCGTCTCAGTGAGCAGGGTATTAATACAGAAACAAACCGGGGGTGTTAATTCTAACGCATCAGTATGATGTGTGTGTGTGTGTTTGTGTGTGTCATCTGCTATTAACACTGGAAAAGATTTTTTTTAAATATTGGTAAATAATTGATCATCACCTCCACCCTCAACCTACACTCGTGGGTATAAAAGTCACATTCCTGGAACCTCGTTTCCAATGACAGTCAGGGATCAACCAATCAGAGCCACAGGAGCTGTGACATGAACAAACTGCTTTACTGCTATTAGAGATAATGTGACACCCAATTTGATTATGGTGATAATGGATTTAACGGACACGTTCCCAACAGCAGTGGCCGTCTTGGTTGTTAATGCATTACAGCCTCGGTGGTGTCAGTCATCAACCCATCCCATATTAGAAATTTAGATTCAGTTTATTATAAGTCATACAGTAACAAACATGAAGTCAATGTGCTTGACAAGGTCATGACATCACTTGGCAACAGGGAGGAGAAAACAGGAAGAAACCTCCAGCAGAAGGAGGTGGGAGGGGGGGAGGGAGGGGCCGCCTGCCTCAAGCTGGGTTGAGAGATAAATGGCCGTGATTGGGCCGACCATGCCCCAGATGTATGGAAATAAGTCTCATCATTCAGTTCTCCTTTATTCAGTCTCATGGCCCTGGTCTGTGATGTGGTGACATATTTTAAAGGGATATGCCAACATTTTTTTGCCTCACTCCTGAGTCCATGACCAGCAGATAGACACCATCCTTTCGACTGTGTGTGCAATAACCATGGAGATAGAGCCGTATCACCTGTAATTAGCTTAGCTCAAACACTGGAAGTGTATGGGTAGTGTTAGCCTGCCTCCTACCCAAGCTGAAATCAGCAGTCAGAAGCTGATTTAATTTTAGCTCTAAACTCTGTAAATATGTCACTTTATCAACATTTCAAACATTTTTAGACGAGAAAGTATCCGTTTAGATCAGCAGTGTGTCGTTAATTTGTCTAAATACTAGCTGTTTACAATTTTGATCGGACGAATTCGGCGCTACTCAAGCTAGCTGTTATGACCAACGCACTTCTAGTTACTTTGACAAAATAAAACACCTGTTGACAAAATAAAACACCTGTTGCCCTTTACATACAGAAAACCATGATGATAGAATTTGTGCTTTTACTTTGAAATAGGAAGCTAACCTACCCTCGATGTAGCTAGCTTGAACCAAAATAAACCGTCTTTGCTTGAACCCTGCGTTTTGACCGATTTCGTCCCGTTACCGGCATTTGACCGCTCAAGATGTCTTACCGGAGAGTGTTGACGAAGATCGGTCCGTTTAGAGTTGCTGAAGAATCTCTGATGACTTTAGATGGAGGCAGGCTAACACTACCCATACACTTCCAGTGTTTGAGCTAAGCTAATTACGGGCGATACGGCTCTATCTCCCTTGTTACTGCACACACAGTCGAAAGGATGGTGTCTATCTGCATGTCATGGACTCGGGAGTGAGGCAAGACACACAAAAAAATGTTGACATGTCCCTTTAAGCCTGGAGACCAGACTCATGAAAAGTTGGTCTTCATCTTCTCATTTGGAGAGGAGGCATCACATGTTCTGGGTGAGGAACATGTGATCTGTTCAGAGAGCCATGTTATTCTGTCTTCTCTTCAGATTTTTCTATCATGTCCCTGACCTCCAGCCTGTTTTCTCCTACGCTCTGGAAAAATTTCAGCATGAAGTACCTGCATGTAGGCACCGGTCTAATGAAACCTGATTGGTGGATCTTGTCTACCTCGCTCTCACTGCAGTCAGGCTCACTGTCCTCACTGTGCATTTAAACAGTGACAGTAGGAGCAGATAGACGGTAGTTTATCATGACTGTACATTGAAAAGCAGATTCATTCATTCAGCTGACGGGTGAGGGATGTATTTGAAAATGAAATAGGATTTCAGCCAATTCCCCTCAGTCCATGAATGATAAAGTATAACATGAAAATAATTAAATATCTATAAATTAGGACTCCTAGAAGTGTATCAACATGCACGAGTCTCTGAAGGTCAAACATCCCAGCTGCTGATACCTGTTGTTCTCACAGCTGAGTGGCATCCTCATCTTGAATTAATAAACTAGACCGTGCACACTTCTATATACATCTGTCTAAAGAGTTGCTGGGAAGATCCAGTCACTGCATCAGTCGATCACTCTCTGTTCATGCAGTGGGGGGGTTGGGGCGGGGCTGGTATGCAGCTGCACGTGGCACACTGCCTCCAGTTTGACCTTGCATGCATTTCTACCCAGCAAAGGTCGGGCATGACTTTATCCGTCTCTCTGTCGCTCTCTGCTTGACTGCGGCTGTTTTGCCTGTTTGCACACAATGGCTTGCAAAGACAGAGAGAGCCAGACTCGCGCCTGCTCAGTTTGCCCCCCCCCCTCCCCCCCCTCCCCCCCTTCCCCACCGGGCCCCCAGCTCTCCAACCCCACACCCTCTTCATCAGGGACTTACAGCGGTCCTGATGGGGTTGGACATGAAAGGCAGTGACAGCCCGGGCGAAAGCGTGGTTAATGTGTGCATATAAATTGGGAGCTGTGTGACGCTTGTGGAGAGGGAGCCCACTCGCTCTCACTGAAAAAAAAAAAAAAATGCATATTCATGTGCGCCTAAATGGGCATTTGGCACAGAGCGGAGGGAGGCAGGGCTCTTATGGAGAGGCTCCTCAGTTGGAGATGCTGCCGAGGACTTCGCTCTTCACTTCCACAGGTTTTGAGACACTTTAAAAATCAGGTGGAGAGACCTCCGTAAAGCAAGTGGCTAAAGGACACCATCAACCCGCGTCAAGAGCAGGAATAACATCAATTTCTCCTTTGATCCTCAGCCCCGTCGCCCTCGGAGCTAATCACTTCCTCTCTGACGTCCTCCGTCTCCTCCGAGCTTTTGTTTAGCCTCCGTTCTAATAACATGCTGTTTTTTTTTTGTTTTTTTTTCACATTTGCAGGCTTTGTGTGCTGACATTGTACCCGCCTGCACTTTACAGTCATATTCCTACCCAGAAAAAAAAAAAAAAAAGAGCAGGGCCTAAAGCAGAAACAGTACAGGCAGCATAATGTGATACCAGCGTGAGAGCTTCTATTTTTATTCACATCCACTCTACATTGTTGTGGGGGCTCAGATCCTTTTCAGTCGGGGTGTAAACACAGAGCACCCCACAGCCACAACAGGGAGCACTCTGTGGGGAGGAGGAGCGGGAGGAGGGGGGGGCGCTTTAACAGGAGTTCACTGTTGGTTAAAGTAAACAATAACTACTTCTCAGAATAATGGAGTTTGGCCCTTCAGCTCTCCTTAAGACGAGAATGATTTATTTACCGCGGGCTAAGATTTGCCTGAAAAGTTGTTGCTTGGTTTCTCTCTCTGACATCTCCTTAATGCAGCCGGATGATGAAAACAGAGTTTCCAGGTGGCGGCGGCGGCGGTGGTGGTGGTGGAGGAGGGCGGCTGCTTTTCTTCTTAACTCGCTTTTATACAACAGAAAAACCAGAAGGGGGAACAAAACAATTACTCCCATGAAAAACAAAGAACGGGCAAATTGGATTATGAGTTATACAGAGGCTGCGTTTACTGCACCAGAAAAAAAATCAGGCATCGGAGAAGCGCGCTCATGTGGAAGTTGGAGAGCCTTCAGCTTCTATACAGCCAGTGTCTGAGATCCGATTGCGACTCTCCGGGGATCTGAGCAGTCGGTTATGAGTCAGTGGCAGATAAGCAGCCCCTCCTGAGCTTAAAGGTCAGCTGCTGTGGACAATTAGAGGTTGTGATGATAGAATAACATTTCCAGGTATTTAGCGGCTTTGACATGACCTTCAGATATTTTTAAATGTGCGTGTGTGGTGTGTGTAGCGTGCTATCCCCAAGAGCTGCTCCAACAACAGGTCGTGCCTAAATATGAAAACATTGATTTAATTACTCTAATTATTCACCCAATATTCACTGAGCCCTCCCACGGCTGCTACATTAAACCCCCCCACCCCTCCACCCCCTCCTGCCTCCAGTTAATTCTTAACGTGTGCGGCTAACATCTCCACGGTGACCCTGCTGGCTCCCCATTGGGCAGATAATCACCCCCCTCCCCACTCCCCACCACCATGTTAAAGGGATAGTTCACCCAAAATTCAAATTTCACTCATTATCTACTCACCCTCATGTCGACCAAGACCTGTGAGAATTTTCAGAGTCCTCTGTTCCTTCTCTGAGTTACGGGGGGGTCTACGCAGCAGTATTTGTCCATATAATGGTTGTGAATGGATACCACTTTTCTTCATCCAAAAAGACACACCAAAAAACATCCAAATACCTCCATACTGCTCGTCTGTAATGTCTCTCTTGTATTGAAGCCCCAACATGAGGAATTGTTCCCCAAAAAATTAAATAAGTCTATATTTTAAGCTTGTTTGTAGCGGAAGCTCACAGTGTCTCAGTTCACTGCTCTTCCTGTGTGACCAGCGGAAAAATTTCTCATGTCGTGGCTTCGATACAAGAGGGACATTACAGACGAGCAGTATGGAGGTATTTGGATGTTTTTTGGTGTCTTTTTGGACGAAGAAAGTTGGTGTCCATTGACACCCATTATATGGACAAATAGTGCTGCGCGGACCACAGCGTAACTCAGAGAAGGCACGGAGGACTCTGAAAATTCTCACTATTAGTCGACATGAGGGTGAGTAGATAATGTGTGAAATTTGAATTTTGGGTGAACTATCCCTTTAAAAAACAACATTCCTATGCTGACTGCGTCAACATGTTTAAGAGAAGCTTCCTCCTGTGTTAAAGCTCAGCATCTAGAAGACCCCAGCTAATTGTCTCCTGCCCTAGATCTCATTATTGCCCCTTATTATGCAGCCGGACCTTTGCCCCCTCCACCCTGAGTGTACGTGTGTGTGTGTATACGTGTGTACGTGTGTGTGTGTGTGGAGATCTATCAGCGTCAACTGGTGTGGATCAGGATACTGCACTGCACCATTAGTTTCATGAGTGGGTAGGGGTCGGGGGTTAAGAGACAGGGGACATGTATTTGGCAGGACGGCATTTAAAAAAATCTTCTTTTTTTTTCTTCATCTGAAGACCGAGAAGACGCAAGACGAAGATAAGACGATACGCAAAAGCCGCGGCTCCAGCTGAACGACGTTATCGCGGCGGCGCGCGCGGCTCCATGTCCACTCCAGCAGATCGGCATCTGATAACGCCATAAAATCAGTATAGCATGTAAATTACCCTCCGCCTGACTGTGTTAAAGCTTAATCGACCTTGGAGTCAGATAACCTCTCCGATGCCAGCCACACAGCAGCACATCCAGATCGGTTGGAGATATAATTATCTTATTATTCACATTTTTCCACTCCTCTAGCTAATTCTAGAGGTGTAGATGTCCAGCGAAGAAGTCTGATTAAAAAAAAAAGAAGAAGTATTACCATATGAATTCTCAGCGCCGTTGCACGCTCATCCTCTGTGGCACATTGTTGAGGTGAAAGTCACGAATTTCTTTATATCAAGGACGATAAATTCATAATGTGTAGCCGCCTTCCCCCTGCAGGCTCCTCTTCACGCTACCTCACCTTAATGAGCTGGGAATGGGAGCAGGAGGAAGAGGAGGGGGGAGGCGGAGGGGGAGGGGGGCCGCTTTTGAAGGGTCTTTCAGATTCCGAGGTTGTCGCAGTGGGTCGTGGAGAGGCCTACCAATGACACAGGTGACAAAGGAAGACGACAACAGCTCACGCGCGGGTGTGGCACTCCCACAATTGCTGGGTATGATAGAGGGGGAGAATAACCCCTGGTAGATGGTGGGTTTTTTTTTTTTCCATCTGCAGCCATGAAAGCAGCGCAGACAGAGGTGTGATTGAGTTCAGAGTGCATCGGTGTGTCGGTGCAGGGAACATATTATTGCTTTTCTTTCTGAGCATCATCAGGCCATGTTTTCTCCCACCATTTCCACCATCTCCACCTCCATCGGTGCCCGGGGGGCCGGGGGGGGGGGCGCAGGCATTGTTTGACACCGTGGTGAAGGAGCCACTGAGAACATGATGGAAAAGTCCAAATAGTGTTTTCTAATCTTAAAGGGCTTTTAATATAAACCCTTTTTCATATTAAAGATTCCCAGAGATTCAGCCTTGTGACGACTTCACTGACTCCATCAGTCGGAGCTGAGGATCCATTGATGAACTGATGATGGAGTTGACAGAAAGATAATCATTAATATTTTAATGATAGCCTTGATGTTGTCTAGTTATGGCCTAATATACATATCATAAAGGGGAACAAATATTTTACAGTATCAGTAGCACAAGACTGACATAGTAAAATAAACTTTTTTGCCTCTTTGCTCAAGCAACTTTTTACTGAACACAGTCAGAAACAGAACAGTCAAAACTTAGTCAATGTAAAATATGATAAAATAGATAGATTACTTCATTAATCCCTGAGGGGAATTTTAAAATTTCATAGCAGCTGAGTGAAACACATGGCACAACGACCAAAAACATAAATTACAAGCACAGCATCGCTAGTAGTTGGTGTAAAAGACATTATAATAGACAAAAGTGCATCTATGGGTATATATAAAAGGTTAAAAGTTGTTCAGAGTGCAATTATTAGACAGAAATAAATCTTCACTGGGTTTAATTATTCATGAACCATTCTTAAGAACAAATTTCATGAAGATTGTGGCACTCATGAATGTTTTCTTATCCAGGATAATAGCTAAGAACAAAATCTTTGAACTGTCAGGAGCACTTACGCACATTTGAGAGCTGACACTTGTGCAAATGAACAGTTTTCTTCTAGTTGTATGATGATATATGGTTTGAATAAGAATTATTTTTCTTATGTTAAGCAAACATTGTAGCACGTAATTCATATCAGTTATGTTTGGGGTCTCATGCCCTTTTATGGGCATTGATGGGGCGGTTACCTACTCTATGCTAATCCTATGTTAATCAGGATCACCTGGCACACGCTCTCAATTTAGGAGATGACGTTCATCAATGTAGGAACACAGCTGAGAACAATTCTGTGGTTTAAGAACACGTTGATGAATCCAACGTAGAGTTTTCTTAACCTTCTTAAGAACGACTTAAGAAAGAATCTAAGACGATTCTTAAGAAGATATTGGTGAATGAGGCTCATTGTTTTTTTTTTGAGTGTCAACACATAATTTCCAACTGTTATCCACCAATTGCAATGCCCCTACATTTTATTAGATAAACAAATGGAGAAGAGAAATAACGACACCACCCTGAATATATTATATTCCTTTGTTTCCTTTGGGTCTTAATCCCAACTCTTAGTTTCACTTAAGCTTTTCTTCTTGTTTCTTCAGAGAATTAACTGGCCTGGTTTTGACCGTTAAGATGCACATGTGGGATAAAAAAGATGAAATCTAAATCTCTGGACAGAATATTTCAGCACATTTCAAATGGCAGTTTGAGGAACTTTAATACGATCTGAGATCTGTCACAAAAAATCTCAGCTGCAGCGAACGTGAAGAAACTGCCACAACATGCTGCGTTCATGTTTCCTTCCCCCGTCCAACTACAGCACAGGAAATAAAGAAATAGGATTCAGCGACATGGACACGCGCTCAGAGTGTTCACGTATCAGCAGCAGGTGAAAAGCATGAATACATAAGGTGCAGGGTCCTGACGGATATCCACACAACACAGTGCTCAGCCGTCCTGCACCACTGCAGGGAGAACCTCCTCAAGTCAAGTCAAATTCTGTTCATACAGCCAAACATGACAAGTCACACATTTGTCCTTGAATTAGACACAGAATAAAACTGGAGGATCACCAGAGGAAAGACACACATACCACAGACTGTCCTTTTACAGTCATGATGTCCACATGACCAAGTAGACTGAAAGATTATTGGTGAAAATAATTGTCAGATGATATTGTGCATCAATTACAAACTCGGCTCTGATTGGGCGCACTATTCAAATCCTGGTAGCTTTTCAAAGTTACGTCATAGAAGATGTGACCATAACTATGAGCTGAAATAGAAACCGTCCAAACGTGAATCTGTTCTGAAGAGAAACTGCTGTCACTGATCATCTCCGAGCCGCTGGTCTGTGACAGACAGACACTTACAAATGAATTGAAGCCTTTCTCAGTGTCTCCACATCTCACCACCTTGAGTCTAGAGTCATGGTTGGAGGTACCATTACTTAGGGTCATAGGGCTATGGCTATAAACCTGTCACATCTCCAGTATATGGAGTTAGTGCCTAGTATGGTCCAGTATGAGATACAAGTGACTTTTGGTTGTTTCTAAAAAAGCTGTTTTAATATGGTTGAATTAGAAATAAATATTAGAATGACATATTGCTGCCAGTCTCAACCAGGACACACACTTAAATTATATAAAATTAAAACAATTTGACATATCTCTGTCATGTCTTTAAAAGAAAACCCAACCCTAAACAATGGATCTCCCCAGCCTTAAAGGGATAGTTCAACATTTTTGTCAACTTGGCCCATTGCCATAATCACTTTAGTCATAGCAGTAGGATCGTTACCTCTAATTGTCGGTGCAAGCTATTTTTAGAACAGCGGAGCAGAGCCGTGAGCTGCTCAGAGCTACGCTACGAAGGCTCATGGGATTTCTTGGTTTCCTTCATCAAATTCATCAAATACATAATCTAACAACTCCAAAATGCTCTCGTTGATAAGATGTGACCTGCACATTCACCACGCATTTGCCTCGAAACCAACTCTGTCTTGTAACATTCCATTATTATCTCATAGCATGACGAATGTGCAGGTCACAACTGGTCCACCAGAGCGTTGTGGAGTTGTTGGATTGTGTATTTAATGAGTCCATGAGCCTCCGTAGCGTAGCTCTGAGCAGCTCACTGCTCTGTTCCACCGTTCTAAAAATAACGATAATTAAAGGTAACGAACCTACTGCCATGACTATAGGGATTATGGCCAATTTGCCAAAATGTTGAACTACCCCTTTAAGCTGAAATGACTCTCATGACATCAATATGACGGCATCTGCCCAGACAGAGCATGTCTACAGTCACAGAAGACTCAACTAGTTCTGGTTTCTTGTTTTAGCTGTGTTGCTAATGCTAATTCTGCTAAATTGAGCAAAATAACTAACACTGTGTGAACCTGTTTGTGTGAACAGGTCTCCACTATGGAAAGGAGAGCGTGCGGAGCAGCGGAGGAGCCGACCTCCACAACTTCATCTCGTCCGGCTTTGTGACTCTGGGCCGAGGCCACCCGAAAGGTAAAAAGAACCTGTTCTCTCCTTCCTCTCCTTTCTTCTTCTCCTTTGTCACACAGAAGATTGAATGAACTCCTCTTATCAGCCCGACGCCGTGTTGTTCACCCGCTGAATTCTAAACCCGCGGCCGTGTCACATCTCAATGTCTCCAACACTTGTGATCAACAACCAGACGCAGGCAGAGGTGAAAAGTTTCCAGATTCAATTTCTTGTCCTGAACAATTCTCCCAGCCGGAGCGCTGCCGATGGCCGGCGCTGACTCCCTCAAACGTATCCGCAAGACTCGCACACACAAACACAGTCATTAGCCGGGGCCAGAGTTTTCCCATGGGTAATACATTGATTAGTATGCAGCCATGTTGGCCAAGCTCTGGTGATTTATTTCCATCCATTTGGGCTCCACAAATCAGACCTAGTGTGTGTGTGTTTGTGTTTGTGTTACCTTGTGGGGGGGTTGTGAGGCCGCCTCCTTCACAGATGCTGCTTTTGAATGTTTAAGTGAATGTGGCGAAAGCTCACAGTGCTTCTCGCCGGCTGACCCTCCAGTAAAAACACAGTGTAAATGTAAAGTGGTTCCAGCGCTGCGTGATTCCATTGCAGAGACTGCGGAATTTCCTCTTCATTATCCTAATTACAGCAGCTGATGACCTGTCCTTGCTTTAATAAATACTGCTCAGAGTCAGACTTCCTGTCTCAACGCGGCGCCGCGGCTTCGCCCTCCAAGCGCGCCGCGAGCCGCGGGAGCCTGGAAGCTTCTCTTCGTTCTTATTTCTAATGAGGAACCGTCGTATTTGTTTACATGAAATTAGCTGTTTTTCTCTTCGCTTTTTGCTTCGTTTGTTTTCATCCCCAGAGGAGGTCTCACAATGGCATTTATATGCAGCTAGGAAAAAAAACACACACTTCTGATGATCTCCACAAGAGATAGGGGAGGGGGGGGGGATTACTCGTTTTTATGAATCCTGATTCTTTTAAATAGATTTTCTCCTCTGTACAAATATCACAGCACCATTTGGGGCTATATATCTGTCACAACAACAGCATGGGGTACGGTTTAGTGTTCGGCATCTGTGCAGTCAAATCTGTTTTTTCTCGCAGCCTTTGATTCCTATGCTGCAAAAACAACAAATGAAACGTGACAGATTGGGAAGGTCTGCTGATGAGAAGAGAAAAAAAGATAGAAAAAGAAGAGGAACGAAGCATTGCGCAGGGGCCTGGGTACCTTCCTGTTGTCCTCCTGGGTCAAGGAAGGAAGGAAGGACGAAGGGAAGGAAGGAAGGATAAAGGGAAAGATGGGAGGAAAGAAGGAAGGGAAAAAGGAAGGAGGGAACAGATTGGGTTAATTGAAGAAAAAGGAAGGAAGAAGTAAGGACAAAGTGAAGGAAGGAAGGAAGGAAGGAAGGAAGGAAGGAAGGAAGGAAGGAAGGAAGGAAGGAAGGAAGGAAGGAAAGAAGGGAAAGGGGATTGTTGAAAGACGGAAAGGAAAAAGGAAGGAAAGCAAGGTGGAGGAAGGGAACGGATTTGTTCAAGGAAGAAGGAAGGAAGGGAGGGAAAGGGATTGTCAAAAGAAGGAAAGGGAAAAGGGAAGGACAGATAGAAGGAGGGAGGGAACAGATTGGGCCAATTGAAGAAAAAGGAAGGAAGAAGGACAAAGACGAAGTGAAGAAAGGAGGGGGGAACAGATTCGTTCAAGGAAGAAGGGAGGGAGGGAAAAAGGATTGTGGAAAGAAGGAAGGGAAAAGGGAAGTAAAGAAAGTTGGAGGGAGGGAACAGATTTGTTCAAGGAAGGAAGAAGGAAGGAGAAAAGGGAAGGAAAGAAAGATGGAGTATAGGTCTACAACAGACCAGGTCAATTGGATCAAGGGGGAAGAAGTAGGATGAAGGAAGGAAGAAAGAAAAGAAGGAAGGGAAAAAAGGTTGTGGAAAGAAGGAAGAGAGAAAGGAAGGAAAGAAGGAAGGATGGAGTGAGGAAACAGAATCTAACAGCGCTTCTTCCTCTTCTGTGGTGTACTGTATGTGTTGGGCTGTCTTGTGCCTACGGGCAGGTATTACTGCAGTTCGGATCCCAAAATCAATGAGATTCCGGTGTGAAGTTTGGTTCAGATGCTGTTGCTGCTTGGGCGTATCTTTCGAGAACAATCACTTCAGGGCGGTGGAGGGAAATGAGCAGTTTAACCGAGCCTCCCCCGCTCTCTTTACAAGCACTCTCCATGCGCACAAAAAGCAGAATAGCTTCAGCTGCATGATATATCACTTCTGTCCTTGACTTATTGAAGGATAATAAATCGCTCCTGTCCTCAGTGTTTCTGACAACACGCGCTCATTTATCTTTCTACCTTAATGATTTACAAACTCACTAAATCACTCCATCCAGCCTCCTGACCCCAGGTTGAATTCATCCGACAACAAAAAATAAACATGCACGTGGATTTTTTAAAAGCGGAGATGATGAAGCTGCGGGGCCGGTCGTGAACCTGCGGTGATGAGATAGAGGCACATTAAGGGGAGCAAACAGTCGGCTTGAATTTAAATCACAGCGAGCTTCGTTATTTTGTTTTTTTCCAAGAGGTTTGCACAGCTTGGTTTGCTCTGGCTGAGAGGAACAACGCTGGGAAAGAGCAACGCAAATAAATATTCACCGGTCAGTCAGTCAGTGGGAAAACACGCTTTCCACACGAATCTGGGAACAGATGTTGTCTTCTCCTGCGTCTCAGCTGCTTTTTAGTCTATATGGGCTTTTTTTTTTTTTTTCTTCCTTCACTTAGGAGTCATGATGTCGCCCTCTGGCTTGGATAAACATGGCGCCTGTTACCGTGCTTAATTATACAGACGGGAAGTATGTTGGGCTGTTAATTATATGGCAAGCTGTGTGCGTGTTGTGTGTGTGTGTGTGTGTTGCCGTGCAGCCTTTGGGGGAGGACAGGTGAGGTCAGGGGCTGTTGCTGAGCGTCACAGCAGCTGGATGCTTCACATCTGTGTGGCGGGGTACAAAACAACCCTGTGCTGAATTCCAAACAAGATCAGCCACGAGGCACCGGGAGAGGAGGGGGCTTTTATGTTGCATCGCTTACCCCCCCCCAAAAAAAAACTCGGGTGCAAGACTGAATCCAAACTCGGAGTTACTCTGGTGTCATTTACCTTTTTTGGTGCACAACCTTCCCCTCAGCTCCCTCTTCCCCTCACTCGCCCTGAGGAGCCTTTTAGCCTCCATGAACTCAGCATGAACTTCTTGGAGCTACCTCACATTGTTTTTAGCAGCGTCCTGGTTCCACACTAAAACAGGACTTGTATTGTGAAGCAGCTAAGGGAAATGCATGTATGTGTATTGAAGTATTAAGAAACCAAAGCATCATCTGCACAAAATCCTTTGCAGTGTGATGTTGCACTATAAAAACCTTTCAGCTTGAGATGATGTTCACACACAAGTTTACATGCCATTGGGTTATGATGGTACACTCTTAGAAATAATGGTTCCAAAGTGTTCTTCAACCTGGGGAGCCTGACAATTACAGAGTTTTTGTCAGTTCTTCTCACATTTTGGGGTCAGAAGGCAAGACAAACACCTATATGTGTTAAAGAGCCTTCAAAAAGTGA
Organism: Decapterus maruadsi; assembly: GCA_030347415.2. Lineage (NCBI taxonomy): Eukaryota > Metazoa > Chordata > Actinopteri > Carangiformes > Carangidae > Decapterus > Decapterus maruadsi. The sequence goes on from CM064888.1 coordinate 21,514,730, forward strand.
TATTCCCATAATGTCCCCTTTAAAACAACTCCCTCCACTGCCACTACATTTTGCAAACACTGAACATCTGTGTATTTACACTCACTGTGTAATATACTGAGCTACAGATCGGCTGTTTCAGCAATAAAGGACTGTTGTGAATTATTTCCAAGACAAATAGACAGTTTAATATAAGAATGTAGATTAAAGTATAGAATTGATGATGTCGTTCTAAAGTTACCTCTTGACATACAGTGCTTCCGTTATGTTTTTCCAACAAGCTGCAGGAGACCACACTATGACAGGTAGCATAATGCATAAATAGTACTTTGAGTAAATAGTACATACAGTACTGTGCATTAGGTATGAAGCACAACAACACGATGACACAGTGGCTGACTGCACTTATGTCACATTCACAGTCCTCATTGTGTTGAATGTGTTTAGAAGCTGCACAGTGTTTCCAGTGAACAACAGCTGCAGCTGATGATGAATTGTTGAGGACGCTCGAGTGAAATAGCTCATTGAAAAAAATAAATGTGAATGTGAAACTGGTTTTACATCTTAATCGCACATGAGACATATGGAAGCCTTGAGTGAGATGAAACCTAGATTCATCAACATTATGTCATATACAAGAGGATTTCTGTTATGAATACTGTATATTCAATGATTAATTAACCTATATTAATAGGGTTGCAAAGGGGTGGAACATTTTGGAAATATTCAAAATTAGAAACTTTACATGGGAATTATGGGAATTTATGGGAAATATTGGGAATTTATGGGAATTAATGGGAAATTGGGTGTAATTTAAACAAACTGTATCATATCCAAACATAAATGTAAACATTTCATTTTGACATCCATGCAAAATAATACAATTAAAAAAGATGACATTTCAACAAGGGCTGACCCAAAAAAATTGAAGCTTCGAAGCTTGGTAATAATCATTAAGTCCGTGATTGTTTTGTTTTTCCCTTTTCAACACCGGTTCTCATTATTGAAATGAGTAAGTTACTTGGCATCCTGGAAACCTGCCTGATAAGTTTTCGAGACATGCGGTGCCATACGTTCCCTGTTAAGGGCAGACCTTCAATTTTGTAAATTTCAGATTGATTGCCGTTTATTCCCATATTCCCATATTCAGACTGGGGGACTGACATGCAGAACTGACCGGCACGGTTGTGAATCGAGCAGGCGATCAGTACACTGGGCATTGCCAACATGAACCATTCGACCACCGAACACCTCCGGATGGATGTGATTCAACCAGTGTCAAAACAACATCACATTTGATTTCTGGGCACTTCACATGTGATGAGAACATGTATGAACTGACAAAACATACAAGTGGGTGGCCATGCAGACACTTCCATCAGTCATTTCAAGCTAATGTGAATGGGTGAGTTCAGGTCCATCTACCCTATAATATAATGTCACATGAAAAAGACTGTTGTTGATCTTTGTGCAGTTGTAGCTGTTAGAGAACAGATCATCAGTGATAGGTGTGAACCAGTTACTCTCTGCTGAACCATCAAATAGATGGGGAGCAAGAGACACAAATGGACACGGAGACCTCCCCTCCATTCACACACATCACGGTGTCTCTGTTCTGAACTTCACACCAGCTTATAGAGCGCTGGTGTCTCCACAGACGGAGAAGAGCGCTGTGACATTTTTCTGTCCCGACAGTCCAACCACCAGCAGTCAAGAGCTTTTCTGTGTCGGAACATTTCATTTTTCGCAATTTCATGACTCCCTCTGAATTGTGCTGCTGCTGCATGGAGTCAGGTGTAGCGTGAGGGTGGGTGGCCATCTGTTCCCTGCATGAGCTCCCTTTGCTCAAAGTCTTAAGGCTGTCTATGCGGAGATGGTTTCATTTGGGGATTCTGAAAGAATCCTTTGTTTTCTCCTTTGCATTTTCTTTTCATGGAAGAATTAACACACCGGTTCTTTGATGTTTTTCAAAATTCCTCCAATTTATTTTGAACTCTCGCCTCCTGTTTTCCCTGAGTGACAATCTTTTAGTAATGCTAAACTTTATTTAGCATGCACAGCTGCCTACCTTGCTCCTGTCCCCTCAGCCATCTGTCTCCGCCTCACACATTCCCTCTCTCCTGTGCTTTCTGTTGTCCTCTTGTCCAAAATTAGGAGGCAGCGAGGTTGAGGCTTCTGTCAAACTGAGCCAAACTAATGAGGATGCTCACTGATCTGTTGTATGTGTATGTGCTGCTGTCAGATGGGACTGCACTGTTAACACTGCCTTGGGTGTAAAAACTGCAGAACTCAGTTTGAAGCTTCAGAGTCGCCAGTAATTGTATAAAAGTTTTTTTTTTCTGGACACATAATCTCAGAAGATAGATAAGAGGGAGCGGAGGCGACCGGGCTTTGCCTTGTTTGCGGGCAGCGGTGATGCAACACTACACCACATCCTCCTGTAGCCAATCGCAGCTTTATATTAAAGGGATATGCCAACATTTTTTTTCTTTTCGTGTCTTGCCTCACTCCCGAGTCCATGACAAGCAGATAGACATTCCTTTTGACTGTGCGTGCAGTAACAAGGGAGATAGAGCCGTATCGCCTGTAATTAGCTTAGCTCAAATGCTGGAAGTAGATATGTAGTGTTAGCCTGCCTCCACCTAAAGTCATCAGAGACTCTTCAGCAACTCTAAACGGACCGATCTTCGTCTCAGAGCTGACAAAAGGCATCTTGAGCGGTCAAATGACTGTTTTTTATGTTCAAGCTAGCTACATCGAGGGTACACTGTAAAGAATTTTCCTGTAAAATAACAGTAAACAACTGGCAGCTGGGTTACCATTATGTTACTGTAAAATTTACAGTTTTTTACCGTCACGGAAATTTACAGCTTTTTACTGTTAAAGAAGAATACAGTATGGGACTGTTTTTTATTATAAAAACAGTAAACAACTGGCAGCTGGGTTACCATTATGTTACTGTAAAATTTACAGTTTTTTACCGTCACGGAAATTTACAGCTTTGTACTGTATTTGAAAAATACACTATGTACTGTTTTTTAAGATTACTTTAACAATACTTTACAGTTAACTGATTTGTTTAAAAATACATTATCAGTCTTATCAAAATCTACAAACTACAACAAAATGTGCTTTGTGAATTTAGAACAGAGCAGCATGTAATTGTAATATGAAAAAACACAGCTTATTAATTCACTTTGACTTTTATTTTAACATGCATTTAGAATCTCCACATTCAGACAACACCGTCTTTAAAAAAAGTTACAGACAGTTGAGCAATACAGTAGATAAGTCATAAATTTACAAAGCTCTCAGATGTGTGTGCCCATCCTCCTGTAATCTGCTATATGAACATAAAAATCCAAAGAAAAGTCACAAGTCCAGCAAAAAATATCCAAAGTCCTGACCTCAGACAGTCAAAACATGCCAGAATGAAACATTCAAACAGTTGTATGTTCAGAAAAAGAACACAAGTAACTCGGCACTTCAGACTTTCAACTCTATAAGAGAGAGAGAAAGAGGGTGAGATTGAGAGGGAGAAAGAATTAAAGCAGTGAGACAAGATGGTCTCTGTATATGTGTGTGTGTGCGTAATGAGATTGAATAATCTCACCATTTTAAATGAAGTCCTGCTGAAATCCAATGAGTCTTTCAGCATGTCGATACATGTGGTTTGACTGTTGTCATCTTTTTGCTTGTGGTGCCGGTGCCCCATACAGCCTTGGTGCCTCTCAGGGTTTATGAAGCACCTGGAAATTAATACAATGTCTCATCAGACAGTGGGAAAATGCACATACTCATTAACAGAACAATGAAAAGCAGCAAATGTTAATTTAGAATAGCATGCTATTGAAAAGATGAAAGAACACATGTTTTAGTGAAAATACCTGATGTTTGGATGAATTCAAGGGCACACGAGGCCTCTTCCTGGTATTGGAGATTGAAGATGTAGAAGGTGGAAAATAAGGCGGCAAGCCTTGTCAAGAAGTTGGGTTGGATTCCCTCATGGCCCTCGAAGCTGACCATCCTGCGTTGAAGCTTCCTGTTGTTTACCTGAAACTTGACCAAGAAGTGTCCTGGTAAATTAAGATGTGCTCACTGCTTTCAGACCTGCACATTTTTGAAAAGTCAAGTCACAAATTTGACTGTCATGATTCAACAAACAGGAAGCACTGTGTAATATGAACAACTCACAAGTACTTACTGTGATCAGTAGCGCAGCAGCAAATAGTCTGCAGTACCTGTAATGTCAAAGAAATATGTCAAAAACTGTACCGTAAATGATACTCAAAACACTCACCAAACACTCAATCAAATAATACACGAGCCACCATAGATTAATCAATTAATGGCAAACATGGTAACAACAACAACAGTGGTCTTATACCGACTAGAAAAAAAAAGCACTCAATTTCTGACCTAAAATTTTTAAATCTGGAATACCTCAGAATGAACAAACCTCTTATGTTGTGGTGTGCATTATATCATATGCTTCATGAATTGACTTCATGTATGTCCACATGACATAGACAGATATGTATAGGAATCATCTATCATCTGTGAAAATTTAGCTAGCTACCGAATCATTCTGTCATGACATTCACATTCACAATGTAGGCTGATGAAAACAAACTGAAAACATTGCCAATTTACTCTGTACCAATTTAGAAATGAAATAAAACTGCTACTCACCAAATAATTTGCTAGATGGAGGTGGATAAAGGGTGGACAAAGAGAGGAACGGATCCGGCTTCACATGTGTAGTGTCGGTTAAATTTCCCACAATTTAAAAAATACAACATGATGCCGTGATTTAGATGGTTTGGATGAATGATTAGCGGTTAAGTACTGTATTTTAGGAAAACAGTATAGATCTGTTAAAAAGAACAGTAAATTACCAAAATTTCACAGTTTTTGTTTATATTAACAGTAGAATGATGTATTCAAAAATAACAGGTTAATACTGTTGGAATTCTGCTGTAAATTCACAGCTTTTTCTAACAGTGTAGGTTAGTTTCCTATTTCAAAGTAAAAGCACACATTCTATCTTCATGGTTTTCTTTATGTAAAGGGCAACGGGTGTTTTATTTTGTGAAAGTAACCGGAAGTGCGTTGGTCACAACGGCTAGCTTGAGTAGCGCCAAATTCGTCTGAACAAAATAGTAAATAGCTGGTATTTAGACAAATTAAAGCAGATATCAGTGGAATGTTTTTGTTAATATAAGTCTTAAATAGTCCTGTTTTCCGTCAGCAATCACTTACATGGAGTGTTTCAGCCGAAACACGAGTCTCTCCGTCACTCTGTTCTATGCTGTAACCCGAGGAGAAAATTTTTCTTGGAGGATACAAGTGTTACCCAATGAGGAGAGAGAACGGCATGAAGGGCTGTGTGTGCAGCCAAGGGATGCACGTGAATGTGGTCACGTAGCACGAGGACCAATAGATGCCTGATGAGGGCGGGGGATGCTAACTCATGGTGCGTTCAAGGAAACTCGTCATACCAGTTCGATCTGGTACGAGTTCACGGGTCGGGAGTTACGAGTGGCTGTTATAGGGAACTTTCACAGGCAACAGGACGGTGAAAACACGAGTTACAGGTTACCTGGAACGCTACAAAGTTGTAGTTGTGACTTGAAGCTGTAACTTACGGTTTCAAAAGCCTGCCTTGAATGCAGCATTAGCCAAAACGGCCGAACCGCTGATATCTGCTTTAACGACACACTGCTGATCTAAACAGCTACTTTCTCGGCTAAAAATGTTTGAAATGTTTATAAAGTGATTTATTAACAGAGTTTAGTGCTAAAATTAAATTCCGGCTTGGGGTAAGAGGCAGGCTAACACCTATACACTTCCAGTGTTTGAGCTAAGCTAATTATATGGCTTTATTATATCTCCCTCGTTACAACACGTACAGTGGAAAGGATGGTGTCTATCTGCTGGTCATGGATGCGAGAGTGAGGCAAGACACGTACAAAAAAATGTTGGCGTATCCCTTTAATTGTTCCTGTCACAGAGGAACTGCAGTGTACTCTCCTGCTCATTCACTGTCACCGACTAAAACTCTGCACTGTAAATCACTGTCAGAGGAGTGTGTGTGTGTGGGGTTGAGGATCCATCCACCTCCGCTGCTGTATCTGGATTACAACTCCCAACACCTTGATTGATTGGACTTTTCCGCTCCAGACAGGAGAGCGGATTGACAGCGAGCATGCAAATTTGATAGCGTATTAAAAAATGCAGCTCGCCAGCTGTTATTGGTTGAATGCGTCCATTTTAATTATTTTTCCATATGTCAGTCTTGTTGATATGAAACGCGGCCAAAGCCACAGCATCCGGAGAAGTGATTACTTCAGACAAAGCCTCCATCCTTGACTTAAGCGCGTGCCATACTTCATTACCTTTTCTAAGCTCCAACTTTTAATTCCGCCCTGCGCGAGGAAGTCAAATTGGTTTTCATGGCGGACAATTATTGTTTTTTTTTATAAATATGATGTGTCTGGAATGGTGGATATGGAGATGCAGCGGCAGAATTAGTTGGAGGAAGAGGCGGTGGGGTAGGGGGGGTTGCAATCGCAGAACTTTTATTTACAGCACAGTTTCAGCACATTAACGAGTGCAAGAGCCACTAATTGCCGTGCTCCTCGTGTAGCGAGCTGTACAGTACGACGGAGCAGCGCTAAGAGGCCGCTGGGACCACGGAGGGGGAAGGAGGAAGAATCTAACAAAGCGTACACCGATCATTTAGCTCTGCCGTTACGCACCAACAGCTGTTTGCCTCTAATTTGGCCTCTTTGTTTACCTTTTGTGAGGAGTTTGAGATGACAGGGAAGGAAAAGGCCCCCTCGCTCTGCGTCTCACTTCTTCCCTCTGATTGTGAAACAGTCATCTCCTGTTCCTCCCAATGAATCAGATGCCATGGAACAACAAGCCCACAGGCAGTATCATCATTTCCAGCCCATGTAATCAACACTCCAGGCTGATGAGGCAGAAGATGAAAACATCCGCCTGTGAAAAACCTTCGGTGTTGTTTAAGGTATGCAGGGGAAAAAAAACAAGCTCAGACAGGAACTGATTCATACGGAGGCTGTGAATAAGTGCCGACACATCGTCGTCGTCATCGCGAAGAAAGGAACGGAAAATTCGATTTCTGATGCAAAAACTCCCATTTTCTGGCAAATCAAAGTGTGGAAGTGTCACTCATTTCAACCTTCAGTCAGTCTGAGTGAGACTACGTGACCTTTTTACACTTCTCTGTGCAGAGTGTGGCCAGACGGGGTCATATGACATATGGAGCGAAGCCTGCGAGCTACTTCTGGAAGGACTGAAGCACTGCTTTACTCACATGACCTGCCTCATTCAATCATATTGCCCTGTGTACTGTCACCTACTGCCTAGTGTTTCAGCCCCACCTCCACCCCAGCATCCACGCACCTTACTTTAAAGGGAACATATTATGGAAATACACTTTTTGAAGGCTCTTTAACATATATTTGGGTGTTTATCTTGCCTTTCCACCCCCAAAATATGAGAATTGACAAAAAATACCATACCTCAATATATTATTTATGCATTATACTGTATGCTATCTGTCATAGTGTGGTCTCCTGCAGTTTGTTGGAAAAACAAATGGAATGATGTAAGCACTGTATGTCAAGAGGTAACTTTAGAACGACATCATCAATTCTATACTTTATACTTTAATCTACATTCTTATATTAAACTGTCAATTTGTCTTGGAAGTGATTCACAACAGTCCTTTATTGCTGAAACAGCCGATCTGTAGCTCAGTATATTACACAGTGAGTGTAAATACACAGATGTTCAAAATGTAGTGGCAGTGGAGGGAGTTGTTTTAAAGGTGACATATTATGGGAATATCACTTTTTGAAGGCTCCTTAACATATAATTAGGTGTTTGTCTTGCCTTCTGACCCCAAAATGTGAGAATTGACCAAAGAATTCTGTCATTTTCAGGCTCCCTAGGTTGAAATCCATGTGGTTTTACGAGCTGTTCCCTCAGTTGTCTAGCAATGACATAACTAGTTTTTGAATTTGCATTATACCACCCCTACTTGGTACCAGTAGAAGGGGCGGGGCAAGCAGTGGTTCATTAGCATTTAAAGGGACAGGTACTGAAACCAGCCGTTCTGAACAGGGCTGTTTAGAGAGGATGAAAAGAGCTGTGATGTTTGATCCTTGGGGGATTCTGACCAACGCATGTCACAGATATGTCTTTAAGACACCTGGGGACTATTTTAATTTTCGGAAAAGGGGCAGAATACGTCTCCTTTAAAAAAGTAATCAGCTATAGTTACTTGTTACTTAATAGAGTATTTCATAACTTTTATAAAATACTCAAATATGTCGAATTATTTGGACTCAAGCCCCTAACCCAGTAACCATAATCCCAAACTCTCAGTTATCTGGAACTAACCAACTCTGCGATGCTGCATCACGGAGCCTGCCTGTGTGGAGGAATACTGAGTGAGTTGGTTGGTTCCAGATAAACAGCTTTTTTTCTGACTAGTTGATGGACTGATAAAAAATGTGTTTACAACGAAACACTTTAACGGGTGTATTATTCTGTGACAGGACTTCTTGAGTCAAGTAATGGTGCATTTATTTATAAGTAACGGTTGGCGGCGTTATAATGAGGGACGTTTTTGAAGTTTAGAAGCGCAGTAACACCGTTTATTAATAAACAAGAAATCCTGTTCAAGGCGTGACGAGCCGTGTACTGAAGCTGCAGTGAATTTGAATTGAGTGATGATGGCGTGATCTTTTGTACGAAACAATCATCTGGAGAATATGACCTGTGGGCTGGGGCCATCTCTATGACAACACAATGCTTCGTTTATGGTCTGTTATGACACATTTGACCTTAATGAAAAACATCGCAGCCCCTGTGATTTGAATACACTGCCATCGGCCGTTGGTGCTTTTCGTACTGCCAAGCACTCTTTTGTGCCAAAGCTTTTGATATTTCCACTTTTATTATCTTATTCTTTTCCAGATTTATTATTTTTATGGCACTGACTCACTCTATACAACCTGGATTTATCCCTATAGATAAAAACCTTGAGAGGGATATTTATATGTAGCTTTCAAACATCATTTCTTAGATGTAGAATGTATCTTTTTCTCTGTACCTTAATTAAAAACAGGAAGTAGGCCTTAAATCCCATGTCAGTCATGCTCTTTTAATGCAGAAGAAGTCTGGCCAACATTTGAAGTCTAACCTCCCATTACTTGGATCATGTGACTGTCATCTAACACGTCTTAACAGTCCTTCAAAAGTCTCCCATAAGAAAACAGGCTTCACATCACTGGCTGCTCTGATACCAAAGATTTCTTTCTTCTTTTCGCTGACAGAACTTCCACTTTAAACACTCTGAAAGCTGGTCCCACTGCAGGGACCAATCTCTGGCCCAGAAATCAGTTTTAGAGGCGCTGCAACCCCAGCCAGGCTGCTCCGGTCTCGCTCGGAGGGCTCCGTTTGATTGACAGCGCCCTCCTATTGGACGCGGCGTACCTGCCTCATTCAGACCCAATGTTCAGGTTCAGGGGAGGTGGCACGGCTGACCTGCTGGCTAAGCACTATGCAGAATAACCATTAAGAAAGTGTTAATAAGGTCCCAGGGACGGTGGGGGCCGGGGCCATCGCACTCATTAGCAGAGAGAGAAAGAGAGACATAGGATGCAGAGAGCTGGTCAGACGTCTCCATCTCTGCTGGGGGAGACTGCTTGGCGAGGGGTTAAAGGACAATTCCGAGCAAATTCAACTCATGGCTGTATTTTCCTAATATTTTAGGTCTAAAAGAAGGAATCTGAAGATATTCAGTTTAATCGCTCCTGTTTTGTGGTAGTTGTGGATGTTGTGTGGGAGTGGATGCAAGTTCCGCTGGTTAGGCTGTTTACATCCCTCAAAGCCGCAATTTTCTTCCACAGACAGTGTCAGATGGCGACTCAAACATGCACCGAGAAGTTTATTTATTCCAAGCAAGTCAAGAGTTGATATTCCTGTGTGTATGACACAAACAGTAGCTCCGACTGCACCTGAACACACCGAGCACGGCAACTTAGGTCTCACGTGAGACTCTGGGAGACTTTGAATTAGATGGACTAAATCGACCTCAAAGCCACATTTTTTTTCCACAGACAGCGTCAGATGGCGACTCAAACATGCACAAAGAAGTTCATTTACTTCAAGCAAGTCGATCTAATTCAAAGTCTCCCAGACCCAAGTTGACGCTCGGTGTGTTCAGGGGCAGTCGGAAGCTCCCGTTTGTGTCATAAACACAGGAATATCAACTCTTGATTTGCTTGAAGTAAATGAACTTCTTTGTGCATGTTTGAGTCGCCATCTGACGCTGTCTGTGGAAAAAAATTGCGGCTTTGAGGGATGTAAACAGCCTAAGCAGCAGAACTTCCCTCTGCTCCCATTCATTGCTGCCATGGCGATGCAGGGACAGACACAACTACCGCAAAACAGGAGCGATTAAACTGAAAATCTTCAGATTCCTTCTTTTAGAGCTAAAATGTTAGGGTTACGCGGTGGTGCATGGTGCAGTGTTTAAAGCAGCCGCCCCATGTAGAGGCTACAGTCCTCACCGCAGGCGTCCCTGGTTCGAATCCCACGTCGGGCAGCCCTTTCCCCTCACTCTGCCTCCCCTTTTCCTGTCTATCGCTGCTGCATACTATCAAATAAAGGCAAAAAGCCAAAAAATATATACTTAAAAAAAAACAATGTTAGGGTTAATGGGGAAATTTGCCCCGGCATCGTCCTTTAACTGGATGTTGGTGAGTGAAGGAGGACAGTGTTTGTGTTTTATCATTCACTTTGAGCCGCCGCAGCAACCAAAGAGGAGCGGAGAGCGGGAACGCAGGGGGGGTAGAGAGCGACTTTCCGAGCCTTTCAGCCACACTCAACACTCGACTGCAGTTTTTCCTCTCCCTCATTTACACAGCTCACACAGCGATCCTCCTCCTCGTGTCCTTTTAGCCAAGGACTGAATTAATGATTCTCTTCTTGTTATTGAGAAATTAACACATGCAACAACAACAACAAAAAAAACACCTTGTAGCATTTTTTTTTTCTTTACAGAAAACACCACCAGAGTGCAAATATGTGGAGGTCAGTGAATGACAAGCCGCCCTACCATTCCTGACAAGACTCTCGGGTATCCTGAGGAACAATAGCACTTCCAAGATACACTGCAGTCAATTACAGCGATGTGAGATGCGGGGGCAGACAGAGGAAATGACAGTTGGGAGACAGCTCTCTTATCATTGTCCTTCTGTTGTGGCCACTTTGAAACAAGTGGAGCTATTTGTCTGGCGGCGAGGTATGCTGCAGGAGGGGGGGAAGAGAAAGAAAGAAAGGAGGCTTTTATCTCGGAGAGGAACAGGAGAAGGGGAATATGCAAGGAAATGTAGAGCAGACGGAATATCTGAGTGGAGGAGAGGTGCAGGAGCTAAACGAGTGCGGGGATTTGGAGGGTTTGGCAGGTAAAACGGCAGGAGAGGTAGATAGAGAGTCCTTGCAGGCAGGTGGCCGGGGACAATGGGCTCGACAAGGCTGCTGTGATGTTTGCTCGGGCGCTGTAGCGAACTCTTAATGCGCCGCATCAATCAACCGGCGCTGCCCCACCACGCGCCGCGGCAACTTTTATCGCCGCTCATTAAAGTAAGTGCAGATATTTTATGCATCAGTTGGAACGCGAGGACTTTTTCATGCTAATTTTCCTCCTTTTAGATTCGTTATTCATCATCTTTGATCAACGGGGTCCCGTACACAAATAAAAGCCGGAGCACGCCCGATGAATCCGGAATCCGCCGTGTTGCTGAAGCATCACATCTTGCAGATTGCCTCCACGGCTTAAGTTTATTCAGCAAGCTCAGGAGTTTCATATGTTTAATGAAAGTATAATATGTTAGATTGAATAGGACTTTTCTTTAGAGTCAAATTATACGAGTGGAACCTTAACAAATCTTTACAAGGGCGTATTTATCATCATTTAAAGTTGAGTCTGGAAAGCCGAGTGTCCGTCCCGCTGCTCCCGCCCCCTCCCCTCCCTGATGAAAAGAACATTTACCGGCTTTAGACCCACACCTTCACCCTCCTCTCCTGCCAGTCCCTCTCAGATAAGATGACTTAAAATGCCGCGGCCTGCTCGGAAATGGAATGGACTTGTGACCTTTGCCCCAAATCCCCGTTCCCTCGCGAGGAGATGAGGAGAGGCTGGCACCAGCAGCTGAATTGTACTTTGGGTTTGGTCCCAGTCAAGCTTCTCCTCCCCCCCCCCGCCTCCTTCTTCTCCTTCACATACACGATGGGAATTGAATCCAATGTTTAGTTTTAATTGATTTTTTATGACTGAGCGTGAGCAGCGAACACCCTCTCTCATTAGAGACATGGGCGCAGATCTGAGAGCTGTTAATCCACTGCTAAAAGGACAGTGTTGAGCCTTTGAATCAAACAGCCTTTTTTTTTTTTTTCCTTCTTCTTTCAAGCCTCGCTGTGTAAAATGCCTCTCAGCCCTGATTACATTTATTAAATTACACAGTGGCGGTTGTTTGGCATTTTGTTTTTACTCTGAATACCTCTGACCTGGTAATCAGGCGTCGTCGCTCCCCCACCAGACTGGGATCTCCAGTGAAATGTGTTAAGAGCACGACAGCGGAGACGTCGGCGTGGTGGTGGTGGTGGTGGGGTTTTACCAAATATTCAGCGGCGGAAAACAGCCGGCCCAAGCTGTTCATCATATCGAGGAGCCTGACATTGAGTATTGACTGTCGCGTCCTTCAGAGCGGTTTTGAGTGATAAAACAGCTGTTATAAATAGTCATGCTGTGGCTGCTCTGAGGATACTTCTCCCAGTGTCTCAGATACAGCCCCCCCCCCCTGCTAAGGACTGATCTGGGCTCTGCCGCGTTGACCTCAAGCAGCTTTATATCCACCTCCCTGCAAGGCAAACTCCCGCTCTCATCTGTAATCTATTATTCATAATGAGACAGAGACTGGGAGAGGAAGATAACTTGGTCGCTTTTTTTTTGTCTTTCCATCCCCCCCCCCCCCATCTGCCCCCTCTACTATTATCCAGAGGCTATTGTGTGGGAAAACAAATGGAATGATTGTCTTTTGTCGTTTGTGAGGATGGGCGGTGTGCTGCTGGTGGTGGGGGTGTAGAGGGGGGGGTGTTCTGTGCAGAATTTGAATGCTAACCTTGCCATTCAGTGCACACGAGCTACGGCTGCCAGTTGCATTGTGCAAATACCGATGCATGGGAGGGATCAGATTAAAATTTATCAGCTCGGGGTCGGGATCCATCTCCACATCCATTTCCATCGTATGAAAAATTGAAAAGGCAAAAAGGGGGGAACGCGTGTTTCCGAGTTAGGCGTCAATTCGCTCTGTCGTTCTTTCTTGTGTTTCTCATCGATTTTCCGGCCAAATGTTAAGAGTTAGTCAGTCGGCCGTGGAGGGGGAGGGGTTTTTAATGAAGATTCACATTCACCCTTTAAAGTGTTGAATCTGTCTCGAGCAAGAGTTACCATTTACAATTACCCTAACCAAAAACCAACGTGTTCCTTCCCTGAATAGAAACACATGCCTCACCCCCCCCCCCCTCCTCACCCCTCCTCACCCCTCCTCACCCCTCAGGCCAAGCAGCGCTAGCCTGATTGCAGAGGTGGATGAATGATTCCTGTTGCTGTGATAATCAGTGATCATTGTCAGTTTGCATAGCCTTCGTCTTGTCAGCTTTCTGCTCCATCTCTTGTGTTAGGGTCGGTTTTGACCTGTGTCTTAGATCAGCTGTAAAATACAGTACACTGTCATCTCTTGGTTACATTGTTAGGCTTCATTATCCATGAAAATGTTGGTTTTAATATTTTGGGTGTAGGCCTCTGGGCCTTTTTTGTCAGTATGTAACCTTCCTCTTTTAGCTTTCTGCTACCATCTCTTGTGTTAAAGGGACATTGTGTAACTTCTCCTCTTATCTATTCACGAAAATTGACTATTCCGTTCAAAAGTCTGTTTTTCACTCATCAGTAACCCCCCCATCAACAAAGTGAAGTGTTCCTTTCAGCTCTGAATGAGCCGTTCATATCATTCATATCTCCATGGAGCGGGTCAGCTCGCTGCTGGCTGCCATGTCCTGTCTCCATGTTTTTACCTTCAGTGGCAGCGTGACGGTAGGAAACCATGGAAACTCAGCGGAGACACCGGAGCTGTCGGTTCAGGTCCAGGTGGCGTCTGTGAAAAGTCACCGCGGTAACGCAGTGAGGAGGAATGGAGCGTTACACTGATGCTGCATTCAGGTGCAGTCGGACAGACGGCCGTCGGTAACAAACCAGAAATCCAGAGAAAGCCGGTAAAACGTGGGTCAGATCAACAATACCACATCGCCATGACAACATATTGTTTGTTTTCGTGCTGGCGGACCACTTGTTTACATAGAGACTTGTTTAAGCCGTTACCTGCAGCGGCTGTTGTCTGTCTGCCGTTTAACCGATTTCACATGAATGCAGCATGAAAAATGTTAGGTCAGTTCTGACCTAAGTTTTAAATCAGCTGTAAAATACACTAAAAACAATTATATATAACATCTCATTACTTTTTTTTACATTGGTAGGCTCCTTATCCATGAAAAGGTTGGTTTTGCACTTCAGTTTTAACTCTCATTATTGTTGTTATCGTTATAACTGGGTCAAAACCATAACAACACAAATGTCAGAATTTTAACCAGAGCACTTTAGAATTTTGTGAAAAAAAAAGAAGTTTTATTTAGTTTAAACAGAGGTTCCTGCCAAAGTCAAAAAGCCTTGGTGCAATAAACAAATTCATGTAGTGCTTTTATGCATTAAAAACTTAAAACCAGGTCAGCGGCGACACGAGCACAAGAGGAAGGTTAAACAATTTACTCATCCGGCGCTCGCAGATGACAAACAATCCTGAATCAGCGCGGTGAGGATCCAGGCGGCTGAGCTGGGCCGACTGCACCTTTTCATCATCGTCTTTTGCAGAGTATTTAACAAGCTGCATGTCCCCTCCGCTCCGTAAAGCAGGTGGCGTTTCCCGGGGCCGCGGAGACACCGGATCAACACCTTGTCAAGTTTGACTTTTTGGCTCCAATTTGGAAAACCGTGGGAGACGTGAGAGGGCTCGACGTGCTGAGAGGAGCCACTCCTCCAGCACAGGCCGCTCCACCACTCTGAGCTGTCACTGACTCCACTGCCCTGCCCTGCATTACTCACCAGCCATCTTACTGCCCTCACAGTGCTGGTGGTGCAGGTCCTGTGAACTCTTCATATGGCGGAATTCTGGCTGAAAGGATACAAATATTCAATCTAGCGGCCCAGGCTGCGGAGCAACAGACAGGAGGAGTGGGATGTGGAGCTGGGTGGGGTATTATAATTGAAAGACCTCTTCAATAGCGATAAATAATGAAGTTTCCCCCCGGGGCCATTAGAGGGGTGGGGAAAGGGAGTGTGTCAGATGGAGAGAGGTGTTCTCACATATATCGAGCCAGCCTGTTAACCCCCCGCTGTGTGAAGCTGGGAGGGGAATATGATACGGGTGTGAAAACACAGGAACAGCAGAGGGACTCACTCACACCGCTTCATTATGAATAAACCGGAAGAAGCCTTCAGATGATGTAACCTGTGAGGTGTTATGTACTGACATTCCAGCAGCAGTTGGGAGTTCACGTTAGAGGATTATGGCAGTTGTTAGAGGTCATGTTCTACAAATCACACATTGGCCCTTAACATCCACTCTTGCACTTTCATTTCCCCTGAAGAGGGTTTATGTTTTTACACTATTATAGACGTATGAATCAGCTGGTTCCCTCTCATAGCTGTGATGTCACATATTCACATCCCTTAATCACTCAGTCAAATTCAGATAGGTGAATTGTGTATCTTTTTATAAACACTCAACATTTCCGATTCATCAGGCGAATTTTTGAAATCCTCCGATGGAAATTGGAAATTCCAAATTTCCATATTTCAGTGACGGTTTGAAGGTTGATAGTTCAAACATTCCAGGGAACATTCCATTATGTGAAGATGAATTGAAGTCAATGGTAATTTGTTCCAGACTACAGTTTTGCATTGCAAAGCAACAAAAGACTAAATATTGGAAGAGATGGCTGCCGTGGTTTACATGGAAAAAAAGCTACATACATGCATTGCATATGTAGTCACCAGTGATTGATTACCATTTATTTTCATTCATAATTTTCAGTAATAATAAGATGCAGGACATAGGCTTGTATGTTAAATATGTTAATGATTGCAAATAAATGAATGGAAGTCAATGAAAAAGTAAAAAGCTACACTAAAAACGAATTTGAAAAAGGTGAGTAATATATTTGAGACTATTGCACATCAGATTCTTGAATTACCTCTAACAAATACATGTATTCTGAACTGCGTCGAAAACCCTTCACTAGACAGAAGCTTCTTAGATTGTAGTGAAGCAGTGACCCACCCAGCACGCTGCAGCTGATGTCACCGCCAAACTGCTGTGGAGAAATGCGCATATTTTGACAGCAGTTTTGTCCCTGCTCTCTCCCAACAGAGTTCTGCAGGTCACACCAATGTTGGATTTCTGCATTATGAAGATAAATTAGCGCCACATACAGCTGCTAAAACCATTCCCACAACTAAACTGTAAGATGTCGGTTTTGTGTTTTGCTGCTGCTATGACATCAACATGACATCAGCAGCTTTTTTCCTCATCTGCTTCTACTGAGGCTCAGGTCACATGAAAAATAGGTGAGACTCTGAATCTCCCAATCACATGACACAGCCACATGGTCAGAGGTGTGTGTCTCATGCAGGCAGTGTGTCCCAGTAACATGGCTGCAAAATGAAAACACATGACTCATCCTGTGTGATCCTGGCCTTACTCTGTGATGCAGCACAGAAATCTTAAATCTTGATTGAAAAATAAAAATAAAAACAAAAAGGTCTACATGCAAGGTGTTAGTGTAAAAACTGCTCCTGTATCCGTGCTGCAACACCACGCTACCCGGGCCCATGTTTGCTCGCTAAGCCTCTAAATTATAATAACGGACGGTGACAGCACCGAGATAAAGAGGAGACACTACAGGTGAATAGGGTAAAAAATTGAAATAACAGATATCACCATGGAACTTCACAAGTTTATCACTTACATTAAGACAAATATTTTTTGTATTACAAGTTTTGTCAAATTTTATGTTTAAACGAGGCAATATCTGATGAAATATGCGCTAATTTGCAAACATTTCCAGAACAGATGAAAAATGGATAAAGCCACTTTCAAAATTCTTGTTTTATTTTGTTGACATATTAGAGTCAGAAGTTTTTACAGAGGGGATTTTGGATATCTCATGTTATCACTTTGTAATTGAGAAAATACTGTCACCATCCCTAAAAAAAATCCTATTTCTCCATGTTTTCAGGCGGTGTGGCTGCAAAATGAAAACACATGACTCATCCTGTGTGATCCTGGCCTTACTCTGTGATGCAGCGCAGAAACCTTAAATCTTGATTGATAAAAAATAAAAATAAAAACAAATACATATGTAACTGTAACCAGGAAATAGTAGACTGGTGGTTCTGTGTCCGAGGAGAAACATCACCAAGGTGCAAACAAACTTTTTCTTCCCTCAAACGATGCCTCCCTGCCACGCAGGACACATGCTGCTACCTATAGTATATGCACATAGTAATTGGCACACCCTCAAAGCACTTTCAAATCAGGCAAAATTAGCCGCATGCTGCCGCTTCTGACAGATATGAGCTTTTCAATCCTCTTCCCAACTGAGCAGAGGAGTTTTCTGTGTCTTAATTACCTCACATTTGGCACAGTGCGCTGCAGAGCTAGCAGGAGCTGCAGGGAGATAGGGACTCGGCTGAGACGCTCCGACAGCGGTTGGTGACAGAAGCCAGGGGAGGACGCAGCGGAGAGACGGCTCCCAGCTAGCGTGCCTGGGATGACAAGAGTGGTGGTGGTGGTGGTGGTGGAAGAGGGAGGGGGGCAGAGATCCCTGAGGAGGGGCAGAAGAAAGAGGAAGAGCTAGCTCAAGGGAGAATTCCCCTCAGGCACATATGGCAGAATTGAAACATCCATATGCCGGCGTAAAACATAAGAAATTCAGTCCCTCACTCTCCCTTCCTTTGGAGATATTGTGTAGTGGCTGGTCTGTTTTATTTTGCACATAACTCTAAATCCCCCCGGATCGCTACACAGTGGTACGTCTCTGAGGCTCCAGACTGGGAATACAAGGATGGTCAGTGTGAGGATGGAGCAATAAACTGTACACTACTATACAGCAAGAGGAATTTTAAATGCTGCTATGCTAAGAAATCAATATACTCTGTGAACGTCGGATTAAAAACAGGCCAACAGGCTTTTCTCCAGCTTGATTAAACATGCCTTTTACATCACCCTCTATGAGAGTCTGCAGAGTGGGCAGTGGCTGGCCAGAGCTGTAGCCTTCACTGTCTGTCACTATGCAAGTGAACATATGCGACAGTGTGGTTATTTTATGTAGAATTAGAAATTCAGAAATACTTGTGTCTCATTGGCTGACAGGTCTGTCAATTCTTCAATGGATGGATATATTGCCCTGTAGCCAGCTTAAAGGGATAGTTCAACATTTTTGAAAATTGGCCCATTGCCATAATCGCTATAGTCATAGCAGTAGGTTCGTTACCTTTAATTGTAGGTGTAAGCTATTTTCAGTACGGCGGAGCGGAGCTATGCTATGGAGGCTAAGGGAATTTCTTGGTTTCCCTCATCAAACTCATCAAATACAAAATCCCAAAACTCAAACGCTTTTGTGGACAAGTTGTGAGCTGCACAACCACGACGCTATGAGATAATAACGGAACGATACGAAACGGAGCCGTTTTCGAGGTAAATACAGGGTAAATACGGAGACTGCTTGCTGAAAAACTGTCCCTGAACGCAACGCGCATCAGCGGTTTTGCATGAATTTACCTCTAAAACAGCTCCGTCTCGTAACGTTCCGTCTCATCTCATAGCGTGGTGAATGTGCAGCTCACAACGAGTCCACGACAGCGCTTTTGAGTTGCTGGGTTGTGTATTTGATGAGTTTGATGAGGGAAACCAAGAAATTCCCTTAGCCTCCATAGCATAGCTCTGAGCAGCCTGCTGCTGCGCTCCGCCGTACTAAAAATAGCTTACACTGACAATTAAAGGTAACGAACCTACTGCTATGACTAAAGCGATTATGGCAGTGGGCCAATTTTCAAAAATGTTGAACTATCCCTTTAACTGTGGCAATTGTGCCTCCTTGGCTACCAATGCCGATCTTTTTATTTTATTTCATTTCATTTCATTTTATATTCATTTCATTCATCCATCATCATAACTGCACCTATATACCATAAAGTTGAGGTAAATAGAGGCCCCACTCAGCTGCTGCAGTCCAGCCAAAAAAATCTCTAAATCTAACAACAATGTGCAAAGTTGGCAGCGCTGCAGGCTGATGGAACCTGTTTGAGCCAATCCATTTCGAAAGGGTGACGGCTAATGGGAAAAGTCCAACCGAATCAAGTGGCAATCATCTGATCAATGGTGGTCAGTCAGGGACATTAACGATTATCGGGCCGGCTGTGATGTTGTCATTGAACCAACACAGGTGGATTCTCAGTCTCTAAAACACATCGAACGCTGTATGCACTCGACTATGCAGTGGTAAACTGTGAGCCAATTTACATCTCATATCGCATTTTCTTACTCAACTTTGAAAACATGTTTTGGCAGCAAAGCAGCAGCAGCATCACATCTGGCAGCACCAGACCGATCAAATGCCATAATTAAACAAAATCCTGTTAGTTGGTGTAGCTACACCCCAGGGCGCCAATTAGTTAAGGGCACTTCAACCTTATTTTCTAGGGTCTAAATCTGTATTTACAATTAAATCATCTAATGGAAACCCTCCTTTGAATAGAAGCTCCTTTAGGTAGAAATGAATGTGCACGTCTCAGACCCAGGCACTGTTTCCTCAGAGGTGGTTGATGGCGGAAAAGGCATAAAAGAACCCTGCAGAGAGAGTTGACTCCTGCAGCCGTGGGCAATGAAGCACAAAGGCTGCAAAGGCAGCGAAGCACTCAAGGTGTTAGTGTAAAAACTGCTCCTGTATCCGTGCTGCAACACCCCGCTACCCAGGCCCATGTTTGCTCGCTAAGCCTCTAAATTATAATGAACGGACGGCGACGGCACTGAGATAAAGAGGAGGCACTACAGGTGAATAGGGTAAAAAAAATTAAATAACAGATATCACCATGAAACTTCCCAAGTTTACCACTTACATTAAGACAAGTATTTTTTGTATTACATTTATATTTAAATATGTAAATGAGGCAATATCTGATGAAATATGCACTACTTTGCATATATCTCCGGAACCAAAATCTGAAAAATGGATAAAGCCACTTTCAAAATTCTTGTTTTATTTTGTTGACATATTAGAGTCAGAAGTTTTTACAAAGAGGATTTTGGATATCTCTTTTTTATCATTCTGTAAATGAGAAAATACTGTCACCAGCCCTAATTTTAATTTGAGTAAAATGTTAAATCAGGCTGTGAATGATGTATCAACAATCCTGTCTGGAAAAACCTTCAGAATATAGACAGGAATACAAATGGAAGGTTTGGTTTCTGCAAGAGCTGCTGAAGTGGAGATTTCAGGTTAGGAAAAACTCATATTGAGAAAATGGCCTTTAAAGATTTGTACTGCAAAATTCCATAAATTGTTGATGTAAATCATGCTTTTACGATTGGTTGTGGACACGGAGGAGATGACCATTTTTGAAGCCGACATCATTGTTCAGGAGAGAGAGAGCTTTACAATGATACCTGACACGACATGAGTCAGACAACAAGCACAGCAAAGTATGTCACAGCATGTTCACTTTTGGTGAATTTAGGAGAAATCTACCAACAAAAGAGACAAAATGAAGTAAAATAACCACCTTAAAGCAACATTGCAGAGTTTTTTGGCCTCAAAATAATGTTTCCAGACTCACTGCAATGGTAGAAAAATGGTTAATAGGATGAATGGTGCTGCCGCCGCAGCCTGAGCCGGGTCACGTCAGCTGAAACTGCACTATGTAACTTCCCTGCACGGGTCACCGCCCGACTTTTCTGAAAGAATACATGTTAAGGAAGAAAAATAACCAAACATCTCAAAATTGATCAGCGCATGAAAAAACAGTGTTTTTGCCTGTAGTGTCTCTAAAGACATGATGCTGATGTGAGATGTGACTTGTCTTGGATGTAAAGAAGCATTCTCAATCATGTCTGCTCCTGTGTAACATACGGTCCGGCCAGCGTGGACAGTGTGAACCACACAAAGTAAATCGCCTTCATTTGTGCTCCCTTCACTAAACTGCCTCTATTCCCTTGACGGTGGCATTGATCCGTCTTCTCTGGGCACTGTCTGTGCAAGAAGACCATGCAGCGCCATCAATACTGCATCAGGTTCAGTCTTAAACAGCACCAGAACTCTATTGCAGTCCATCTGAGCAGAGGTAATAAAATACAGGCCTGTCTTCATTCTCAGGGTGAGGGTGGTCACATGGTGGCTGATCCCAGCCCACTTGGATGACAGAGTAAATCTTTCCTTTTGTGCCAAGAGGCGAGGTTTAGGAAACGATACAGGCAGAAAGTGACTTTTA
Organism: Decapterus maruadsi; assembly: GCA_030347415.2. Taxonomy (NCBI): domain Eukaryota; kingdom Metazoa; phylum Chordata; class Actinopteri; order Carangiformes; family Carangidae; genus Decapterus; species Decapterus maruadsi. The sequence continues at coordinate 21,536,409 of CM064888.1, forward strand.
CATTTTTAATCACCTCCAATATTAATTAGTCATCTCTGGCAATTAGTATTTGGTCTTTTCATCAGTGGGAATCAGCTGTTCTGAGAGGATTAAATGTTTACAGAAGAGTGAGTTAATATTTGCTCGCTGCAAGTTAAATTGAATTATCTTAAGAATTACTTCTGAGCGCTCAAACCCACCTGAGCAGCGCTGGGATTTGAAACCATCCAGTTCCAGCCTCTGGACCGCAAGAGGACCAGATTTGGGCCAAAACTCCATCTGACTTCTTGTTCCTCCCTTTCTCCTTCTGCCTCACGCTCTCCCTTCCTTCCTTCCCTCTCTCTGGACCATGGTGGTTTATCTGGCAGACGCAGCAATCTGGAGAAGCACAGAGATATTAAATTAAACCAGGAGGAATCAGCCATGCAGCTGCCACAAAGCCCCCTGGGAAATATAGTAAAAAATGTAAAGTGTTTCCAGAGGATGATATCTCCTACGCTGGCAGCTCATTGACTTCAAGCCTTTTAGCTCGCTCATTAGCCTTTTAGCTAGAGCGTCTTCCACAGACCCTGGTGGCGTCGCGGTCGTGCTGATGTTGTGTCTTGCCTTTTAATTAAAGGCCTAGAAAGACGTCCTCTGAATCCATGTGTGTATTGTTGTGGCACAGAATGCAGTTTGATTGTGATTAATGCACAATTAGGGTTTCATGAAAGACTTAATGTCTTAATTGGTTATTTTTGCTTGAGCCGCCGCAGCGATGGGACTGACCGAGGGCGCTGTGGCTGAGATGGAGAACCATCTCGTCCAACGCAGTAACCCCAGGCAGCCATCTTTGTTTCTATTTATAGGACGCTAATTGAGGAATTTTCATTTTCCATCCCAATGAATCTCAGTTTGACAGCCTGCACATTTTCCTGGTAGTAGAGCTCAAGGTTATATTCATACAAAAAAATATTGTTTTTATGTGTGGGTGCTCTTTTTAGTAACTCCCTTCTAATAATTTAACAGAGCATCACTAATACACATTAATTTGTTCTAATTGAATTTGAGGGTTCAGTTCAACTGGGGCAGATGTATTTGTCCATCTACAAGGAAATTAAAGCTGCACTATAACAGCTGGAGTTTGCATTATGCTGATTTATTGATAGTTTTTAAAGGAGACATATTCTGCCCCTTTTCTACAAATTAAAATAGTTCTTAAAGACATGTCTGTGACATGCTTTGGTCAAAATCCCCCAAGGATCGAACATCACAGCTCTTTTCATCCTCAAAACAGTCCTGTGCCTGTCCCTTTAAATGCAAATGAACCACTGTTTGCACCGCCCCTTCTACTGGTACCTGGTAGGGGTGGGTTATGTAAATTCAAAAACTAGTTACATCACTGGAAGAGAACTGCATAAATTTCAACTAGGGAGCCTGAAAATTACATTCAATTCTCACTTTTGGGGGCCAGAAGGCAAAACAAAGTGATATTTCCATAATATGTCCCCTTTAAGCTGTAAATAACGACTTTGTAAGTGGTTACGATTAAAGCTTCTAAAAATGAGGCTTCTAGATTAATTAAGAAACTATCAAAGTTGAAAAACATCTTAAGATATTCCACTTTATTTATGTGACACTCAAACTAATGTGTGGGTGTGATTTTTATCATATTTGACAGTGACAGCACCGCCCACAACCTGTTGTCAGATTTGTGCACAGTAGTATTTTGTAGCTGAGCCTTAGCCTCTTTAGGCCACACCACATCTGTTAAAAATACATAAATATGTAAATATCGTGAAAAATAACTAAAATATGACTGAATATCAAAACATTAGCATTTGCATTCATTTGCTGATTTATTTCTGTCTGCATTCATGAATTTTAAAAAGAATACATTCAGAATTTTTATTTATTTTCTGCATTTTGATAATCCTAATTTTCTTTCATGAATAATATGCACTGATCTGCACTGTCAGCTGTGTGTCCAGTCAGCTGGGTGGGATCCCGTCAAGGTGGAGAGACCTTACAGAGATGATACAGAATAATGGAGGAACCTGAGCTTAATCTCAAGAGTTACGTATTTTTGTGATATTTTTAAAGCCCCAGTATGTAACTTATTTGGCTTTTTATTAACAAAAATCCAATATTGCTTTCATAAATGCATGTATTTCACTTTAGTCAAATCACACCCGCATACAAATGAAAGCTTTCTCATAACATAGAATGAGTTGTTACAAATACATAAGTGGGCGACGCACCGAACCGAGGCGGCCATGTTGAATTGCCATTTTTTTACATTCAGTGGCAGCGTGACTGTAGATAACCACGGAAACTCAGCGGAGCTGTCGGCTCGGGGAGAAAGTTTTCCAGGTAGCGCCTGTTAAAACTGTCACCACTGTGTAGTGTGAGGAAGGACGGAGGCTCTGATGTTGCATTCAGGTGCAGTCAGACACCTGAATGACGCCGTCGGCAAACCAACCAGATGTCATTTTACTCCACCAGAGAGAGGGTCAGGTAAACAATACATCATCATGACAATATATTGTCAGGCCTGTATTGTTTAGCCTGGTGCTGGTGGAACACTTGTTGTCTGTCTAACGTCTGCCTGATTTCATGTGAATGCAACATCAAGAATACGTTAAGATATGCAACCGCACCACTACATACTATACCTTAACATTACTATCAACAACATTAAAGCAGATATCAGCGGCACGGCCGTTTCGGCTAATGCTGCGTTCAAGGCAGGCTTTTGAAACCGTAAGTTACAGCTTCAAGTCACAACTACGACTTTGTAGCGTTCCAGGTAACCCGTAACTCGTGTTTTCACCGTCCTGTTGCCTGTGAAAGTTCCCTATAACGGCCACTCGTAACTTCCGACCCGTGAACTCGTACCAGATCGAACTGGTACGACTTCACAGGTCGAAAAAACACAAAATACGAGTTTCCTTGAATGCACCATGAGTTAGCAGCCCCCGCCCTCGTCGGGCATCTATTGGTCCTCGTGCTCCGTCACCACATTCACGCGCACCCCTTGGCTGCACACACAGCCCTTCATGCCGTTCTCTCTCCTCATTGGATAACACTTGTATCCCACAAGGAAAGTTTTCTCCTGGGTTACAGCAGAGCAGAGTGACGGAGAGACTCGTGTTACGGCTGAAACACTCCATGTAAGTGATTGCTGACGGAAAATAGGACTATTTAGGACTTTTATTAACAAAAACATTCCACTGATATCTGCTTTAATATCAATGAGGATTTCATTTCCCCTGCAACATGTTTTTTTTTTTTTTTTTTTTTTTTTTTTTTAATTGACTTTTTATTGAATAGATTTTACAAAACCAACAAGGTATACGTTCCTGTGCAACAGCACATCAAAAAGTACAAAGGGACAGTACAACAATACAGCAATATATAGAGTACGGCTTGAAAATAACAAAATAATAACACTACTGTAGTAGTGAGGAGAATAAATAAATGAAAATAAGTCAGCGATAGGTACAACAATGATATATAAAATAAAATAATAATAAAAATAATAATAATAATAAAAAAAAGACATTAATAAAGGGTTAGTCAGAGGTTTCGGGGAAATACTTTTCATAATTGTCCAGTAATGTATTGCTTTTTTTGTTGTTGATCAAATAGAGAGATTTAAACAGGGAGTTAAGTTCAAGTAAAAAAGGAGCAAATTTAGGTACAGAATTAGCGAATTTTTGTTTGTGAATAAAGAACTTTGCGTAAATGATGATAAAATTCATCAGGTGTTCAAGAGCGCGATCTTCTGGGTTAATGTAGTAACAAATGATATCTTTAAAGGTAAGGGAGTAGACAGAGTTAGCAGCACCAAAAAAATGAGATCCAAGATCACACCAAAACTTCCTTGATACATCACAGTGAAAAAACAAATGTGAAGAAGTTTCTATGTTGCTATTACAAAAAGTGCAAGCGTCATTCACATCTGTAAATCTTGCAATAATAGAGTTGACAGGGTATACATTATGTAAAATTTTGAAATGTACTTCCTTTGCTTTATTTGAAATGCAGTATTTATATGGGAGGAGCCAGGCCCTTCTCCAGTTTATGTCCTCAATATGAGATCTCCAAAAAAACTTTCCTCTAGGTATAACACTATTCTTTCTTTGAAAACACTGGCGTATATGCTTGTTATTACATTTTTTGTCTGTTAGTTCTATTCCATCTATCATCAGTATAGGTAAAGCCTTCGTAAAATTACTGTAACTCAGGTGATTTTTTACAAGTTGAATTAAATCTTTCGGAATAGCACGAGTAACAGTATTGAATTCTTTAGAAGGAACAGGAAAACAGTGCATGGTCATAAAGCGTTCGTAAGATAGCATAATACCAGATTCATCAAAGAGATGAAGGACATGGGTAATGTTCCTATCATACCATTTATGAAAAAATAAAGATTTGTTTCTGATAAGAATATTACTGTTATTCCATAGAAGAGCTTTGTGGGGTGAGAAATTATGGACAAAGGACAACTTCCAAGCTAGAAGGGCTTGCTGATGAAATTTTGAAAGTTTGATTGGTAATCTATTGGGCAAAAAATTACATTTCAAAAGAAAAGAGAGACCTCCTATTTTATAAAAGATATGGTTTGGGATGAAGAACCAGATTGAATCAGGGTTTATAAGACATTTTTTTAACCAGTTAACTTTGAAGGTGTTAATAGTGTCAGTGAAGTCTAAAACCTCAAGACCTCCTTCAGCTTTTTTGTTGGACAGTACACCTTTTTTAAGTTTATGTGGTTTGTTTTTCCAAATGAAGTTTAAAAAAAGTTTGTTAACTTGTGTGGCCGTTGAATCATTAATAAATAGGGATAAAGATGGATACACAAAGCGGGATAGGCCTTCCGCTTTAGAGAGAAGAACTCTACCGAGGACAGATAGATCCCTTTGGAGCCAGGTATTAAAGATAGATTTGGTTTTATTTATTCTGTTTGAGAAATTTAAACGTTGCCTCTCTGTAAGATTTTTGGATATGAATATCCCCAAATATTTGACAGATTCCTTTACTGGTAAATTTTCAATTACAGAGTCATTGCAGTTATGCAAAGACAAAATTTCACATTTGGTCATATTCAATCTTAGACCTGAAGCGTTAGAGAATTGGTTTATCAGATTAATAGAGTTAGATAGTTGGTGCTTATCTTTTAAAAAAAGTGTTGTGTCATCTGCTAGTTGGGAAATTTTTAATTCTCTGCCAAAAATTGAAATGCCTTCCAAGTTTTTATCGTTTACTATATGAATTGACAATAATTCCGTGACTAAAATAAATAAAAAGGGTGATATAGGGCAGCCTTGGCGGACGCCTCTGTTAATTTGGAATCTATTAGAGGTGTTCATATTAATTATAACAGAGCTGTTAATATCTTTGTAAAACATATTAATAACATTACTAAAGTTGTGGCCAAAACCAAACGCATTGAGAGATTGTAAAAGAAACTTATGCTCGATCGTGTCGAAGGCTTTATAAAAGTCTAAGAACACGATGAGTGCCTCAGAGTCCACTTCAGAAGCATAATCCAATAAATCTAAAATGAGTCTAATGTTAGAGCTAATGTGTCGATTTTTCATAAAACCTGTTTGAGTTTCAGCTATTATGGTATCTAGACCTTCCTTTAATCTGTTAGCATACACTAAGGCCAATATTTTGTAATCAATTGTTAAGAGAGTTATGGGGCGCCAGTTCTCTATTGTTAGGGGGTCTTTATCTGGTTTAGGGATAAGGGATATTATACCTTGCTTCATTGTATTTGTCATCTCTCCTTGACTGATACATTCTTTGTACATGCACGTTAGTGGGTTTTGGATGAATTCCCAGAAGTGAGTATAAAATTCAACAGATAATCCGTCAACACCTGGTGCTTTCCCTTTCTTCATTGAAAACAAAGCATTTTTAATTTCAATAACAGAAAGGTCAGAGTCACAAATAGATTTAAAGTTTTCATCAATTGAGGGTATATTAGGTTGGATTTTTTCGAGAAAATCTGCACAATCCTCTGTGTTGAAGTTAGAATTGTAAAGATTTCCGTAAAAATCAGAAACAGATTTATTTATTAGATAAGGATCTTTAGATAGTGTTCCATTAATATTAAGGGCAGTTAAAGATTTTCTTTTAACATTTCTTTTCTCTAGAGCAAAAAAGTAACTTGTGTTCCTTTCTCCTTCCTCTAGCCATTTGGCTCTGGATCTAATAAAAGCTCCCTTTGCCAAGTCTAAGTAAAACTCATCCAAGTGTAGTTGGATGTTTTTTAATTCAAGCTCTTCTTCTAAGGTAAGTTGTTGTTTTGAGAGTAAAAGGTCAAGTTTATACATCAAATCAGTTTCTAGCTTGTGTTTTTCATTCTTTAGTTCTTTACTTCTTTTGATAGCAACATTCCTGACTTTATATTTAAATAGTTCCCATTTGTTCTTATATTTATCATTTGAACCATCCGTAAGAATTTCTTTGATAAGATTTTTAACTATATTATTGAAGGACACATCTTTTAGAAGAGAATTATTGAATTTCCAGTAACCTCTTATACCAGAGGCCTTCTGGTTAGCAGTTAAGTTCAAGAGGATTAGCTTATGGTCTGATAAAGGGGCATGAAGATGGCTGATATCTTTTACATATTGAAGGGAAGAAGATGAAATTAAAAATAGGTCAATTCTAGATTTTAAGGATTGTCGGTTATTACACCACGTAAATTCTTTTGCAGTAGGGTTGAAGAAACGCCATGCATCAGTCAAAGAGAGGTTGGAGCAAAGTAGAGAAACTAGGTTGTTGTTTTGTAAAGTATAATTTGGTTTAGGTGGGAATCTATCTATGGTGCTATCTAGACACTCATTAAAATCACCGCCCAGAATGATATGTGAACCAACGTATTTCTTCTGCAATTCTTTCAATTTAAATATTATTTCATTGAATAATATTTTGTTGGAGGCATGGGCATTGAAACCATATGTATTACAAACAATAAAAGTAGCATTGTCCTGCTTAATTATGAGTGCAATCCATCTACCATCATCAGAAGGCACTGCTTCAAGTACATCCCCTTTAAATTTGTGTAAGAAAATTAATACCCCAGCTGAGTGGTTGGAGCCATGGCTAAAGTAAGCAGCATTACCCCATTGTGCTTTCCAAAACTTAGTATCTGACTCACAGGAATGTGTTTCTTGAAGTAAAATTAAATCAGCCTCAGTTCTCCTGCAAAACAAAAAGATCGCTTTCCTTTTGGTGATGTCCCTAATACCCCTGACATTTAGTGATACAACATTAAGAGAGTTAAATGTAAAATCCATAAAACAGAAAAAGAGAAAAAAGAAAAAAAGATTTTTAGAAATAGTATACCTTAAAACTTGACACTAAAGAACCTTGAAATGTGCTGGAGAAAATTCACCAAAAAATGAGGCGGTGATTAACAACCATTTAAACTGGCTAACACCAAGTGATAATGAAGTTCTGTAACTTCAAATAATATGAATTTAAAACTGGGTAAATCAGGTTTTAGTTCAGGGAGAAGCAAATAACTTAAGAGGGTCCACTATACTGCATTGAAACAACAATGTTGGAGTAACAAAGTTTCTATAGTGGCTGGGACATTAGGTACTCATACAGTAAATGAGGGAGAAGGAAAAGGCAATCCTTTTCCTCTTTTTTCCATGGTAAGGAATGGTTAATTTCAAAAGAAAGTAAATTGGGGCACCAAGTAATATGTAAAAAACTTAAATCTGAATAATGCTCTTGTATATATATATATATTTTTTAAAGAAAAGATAAATAAATAAAATGATTGTCCAATAAGTGAGGAGCAAGTTTCCTTTCACTATGTTAATTGTGCAATGTTCATTAGTGAAGGATTTATAGCATAGTTTGAGGGAAGACAAAATAAATAAATGAAATAAGAGTAAAAGACAAAGGCTTGAGCATTATCTGGAGTGAAATGAAAATAAAAAAAAATCTATCTTAGTTTATCATATTAACAAGGTGCAATTGAGAATTTTAAGGTGGTATGCTTGAAGAAAAAACAAGCAGGTGGAATATTCCTGAGTTTTGATGTTTACCTAACACAGCATAAGCGTTCAAGTTACCTCTGGAGAGTCAATTTTTTTGCCGTTTATAAAGACAAACGGGCCACGGAAGGAGGCTTTCTTCCCCTCCTCTCTTGCTTTCTTTACCAGGGGCCAAAGTTTTTCTCTTGCTGCTTTATCTTCTGGAGACAGCGCTTCAGCGATTCTCAGTTTGTTGTCAAACAGGAACTTTGAGCCTTTCGCTTCTCTCCAGATCGCATCTCGAACCCGTCTCAGTGCGAATAAGATGATGGTTGATCTGCTCGAGCCATCCTGCCGCCGCTGCCCGACGCGATGTACGATGTCGATGCCGTCCTCCAGGTTGGTGCGGAGTTTAGGAGCCGTCTTGCCAAGGATGTCGATGATTTTGCGCCTTATGTCCTCTCCTTCCTCCTCCTTCACACCGTGCACCTTAAGGGACCATCTTCTGCTGTAACGCTGGCAGTCGGCGATGTCCGTCTTCAGCGCTTTGTTTTCTGCTTTTAGTTTTTGGACTACATTTTTCATGCTGTCCAGAGTTTGTTTCTGTTGGTTAACGTCTAGCGTGAGTTGCTGGACTGTTGAAGTTAACTTCTCCATCTGCTTTGAGGTTGATTCTGTTGTTTTTTTAATGGCGAACACTGTGCGGAAGGTTTCGTCTTGTTTCTCAGAAAGCACACGAATTGCTTCTAAAATTTCGGAATTGTCACTGTGCTTTACCTTCTTTGATGGAGGTTTCAGTGGCGTGTCTGGGAGTGGAACAGCGAGGCACTCCTGTTCAGGGTTTTGGCTAGCTTCAAACCAGTTTACATCTTCTGCTGATGCATTTCCACTCTGATGTTCGATGGAGCCGTCTCGCGTGTCACTGTTAGCTTCCTCCATGTTCGCGGTCATTAACGAGATTTTTTTGATTTTTCTTTTACCCATTCAGGTTTTTTTCCAGTCCAGCTTGTAAAGAAATCACTTGTGCGTTGCCATGTGCGAGTATTAGGTTTTACATTGGTTGTTTAATCACAAACCTCCTAAATTACCCGACAGAGCTAACAAACACACGCCCACCTACACCGCAGCCATCTTGGCCTCCTTCCCCTGCAACATGTGAACAGGTCTGAGGACTGTTAGTGACACCCTGTGTGTAAGAAGGCCTAACGTCAGTGGATGATTCCTCAGTCAGAGGGTGGAGCCAACACTTTGTCACTGCTGCCCTCTCTCTTTCTACATGCAGAGACCGGCCAAGGACGGCACAGACGTATTCCTCCCAAAATACCTCTGACAGGTAACACAATGACAGGAGACAGAATTTGAGTGATATTTCTAAAAGTCATCCAGCGTCTTTCATAAATAGCTCGGCTGCCGTCCGTCCTTCACGACTCCCCCCCCTTCCCCGGCAGGCTGATTGATAGGAATGCACGTAATCCATTATTTTGGCCCATTGATTGAGCCCGACAATCAAAGATCAGTGTTGTGGCAGAGGTAACCGGACCCTCCTATGAGACGGCTCCGTCGCACAGGCGCAGCAGAGGTGTCAGCCACCTGCCTACTAATCACCCTGTGCTGTGAGTAATGGCTATGAAAGCAATCACGGGGGAAATGCATCATCTCCGCAGACCCTCGATCTATCAACCTGACTCGCTCTCATTTGACTGAAATGCATGCCAACATGAAATATGACGCTTTGTCAAAGGCGGAGGGAGCACGTTGGCTTCAGAGCTGCAGATTGTAATAATTAAACACACACCCATTGTATTTCATCTATTGACACGTTTGTGTTGCGTGCTTCCCGCAGCCGGTTTTTTTTTCCCTGGGTAAATGTTTGGTGCATAATTACAATGCTTCACCAGTTTATACAGAGTTACAATACACTAACAGCCATTTTCCACTTCAGTCATCTTTCAATTTGTTTCCCCACATGATATCAACAGAGTAATGGCGGCGGCTTGCTTGCACACCACCCGTCAACTGTTTGTCAGAGAGTTGGACGAGTTTCGCCCCCAAACAAAACCCACACAGGCGTCCAGCTAATCAAGCCCCAGGGCTCCAGACTGCCCTTAGAGAGGGGCATTTTGAGACGGTGCAAGTCAATTTTTCATGTACTTGCACATGTGCAACCTGTAAATTTGGTCATTTTCTTTTAAAGGAAACATATTTTTCCCTCTATCCAAAAATTAAAATAGTCCCCAGGTGTCTTAAAGACATGTCTGTGACATGCTTCGGTCAAAATCCATCAAGGATCAAACATCACAGCTCTTTTCATCCTCTCTAAACAGTCCTGTTCAGAACGGCTGCTTTCAGTGCCTGTCCCTTTAAATGCAAATGAGCCACTGCTTGCCCCGCCCCTTCTACTGGTACCAGGTAGGGGTGGTATAATGCAAATTCAAGAACTAGTTAACTGCTAAGACAACTGCACATGGAGTTCAACATAGGGAGCCTGAAAATTACAGATTTCTTTGTCAATTCTCACAATATGGTTTTTTTTTTCTGTCCCCGGATGAAGCGGAAGATAATGGATGGATGGATGGATGGATGGTTTTCTGCTTGCGCTCCTAACATTTTAAGTTAGGGGAACACTGTGCTCCTATTCAAAAAAGTTAGTCTGGAGCCCAGAGCCCCACAACACTTTCCATGGCTCCTCTTTAGAAATCTGGCATATGCAAGTGTTTGTGCTGCAGAGTTTGGCTGTGCAGATGTAAATTCACACAGCGAGGACAAAGTGGGGGGTTCAGCATCCCACCCTCTCCAACCACAGGAGTCCTGGGTCCCATCACCTTGCAATCTGCAGACTGGCCTCCCTGCCCTCCTCTCCATCATGCAGTCTCAACAGGTTTCCAAAAAAATATTTGCACCAGCAGCTGCAGCATTTGCAAGTTCAAGAGTAAAATCAAAGCCGAGAGCCGAAAAAAAAAAAAAAACCCATCAAGGCAGAGCTGGAGTGGAGAGCACAGAGGACGGTCAGACTTTTCAGCAAAGCAGAAAAACTAACAATGTCAAGAGGTGTCTCTCACCCCCTGTAATGAATTCAGAAGATGAGTTATGTTTTTGTAGATCTAATGAATGCAATATGTGGAACTGTGGAACAAATTGCTGCTGAATCTCTGGAAATGAATTCTATAGATTTTCCTCTCGGCTCGTTGTGCTGTTCTCTCATTGAGGGTTACTGCTTAATTAGATGGGAGGAAGCCTCTGTCAGACGCCCCCCCCCCCTTCTGCCTCCGACTGAGACTCGCCCTCTCCAGTCTGTCATGTAGCTCACTGATCGTTTAACAGGAGCTTCAACCAATTACCTGACAGCACATCTGAAGGAAAGCATGAATTCATTTCTGCAAAACTATAGTTTCCACTTTGTTCTTGTTTTTTTTTGTTTTGGAAATGAGTCACCGCTTCCCAACAAAGTTTGTGTTGCTCGGGAGACAACACTGTAAACTGGATTTGAATTCAAATGCATGATAATTAAAGCTAAATGCTGAACAAAAGAAGACGGAGGTGGACTGAGACAATACATATGATAATCCAGGATACAATAGGAAGCATCCCAGGGGAGTGCGTCCACAAAACCCATCCGAGCTTTGTAGGCTAATCCTGTTTGTTGATCTAACAGGTACCAGACTGGCTGTCTATCTGATATACATATTCCAGAAGAGAGAAACCCATGCCCAGGTATGAGAGTCACGCCTGAGGTCATTGACGAGCCTAATTTGTCTCAAAGGACTTTACATGGCATCTTCTGTCCTCAGACCCTCACATCCACTGAGGAGAAACTCCCTGGAAGCCTTTAAACAGGGAAAAACTGGAGAAACCTCCGGATGAGCAATTCCAAGACGGTCGCAGCTGTGCAACATCACAACCTCAAGTGTGATGTTGTTTTTCTCCAACGCATCTTTCAGCGCCATATTTGTTTGTTTATGTCATTATTTATGCACAAATTGTTCTGCAGCTGCACTGACTGTTGCCAAGCAACACAAACATTTTCCTGACCAACATACTACCAACATACTGTACTACACTTACATTGCCTGCCTCAGTGCTCTGCAGTATCCTGACTTCTTTCCTTTTACTCATCCTCTTCTGATGATGAGAAATCATTTAATCCAAATGTAAAATATGGAGATTTATTGTTGCTGTGCAAAGTATGTCATATACGATTTATACCCATTCAGTGCATCGTAATCTAATAGTTAAAGAGGAATTATGCAGAATTTTCAACTTAACTATGCTTCATTTTTATCTTAATTAAACAGGTTTGGAGTAATTGTGATGGTTAATCTCTTATTTATGACAGATAGGACTATAAATATATACACATTAAGGGTGGGAATCTTTTACTATCTCACAATTAGATTCAATCCTGATTTTTGGGGCTACGATTTGATTCAAAATCGATTTTTGTTTCACAATGATTTGATTCATATCAGTGTGCAAAGGATCCGCATGATCTACTCCAGTCTGCTTTGCAAGACAGAATGACAGAGGTGACTTTTTCACATTGATTGAGTTTTACACATTTATCCATGCTTAGATGCAATTGTTGAAACTGTTGCATAAAAGCAATTGCTTAAGTAACAAGAACTGCGATTCTTACGTGGATTGATTTTTTGGCACAGCTCTAATACACATGGTAACATTGTATATCATAAATAACGTTATCCACCGCTCCATGGACTGATTTCTCAATGGCTTATGGAGGAGAGGAGGGTTAGCAACACAGAGGAACAGTGACCAGACTGGCATAGTTCCCCTTTAAAAGAGGACATGTGAAATTGAGTAGCATATTCTATCATTCTTGCCTGTAAAATGCTTTTCTACCTTTTTGAGAGCCCCCCTCGGTTTTGGTCTCCTCCACCTAAACTTTAAAGTTTAAACCTAAAGCATGCCGAGTCTCTCCAGTCTGAGTCTCTTGGAGACTGGGACCTCTTCAGGCTGTAACAGACTGAACTGTAAAAGAACATGTTGGCCTGATGGTGTCAGAGGAGAGATCAGAGAATCTCCGCAGCTCGTGCAGCTCAGCATGAGGGAAGCATGACTGTTCATGAGGCGTTTTCATTGAAGCTACAAACTGAATCTGAAGGTGGCGCTGGAAGAAAGTCACGGGATTGATTGATAGACTGACGTCGTCGTCCCTAGAGTTTCTGTTAACATTGCTACAAAGGACATTAAAGTTGCTTTGATTCAGTGTAAAGACGGGAAACTCATGAAGGGATTTTTAAACCGTTACACAGTGTGGTACAGTATGTGTGTGTGTGTGTCAGAGAGAGAGAAGTGAAAGAGAAAGAACTGCACAAAGAGAAAAGGATTTACTCTCCTGTGAGATCCAATCATGATGAAATATTAAAAAGCCTACATATGGCGCCATAAACCTCTTTCCCACCTTGCTCCCCCCGGTCTGATCTGGCAGGCAACGAAATTAATCACAATTGCTGTGATCAGTGCAGCTGATGTGACTGGTGGCACTTTTCTGAAATGTTAATAAAGCCATATTCAGTGGCGCTCTATTCTCGGCAGGAAGTTTGTAGCCCGTGGCTGCTCACTAAATCTCAATGACTTCATTAACTCATTACCATGAGTCGCGGCGTGCGGTGCCAACAGCAATTAAAACACGACAGAAAAGAGAGGTGTCCTTGGGCCGCCGTTCCGCTCGCGGGACTAACGCGCCTCACTAGATGTAGCGGGATGATTGACATATCAATAGGCACCGAGGTGGATTAAATGGCCTCAATCAATATTCAGATTTGTCTCACTCACGCCTCGCGCCTCAAGCAAACTGTGCACACCTTGTCAAGTGTTGTTGGGCTCTTGTGCTCCGGGCTGCGTGACAGCTCCGCAGCCGAAGCAGGATATCCTCCGTCACATCCAGGAAGCTGACGTGCTCTGAAGATTGGATTGGAATTTTTAACTGTAAAAAAAAAAAAAGAAGAATCTTTTTAACCCTCCTGTTGTCCTCTTGGATCAAGGAAGAACAAAGAAGAAGGAAGGAAAGATAGAGGGAGAGACTGGGTCAAAAAGGAAGGAAGGAAGGAAGGGAGGGAAAATGGATTGTGGAAAGAAGGAAGGGAAAAAGGAAGGAAAGAAAGATGGAAGGAGGGAACAGATTTGTTCAAGGAAGGACAAAGGAATGGAAAAGGGAGAAAAGAAGGAAGGGGAAAAGGATGGAAAGAGAGAGGGAGGGAACAGATTCGTTCAAGGAAGGAAGAAGGAATGAAAAAGGGAGAAAAGAAGGAAGGGGAAAAGGATGGAAAGAGAAAAATGAGGGAGGGAACAGATTCGTTCAAGGAAGGAAGAAGGAATGAAAAAGGGAGAAAAGAAGGAAGGGGAAAAGGATGGAAAGAGAGATAGAGGGAGGGAACAGATTCGTTCAATGAAGGAAGAAGAAGGAAGGAAAAAGGGAGGAAAGAAGGAAGGGGAAAAGGATGGAAAGAGAGATGGAGGGCGGGAACAGATCAGTCAATTGGATCAAAAGAGGAAGAAAAATAAGGACAAAGGGAAGGAACGAATGAGCGAAGGAAAGGAAAATTGTGGAATGAAGAGAGATAGGAAGGAAAGAAGGAAGAATGGAGGAAAGGAACAGATTACCAGAAGGACAACAGGAGGATAACTTATGGTAATTGATATTTTAAAAAAAGCTAAACAAAAAAGGGGTGAAGAAGTGGAGAACATTCCTAGAGGGCATGAAAAGTCACTGGGATTTTCTCCCAGTGCAGGAAGGACTGGTTAATATTCATCCAAATTTCTGCCTTATTATTCCTCATTCAAGCAGGAGGCCGGAGAGACAGAAGAATCCTGACTGTCAATGAATATGTCAGAACTTTAATTCAGCTCTGTCTTTTGTCGAAATACATTCATTCACATTCATTCAATTTAAACATATTCATGAAGCCAATCCTCCATAGTCATGACACTGCATACTTATGTTTCTTTTATAAAAACGCCAGCAAAATGCTAATTAAATTGCAACTGTGGGCTTCTGTCCCCCTGCGCTGACTTAAAGAAGCCTTTATCTTAGCAAATGACTGACAGTTGATTATGAAAAAGCCAGCGTTTTCTTTTCTCTCCCTCCTGCGTGAAGACAGTCCACCCACACCTTCTGCCTCTGTGCGCACCATTGTTATGGCTCCATTGTTAATGAGTTTAGAATTAACTGGCTGTAATGACTGGAGACCGCGGGCCCCTGCTGAGGCTGATTGTGCTGTTGAATGGGGAGCTGGAGGAGTAAACGTATAGATGGATATGCACACAGCGTGCAGGTGTCTGTGTCTGTTGTGCAGGAGGGAAAAAAAAACAAAAAAAAAACAAGCTCTGGCAGAGCAGGGAGGGTCGGAGCGGTTACACCTCGCTGCTCGGTGTTGGCGGGCGGGCTGACATCAGGTGTCGTCCTGTGCCTGTTCATCTACATTAGGGGATTGGTTTTATTGTGATTTTTTTGATACCCAGCATGCATCAGCTTCCAGAGGTGTGGCCTCGGTCAACCGGGGGGTGTCAGACGCTGCCAAAACTAATCCATTATTCCCTGAGTTAAAGCTATTAGTTCATCTGGAGAGACATTCACATCAGCTTCACAGTAACAGGTAGTGTAATAGATCACAGGTACACACAGACAGCCAGGTTAAAAAAAAAACAAAAAAAACAAACTGTCAACGATTAAAATAAATTAAAAAGTTAATTCATGTGCATGAAGTCAAAGGATTGGCCACTTATTCTTTATATTTCTTGTTTCTACATTTGTTTCTATTTGCAGGAGTTTTCAGGAGGTTTGACAAACTTGTGTCTTTATAGTGAGTGAAGAACTGGACATGTTTACCTGGAGCAGTGAACAAATACTTTCCAGTTACTTCTAGGTTGTATTTATTTTACATGATATATCTCATAAACTGGCAACCTAGCCACAGCTAAACCCAGATTAAAGGTACATTGTGTAGCGTTGTGGTTGTAGATCCACTCAATCATATTTTTCATGCTGCATTCACATGAAATCGGTTAGACGGCAGACGGACGACAGCCGCTGCAGGTAACGGCATAAACAAGCCTCTATGTAAGCAAGTGTTCCGTCAGCACGAGGCTAAACAATACATGTGACAACATGTTGTCATGGCAATGTCGTATTGTTTACCTGACCCACGTTTTACCGGCTTTCTCTGGACTTCTGTGACTAAAATTACATCTGGTTTGTTACCGACGGCCGTCTGTCCGACTGCACCTGAATGCAGCATCAGTTTAACGCTCCATTCCTCCTCACTGCGTTACCACGGTGACTTTTCCCAGAAGCCACCTGGACCTGAGCCGACAGCTCTGGTGTCTCCGCTGAGTTTCCGTGGTTTCCTACCGTCACGCTGCCACTGAAGGTAAAAACATGGAGACACGACATGGCAGCCAGCAGCGAGCTGACCCGCTCCATGGAGATATGAATGATATGAACGGCTCATTCAGAGCTGAAAGGAACACTTCACTTTGTTGATGGGGGGGATTACTGGCAGAGCCGGCCCTCCCTATAAGCGAACTAAGCAGCTGCTTAGGGCCCTCCAGCCACTAGGGGGCCCCATACTCTTTGCTCAATCATTTGTCTAACCGTCTCTGACCTGGCAACATGTCTCTGACCTGGCAACATGTGACCCTCGGCCCACTGGCAACAATGACCGTGACGCAGGTGAAACAGGAAGCGTGTAAGTGTGATTTGTAGCTGGTCAAACATTTCTAAATGTCAGGATGAGTGTGACTAAATGTTGTTGTGTGTGTGTTGTCCCAGGTGTTGGTGAACATCACACTGACTGACTGACAGCAGGAAGAGCATTTCTTTATTTGTCATTAATGTTAGTTTGTTTTGCTGCTTCACCTCATATCTCTAGGTTTATATCTGACCTGATTGTAACTGTACAAAGCTCTGGTCAACAATACATGTGTTTTAAAGTTAAAGTTTTGTATATTTTGTACATATCACTCCCGTCAGGAGGGCACGGACCACACAGCTCTTGGGTTTTTACAGATGCTTTATTCGACCACGACCACCACCGTCATCATCATCATCACATCGTATCGTTTCGCATCGTCGAACTAAAAATACAATACAACACATAATTAACACAATATATTTCACATACACGGACGCATAACACAATAAGTAAATTAAATACCTCGCTGGCTGCACCCCTGAGGGAATGACTTTAGTCCACCATGAGGCCAAGCTTCTTTTTCTTCTTTGTCTTGTTTAGTGTTACAACAAAATACTTCTGTGGACTGAAGTGCCACATCAACCAAGTCCGTTATTAAACAAACAAAATAAATAGTTCCTTTAGGCTGATGTATTACAAAGAACTTAAATATGTATAAAAAATTAAAGACTTTAAAGAAAATATTATATGAAAATAAAATCACAACATAAATGATATTTATGGCAGTTAAAGTACATAAACAATTTATTGCATCTGTCCTTATTGCTTGTTTTATTGTTTATGTATTTGAGCTTGACAGACTCATTTAGTCAAGATGTCTCGTCCTCCAGGACGCCATGGAAACAGATCTACGTCTTTACTTTAGGTTTGGTTTTTATTTTGTACTTATTTTCATTTACAAACAACTTTACATTGTGTAACCTTGATCCCATCCCTGGTTTGTGCCGTGAGCTTCACTAGGTGTCGGTGTCGGCGCCACTAAAAGAAGCAAGAAGCGTTTTACTGCTGATCTCAACTCAATAGGGTTTGAATGGAAAGTTGATGCCCAGAGCGACACGGCCCCTCACTCTGACTGATATCAAGTCATCATATATATATACAGTACATATTTACGTATTCACTTATTGTTTTAGGTCTTTATTTTTTCTTTATAATGTCTCTGATCAGCCTTGAGCTGCAGTGTTTGTATATTACCTAGTGTATTTGTTCTTTTTAAAATATTATTACCCTGTCTTTTATTGTTTGCTTATTTTTGTGAGTAATTCTTTCAATAAGGACGGTGCTAACTGCTAATGATGGATGCTGATGACAACATTGGTCAGAACAGTAGTTTGTTTACATGCGCAAAAATGTCTTGATGGGTTAAAGGTGCATTATCGCAAATACAGCAGTAACGGCATAAAATAAGCTGAAATATGCAAAAGATGGGTCGGGGGAAGCCATAATTAAATTTACCAAAAAAATAGCCACCAGTGTAGGCCTATTTGTCCGTTCTCCCTCTGCTCCCTCTTTGCCTCGGCTACTTCTTTACTTTCTGTCTTTATTTATTACTTCATTACTATCTTTATTCATTTTCTTTCCACACCTCCGAACCTTCCTCAGTCCAGTTCTCAGCTGGTGACGATGCTCTGCTTCCAGCTGTCATGTTCTGCCATGTTTTTTTTTGTGTGAAGTTGATGATAGTATTTGTTGAGTTAGAAGACACAGATGGACTGAAGCACATTTCATTGGTTTATAAATAAAAGCTTTACATTTTGATTGTGTGTCTTGTTTTTTGGGGACATGTTTGACTCCATTAGAGGACAGTGAAGACAAGACACTGTTGTGTGCTGACCAGAAGCAGCAGCTGTCCTCCTGTCTTCCAATCTCAGGAGCATCTTGTTAACACTTTGTTCATCAACATACGTGTGCTGCGTATTTTTCCTGAACTCGCTCTGAGCTCAATCTTCCACACTTGCATGACGCCATGGAGTTAAATAGTTCATTAATGTGCATCGTCCTCCTCGGCAAATAAACAAGAAACGAAATGAATTGAGAAGACTGACTCATGAGATGAAGAAGTGACCACTTAGGACAATCACGCTGTACTAAGAGTTGGTTTGGTTGGAGTCACAGTTGAACCTCCAACCTCTGAGTACAAAGACATGAACTTCTCCACTTGACCACCGTCCAACCTGAGAGGCTCACCTGGGAATTTCTACTGTTTGTCACCTTTGCTGTGTTTGCTTTCTGCTGCTGTGCTGAGGCCGTAGCAGTCACTACAAGTCCCTCATCCTCACTACCAGCTCTAGTGGTGGCCTAGAGGATGAATGTCTGACTGGGGAGCAGCAGGTCGTGTGTTCAAGCCCCGGTGCTGACGCAGTGCTTTGCTTTCTGCTGCTGTGCTGAGGCCGTAGCAGTCACTACAAGTCCCTCATCCTCACCTCCAGCTCTAGTGGTGGCCTAGAGGATAAATGTCTGACTGGGGAGCAGCAGGTCGTGTGTTCAAGCCCCGGTGCTGACGCAGTGCTTTGCTTTCTGCTGCTGTGCTGAGGCCGTAGCAGTCACTACAAGTCCCACATC
Source organism: Decapterus maruadsi (assembly GCA_030347415.2). Taxonomy (NCBI): domain Eukaryota; kingdom Metazoa; phylum Chordata; class Actinopteri; order Carangiformes; family Carangidae; genus Decapterus; species Decapterus maruadsi. The sequence goes on from CM064888.1 coordinate 21,555,646, forward strand.
CTGAGCTGCAGCTCTAGAGGTGGCCTAGAGGATGAATGTCAAACTGGGGAGCAGCAGGTCGTGTGTTCAAGCCCCGGTGCTGACGCAGTGCTTTGCTTTCTGCTGCTGTGCTGAGGCCGTACCCGTCACTACAAGTCCCACATCCTCAGCTGCATTTCTAGTGGTGGCCTAGAGGATGAATGTCTGACTGCGGAGCAGCAGGTCGTGTGTTCAAGCCCCGGTGCTGACACAGTGCTGTGCTTTCTGCTGCTGTGCTGAGGCCGTAGCAGTCACTACAAGTCCCACATCCTGAGCTGCAGCTCTAGTGGTGGCCTAGAGGATGAATGTCTGACTGCGGAGCAGAAGGTCGTGTGTTCAAGCCCCGGTGCTGACGCAGTGCTTTGCTTTCTGCTGCTGTGCTGAGGCCGTAGCAGTCACTACAAGTCCCACATCCTGAGCTGCAGCTCTAGTGGTGGCCTAGAGGATAAATGTCTGACTGGGGAGCAGAAGGTCGTGTGTTCAAGCCCCGGTGCTGATGCAGTGCTTTTCTCTGCTGGCTTTCCTTTCAATGTGAAACTCAAATACACCAGGAGCAAGTGCCTCAGACAGCTCGGCTGGGTAGTCGAGAGGTTTACACCACTGGTGTTGGAGTTGAAGGTTGTGAGTTCAAGGACCGTACCGTGCGGTGATAATACATAGGCGCATGGAGGAGTCGGGACGCCAGGGAAGTGCGGGAGTAACTCCCCCGCACAATAGCTTTAGTTGATAGTAGTAGATGGTAGATAGTGATAGTAAGTAGAAACCTTCAACTCCGATAGGTAGAGTATAGCATTAGTAAGATGGCAGATAGCATGGTAGCCATGGTAACAGCCCTAGGGTAAGATGGAGGGAGGTAGAAGGCACGGTTAGGCCTTGACCCCGCATCCTTCAACTCCAACACCAGTTCCTCTCACTATCTTTTTATAATAGTATAGTATAATAGTATAACAGTATAATAGTAGTATAATAGCTATATATATATATATATATATATAGATATATATATATATATATATATATATATATATATATATATGTATATGTATATGTATATATATATATATACACACATATATGTATATATATATATATATATATATATATATATATATACAGAATCCTCCTACACATCCTATACACTGTGAGGCAGGGCCCCCAGTTTGATCCTGCTTAGGGCCCCCAGATGGACAGGGCCGACCCTGATTACTGGTTCATGAAAATCATACTTTTAAACCAAGTAATCGATTTTTGTGAATAGATAACAGGAGAAGTTACACAATATCCCTTTAAATAATAAACTAGTTGGAGGGCGTGTAAACCATTATAAGTTCATAGTCCTAACCATGGCTTCAAACCACAGAGCTCTGTGTCTCCCCCTCCATTTTTCCAACACCTTAGACGTGGACCTGGGCTGAGCAATAGAAAGTCATGTAATGACTAAAATAACTTAGTGCTGCTGCAAGTAACTCACGGAACCATGTCCACGTCATATGCTGTGTTGCTCAAGGTTGCCCCCCCCGCTGGGGCCGCATCACCGTGCAAGCCTCGGGGGTTGAGGCAAAGGTCACCATTGGCCGTTTACAGCGTCCACAGCCGGTCAGCAAAGGTTAGCTGTACACCAGCGCTTAGCAAAAAAAGAAAGGGTATTAAGTGGAGTGCAGCAGCAGACTAGCTGGATTTTGAAGCCTTTCCTGCCTCCTTCTTCTCCTCTTCTTCTCTTCCCCTCTGTCCTGCAGCATAATTCTCTATAATGAGCTTGTGGACAGGAGATGAGATATGATTCTTGGAATTAAAACAGCATTTTCTACTTTGATCATCCAGCAGTGTGTGAAGCACTGAAATAAGACTCTCCCCTTCTTTATCGAATCTTTGCTCTCACTCTCCCTCTCCTTAATCTTTCCCTTGCTCACTCGCCCTGCTCTATCTGAGCTTGGGGGATTGCTGTATGAGATGGAGAGTTAATGAAGAAAGCTTTTTTTTCTTCTCCCCCTGCAAGCAGAGGACTGGTGGTAAACTTTGGCAACTTTGTACTTGCGCTTTTGTTAATCACGTCACGATCGGCTTTCATGCTTTACAATCTCAACCCCTGAACCACTTAAGCATAAATATTTAACATCATTATTCTCCAGGCCGATGAGAATATGTTTTAAACAAGTGCACCAGCTGCTAAACAAATGAATCAGGACTATTTTGTGCTCTTAAGGTTGAAACAGTCCACGCCACATCATCGCTTTAATGTCTTCATTACACTCTTAGAAATAAGGGTTCCAAAAGTGTTCTTCTACAAGGGCTGAGGTTCTACCTGAAACCATTTGCTTTTCGAGGGTTCTTGGTAACACTAAGGGTTCCAGTAAGAACCATTTTGATCCAGAGAACCCTTAAAAACCCTTTCTCCAAAGAAATGGTTTTTCAAGGGTTCTTGGTAACACTAAGGGTTCCAGTAAAAGGGTTCTTGGTGGAACTCCCTGTGTGGGTTCTAGATGAAACCGTAAGAAGTGGGATATTTTCTGGATGAAACCCCCAGTAAGGTTTCTGGGTGAAACCAATACGCCATAAAAGGGATTTTTGTAGAACCTCTTATTGGGGGTTCTAGGTGTAACCTTTCACAGATGGTTCTAGGTAGAACCCTTTATGTTGGGTTCCCGGTATAACCCTTGAAGTTGGGTTCCAGGTAGAACCCTCCAAAAGGGTTCCAGGTAGAACCATTAAAGATTAGACTTTAAAGGTTGGCCTTTTTGGCTCCAGGTAGAACTTTTAAAGGTTCTACCTGGAGCCAAAAAGGGTTCTCCTATGAGGACAAGCCAAAGAACCGTATAGCTCTACATAACACTTTTATTTCTAAGAGTGTACACACCATCTTATTTTACATCACGTACAGGGAAAAAAACACACACAGATCTGCTCTCTCACACGCACACACAATCACAAGTGGCCTTGTCTTCATAAACTGAAAGTGAGATGCAACATTGTCAAAAAGCCATTTAAGATGTTATCATCTAATATGGAGGCTGACGTGGGCTGGTGCTGGCAGCGTGGTTATGTAAGCAGCTTTCTCAGGGACTGATAGCAATCCAACACACCCAGCAGGGGTGTGTGCACGCGTATGTGTGTGTGTGGTGGTGTGTGCGTGTGCGACGGAGTGGGGGGGGTGAAACAAATCACACTTTCAGTACGCGACATAATATTGCACCCAGTGTTTTGCCACAGGTACAGAGACATTCTCTCCTTCGTGCCAATTGATTTGTTAATATGCTAATGCGCCGTGATTAGCGAAGCAAGAAACTGAGCGCGTCTTCGCTCAGTGAGGTGTTGATTGAAAGAAATCAACAAACCAGGGTGCCAGATAGGGAAAAGAAATGCACATTTTGGAAATCAAAACTCTTGAACTCCATTATATTGTAATAATTAGCCCACAGTTGATATTTAAAGGGCAGCTTTGCATGTTTTTCATGTTGATCTCCATCGCTCCACATGGCAACTGCACTGTGAGAAATGATGGACTAGGATCGGCCTTTTGCTGAAGGATAACATTTGGCCTCAGTCACTCTAATTGTGCATATATTCAGTGTCAGTCTTTTTTGAGTGTGTTAACTAAGACACAATTCCCTGCTTCTCCCTAGTAGTCTCCAGGGTGGTGGCAATAAACTTACACACGACTATCAGATGGAGATAACAATGTCATTTTCTGTGTAAAGCCCTCTGAGACAAACTGTGAAAATGGGCCGTACAAATAAACTCGCATTGCCTTGGCATTTAGCTCACTAACACTGCTAGGTTAACATTAGCTTTATTATTGTTCTTGATGTTTGTGTAGCCTACACTGAGACCTTGAAACATCAGCAACAGCACTGCAACCTCGTCAGACGGAGAAGAAACAGTCAGACAAACAGCAGGTTGTGAATAATTGAAGTTTATCGTACGAGTACGGCAAGCAAAGCAGGTCAAAGTTAAACCCGGTCTACAGAGGCTGACTCTTTTCACTGAGTTGTGCTCTCTGAATTTGAACTCTGTGTATTTCTATGTATCTGATCTGTACCAAGCTCCCAGATTGCAGCAGCAATTGCCTTGACTACTGCTGGAAGAAATGACGCCCCAAAGACAGAAACTGTAATAAACTGGAAGTATCCTATAAAGCATAATTACAGCAGTTCAGGCTTCTGTCTCCGAATGAGAGAGCCGGTAGCACAGTAGCTTCACATGCAAGAGTTAGCACAGGTCAGGTATGATACTGACTGAGAGAAAGACCAGTGGCGCGTCATGTCTACATGAGCTCAAACTTGTGCCGTAGCTACACCAGGCATTTGGTCCAGCCGCGTTCACGTAACAAACGGATCTTGAGTTTGAGTGTAGCCGGAATTGACACAGCCCACTGAGGGCAAAATTGTATATCCGGTACTCACTTCTTCAGACCCTTCAGCAGATTTCTTCTCCGCCTAGTAACTGGTTCATGTCGTCTTAATGGACCATGTGTCAGCCACTGTTTCAATCCTGTTCTGTTGTCTGACAGCAGAAATAGCACCCCATGTAAATAAGAACATCTCTGTTCAGTTTGGTTGTACTTAAGTTTAGTACATGAGCAAAAAAAGGAAGCTGGAAGCAAAGAGACAACAGGTTGGAAGCGACTAACACCAGGCTGAATGATTATATGACCCAATGACGTCTGTGCTATTCAACAAATTACACCATCTGTAGATTAAGCAAATTTTCTAGCAGCATCCATGTTTACAACGTTTCACACATGGTCAACACATGTAGTGGGTGTGGCCTACAGTCGTCTCATTTGGAATGTGCCTTCAGCCTCCAGGCTTATGAGCCGAATGCATCAGTAGCAAACATGGTGTCTGAGATATTGTGTGTTATTATGAAATGCAAGAGTACAAGAGGCCTTAGAGCCATAAAAAAACATTTAGCTTTATTGCAGCATGTATCACAGTATGGCCTCTGGAGTCAATACTCCCATTATGAAGTCTCAACATGAGTGAAATGCCCATTAAGACCAGTGAGACTCACAATTATGATCGTTAAGTGAAGTTTTAGCAAATCTCTACGTATTTGGTACAATATTCTTTCTCAGTAGATATGATTGCCGGACCAAACAGCACTCAAATGCATGGTTTTGTGGAAAAATGAAGTGCTTCTCTGTGTTCTTCACAGAAATAAAGGTTCCAAAAGTGTTCTTCTACAAGGGCTGAGGTTCTACCTGGAACCATTTGCTTCTGAAAAACCCTTTCCCAAAGAAAGGGGTTTTCAAGGGTTCTTGGTAACACTAAGGGTTCCAGTAAAAGGGTTCTTGGTGGAACTCCCTGTGTGGGTTCTAGATGAAACCGGGATGAAACCCCCAGTAAGGCTTCTGGGTGAAACCAATACGCCATAAAAGGGATTTTTGTAGAATCTCTCATTGGGGGTTCTAGGTGTAACCTTTCACAGATGGTTCTAGGTAGAACCCTTTATGTTGGGTTCTCGGTATAACCCTTTATGTTGGGTTCTAGGTAGAACCTCCAAAAGGGTTCTACAGAGAACGCTTTTGAACTCTTTTTGGCTCCAAAAAGGGTTCTCCTATGAAGAACCTTATATGGTTCTACATAACACTTTTATTTCTAAGAGTGTTCTGTCTTGTGCCGACTGGCAATCTGATCGTCTATCGGCGATTGGAAGGACGATCGGCGATCTTTTGTTTTCTTGGCGATTGTACACACACATACTCGCTACTTTTTTATTGATCCAATGCGCTGTAAAATCTGTTTGTTTTGTTTTAATGAAGCTGCGTCTCTGGCTGCTTCCAACAGTCTGTCAAATGACAGTGTTTCACCAATCAAATGTAGCCACTGGCGACGTCCAATCAAACGGAGATCGTCCAACACTAGTCTGAATGTGGCTCTTGACGACGAAAAAGTCGCATTACCTGTGTTAAGTGTGAACATGAGAAACATGAGAAGCAGCTGATGTCTGAGCGGACTGATTTCAGGAGATAGCCAGCCGGAGTGAGGGTGGCTGGAGCTGTAGAGCGAGTTATACCTTTAGGCTGAGAACCTGAGCAAATATTGTTGAGTGCTGATGGTGGGCATGCTGGCAAGTAGATTTGCCCTGGAGAGGGAGGTCTCTTCAGTACGCTGACTCCTCTGCAGCTTTTCTACTCACAGTCGTTTTCCCCTGTAGCGGTGCTGCACCAGAAAGCCGACATCCCCCCTGCTGATTGCACGTAGGTGTAGCAGTTGACTGTAAAAAAAACAAAACAACAACAGTCAACACAGTCTTACTCCAATTAAGGAGCATAACCAACGCTATTTACCGCTGAGCTCCCAAACACACTGGCGTCATGTGCGGCGCAGCTTTAGAGGTCTTGTTTCTGTAGATTCCATTGCTGCGCTGACAGTCAGTTTCAGACATTTTGATTTATCTCTTCTCCCTGCACTGCCAGAAAATTGTGTGTCAAAGTAACTGACTGCTTCACATGGCCATGCTGTGACAGGAAGCGATTGTTTGCTTGTTGCTGAGGAGGAGAGACTACGGCTGAGTCTTTCTGTAAGCTCTCTTCAGTTCAACCGCACAGGTCTCTGTTGACTAAAACACTGCACGCTTCATAAATATGCTGCATAATGTTGAGTCAGGAGAACTCTAACTAAGGCACAGGGATCAAGGTTTGTTGTCACATTGTGTTTGTCTGAGTAACCTGCACTGGAACGCTCAGTAAACAGATGTGTGGAAGACCTTAAATGTATCAGTTTGGTTGTTGGCAGCACGGGCACAAACAGATTTACTGTCTTTACCTCGACCAGACCTTAGGGAATAACAGTCGACTGAGCGTTTTCCTAAGCTGTACCCGGGTTCGTCGGGTTCACCAGGTCCCATGCTACTACATGAATACATCCTCATTAACCCCGCCCTCTGCAGGCATCACCAGACATCAGATATGGACTAAACAGGATGTAAGAGATGACAGAGTGTGTCCACTGGGGGAAACACGCCACGGCCATCAATATGGCAGCCTTGCATTACATGTCTGATTGATTCATCATGGCATTGATTAGTTATTGACTGGAATAAGACTCAAGGTCATTGAACAAGAATCTCAAGTAGTGGTTACCCTGGTACAGTGAGGGGTTGATGTCAGATTTCACTGCCTCATGAGGTCACAACGACCATAATAAATCAGAAGGGAGGGGGGGTTGAAGAGCTGATGATCAATATCAGTATACGAAAGATCGGGATCAATCATGGGTCAAACTGAAATTCGAGATTAGATTAGGAAAAATGACGTAAATAAATATATAAAATGACTCAACTGGTATTGCAATATGTTACATTACAGTACATCACAGCAAGACTGATATTGTAAAGAAAAATACTAACTTCAAATATACATTACAAGAGTAACATATAACTCATTTACACAAAAGTACATATAATAGAAAGCACAATGTGTGCACACCTGTGTAGTTGCAAAAAATCTTATTTTATAAAATTAATTATTGTATCGAGTTATTTTATTTTGAAAATACATACAAAATTTAAAGTAAGTAATCCTTGTGAGGATGCCAATTCACCTCCACAGAAAACAGTGTATGTGCAATTACTTACTGTAACTGCTGCAACTGTAATTACTTTATAGTGTGTGTGTCCCTGCAGTGGCAGGTACAGCCAAACAGTACAGGCTTAATGTCACAGTAGCACAGACACACAACTGATAACTGAGTAACTGGTAACTGAGGAAGTTTGCTAATACTTGCTAACGTTAGCCACTAGAACCACTGATCATGACAGACAGAAGTTGCAGTTTATTATATGAATTCAGCATTTTCATTTTAATGTACTGGAGGACGGGGGGGACGACATCCCACCAGTCCGACATAGGGCGCTAACTGTCTAAATACTTAATTTTCTATCAAATATCCCATCATTCCAATAATTTTTGCCTCATATGGTCGGAATGATGGTATTTTTTTCTTTTTCCTTTAATAGCATACTTTTTTCCCCAAAAGATTTTGTACTGGTTTGGTTTAGGCAATGAAGAAAGGAGTTGGTTAGGTTTAGTAAAAAGACCAGGGAGAGATTAGACAGACAGACTAATCCCTGTCTGCACTCTGGTGTTCTTCTATCAGCATGTCTTAAAGAAGGGAGTCACCTGTTGAGTAACGCACATTTCCTTATATTAAAGCCTTGTCGGAACGATGGGGCGTTCACATGTCGGAACGATGGGATGTTCACATGTCGGAATGGTGGTATGTCTAAATGGTGGGATGTCAGAGTGGTGGGATGTCGGAATGACAACATGTAACCACGGAGGTCCGCGGGTATAGTCACAGTCACGAGGTTCCAGTGAGGAGAAGTGACAGCGTGTGGCGGTTAGCGGTCCTGAGGTTAAACTCACCCATGAAAAAAGACATGCTAACCCACTTGCCAAGTGGCCACTGCCCTTGGTGAAACTGTTAGCATCGTCGGGGCAGGTCCCAGAACAACTTCGGTCACATTGACATTATAAATGTGTTGTTTCTATTCTAAAATGTATAGTTAATAGTCAAGATGACAGGTGATAGAGGTAAAGGAACAGCTCGGCGTATAATCTATGGTGTGTTCTCTCTCAGTGCTGCCTGCGTATTCCCCTCACAGGGGATTTCATGCAAACCTCCCTCACGTCTATACTAGTCAAGCTCATCAGTGTATCTACAGCAACGGCAGCGCTCTCACCTCAAATTATTAATGTTCGGCAAACTATGAAAGTTCATTCAGTCAGTGTGTGTTTAAGGTCAAAACTGGTTGGTATGGTTCTGAGACCCAGGACCTGGGGAATGCTTCCCCGTGGCTGCGCGTCACGTTGTGGGAGGCGGCGGTGGTGAGATGGCAGATGGTAAATCGATAGTGATGGATCAAAGTGCCGCATGGCTGGAGCCCCGTGGTGTCAGGGCGCGGGGAACAACGGCGACTTTTTTTGTTTTACACCTCCTCCCTTCTTCTCATTATCCTCTTCCCCACTCCACCTACCCCAATCCTCTGTCTTCATCTTGAGATTCCCTGCTCCTGTCTTCCCCCGCACTCGCTGGCATTTTGTATGCGTGTGTGCGTGCCCGTCTGAGAGCGTGTGTGCACAGAGAAATTACATGATTCTCCGTGTCATGGCGTCAGGTGGCATCAGCCAGTAGTTGATGGGAAGATAAAATGCAACACAATCGATATCCAAGCGCTAACATTATTCTCATTTGCAGCAGCCTCCTGCACCACGTGCGTTCTCGTATCTGTGGCTATAACATGACAAGTGTTTGACTTATGAGCTTTTACTCCTGAAATGATGCCACTCTACTGCTTTTTTGTGTAACGTTGCACTGAAACAAATGTGTATTGTCACTGAAATTGAAAGTTTTATATATTAACCAAGAGCTGTGTTGTGAATTGAACTGAATTGTTGCTTTCCAGCACAAAACTGTAACTGTTGCTTGTACAATGTGATTGTATGTGTCATTTCTATAACCACACAAGCAGCACAGTTTAATAAATAACTACCTGGTTCTGTTTTCTAGGGGAAAAACATTGGCCGGTCCGCTCCCAGAGTCACCATGGTAGGGATGGCTGTTCTTTGTTCAAGGGTCAAAGCTGCCTCTAACCACTGCTTTATTTATGGATTTCAGTTAATGATTAATGCTGGTGATATAAGTGTCAGTGTTTGGAGGCAGCTTATACCTGGAGTGTTAAGTGTAGTGCAGTGCCTTCATGTTGATCTATCTATACCTAACCTTTGTATATTCCTCCTTGACATGTAGCTTCCTGTCTGTGTCTGTTGTGTGTTCGGGGTGTAACGGTACAAAAAGAAATTGTTTGGTTAAAAAAAAAAAGTTTTATTTTTATTAAAGGAGTTGTCATCTATCTTTTTTTTCTTTTTTCTTTTAAAGAGTTGACAATATAAATACCACTGGAATGTGACTAGCTTAGCTACAGCAGGAAAACAGCTAACCTGACTGACCGACAAGCAAATTAATTAACATTCTGTATCCTGTATATGAAATCTTATACAAACAGAAGTGTAAAAAATAACAATTTGTGAGTTGTTTTTATGTTTTTTTGTTTAAAGCTCTAATAATAGGTAGATGGTTGGCTGTCTATTCAAACACATTTGAGTGTATAATGAGCTTAAAAATGAAATAAAACAAAATTTACACTGTAATTTTCTTCGTGTTGTATTGATATTGAAAAGGGTATCATTAAGGAGTTGTAGAATTGAACAAATTTAGGCATTTTTGGAACTAAATTTTAGCTAGCATGTTTAACTCTCTCTGTTTTGACTGATATCAATGTTGTTTAGCTGTCAGGAGCTAACCCTGATAGCATGACCTAGCTTACGTTGGTGGGATTTTCCTTCTGTGGAATCTTCTCGCCATTTGATTTTATCACATAATACTGGTTTAATTCTAGTCTAAAGGCAGGCTAGTGATACTGTTACACCCCTGGTTCTGTTTAGATCTATGGTGTGCTGATGTGGGCTAGACTACAAGAAAACATCATAAAGGGCAGATTTCTATTCCACATTGTTTTTCTTCCCAAATAAAATACAATTCTGAGTGGAGTTCAGACCTAATTAATAAAACAACAAACCTAAGTAGGCCATAGTGCCTGTAAACAAGAATGTTCTGTACCTCTTGATGTTTGTTGCAGCTGGCCCACATTACATTTTCTTTTCATTGTGTTGTGCCTTAAAAACCCAAATGGTCCCATATTCTCTCCTCTGTTTAAATCCTGACCCTTGAAATGTATGTCTTGAACTGTTTTTACTGAAGCTTCTGCTCTGTGTTGTCCACTCTACTGAGATGAATGTCCTAACCTCTCTGGTGTGCGTGGTCTGCGACTCTGTCCGTCTCAGTGGAGAGGAGGGCTGGTCTATAAAGGCACGGATAAAGGCAGTTTTGATGATGTTACTTCTTTTATTTTAAGAAGACATCAGAAAAATCTGTGCTTATCCTTGCTTACGATATACGGACCCTCCTCTTCCTCCGCTACCTCTTCCTCACTCTCCGCCTCCTCTCAAAAGGAAGTCTGCTTTTCAACAGCCCTGCAAACGGAGTCGGTTGGTATGTCAATCAGCCGTTGGGAGAAATGGCTTCTTTTTTTTATTTTTTATTTTGGCGTGTTATTTCTGCGATGTGACACTGGATGAAAATGCCAAACTGTGACACTGTTTGATTTTCAGGAAAGATTATTACCTTTAAGCCCCACGAGTCACCTCGGCTGTCGGTAGTGAGGGAGTAGTGAAATCAGACAAGCTTTGCAGGAACACCATGAAGCACTACTTCAATAAAATGGATCTCTTATTGCCTTTTAACACACGGGGTCACAGCGGTCTATGGTGGGTTCACTGTCTATCACATTTCAAAATGAACTGGTTATGAAGTCCATCTCAACCTCCCGCCCCCGTCCCCCTCCCCGTCCCTGCTGAGACTATCATGGCGCGTTTTGTGAAACTGGAGTGGCAGTGACATGTCAAGTGACCGCTTGGCCCCTTGGTGTCTGGGGGGTGATTGGGAGTTATGAGATAAAGAGCAATTCTCACTGACGCTGTGGAAGGAGACGGGTCTGGACTGGGATATTTGTGGCGCTTGCAAGAGAACGGGAGCTTTGCAATCTGCAGCTCATTAATGGAGCTATCTCTGAATGCATAATGATATCAGTGCAGCTATTAATTTCAACCAATTCCAGACGTGTCTTAATTGGTTTTCACTCAGCAGACGTGAGATGTAGGTTAACTGACCTGCTTGGCAGCGCGTTTACATATGTAGCTATAACAATGTTTTTAACGCTCATTTAAAAATGTATGCTACATTAAAAAATACAGACTTCTTGTTCTACAGCTGCAAATGCTGCAGTGAGACTAAACTACTGACATTACTACAGTCCTCCTGCACCTCCACAATGTTAGTTAGCTGGTGAGCTCAGTGGTCTGGTGCAATAACACAGCTAAAAGTACATATTGGATTTACATCATTAGAGCATTATACAGTAGACACAACTCCATATTCACGGTTGCATTTCCATCTCCTGTTGTTATGCATTTTTAATTTATTTTTTTATATATTTTGGGGGGCTTTTTTCACCTTTAATTGACAGGATAGTTGAGAGAGACAGGAAACGGGAGAGAGAGGGGGAATGACATGCAGGATAGGGCTGCTCGGCGCGGGATTCAAACCAGGGTCGCCTGCAGTGAGGACTATAGCCTCAACACATGGGGCGGGTGAACTAAACACCGCCCCGTCATGCACATTTTTAACTCATTGAGTGCCAACCACGGAATTTCTCATTTTTCGTTCCCATGTGTTGAGTGCCAAAAACGTAATTTTACATTTTTTGCTTTTTTTAAATTATGAAAATAGACACTTTAACATACCTTATGTCTAAACTTGGGGGCTTTACGACGAGCAGAACTAAAATAGATGACGATCAAAAACTCAAGTCACGATCTGGATGTTTTTATCATAACTCGGCTTTTGCAAACCGAGTTCTGCATGTGGACGAACCGAGCAGCTTTCATAAAAGACGCTGGATCTCCTTTTCTAGAAAAAAGCAGGGATTTTGGTGAAAACCAGCCATGTTTAGCTGGAGTTTTCTCAGGAATGGAGGCACATAGAAACAAACAGTTTGTGGCCATTTGAAGCAGAAAGTTTCACCTTTCAAATGAGTGTCGGTGGCAATTATATAGAATGCAATATGGCTCTACAGAAATGGTCAAAAATGGTCTAAATTGTTGGTACACTTGACTAAAACTTTGGAAAGAAGTGTGGCACTCATGAGTTAAGAGCAGAAATGCAGAAAATTCAAAAATAAAGTCAGAATTGAATGAGAATGAAAGAGTTTTACACTTGGTTCAGATGGAGAAGTCGTTGTATTGATAAAAGCGATGTAATCAGACCTAGCAAATAAATCATGAAGCATGTGTGACTTATATTCCCGCTGAAGTATATGCTCCACTGGAGGGCTGGAAATGTGACTGTGATTAGACTGGTACTCTTTTAATTATGACATCTCATTGTGCCCTGTTCCTCTGCAGAGGGTTCACGGCTCCCAAAAGGAGAATTAGTGCCACCAGCTCGACTCCTAATGTTCGCTTAATACAAGTTGATGGAAACTTTATATTATTTCACTTTTTTTTTGTGAGAGATTTTTTTTTTTTTTGAAAATCCTGTGAAATACCTCTCTTAGATTTTAGAAGGAAGGCTAACTCATGGATGCATAAACGGACAGCTTATGATAAGACCATAACTCTGTCAATATATAACTCCACACAAGGCAAAGACATCTGAACTGAGGATCTGAAATCAGATGTCTTGCAATTTTAGTAAGGATTTCATTTGTTCACAAAGACAATGCAATCAGAAAAATTAAAAAAAAATGCTACTGATCTTTAAAGGGATAGTTCAACATTAGGGAGAGGGAAGTCTGGGGATCCCTGCTGCGACTGCTGCCCCCATGACCATGACACGACAATGGATGGATGAATGGATAGTTCAACATTAAATTCCTGCAAAACCGCTGATGTGCGTTGCCTTCAGGGGCAGTTTTTCATCAAGCAGTCTCTGTATTTACCTCTAAAACAACTCTGTCTCATAGCTTTCCATTATTATCTCATAGTGTGGTGAATGTGCAGGTCACAACTTGTCCACCAGAGCATTGTGGAGTTGTTGTATTGTGTATTTGATGAGTTTGGTGAGGTAAACCAAGAAATCCCATTAGCCTCTGTAGCGTAGCTCTGAGCAGCTCATGACTCTGCTCCACCATTCTAACAATGCACCGACAAACCTACTGCTATGACTATAGGGATTATGACAATGGGCCAATTTGCCAAAATGTTGAACTATCCCTTTAAGGAGAGTAGGTTGAATTGATAAATGCACTGACTTGAAAATTAGTTTGGCTTACTTCAGTGGTCTGCATTGCACATTGCCTGAGTTTTTAGTCTTTAACTGTATCATAGGCAGACATTCATTATTAAAATGAGTCTTTCACTTAGAGATATAGGTTAAGTCTTGTCAGGGTTAATCCTCATTTTGAGGCAAGAGTCCAAACTGGCTCGCGGTAGTCGCTCGATTACGATTGAGCAGTGGGAGCTAAAATTAGCAGAGCTGGAAGTGCTATAAATAAAACTTATAAGCATTATCACCAGCGCCGCAATTGGGTCAGAGTTAAGCCTCGTGCCCTACCAGTGAAATCAATGAGGATGTAACGTCAGCCTCCATCCAGGGGCCCGAAGCTTTGTCCCCTACTAACCGAGTGAAGTGGGGCTACTATGGCAGTTAACATTTAGCGATTAAATGTGAACACTCTTTGTCAGTTGTTAAATGTCAAGCCCACGGTGACTTCTCTTTCCTCCCGCTTCCTATTGCTGTGAGAGGGAGGGCAGGGACACGATGGAGCAACGGGCTGTCAACAGAGCCAGTGGGACAGAGACATCCGCATTCATACCTGTCACACACACACACACACACACACATATATAGGCACAGCACCACTACCACCTCCACCTCTGGGCCTTTCATAACTCCAGTAGCTCCTCTTGGCAGGGCTAATGGGATGGCAGGGCCGTTGGTTTTAGAGAGGGATGTCATGAGGAGAGTGGAGCAGAGAGCTGAGGATGGGTCTCTAATAGATCCGGGGAGGGCGGAGCGGGGTTGGGGGGTGGAGGGGTGCCTTGTGATCACTGGGCCATGATGCTGTTTCTTTTTTCCCCATCATATCTTTCCTTTCTCATACTTCTTTCCCTCTCTTATCTGCTCTCAGTCTCACTTTATTCTGTACCCGTTGTATTTCTCCCCAGCTCTTTACTCGCACGCCCCTCCATCCCTCCTGCCCCCCTGCACTGTGTTGTTTAGAGATACCAGGCCATTAGGGTTTCCATTAAGTTGTGGCTGTCTGTCTATATTGTCTGTGTTTTGTAGTCTCTCTGTATCCCACACAATTTTTTTTTCTTTCTTCCTGCGTCTTCTTCTTCTACCCTTTATGCACTTTCAAACCAGAGGAAGGATTTCCTGCTCTTAGATCCTTCTTCACAGATGATGCATGAAGCATATTCTGCCGCAGGGTTTCATATCTTTAAATCAAACTTGCAAGTCTGAGTATCAAACTCAAAATATGCATCACACGTAAGATTTGAGGGAACGGAAGAGACAAGAGTCTGAAGGAGTCAGTGCAGTTAGGGTGTGATTTACTGGGAGAACGACATCACATGTTCATGGAAACATAGTTTGTACGTTTTACTGGTGATCTAAAAAGAGTCACTGTGTAAACGACAGGTGCAAACAGCAGTATTTAATTGAGGGTTTGGCTGATTGTAATTATTTCCCCCATGGGGAGTTTGGACAGGAATCCGGCTCAAAATGAAACTGATCCAGTGGAGTTGAGGTTTTAGTGGAAGAGGCAAATAAACATATTGTTGAGCTACAGTAAAGAATTAGTTAGACCCTCTGTGAGAGAGTAAATGCAGTGCCTCAGCACAACCAATGAGGTTAAGAGAGCAGCAGGAAAACTGGCTTGGAATAAAACCTCATACAATGCAAGAGGAGAAGCGTCAGACCAGAGCTGAGCAGCAGGTGCAGCTCTCTGTCTGTGATGAGGAGGTAACTGGGACACCAGGGTCTGACACAATACACTGATGGGAAATCTGTCTGCAGAACTTGAGGATGGATTGTCATTCACAAGTGCTCAGACAGGACACCGCTTACCACAATCTGCAGCTGTTCAGTGCTGCGTCTGGTCTGATGGTACTAAATTCCCCAACCAGAAGGATCAAAGATGGGGTGAAGGTTGTGGTCGGTGCCAGAAACCTTTGGTACCCACCCATCCTGCGTAACAATATCACAAAAACTGTTGTGGGTGATCTGAATGAAAACAGCCACAGTAGCTAGAGTGACCCTCCCTGCTCCTGAGATTTGCAAAGATGCAAAAAAGAAAGCTCCGTCTTGTGATCATTTTGTTATTTTTCTTGTGTCATTCCAAAAAATGTAAACATGAGTCAGAAGAATCTGTTCTCTATAGGCGCTCTTTCATTGTGTACAGTGTAATCTAATCAAGCTATTTGTATTGTCTCCTCCCATGTGTTTTGCACAAGAGGGCAGAAACGCCCTTTGTTGCATATTCATTAAGACAAAGGTACTAAATGGACGTTAAATGCATGTTGTTTTGCCATTTTGAAAGGCCCCAGTCTTCATTGCATATTTGTTGGTAGATCAGTTTGCACATTTTTTTGCAGGTGCAAGTTTGAGCTTTTTTACACATGCAAACCTTTAAGCCCTTGGAGTCCAGGATCTGACCTGGGAATGTATTAGATTCAATGAGGAGGTCCTGGAAAGCAATACAGGGGAGAGGGATGAGTAAGAAATGGATGGACGCTCAGAGATGTGAGCTTGTTGAGTGTCTGATTGTGCCTGTAGCTGTGGCGTGCACAGACTTTTTGAAGGGCAGGGGCGAAAAGGAAAAAAAAGAAGGACACATAGCACATCCTCACCACTGAAGAGGGCACTTTAGCACATGTTTTGGCTCCTAGAGGGCACTTTAGCACACGTTTTCAACAATTCCCCCCCCCCTTCAGGTTCAACTACTTCCCAGACTTTTAATGTGGACATATTAGAGCAACACCATGAATACCTTTGAAAGGAGACCTTCTTGTGTGGCATTCTGTAACACAGAGACAAGAATCTGCCTCCTGTGTCAGATTATGAATCATAATAACAGGCATTTTACTGAGGTGTGGGGCCACCACAGAGAAATCTCCACATCTCTGGAACTGAAGGTATTCCATCTTTGGTGTTTTGGTAATGGTGGAGAATGATAATGATTAGCACGGCGGTGTCAGACAATTCTGCAACACCCTGCATCACAGATTTGACTTTGGAAAAAGTCTTTCATGCCGATGACAGCAACTAACTAACGTTATGTAGGTTTTTAGAGTTAGGGTTACCTGTATGTCTGATTCAGAATGTGTATGACAGTTTGTCTCTCCACACATTGATCCATTACCCCAATCTCTCCACTCTTACATTTCACCTTCCTGCATAAAGGACACTCCACTTGACGCAATTCCACTGAACATAAATCATAAGGTACAGCAGCAACGGAGCTGTCCTGTTAAGAACAAGCCGATAGGTTGTCTGTGAAAGCATTGTTACAGCCCACAGTTAGCTTTTATTGTGAGGTGACCTCTAGCAGCCAAAGTAATTATGATGGGAGCAAAGGAAGGAAGTCAGGTAGAGTTGTGTAGGGAGGAGTGTGTTTATTGCTGATGCGAGGGTCTAAACTTACAGAGTCATTTAAGTGCAGACCATAATCTTTTCTGGGAGTGTACCCATGTTCCCCGTTTTTCCCAAAAAGGGTCCTACGTTCCCCGGTCGCAAGACACACTGTTACCGGGGAATATAGGACCTTTAAAAAAAAAAAAAGAGTCCTATGTTCCCGCTGTTGCTGCTCGATGAACTCTCTCTACTTATCTGGACTCTCTATATCTGACCTGTCTAACCTCTACCTGGTCTTTTTACTAAACTTAAAGGGCCAACGAGGAGTTTCTATTCGGTTATAAAACAGTCTCACGTTAATGTGGATGAATCTACGCTACCCACACTTGTTAATGGCTCCATTTTCGATCAATATATCGTTTTGTCTCTATCATTATTTTGTTATTATTAGTGGTGGCGGAAATGCTGGTCGAGCCGACCAGCGTTTCCTTACTTTTGGTTTCGCGGACGCAAATGAGAATAACGGCGATTCGAGCGGCGTTATGGTCGGAACTACGACGGTAACTGAACCTCTTTGAACCTCTGTCTTTAATCCTTGATGAATGAAAACATGAGTCCGTCTTGCGCCGGTAGAGGAATTCTACGGTGCGTGTGGAGGCAGCGTGAAAACACTTCGCTTTTCCAAAACTCCTCGTTGTCCCTTTAACCAACTCCTTTCTTCATTGCCTAAACCCAACCAATGGGACAATTCCACTTCTCACTCAGAAAAATCTGCAAAGTCACAACTCCACTTTCAGATATGGGTACAAAAATTGCATGTTCCCTGGGTCCTTTTGGGGAAAAGCGGGGAACATAAGACCCTTTTTCTAAAATAGGGTTCTATGTTCCCCGGTCTCATACAAAGTGGGGAACATAGGGATGACCCCATCTTTTCCTACACCTCACCAAGTACCGTTGTGCCCTAAACTTAATTAATCATAGCCATTCCATAAGATTAAAATAATACGTATTAGTTTATCATTGTAGCTCTGACGACGAACATCCAGTACACCTGTAGCCAGAGGGGATCATATCATGGGATTTTCTCCCACGAGTTGTATCAGAAATAAATCCCCTGCAATCTTTGTTTTTTCCTATAATTGATATCTGCTTTCCCTTCCCTTTGTCTTGTATGTGACCCAGAACATTGGGTCTGTTGTGCTGCTCGTCTCTGATACCAGGGTACTCACTCACCTTGGAAGCTGTTGTTGTTCAGTTGTTCAGGCCCACACTCTGATGACCTTGTTTGTTTTTGAGTTTTTCCTGCCCT